>CM039679.1:77409843-78609843 GCA_022537955.1 Schmidtea mediterranea
ATAGGTTTTGAAACTTAAAATAAATAAATACATTAATATCCTGAACTATAGATTATATAAATATAAAAATTTAAAATTTTTTTAGTAATAGAAATAAATTGTAATTATTTCGTTTTTTTAAAGGTTTCTTTAGATTTAAACTTTTAATTTTATTGCTTTCTAGATATTTCATGATTGTGGAACGTTATGAAGATGTATATATTCAGATGCATTTATCGCCTTCTTTTGACTCTTATTATCGAGCTACTAACTATTGAAGTTTGCCTATCTATCAGACCAACAAAAGATTCGGAATGTCCGGAATTATGTAATCAAGGTGCATGTAAATTGACAATGCTTCTGTGTGAAACTCCAGGACTCTTACAAATTCCTATGAATCCACCTCGAGGAATTCAAAAGGTTATATTATCAAATCAGAACTTTCTCTATCCAAGATTGACATATACGAATCTCTCTCGCTATGGTTCAGAGGAAATAATTCTTAAAAAGTTAACTATTAGCAACTGCAGTCTGACGAGTATAGAATCAGAAGCATTTTCTCATTTGATTTATCTTCAGGAACTTGACCTATCTAGTAATAGATTGCTTTTTATCTATCCAAACACATTTAAAAGTTTATCGTTGAAAACCCTTGTTTTAGATTCCAATAGAAATCTTCAGTTGGCAAAAGACTCATTCAGAGGTTTGGTTGTTCAATCCTTGTCAATGAAAGACTGTCATTTAAAGATACTAACTCACGAAAGTATCAAACAGATTTCTGGTTACTTAACTACTCTCAATCTCGCTGATAACCGACTGGAATACTTGAGCAACGATTTTGATTTGTTGTTTCGAGGTCTTGACAATTTAAATTTGGAAAACAATCCATTTAATTGTTCATGTCAATTGAAATGGTTAGCATTAACATTGCAAACGAGAACAAAACGACGAGACAATTCTCCCAAACATAGTTTACTTCGACTCACCAATCCTGTCTGTGAATATCCCAAAAACTTGAAAGGTTCCTCAATTGAAAACCTCTCAATCGTTTCATTTCAATGTCAAATTCCAAAATTGCAACGAATAGACATCAAGGTAACGTCTGAAATAACCGCGGAAATCTCTTGTATTTCAGACGATATGTCAAATTCTCAAGTAAAATGGCGATACAGGTACAACTTGTCGCCTCTTTTCTATAGATATCCCGATCAGAATTCTGGTTTAAATCAAGCATCAATTATTGTTAGTAAAAAATCGGAATTTGATTTCTACTCTTGTTTGATTATTAATGAGAACGGCAACGCAACTGTTGACATAAAGATCAAATGGCCAACTTTGAATAAAGAATATGTTGAGTCCCCTATAAAGTCACCACCGAATACTGTCAATCAGTTTAATTTGAGAAATAATATTACAAAATCTTCAGTAATTTTGAAAGAATTTGATAAACTTCATGTTAATTATTTGTGGATAAAACAGTATACGTTCATCGAGATGGTACTGGCCATCTGTGGAACTTTCATTATTACTCTGGTAACGTTTATTTTACTGTATGTCGTGATTAATTATCGGAGAAAGAATAGTCGTTCAAAAAATATCTTAAAAGGTTATGAAGTAGGAGTTTATTCAGAATCTCAGACTTATGACGTTCCACAAATGTCTCCATATCATGAATCAAACACAGGACGATTACTGGATTTCAAAACTCAGCAAGAAATCAAGGCAACTTGGTGATAATTTCAACTGTTGCTCTTGATATCAAAGATGTATTTTATTTGGAATGATAACTCAAAGTTGAAAATGACATTCTGTTTATTCATTTATTATTTGAATTTTATCAAATGTGATGTTTTTTTTCAAAAATAGATATAATTTTAAAAAATTATTGAGGATAAATTTGTAAATAAATAATAATGATTAAAATAATAATAATGATTATTATTATTATTATTATCTTTATTATTATTATTATTATTATTATTATTATTATTATTATTATTATTATTATTATTATTATTATTATTATTATTATTATTATTATTATTATTATTATTATTATTATTATTATTATTATTATTATTATTATTATTATTATTATTATTATTATTATTATTATTATTATTATTATTATTATTATTATTATTATCCTAATTATTATTAAAATCACAATAAAACCAAAAAAATGAAATATATTTCGAGGAAATTATCCTCATCATCCGTATGGCATCATAATTGTTGTCAAATGTTATATACGGAAACAAAAATTGTTATAATTTATTAGTATAGATAATGCTAAATACAACTTACAATAAAGGTCTGGAAAATAAATTACAAAATATTAGTTTGATAAAGGAAATGGGGTTGTAGTTTTCAATGAAGTTGATTAATTTAACAAAAAGGCACTTGAAGGTCCACAATTGGTTAAGATTGATAGTTTACGCAAAAACTTCAAACATCTTTCTCAAGAAGATGAAGAATCTTTTAATAAGCATGTTTTCAGTCAGATGAAAAATGAAGACTTAGATTTTGATTGTGGTAAACATTTATATACAGTTAAATCTCAACCTGCAAAATTCTATGGTCTACAGAAATCTCATAAAAAGGATGTTCCAATGAGCCCCGCTCCTTCCAGGATACGTTCAGCACAGTATATCACTTCTAAGGTTTGTAATTCATTGTTAAAACCTTTCATTTCTAAGGAATATGAGTGTCGAGATTCATTTGAATCTGTTGATTGTATAACAAAACAAGATATTAATTTTTTTGATTATATGTTGTCTTTCGATGTAAATAGTTTGTTTACAAATGTTCCATTGAATGAGACTATTGATCTTTGTTGTGATTTGTAGAGAGAGAATATGTTGGAGTATCAGATATTAGACGAAGTTGAACTTTTTGAATTTTTGAGGTTTCCCCTTCTAATGTTGAGTTTCTTTTGTATAATAATTGGTATCTACAAGTTGATGCAGTAACCTTTAGCTCCAACTCGAAATAAGAGAAAATGAAATACAAACGTTTTGTTGATGTTATCTGTTTAGTATGGTATCAGGAAATCTCCCCCCGGACAATTTCCACCAACATAACTATATTACATTGTATTAAAAGTAGGTAGTAAATTTTTTACAAAATTTAAATTAAAATTTTTAATTAAAGGCATAAAATACATGAAATATAAATTGCAGTCACGTGTTTCTTATTATTCATACTTGTATGTATATATAATGGCTTCACTGTGACATTTAAATGTTAAAATAAATCAGCTATAGAAGCAGAAACAGCAACGAACATACTCGGAAAAAAATAAGATAATACTTAATGGGTTTATTTACGTTAAGCAAAAGAATTTGGCAAACAACGTTTTTAGTTATGAATATGAGGCGCGACTGCACCATCGTCGCAGATTTTTCAAAGCGGAACATTTTTGACTACCTCAAAGGAATAGCTCGGAATATAAATTTTTAACATACGCTTTTAAACAATTATACGTTGAATGCTTTGTATTTATAGTTTGTCGAATTTATTTGGTATTTTTTTAAATATTGTAATTTATATTTCATGATTTTATGAGTTTAATTAAAAATTTGTTCAAAATCATTTTGTATGCTACAAAATATTATTTTTCGACTTTATTTTGTCTTCTTTTTGTTTACTTTGTATTTTCTTGGAAGGAGGATGGAATTCCAGGGAGGAATATTCCTGGTTTGCGGAGGGGTAATATCCATGGGAAGATTTCGGGGGAAGATTTCCTTGACCCGATTAGTATTTTCTAGTTTTGATGATGTTGTTCTTTATCTAAATTATTTGAATGGACTTCACTCTAATATTAAAATTACAGTGGGAGAAAAGTTAATTAATTTCTTCCATTTTAAGATTTATTTGTAGTAAGAACGACTAAGGTTTTCGAAAGAGAAATATATAGAAATCAACAGATTCAGGCCTAAATATGATAGAAACATTATTAAGGGTTTGATTTTTAGATCTCGATTATCATCTTCTAGGTTTGAAAAATCTAACAAAAGTATACACAATCTTGTTTTTCTTTTGAATAAAAATTAATATTCTAAGGCGTTTGTAGAAACACTGACTAAGAAATCGATTGATTGTTTTTTGATTGTGTCTGATGAAAACTATGGAAATTGAAGTCCACTTAATGACGGTGAACCTATAAAATCTCATTTTTTAGTAATTATATGTTCGGGAGGTTTAAAAATTTTTAATTGATTGTTAGGCAATTCAAATTTATTTAAAATAGTATCAAAATTTTTAAAATCAATAAATATGTTTAGTAATAAATTTCAACCTCCAATAAGTTTATTTTCTTATCTAGTGTATAACTTTTCATTTAATTTCCGTCACCTTTAAATTAAAAATGAGCCATTATTTCGATTTTTATAATTAATAATAATATTACTATTACTAGTAGTAGTAGTAGTAGTAGTAGTATCAGTAAGGTTCCATTATAAAATAATCCTTTTCAATTTCTTGTAAATTAGTTGTTTTAATTTTCAAATACTTTTTTGATTTTCATTTAATATTCATTTAAAAATTTTTAAGCATTTTTTTACCATTTAATAATTTGAAATGAAAACTAATCAAATATAAATATAAAATTAAAAGTAAAGGAACATAATGTTATCAAAGACAAACCTTTAAATAACTTTTCATAAATAATTAAAGAGATAAATACCGAGTGTTTCAAAGGGTAATAGACGATTCTATTTATTTATAAATATTTTTAAAACAATATAAATGTTAATTTTTTATTATTATTTAAGATAACAGATATTTAAATTTTATTTAAAACAGAAATTAAAATAAATGCTCAACGTGTCACCATCTACATCAATGGAAAGTTTACACCTTTTTTAACAGCTCAACATGCATTGCGAATATCTTGTAATAGAATTTGATGAAATGAATGAACTGTTATTTTCTTTAGATCTTCCAAATTGTCATAATGCTCGCCATGGATAATATTCTTAATAATGGCCCAAAGGAAATAAATCTGGTGGTGTGAGATCAGGTGATCGAGCAGGTCATTCTATCGGTCCTCGACGGCCTATCCATTTTCCTGCAAATCTGTTGTCTAACATTTTTTTGTAAACTTTAAAAAAATGCAATTTAAAAAGTAAGACAAATAAAAACTTTATAAGGGCAAATATATGTTAACATAACTGCAATAAATAGAACACAACAACAACATCTGAAATATATTCTATAAAAAACCAAGCAAATTTGATTTGATTCATGATCGACTTGACAAAGTGTTGAGAAAAAATTGTCGATGAATGGTTGATGATATTCAAGAGTTATTGGTATATTTTAAAATTGAAAAAGTAGCGATTATGTTAAAAAGTTATAATATTCAAACAAAAACAAATATTTTTTTATTTTTAATTACACCAGTAATTTAATAACTACAATAAATAGAAACAATAGTTTTTAATATTATTTTTACAATCCGATTTCCCATAAATTCAAAAGAAAACTAAACCAAATTAGTGTTTTGCTTTTTTTGATGTTATCAAAAAAAAATTAGGATAAAAATTTTAACCAAAATAGATAATGGGGACTTTTTATTAAGGAAACCCTCTAAAAAATTATTTGCTATCTTTTCTACGAACATATATAATAAATTGAATTAATTAAAAAATAATTTAATTAAATTAACAAATAAATCAAGAGTATGCCGAGACCGATAATTTGAATAATTGAATGTTTTAATTTGCCAAATGCTTTCTGGATGTTCAAAATAAACAATAGGTACCTGAAACTCGACAAAATTCATTAAAATTTAATACTGACAAGACAGAAACTTTTTAGGTCTACGTTAATATTGTTGTGAAGGGAGGGGAGGATGGGGTGGAGGGGGAAGTGCGCTGAGATGTCATCGCATTACTATCCAATCGGAACGAATGACAGTATTAATCAACATATCATTCCAGATGGATGAACACTATCTGAATAAAAGTTAATTATGGACCATATCTTTTAATCATCTTGATAAATATTACTTACTTTCTTCCACTTAATTTTTCGACTTGTCTACCATCAATCAATCTTATGTCTTTATTTTGATAGACTTATTGATTTTATCTCTTATATTTACTGAATAAATGTATATATGGAATTTCTGGATTTTGTCTCCCATTCCAAATTGATATAAAATGTATAAAATGAATTTAAAAAGTTACTTTATAAAGACTCATATTTCCTATTCCAAATATTCTTTGTCGCCACCAATTGTCGGCTTTAGGAATCCATTTTAGAATAAATTTAAGTTCTCATTTTAAGGTCAATTTTATTTTACTGCCCAAGAAATATTAATATAATTTTAATATTTTTCGTTTAAATATTAAAATAATTAAATTAATTATTATTTAATCAATTACAATATTTCGATCCAACATGTTGTATATTAACTTCTGAATATCTTTAAAACTTTCAGATTAGGAAGTTAAAGTTGTTAGTTTTTTTTTGAATATTGTAAACCTTTTTTTCTTTAACAAGTTGACAAAATTTTAAATTTTCATAATAACTATTTTGATGGAAAAATTTAATTTAATAAAATAAAGCAATTTGTTTTAAAATATTTCTAAAAATCACAATACATATCATTTATAATTTTTTAATTTTTTAAAAAATGTATTTTAATAAATAAATTTTATTTTTTAAACACTAAAACAATTTTTATTAATGAAAAAATATTTCTTACTTAATTAAATAATTTTTTTCATTCTTTCATAGAATTATTTAACATTTTATGTCACTTTACACATAAGGATTTTAAATATCTTTTTAAATACTACTATAATCATCAAGAACTTGAAAACTGAGAAGACGGTTTGTTTTATAAAACCAAGGATGTTTAATATTAAATTTAAATTAAATATTGTAAGTGAATTGTTTTTTACATCTAAAATCAACTATTAATAAAGTAAATAGTAAAAAGAGTAATTTAATTTATTTATTTAGTCTTTTATTTATATTACATAGTAATTATAACAATTTAATAATGTTAAAGATAATATTTAAAGACATCAAGAATAAAATTGGTTTTAAAATGTGGATTTTTAAACTAAATAAAGTTTTGATGGTAATTTTGACATTTTACATTAAACTTTGCTCATTTTTAAAACACTTAATCTTATTGCAGAGAGTCAGTAAATATCACATATTGCTTCCTCGTATATATAAAAGACATTTTTATATATTTTTCATTTTAAATCATTTTTTATATCATTTTATATACCTCTTAGATTTTTGAAAGAGGATAAACAAAAGTCTACGAATTAATTTTAAAATGGATTAATTGACCTTCAGTCATACTGATAAAAGCCTTTTAAAATTAATTCAAAATTAATTCAAAATTAATTTATAAATGAAGATTAAATCGACTGTTTTCAAAAAAAATTTTTTTATTTACTGATAAAAGTTAGGATATTATAATTACATATGATACTTGACTTTCGGTACCTTTTTTCTCTCCGTATTGATATATAATTTTCTGTCGTTTATCAACAGGTAGATTCAATGAAAATCTCACCATCAAGGCTCTGAAAGAATTTTCTTTCTTGTTTAAAGTTTGAGTCGGTTAAAATTCAAATAAAACTTTCAATAAAAACATATAATTTGACAAGATTACATTTCATTTTGTAAAGCAAATGCTCATTTTTTAGCAAAAAAGCATTTAAACAAATATGAAATTATGTGCTTTTTATCATAATATATATTTTTAATAAAATTTATTTATCAGTTATTTAAAAATAATCGTAAAAAGTGTGCCGATCTTTTCTGCTTTTTTTGCGCACTTTATTATATTATATTTTATTTACATTTATATATTTTATTTTACATTTAAATATTATTCAAAATATTTACTACTATCTTAATGTTAATATTTGAAAGAAAGTTTGGAAACTTTTATTTTTAGAGAAATGCCTCAAATAATTATTATATAACATTACCGGAGAAATTAAAAAAGTTCAGGGCCCGATATTTAGTAGTCGACATATATCTAAATGTTCCACGGTGTTATCCTGTCAAACTTATCTTTAACCTTTTCACCTCAAATAACGCCTTGTTTTCTATGATACCTATAGGCATCATACTTGGTGAAAGGGTTAAAATAGTCTTTTCATTTCAATAAACCGAAATACTTTGCGTCGATTTTCTCGGATGCGAAAGAAATATGGCTCACTAATTACCTTTTAAAAGTTAAATAGTAAATCGAGTGTATTATGCAAATGTTTTGGGCAAATCGACAGTAATATTTGTTAACTATACCAAATATCATTTTTATCAGGATAGTGTACTTCTTCAAGAAAGTAGAGTTTGGTACCATATTGGACCTATTTACCAAAATTGAGACGGTTGAACTTCAAACTTTTATCAGAACGAAACAGAATGTAAGTGATTAAACACATATTTGGGTAGATTTACCGGTTATATCCTATTATATACAATAATAAAAAAATTTATACAATAATAAAAAAAATAGATTTATTTAAATTCCAGATTACTTATAGCAAGAATCAGATAATTAAAAATATTAAACCTGTCAGAACTTTCTCCTAAATAAAAACTCTGCAAGATATCCTTCTAAATACTCTTTTCTCGACCCAAATTGATTTCTTAATTTCGTTGTCGCATGCATCCAAGTATTCTAAATGTGCTGTGTATCCACAGTGTGATGTTCTGGGCAGACAAAGTTCTACGAATTTAATTACTGCATTGTGGGTAAAGTCACCCGATAGTGCCAGATTACGGTAGGGGACCATCTATTACTTAGTATTCGAATATTCGGTAAAATTCTTTCGCCAATTATTGTTAAAAGAATTCTTTTTGATCGATCAGGCACGAGAACTAAAAAACATCGTCCACTGCCTCTCTCATACGCGTCAAAAACCCGATTGGGTTATATATAAAAAATATATAATATATATAATTCGGTTATATAATAGACGCAGTGGTGGATGAACCATATTTTGCAGAGTTTTTATTTAAGAGAAAGTTTGACAAGTTTAAAATTTTTAATAATCTGATTCTTGCGATAAGTAATCTAGAATATAAATAAATAATAAACAAATTTTATTATTGTATAATTTTTTTATTATTTTATATAATAGGATATAACCGATTCACCTTTCTGGTCACAAATAAAATGTGAATACTAAAAAAGAGCCCTCCTTAATAGAATACCGAATTACATGACTGGATATAAAATACAAAAATAAAATAATATTTTAGACATAGGCTTTACTTATAATAACCTGGAAGCACAATCCATGAGGACCGTCATGTATCATATTATAATTTATTCTCTATAGGATTTACTCATTTTATAGAAATTTTTACAGAAATGTTGTTTGACCCGATGAAATTCACAATAATTGAATAGAATGATATTTTAAATGTGTGAAGAAAACTATTAAAAAGCCGTTCTCGTTAATGTTTGCTTTCGATACTTTTACTGTTTTTGGAATTGCATGAAAGCTTTAATTTCATTTTATGTTAAAATCAGCGTTTAAATCATTCCTATCCTGTGTCTGTAAGAATATGACAAAAATAGAAATTATTCTTGTTCATTAACTCTTTCCTATCGTGTGTATGTAAAATGATGACCAAAAATATTTTATTTGCGTTATCCTCTGTCTACAAAAAAATTTGCTGAATTGGAATTGGAATGGACGGAGTGCAGAAAATTATGAGGATAGATAAACTTTGCTCGCGTCTGTGTGCACAGGGTTCCTGTTTTGCGGTGGTATCTGAATGGGGGAGGTGCGTGTGTGCGTGCGTTGCTTGTGTATTGTTTGTACTGTGGAATTTTATGTTTTGTAAGCATGGCAATGATGTGCGCTGGCATTGTGCGGGGTTTCAAGTTTGGAATTTATGGTTTTTTTGAATTTTGGAATTAACGTTTGATTATGGAAATTTGAATTAGGTTAGCATTTGTTTAGTAGGGTCAAATGATTTAATTTTCTGCTTGATTCGGTTTTAAATCTTTTGTTTCAAAATCAAATTATGCTGATTTTGATTTTTATTCAAAAGGTGTGAATTTTTATATTTTTTGAACATAATATAATCGGCGCAAAATGATAGGTACGTTGGTGAAAAGGAGCAGTCTAAGAGGTATTTTAATACTAGAGAAAAGTATTTAAATATTAGATAAATTATCATGACAAGAAAAAAATCTAGTATTACTCAATGTATAATGAGTTTAAAGCAGCGCCTGAAGAGCAACCAGTGTTCGAAGAGAAACCAGCGCTGTTGAATCCTAAGACTAAACGAGAAGAAATTCTTTAAATTATGGCAATGGATTCACCGATTATGTATGTGATTATTCAAGCAGTCTTTTCGTTAATGAATTTGGCTGGAAGAGATTTGACAGATTATTTGATGAAAATTCGGACAGAACGAGGTTGCAATTTAAAACTATAGTTAAACAATTAGTTAAATAATTATTGGACAGCAATAATAATTCTTAATTTATTTTACTTTTAATTGTTATGGTTTTAATATATATTGTTTTGCCTTTTTTTAATTTTATGTTGTCGTTTTATTATAAAAAATATAATTTTTAATATTTTATTAAAAATGATTTCTATGATATTTTATTAAAATAATTTCTACATCAATTACTCCCAATTTTAGTGAATATTTTTTGTTTCAATGTTTTTTTAACATTTTACATAATTATAGTCCTGGTGCTTTGCATTTTTGGGAGGCTGAACAGTTAATTCGCCCCGTATGTATTTCATTATATTGAGAAATATAAATAATTTCCACGGTAATCAGGTCACTTTATAATTTGTAATCTACCAAAATTGCTATTTGTGACAAGAGCAACATTTACATTTTTTTAACCGAAAAGACTGTCAAAACTAGCTATGATAATTTTAAATTTTGACTTTAAATTTCTCCTGTAAAAATGTAAAAATAATTTTTCTGCTAGGCTCTTCGGATTATTTACATACAGAAAAGTTTACAGTAAATAATCATACAAACAAATATCGTATATATAAATGCTATAACATAAAAATATCAATCATTGGCTGGCATTAATTATAAATTGTCAAGAAATCTAAATAAATATTATCTCATAAAACTGTGGTAAAATAAATTATTATTAATATTTCATTTGCAGAGACTAAATCTTCATGAATAAATGAAGCCATTGAAAAGAAAGATGAACCAGTGAATAATATAAAAAAGTAATCAGCACATTTGGAAAATAATTTCTACTCGAACAATTTATTATAATGTTTGTCATTTTAGTTCAGAATTTAAAAAGTACAATAAAAATTTAAATAATTTTCTCAATTCTTAATTTCACTAATTTTGCATCTTTTAACTTTCAAGCAGTTTATTATTGCTGTTTTCTATTAAATTTCAGGGTTTTTAAAAAAAATTTAATTTCTGATTTCGATTTTAACAATTTTTGTTTTTTGAAATCATATTAAATTCATTATTATTATTATTATTATTATTATTATTATTATTATTATTATTATTATTATTATTATTGTTATTATTATTATTATTATTATTATTATTATTATTATTATTATTATTATTATTATTAATAATATTATTATGTTAATAATTATTTTTATCAACATTTTTTGTATCATTATAAATAATAAAATAAAGGTTTAATAAAAATAATTCAAAAATTTCAAAAATTCTTAATTTTTATTAGTTAATTTATCATTATTAAATAATTATCTATAAAAAATATCTTTATGAAAATTTCAAAATAAAATAGGTTTTGGGATCTTTACCGAAACATTCCTTATTTTTTTTAATCTTCCGTATTTGTCATAGATGATGCTTGGAGCAAAATTAAACGGAAATATTATCGATAGTAGATTTTTATTAAAACAAAAATTAAATAATTCAAAAAAATAAAATAATGTAAATCTTTTACAAATTAAATGTTCATAGAATGAGAATATAAGAGAAATTTTTATATTTAATATGAATACATAAAATGTTTTTGGTAAGTTTAATTTAAGGAGAAAACAAAAAAGAATAGACTAGAAATTAATTGGAAATTGTTTAATCGTAATAAAATTATATTAGTAATTCGTGTTTAAAAGAATACTCCGATTGTAAAAGTAAAAATTTGAAAACAAAAAAAAATTATTAAATGCACAATTATGCTCACTAAATTCATGTCAATGAATAGCATCCATATTGGAGTTTTTAGCATTAGAAACAATAAACAGACAGCTAAGCAATTAAATGAATTACAATTATAAAATTACTTTTAATAATTAGGTGTAAGAAAAAAATGTACTTTTCTAACAAACTTTCACATCTCAGTAAAATAAATCTTTCACACTATTAATTTTTGGATTTTCAAAATTGAATAATAAAATTCCATCAAATGTTTCTTGATAAAATAAATAACAAATCATTCAACTTTAAATATTTATTTTCCTTATTTCCTTACCTAAGTATAAGAGTCATTTATTCTACGATTTCTTTTCTTTTTCTATATTTAATAAGATGGTTTGGTTAATTGGCTCTTTCCGACATTCTTCTCAGAATCTCCTCAAACCAGTTAAGAAAATTCCATTTAACTGCGGAAAAATAAAATAATTATTTCTCTTATGAGTATTTTCTTTGACAATTTATTTCCCCATTTATCCTGTTTGTTTACTTTTTTTATTTATTATTTATTAATTAATTAAAGATTTTTAGTTGTTCCTTGTTTTTTACAAGTATTTAAAATTTTCATTTTTACCTTGTTGTTTATAGTAATTTTCTTTGCATATTTTGGTGCTTCTTATGCTTATTCCTGCACTTTTCTAAAGTAATGTTCTCACTATGTCACCTCATCTTTCAATTTTGCTTGATTTTTATTTAATTTCTTTTTTGAATATCTTTTTATTTTATCATCTCAATATAATGAAGTAATGTTTGAAAGTTAATAAATTTATTTTTCAATGAATAAATTAGTTGTTTCGTTGTTCACAAATAGAAATTAGTGCAATCGGTAAAAATTTAAACAAATAATAAAATTTATATCATTAAAGTTTAATTAAATAAGTAATTAAATAAAAATCAAATCATAATTAAATCATAGAATGGACAAAAATCTGTAAAAATGAAAAGAAAATTATACTAAAATTAAAAAGAATTAGACAGGGATTAGACTGAAACTTATTAATTTGTTTATATAATAATGCATATTTATATTGTTTTACTAGTGAGATTTTTGATATATTTTATTCAAGTTTATTATTATTTTCTTTTGGAATGTTTGTTTTAAAATAAAATTTAGCTCTCATTAGATTTATGTAACAAATACAATCATAATCAGGGATTGTACCCTATAGTCAAGCAGTATATATATATATATATATATATATATATATATATATGTGTGTGTGTGTGTGTGTGTGTGTGGTTCATATGATTTTTTATAAACAATACATAAAAACATAAAGATAATATGATTTTATTTTCATGCTTTCATAGTTTTCTGATCCGTTGTTTTGTCGAAGCTTACGTACTTTGTAAAGATCCTTTTTTCATCTGCAATGAAGTGAGTTTCTTTTATTTGAAAAGCTGTTACAAAACTTTCATTCAAAAATACATAATAATTAGATACACATATTTAAACCAGCCGCAGGTTCGTCAACATTATCAAGGGGAAGATCAACAAAAATGCAGGACATCGTTTTAGAAATAGACCTCAGTGAAAACTTTACATTCTCTAATATATACCCTCAAAAAAGGCGCTAAAATCAGAGTTATACTTGACACGTCAAATACAAACGGTTCATTAACCAAGACAAGTTGCAAATCTCTTTAAAATGCTAAAGTCTTTGGTAGATAATGTACCACATCATAGCCAAAGTAGTGGCTGTCTCCTCTAACCATTTTATAAAACATGATGAAATTCAAATCTCCACATTTCTATTTATCCTAAAACCTATCCTAAATTATTTGGAATTAAAATTAAAAGAAAACAACTTCGTAATAAAAGAGATGAATACTGAAAATATCACTGAGCTTCTCATTTTTTATACTCTTTATACTCTACTTTACTTTTGAGTAGTATAGGTGAATCCCTCAATCTACTATGCTTAAGAACTAAAATCAAAGGAAGCCAATGTCATTGCCAATTTGACTGTTTTGTTGACAATTTAATTCATTTTTGGAATGTGACAATTTACAATATTTCCAATATTAAAAATAATTTGTATTAAAAATTTTATAAATTAATAAAAAGCAAAAACCAATTGAAAAACTTTGAAAATTGTTTGGAAATTAAAAGTAAAAGAACAAAATGAAAATTAAAATATTGAAAATCAAATATATATCCAATGAAAATGTTAAAGAATCAATGCAAGAATTTACGTTTCTGTTGAGTTCTGAAGTCAATTGAAAAGGATTATTTCATAATTGAAACTTCTCACATAATAATATTCACGTAATAATAATTAATTGTTAATATTTATTTTAATTATATTAATTACACATTTTCTAAGTAGAATTCTACTGGTTAATATGCCAATATTGTCATTGTGTAAATATTATTTAAAAACTTTTAATTTTAAAATTAAAACAATTTAATTTAAATAATTTATTACACTGCAAATTTAAGTGGCATGATTTCAATAACAATTTAAATTTAATTTAAAGTCTTCTAAAATTATTAAATTGAATTAAATTACTTTGACTATAAATTTAGATTAAACTTCTTTTTCTTTAATATTTTTCAATAAACAAATTATTTTTCACTGATGGGATTCAATTTGTTTTGGAGTCGTTAAAAAATAAATAAAAGGTTGTAAATTACCAAATCGGTCTTATCGTAAATATATTTAATGAAGAAATAATAAATAGTTTTGTTTTAGTCGCACTCGATTCTTCCTATCCAAAGCAATTCCATCGAGGTCGTAAATTGCGGCGAAAGGCCGTCATTTTAATTACCACTGTTTCGTTACACGGCATGATCGTTCTGCCGCTCCCGGCAGCTAATGGAGGATGAATAATGACGCTTTCGGAGATGGAGCTGAGATATTAGTGGAAAGATTACAGTTTTCCTTCGAAATTCACATAAACATCTGACTGATGAAATCTTTCTTTTCTACTCGAATTTGGCTTGATTATTTTTGATTTAATTACCTAGTTGAATAATTTATAAAGAATTTAATAAATTGTAAATTTGCATTGAATGAAATCAAATTTGAAATTACAATTATTGTTTAAATAGATTGAAAAAATAATCTTATTTTAAATTTAAAGAATAAGAGTTTAAGAAAAGATAATGAAAAGATAATGGATTTTATTTTAGTAATAGTTATAAAATTTATATTTGTTTTTATCGTTTAGAGTTTATTTTCTATAAATTATTTTATTTTATTTATATTTTTTTCACATAATAATTTTAACTGGTTTTATTTTCTAAAAAGAAATTTATTTTAATTTTTACTAATTTTAATATAAATTAAAGATCTTATTTAAAGGAAACTGATTTTTATATCAAAAATAAGCTCCACCTCCAAACCTTCAAGCATCAGTTTATAGGCAATTATAAATTTTGTTTGGAGTATTTTTGAAAAGTAAATTGTTCTCTGATGTCATAGAAACTACCAAAAATTAATTTTATTACCATTTGTAATTATTAAAGTTTATTGAAAATAATTCTTATATGTCACATTTTTATCTGTTTGACACCGGAAATGTTATCTATTATAAAGGTTTATAATTAAAACAAAAATATTAATTTTAAGATATTTTGTTTAATATATCTTAAAATAGTATAATTAACAAATTGAATACGTCCGCAATAGTTACATTTTATATACATCAGTTATCAAAAAATGCTAAATGGAAAAATGGGCTTTTCAAAGTCCCTAAAGATCGAAAACTTAATAGAAAAGGCTTAATCTCTGATTTTCTGAAACTTGAAATTCATTATTACATAACCATCATTTTTATTATGGACAAATGATATATTTTGTAACTTTTATGTAACTTATTTCGGAAAAATGAGTCTGCTGCTATGTGATGCGTGAAGAAAAGTTGTTACAGAAGTTCTTGAATCTGTGGAAAAAATGAATGGAGTTATTTAAATTAATTAAACTAATTGCCAATTAATGAAATAGTATAATGATGATAATAATATTGAACAAATAAATGACAAGATAAGCATTCCTACTAAATTTTCATAGAATAAATATTTTGCAGCTAAGGCATATCGTATCATTTATTTGTTTAACATTAAATACTTTATGGACGATGAATAATTTAATATTTCGTCTCAGACACTTGTCCATTATGTTGAGTTATAATTTTATTTGGTTCGGTAGAACTGTTTGCTCTGACTCCACGTGCTCTTTAAATGATACTGGAATAACTCAACACAGGAAAACTTTTATTCGATACCAACAATTTTACAAGGATTCAAATGTTACTTTTACAATAATAGCAGGAATCCCCACGGGAAGCCGCTTTTTCAATCAACGACTAAAATATCCTTGACAAGTCTGACTAGATTTTTTTCAATCTCAAGAATCTTTTTAACTTTTCTGTTACTCGCAATTCTTCGAAATTATTTGTGTCCCTGTTGTTGATTTGAAACTCCTGTTGGACACACAGGAGTTAAAGAAAAATTTTCCAATAGCTCACTCGTTCTACAGCTGAGATTCTCATCATGAAAAGTTAGGGGAAACCTCCTGATGCGCCGCATGATTTTAATAACCACCATGTACCCGTGATCGAGATCACGTTGGTAACGTACATAATGGCCGAATGCCCTTCGAGCAGGTGAGCGCCATTTCTAGCACTACTCCTCGAAGGACCTTCGTCTTTCCCGAGTTGTTGCTGCCGATAGAAGGGCTTACGCTTTTCTTCCCTAAATTTCGATTCGTGACAACCCTTGGAGAGAAGTTTATGGATGATCATCTAATCCTACTACGGGTACGCTATAGTTCAACCCCTCTATCACCGCTACACCACTCATAAACTGATTCATTTAACCAATCTCAACACAAAATTCAAGAAACGAAAGGTAAATGTTGTATTTAATGACCATCAAATTATTTTCAACTAATGAAACAAAATCGATCGAAATTAGTCAAGCCGAGCGTTTCGAACTTCTTTAATCATCTTCGTCAATGTCGGTGGGAAAATGTTTTCGTTTCCTTGGTCTATATGGCGGAGGATCTAAGAATTGGGCCTCTTCTCGTCTGGTTGAGGGGCCTGCGATTTCTTGTGCCAGACTAGAATTAGGCACTTCGCCCGTAAGAACGGCGATATCCTCCACTTCGAGCCCAAGTTCATCGAGGATGTGGGTGACCGGGAAAGACTCCGGATCCTCGTCAATTAAATTAATATGAATCGACCTAGCGGGTGATCGGATTATTAGGTCAGGGGCGTATAGAATATCCGGGTCGAATTCCGGGAATTCAAACTCCTGGTAAGGTGGAGGCGGATTGTTAGTTGTGTTGGGAATCTCCGTAGGATCCACTCCATTGAGGACTCCTTCCGCTCGTCGGCGCCGCTCGCGACGACGTCGATTTTTATTCGGTCGCCGGCGTGTCCGTGCGTTAGCAGCACTCCTGGTGTCCCCAGCAGGCGGTGGAGGGACAACGGGCTCGACCGATGGGCTGAGAATTTCAGGGATTGGGTTCCTGGAGACTGAGGACGAAGGCAGTTCGTTGGAGACGGGGAGGTGAGAAGCTGGTATTATCTCCAATTCCCTGGCTCGGATACTTGCCGGGACGCAAGCTTGGAGCTCGGTATCGGTAAACGCGCGGCGGAGCGCGGTCGATTGCTCTTTGATGAGCAGCCGCTGAGCACGGGATTCGGTGACCAACTCGTCCCGCGCTCGAGTGAGCCGCTCGATTTTTTGTCGCAGCACTTTGACGACATCAGGCGGAGCCCACGTGCCTTTTACTCGTGCATATTTGATCTGGAGGGCTTCGTGCCTTTGTTTTAACTCTTCATACTGGTGGCGGACTGCCACGATTGACGGGGGAAGTCGGGGTATTCTCGGTAATCTATCCACTCCGGTTTCATTATCGTGATTCTGCATTCTAAAAAGAAAAACAAAGGAAAATAAAAGGGA
This sequence comes from Schmidtea mediterranea, assembly GCA_022537955.1. NCBI lineage: Eukaryota > Metazoa > Platyhelminthes > Tricladida > Dugesiidae > Schmidtea > Schmidtea mediterranea. Next base: position 77,427,914 of record CM039679.1, read on the forward strand.
GTTTCCTGAGAGGTGGAGTGGTGACAGACATACGGGAACATTGGCGGGAGACGGCTGACTACTTATTTTTTGTTATTCCCCTTTGAGATTCATCGTGATTTAACCGTTTATCATTATTGGGTAAAACTACGGTATCTTTGGGCATACCACGAGAGGTCGAGCGCTAATTTTTACCGAGTTGATTAACCCGAATTTATCTCATTTTATGGTGAAGTGATTGAGCATTTTATTTAATTACTTTGCGATTCATTTACTTTATCACGAAATGGGGCCCTTTTACGAGTGGATTGAATCTTGGCTGTTACGGTATGCCTTCCTCAATAATTATCTCCAGACTAAATGTCATTATTGTCAGTTAGTCCCTAATTATTATTATACTTACTATTAGTGTCATAGGTATTTCATTCACTTCGTTTATTATAGTTATCTCGCTTAGGGAATATTTATGATTGTTAGATTTTTGGTGACTCGTTTTATTCTACCTCTAGTATTATGTCCATGGAATTTGTTGTGACTACTAATACCATTTATATTGATTCACTTTATTATATTTATTAATTTTACTATACTCGTGCAATTATCACGCTTGACTACCCTTATTACATTTTATTTATTTTATTTATCGGTTTATTATGTTCGCTATATTGAGCGTTACTACCCCCGCCATTATATTCGTGTCGTCTACTGCAGTGGTTGCTATTGTTATATCTGTGGTTCATCGGAAAATGTCACAAAGTTGTCATGCTCTGTTGGTCTGCTACCATTCTATCTCGACTTTAGTTTGAATTTAATTGTATATTGTGTTACACTAGATCATTCCTCAGATATCATCTATGCATTCAGGCATATCTATTGTCTATTTGTGCAAATTTATTGATTTTCAATTTAAATGTTTTGGGGTCTCATGCTGTCATTATTTCACAATTCGATTTGGTCGAGTAGGAATTGTAGCGTTTTGTTGTTCGTGCTAACACCTCCGTAACTCAATTTTCTTTAGTTTGCTTAATTTGACGGGTTTACGAGGTTACTTTATACGGAGATCTTATGATTACGATGTTCATTTATCGACTATTCCTCCGCTTACCCCTGCTACCCATTTCTTATTGAGATGTCCAAAAAAATGACTCGTATGATCCAGTTGTGATCATGCCTAAATTCCCCCTTTCTCTACTGTCGCATCTTCCCTGATTTTATTCCGACTCGTTCCGGCCACATATTTCAGAAGCCGCCCCGAGTATACAGCGGCGCCCTGCGTGGCGGTCCTGTGCATTATCACCAGAACCGACTGCGGACTGCCGAGGGGTCCACGAGGCATGACCCGCGAGCCCAACTAAGAGTTTTCACCCACTAGTTAGCCCGAGATCCGTCCCGTGGACCAGCTATTACTATACCATATATATAGGAATTTAAGGGTTGGACAATAAATATAGATATAATTTTATTGGCATGAAAATGAATGAGACATTACAAAACAAAGTTACTGATTAAAACACATAAAATTAGGACAAGGTATATAATAAAACAAAGAAAAAATTCCTTACGTCTAAAGAGTTTTCTAATTGTTCCAAAATTTGCATACAAGTTTCAACGGTTTTTTAAAGGTTAAAAATTATGAAATTCATCACTGTATTTATACTATTTGCATGCATGTGTGCGACCAATAGGCGATTTTTCGCCATTTCTAGGGCTTTTTAATTATTTTATTACTTAAAGTTTATTTTTATTATTTTTTGTATATTTTTCTTTATTTTTTAATATATAATTCAGTTTATGTTCGAATTTTATTTTTACTGTTGTTTTTTGATAATATTATTTTTGCCCTTTTTTATTTGTTTTCTGGTCGCCGCTTCTGCCTATGTTTTTTCTAAACCTTATTTTGCAAGGTTTTGGCAGTTTATTTTATTTTTTATATGTTTCCTTCTGTAGCTGTTTTGCTTTCTCATGATTTTTTATTAATTATTTGTTTTTATTTGGTTTTGTTATATATTTATTTTGTTTTATTTAATATGTTTTTCTTTAATTTTTAGTATCTTGGTGCGGTGCATGTTTATGTGCAGTGATTCCTTCCACAACTTTTTCACTTTTATTTTTGTTTAGATTGTGGCTCTGAGCCCAACACTCCTTTATATAGGGAATCTCTCCTCAAACAACTAATCTGATTTACGGCAATTTACATTGGACTCCCTGGGAACTAGTTTAACAATTTACTTTCATCTTTTGACCGCTTCGGCAGTTCCTCGGGAGAAGACTGCGAAGTAAATAACATTAGAGAATAATTAGTTCCCTTTGTAATTAAATTTATCCAAATCGGATAATTTCTCCCTAATTTAATTTATTTGTTTTCGTCATTTTTATTTAATTAATTAATTTGTATTTTCATAATAACTCTTTTAAGGGGTCTCAAATTAATTACATATTGTTATTTTCGTACTCGTCTCGTCAATTAGCATCGACACATACCCATTTCCCCCGGAAAATATTGATTTTAATTTTTTGATGTTTTTTAATTAATTATTTTATTTTCTCAAATTTTTATTTATAATAATGTTTTTTAAAATCACCTACCCCAACAATTAAAAACAAAATTTCGTAATAATTAGATAGTTACTATATGCACCAAGTGATCCTTCCCCTGGGATGACGGTGAAAAGGACCACGGAGCCATTTTTGTCACCTTATAGTCATTGGGTATTTTTGACTCTTGCTAGAAAAGTTCTTTTCCCTTTCTCCATTTATTTTATCCTTTTTACTATATCCCATCATTTAATTGTTTTTAATAGCAAGATAGGTGAATACTTTATTAAAAGTCAAGACTTAAGCAACAACCAATATTATTGGTTAATTAAAGCTAGGAATACATTTCAGACTTTAACTCAGCCTGATACAAATATAGAGAAAATTTAAAAATACGGCGTAAACTGAAATATTTAAATGGTAATTCCAAGAACACATTTTTAACCATTGTACACATTCCTTAAATTCGCGAAGAAATAAACACAATTAAGTGCTTGAGGTTATTAAGAACTACTTTATATCAAAGAAATTTTACATTGACATAGAGTAATCATCCCTTTGGTTAGATTCCTTACTGAGACATGATTTCAATAAAATGATAAAAATAACAATAAAATTAACCTCAGATTTATAAAAGTATTGTTGGTTTATTATTATTAAAGTCTGTTACTCTCTAACTCCCCGTGTCTTTTAGAAATAAATAATTGAACCCAACACAGAATAACCTTATTCACAATATATCACAATTACAACTTGTTCACTAATTTGCACCTTTTTTTTCAAGATAATGATTGATTATCGTGAAATAGGTTGCCCAAGGAGTAATCACCTTTCTGCACGATAATGTTTATTGGTTTCTTTAATTATACCGAATCCAATACTCGTTTTATTGATATCACTAACTTGTCCTTTACACAATATTTTTTTCGACCAACAATTTGTTTAACTCTAACCTCCATTTTATGGTCAGTTGAGAAGACAGTTATCTTATATTTGGTAAATCTTATTCCGAATTTTCTAAAGGCTAATGTGCGCTTATCAAAAATTAGCTTAACACTACTCGAACTCTTTTGACAACCACAAAGATGAAAGCAACTTGATTTATTGTTCCGCTGATTAACTTAATCTAACTTAGACAATTCTCTAAGTCTTTGATTCAACATTAATTGGTTTTCCCTCTTCTCTCGGGTTTCCCATTAGTGATTAGTTAATTGTTTAATTAATTTTCATTACTCATTAACTTTTCCTGGAGTCCCTTAACTAAATTTTTATTATTATGCCTAAATTTTTATTTTTATTTGGCTTTAAACCATATTGGTTACTCCTGGTAAATAATAATTTTTAAATATTTTATATTTTTTTTAATTTGATGTTTTTCGCTTTTTCATGCTCGAATTTTATTTTATTTATTTTATATCAACTTCAACAGTATCATATTCTTAAAAATATAATTTGGAAAAATATTATATATTAAATGCACATCATGCCATATTATATAAAATTAAATTCTAACTCTACTTTTGCCACAGAAAATTATTGATACATTACTTTTACGCTTCTATTTGATTTTACATTTAATTTTAATTTTTGCACTTCTTAACACAATCGTTAGTCAAAACGTTTATTTAGTGTAAAAACTCACGAATTTATGGTGAAAAATTAATTCATGTTCCTTTATCCAATAATGAAACTGTGCTTAGACTTCATCCATAAATATGTTTTATAATATCATTTTCTAAATCAGAAATTAAAAAAAAATAAAGGAAAATTATTCAATTTATATCAAAGAAAAATGAGAAAGATTTTAATGAAAATATCATGACATATCTTTCATGTCATTTAGAATCTTGAAAGAAAAATGTACTTGTACCACTGGCAAAAGCCAATAAAATAAAACTTTTTGTCAATTTTGTCATTTTCGATTAAAAGCTCAATGTTAAATTAGAGAGAAATGAGAAATTTTAAATTTTGTCTGATTTTGCATGTTAAATAGCCTCGAGCTATTGTTAAATTTATCGCTAATTCGGTTATTTCTATAGATTTTATCTCATTTGATTTAGACATTTTTTGAAATTAATTTTTACTGATTTCCTAATTCTGTGAAGCCAGAATATTTTAATATTTTAATCTCATATAAAAATAATGATTAATAATAATAAGATTTTATAATAATAATAATAATAATAATAATAATAATAATAATAATAAAAAAATAATAATAATAATAATAATAATAATAATAATAATAATAATAATAAAATAATAATAATGATAATAATAATTATAATAATAATAATAATAATAATAATAATAATAATAATAATAATAATAACAATAATAATAATAATAATAAAAATAATAATAATAATAATAATAATAATAATAATAATAATAATAATAACAATAATAATAATAATAATAATAAAAATAATAATAATAACAATAATAATAATAATAATAATAATAATAACAATAATAATAATAATAATAATAATAATAATAATAACAATAGAAAACTTTACAATAATATAAATTTGATTACAATTCCCTAAGGCGCAATATTGCACATGTTAAATAAAGGCTTTGCTAAAATAATCTGTGTAAATTGAATGACTAAAGCAAACGAATGTCTGTTTATTAATAATAAATATATACGGCATGTTAATTCGAAAGAAATTAAAAATTTGTTAGGATTTGACTTTTTATTTGTCACTTTTCTGAAAGTTTTCTTTATTTGCATAATCAATTAACTAAGTCACTTTTAGGAAAGATTTTTCGTTGCTCCTCACCTCTACTTTGCATTTTAATGTCAATTATCACTACGTTGGCAATGCAATAGAAATATTTGTTTATTTATTGTGCAGCATTTTAATTAAAATACTTTGCTTTTATATCATTCCAAAAATTTTAGTTGACTCCTCAAAAGTTATTTTAAAAAAATAAAAAAGATCTGTTTTTGTCACATTTCTAATTTTTGCACATATTAATTTTAATTGAATTTTAAAATGTATTAAATTATTTTACTAATTTCTTTTGAATTAGTTCAAGCAGTAAATAAAAAAATATAGCTATTGTCACTAAAGGTTTACGAACAAACTGTGGGTCTGTCCTTTACATTGATGTGTTTAGTTTATTTTGAAAAGGATTTTTAGCTGAAATATTAAGGTGTAAAAGATTTTAAAGCATATTATGAAAAATAAACTTTAATTGAAATAAATGTTATAATGATGTTCACCAAATTAACAAATAAGCTTTATTTGTTTAAATCTTTGAATAATTTAAGGAATTTCAAATTAAAATGACATTCTATTTCTAAGAAACTGAAAAGTCAAAATTACAAGAACTTCCCGAAAATAACAATTTTTAACACTATCTTTATAATTATGTTTACTAAATAAACGTTTTTTTCTTTATATTTCAATATTTTTTTGCCAATTTGATCTCACTACATTTTTTGCATAGTTTATTTAAACAAAATAAATGTTTATTTCATTTTTAATTATTTGTTGAAAGTGAATTAACATAATGTGAGTTTTGTTGATAAAAATGAAATTCATTTTATTTTTATTGGAATATATATATATATATAATGAACACTTAATAATATTTGTGAGACAAAAATAATGAAATAATTAATTACTTCATAAATGAATGCATAATTGTTGTTTAAATCGGAAAATTAATTTTTTTATTTTCTTTTATTTTATCACTAAATGTCAATTTTTAATCTTCGTATCTTTATTTCACTCTGACAAAATTGAGTTGAAATTAAGTTCATTAGGTTTTCAACGAAATAATTGATCGCAAGAAAATAATATGTCAACATCTCATTAAAACAGATTTCTATTTTAATTTGATGACTAAGATAAATTAAAACAAAAAGTATTTTTTGATATTTTTTTTCATCTTTTTTTGTTGATTTTTTATATATAAAAATGATTTAAATATGCAAACAAACAATATGAATCTTTAAAAATAATTTAAATAGTTTTAAAGCTACACTAAAATTTTATAATTTCTTTTATTTAATCAATTAAAATTGAGTTATTTTCTCTTTAATTTCAAAGTTTTCATTTGCATTGACTCAGGGTTTTGTTTATTTAATGCAAAATTGATGCGTATTATAATTAATTTTCAGAAAATTTTTAAATTCATATTAATTTGAAATTATTGAAAATAATTTTCAGAAAATTAAATAAATTAGTATTTTATTTTTAATTTTAATTTTTTTATAATAGTGATATTTTAATGAAAATCGATTAAATGTTTTGTCTGTACTATTTATTATTTACTTATTAAATTGTAAAACCTACACTAAAAGCTTTTAATTTATTTTATTTAATCAATTCAAATAATTCAAAAAAGATTTATTAAAAATAAAAATTGTTTAATTTCGAAAAATAAAATTTCTTTTCAATCTGATTAAGAGAGTGAATCTGATGAAATATATCAAATAAGTGATGTATTTTATTTATTTATTATTTAATAAAGTTGGTAAATGGTTTTTAATGATCAATTTAATTGTTCTAATTAAAGCTTTTGATATCGTTTTGGGATTTTCAAAAAGTGTCTTATTAGAGTTGGAAAAGAAATCCTTCATATTTCTTGTTCATATCCGAAGATGTTATGATTTATTTACGGACTGTCCAATTTTGTGAGAGCTTCAAACCAACCTCCAATTTCGGTTTTGAAATTTTATAATTAGAATTAACAATTTGAATTCATTATCCTTTGCTCTGTACAACTTCTATCTTATGAGCAGAAGTTTCGTTAAAAACTTTTTATTTTATTTATTTTTTTCCGTTGTTTTAATTGAATATATACATTCAATAAACAATAACTTTTGTTCATTTTAAAAATTAAAAAAGAAATTATATTTTATACGGGTTTCTATTTGTCTAAATAAGAGTTGCTTATTTATAAAAAATAATTACACAAAAATTGTAACGATATCATAAAAGTTGCATTTATAGGTCGACATATCAACTAATTTGGTTTCTTTGCTTATTTAAATGTGGCATTCAGGGTAAAATAGTTATCCTTCTCTGGTGTATATGCTTCTATTAAATTGTATTATTTCTTTGGTCACAAGTGAGAGAAGTCTTTTGGGCTGTGGATAAACATTACACTAAATCGTCTTCCTTACAAATTTTTGTAGGACAAAGACAATGACTCATCAAAAAATTCAAGGTCATTTAAACAAAGACCATGACTCATCAAAAAAAATTTCAACGTCATTGCATGAATCATCATAATTTCCTAGGTAGTTCAAAATTGGTTAAATATTGTTATTTAAACAGTAATTATTATCTAAATGGGTATTTTTATGATTTTTATGAAAAAATTTGAATAAGGCTGGAAATATTGTTATTTGAAGAAAAATGATTGCTCAAGAGAGGAATTTATAATATTTTTAAAGGAATTTATTGGGATGAATATCGATGTTCAAAGGGTAAATATTATCTACTTGATAGGTTTCAATGAAAATTATGAATATAGTTGGTATAATGGAGTGAAAAATGTCATTTGCAGAGAAATGATTGGTTGTGAAGCGAATTTATGGTATTTTTAAGGGGATTGAGTTGGTTGAATTTATAAGATACTTAGGAAAATTGTTACTTTTTTCATTGATTTAAGGTTAATCAGAATATATTGATTAGATTTCAGTTCTAAGAAATTGTTTGATTCATGTAACTATTTGTACACAAGTATTTATTTGATTTTAATAATATATCTGTAATCTAATTAAAAACTAAGATTGACTAGTATTTAAAAAATTTATGTTACCCATTACTTATGTTTTTATTGACAATTTTCGGAATAATTTAAATATTTATTATTATTTCCACGAATGAAGAGAAATTGTTCTATTAAATACTATGAGCAGTCGATAACATACATTAATTTTCATTTAACAAGTACCTAGAATCATTACTTAACAATCTTATAAAGTTTTAAAAAATGATCTAACAAATTTTTTCAAATATTTTACAACTTAGTAAATTTAATTAATTTTTTAATTGATAAGTACTATTTTCTTTACAATTTGCTATCATGTTGAAGCATTCTTTAAAAATATTTGTTCAAAGTACTAACAAATTTAATCCAAATTTATTTAAAATTTACATCTTTCACACTACTTTAATCAAATTCTATTTACCAGCTAACCACAATTTAATAAAAATAATTTCTATAAAAACTAATAGATAATCACATACATTTGTTTTAAAATTTGGGTTTTCAGTAAGTGATATCAGTACACAAACCCCTATGTATGTATTGAAGCATGGTATCAGAAATTTTACATATTTGGTAGTAGTTGATAATTATTTGATTTTGGTAATGCGGTAGATATTAATTGTATGTGTATTTTTTTTTTCTATCAGTTTTATTCAAACCTTTAGCATCTTTGAGTTAATAATTTTAAGAGTAGAATCATTTTCAGTAAATATATGAAAATTTATTCCAAGTACAATGAAAGTAATATATATTTTGAGAAATTAATTTAAGAATATTTTTCTAATCAAGTTTCTTTTCACTAGCAATTAGATTAACCACTACTTGTACCTACTAATTAATTTATCATTCAGTAAACAATAATAGTTGGAGTGAAAAGATTAGAAAATCTATAAAGATAAATTTAAGTAATTTTTTGATGTGTTAGAAATTAATAGATTTATTATAGACTTAGAGGCATGTAAAAATTTAATGAAAAGGTTGACATTCATCTTTGAAAATAACTTTTAGTAATTGTTCATTGTTGGATGCAATTAAAAATATTACAAAAATAGTAGAAAAATATCAAAGGTTTTTAACAAAACTATTAAGTTTTACAAAATTATTTCAATAAATCACATAAAAGAATGTAAACAAAGCAATATATTTTTATTCAGAGATAATACAACAATTGATTGGGCTTCTATGAATTTGATTAATAGTCGCTTGATAGCAATCAGCTAACTAAGAAACCAAACAATTTACTAATTTGAAGACATCGATGATGAATAAAAGAGTGAAGAAGTTAATAAAATTTGTAATTGAAATTGTATTTCTTTTGATTGTTCAAATTTTTATGTGCTTTTATTTAAGTATTTCTTGGTATGTAAACAATTTTTGATATTGATTTGTTCAGTAACTAGTTATTGATCACATATTGTAAGTATGTGTACAGTGAATAACCAAGTATTTAAAGGGGAAATGGTTGAGAGTAAATTTTATTTTATTTTTAAGTGGGTTAAGTTGGTTGTATATCGGTGTCTAAAAGGTAAATATTATTTAAATAGTTAATTTTAATGAATAAGATACTCAATTATTCAATGCATCGTATATATATATATAGTGATTTGTACAGTTCTCAGTCATTTGTATACAGTACCAAGTGATTGTTGTTCAGTTATTAATCAATGAATTGTTCAGTGTGTATGGGTTATCAGTATTCAGAAGTTGATATCAAGTAAGTTAACTTTTTATTTGATTGTTAATGAATTTATTATTATAATTTTTATTATTATTATTATTATTATCATTATTATTATTATTATATTATTAATAATAATAGTATTATTACTATTATTATTATTATTATTTTGAAAATTTCATATTAATTTATTTTTTTCACATGTTACTTTGACAATTTTTTATCGTTATTAACATGTATAAAAAACTCATTGTAAAAATTGTACTAAAAATGTCATTGTAAAGTGATATATAAAATTTCATTGTAAGATTGCATTAAAAATTTTATCAATTAAAAACATGTATAAAAATTTCATTGTAAAATTATTTTAAAAATTTCATCTTGAAAAATCATGTATAAAAAATTTCATTGTAAAATTATGTTAAAAATTTTATCATTTAAAAATATGTATAAAAATTGATCGATAAAACTATACCTAAAAAATTCTTACCTCATTTACCATACTTTACTCTAGGCACCTTAATTTACTTTAGGATCCTTAATGTACTTAAATTTACTTTAATATACTCTAATGTATCGTAATGTACTTAAATTTACTTTAGACCCTTTAATTTACATTAATTTACTTTAGGTATTTTAACTTATTTTTATCTAGAGCCTAAATTTGCCTATGAAAATTATGTGATCAAATATTACAAGTGCTTTTTAACAAGCCTATAAAATACCCTTGACAATTTTTGATCGGTAAGCGATTCAAGCCATTTTTATTTTATACCTATATTTACCTATAGAAAATATTGATACCAAATATTGCATTGTTTTTTATTACGAGTTAAAAATATCCCTGACTATAGTGTGATCATCGTAGGCGATTTCAATCAATTTTTATTGTATGCTTTTTTATCAAGAAAAATTACTTATGCTTTTTAATCAAAGAAATATTTTTTAGGCTTTTTAGTCGAGAATTTAATTTTAGGCCTTTTAATTGATGAATTATTTTTTATGCTTTTTAATCGAGAAAATATTTTTAGATTTTTTAATCAAAGAGATATTTTTAAGGCTTTTTAAAAAATAAAATATTTCTATTCTTTTTTATATTTAGGTAATTCAAGCCAATTTTTATTTAAGGCTTTTTATCGAAAGTCAAAAAATACCCCTTTTTGTGGATGAAAAATACCCTCTGAGACCATCGTAGGCGATTTGAAACAATTTTAATTTTAGGCTTTTTTATTGATAGGCTTTTCAAGCCAACTTTATTTTAGGCTTTTTTATCGAGATTCAAAAATACCCCTTGACTATAGTGCGACCGAAAAAATTTTATGGATGAAAAAAATTTATTCATAAAAATATTTTAAACAATTTTAATTTAAAAAATTTTCCAAAATTTTGAATTTAAAAAAATCCGCCAAAAAAAATTCGAAAAATAAATTCAAAAAAATTGATCAAAAAAAAGATGCGCACACAAAATTAATTATCTTTATTACATAATTATGTAATCAAGATAATTCGAGATTAAAGTATGTCATTATGTAATTTAATCCGTCGTGAACCCTTCTTATTTTTATTATGCAATTGTGTTTGGGGGCAGAAAGCTACTAACTACCTACTTTTGTAAAAATTTACTTAAAACTTTTATTATCTTTACCATAATTAACATAAATAATTTATTACTTGATGGTAATAATTAAAAAATTTTTGATGGTTCATTACTTTGATTTAATATTAAGTTGATACAACATTGTAACAATTTACATAAAATATTTTTTATATTGTTTTACTTAAATATTTTAATGAATTATGATAAAATTTATTAATTTGTAACAAAAAACTGTATGACTATTCAATTTGTTTTAGAATTACTTGATTACAATACATCTCTACATAGATCGTTAGAACCCCAAATTATGTAATTCCATCAAAAAAAATAGATAAATTTCTGTCTAATATTCTTTTGATCACTTGTTTCCGTATGATTCTTATTATGTTTTATTGCTATATCTATTCATTTAAAATGCAATACCGATGCAATTTATTACTCAAACATCGAGATTATGAAGAGGTCATGTCATGCACACATTAAGGTTATGTACATCATAGCCAATTTTTCAGCTTTCTTAGTATCTTCAGTTTTCACATTTTTAATTTCAACATATTTTTAGAATTTTTATAGCAAAATTATACATTGTCATTGCATTGGTTACATTAAAATACGATGACAACTATAATCATTATTTCGACATGCAAACCGAATTTATGATAGTGAAGAATTATAACCATAGTTTACATTTTCTCAGATTTTCTATCACTTACAAATTTTCAATGCCAATCACATTAATCAATACCCAATTTTTATGCTTGCTCACAATAATATCGGATGTAGATTGTAATTTAGTAAACGAAATTCTAAGTGCAATGAATATCAAGTTAAGAAGAAATAACCACATATATGCCATAAAAATGCAAAGTTTTATGTTGCTAATAAATAAAGTAAGTTTTATTGAAAACTTTCATTGGTATACAATTATCATTATCCAAGGATACAAGATCAATTCAGATGATGTCATGACTCCAATTTGAAAAGTCAATAGTGCCAGAATGTCATTTTAATAAATATTTTCATAAAATATCTGGGGTTTTATTGTGTAGATTAGTTTTTGTCTGTTTTTTATTGATTTATTGGACGAATTAGTTTTCTTTTTATTTATTTATTGTGTGTTGACCCCCTCTTTACTCACATTGTACCCACCTGATACCCATCTGTTACTAATTTACACATAGTGCATCAATTTACTCACTCGAACCACAATTAGAAATTTACACATAAAATATATACTTTAAGTTAAAATTAGCTTATAAAATATATTTGAGTCCAAAGTTTAAGTAAAAACTTTATAAATTAACTTAATATTATCATTATTTAGTTTATGTTATCCACTTTTGATAATTTAATAGTAAACATTTTAATATTCTTCAGTTAAAAACGTTAGATCTTTAAATATAAATGTTGATGATACAAATGGTTGATAATTAAATTATAATAGACGAAAATAATGTTAATTTAAATGGTAATATTAATAAAAAGTTAAAGTAAGTAGATAGATATGTCACCGCTAGACCATGTCACCGCTGGACCACATACCCCCTCCCCCACCCCCCCCGGGAAAAAATTTTTTCGCGCTAAGTCCAAAAGTACAAATTTTTTAAAAGTACAAAAAATTTTTAAACAAAGACAATGACTCATTCAAGGTCATTGAAACAAAGGCCATGACTCATCAAAAATTTTAAACAAAGACCATGACTCATTCAAGGTCATAGGATGACTCATCATATATTTTCAAGGTCATTGGATGACTCATCATATATTTTCAAGGTCATTGGATGACTCATCAAAATTTTAAAACAAAGACCATGACTCATTCAAGGTCATTGGATGACTCATCATATTTTTTCAAGGTCATTGAAACAAAGACCATGACTCATACATTTTTTTTTTCAAAAATTTTTCTATGTTTAAAAGTACACGATTTCCTATGTCACCGCTGGACCAAAAAAGATAGAATATTTTTCGAAGTTTTTTCAAAAATTTTTCTATGTTGAAAAGTACAAATTTTTTCAAGGTCATTGAAAAGTAGGTCAAGGTCATTCAAATTTTTTTTTTTTTTTTTCCAAAATTTTTTCTATGTTGAAAAGTACATATATTTTCAAGGTCATTCAAAAATTTTTTCAAAAATTTTTCTATGTTGAAAAGTACACGATTTCCTATGTCACCGCTGGACCAAAAAAGATAGAATATTTTTCGAAATTTTTCCAAAATTTTTTCTATGTTTAAAAGTACACGATTTCCTATGTCACCGCTGGACCAAAAAAGATAGAATATTTTTCGAAATTTTTTCAAAAATTTTTCTATGTTGAAAAGTACAAATTTTTTCAAGGTCATTTAAAAGTAGGTCAAGGTCATTCAAAATTTTTTTTTTTTCCAAAATTTTTTCTATGTTTAAAAGTACACGATTTCCTATGTCACCGCTGGACCAAAAAAGATAGAATATTTTTCGAAATTTTTTCAAAAATTTTTCTATGTTGAAAAGTACACGATTTCCTATGTCACCGCTGGACCAAAAAAGATAGAATATTTTTCGAAATTTTTTCAAAAATTTTTCTATGTTTAAAAGTACACGATTTCCTATGTCACCGCTAGACCAAAAAAGATAGAATATTTTTCGAAATTTTTTCAAAATTTTTTCCATGTTTAAAAGTACACGATTTCCTATGTCACCGCTAGACCAAAAAAGATAGAATATTTTTCGAAATTTTTTCAAAAATTTTTCTATGTTGAAAAGTACAAATATTTTTCAAGGTCACGGATTTTTTAATCATTTTTTAATTATAATATATCTACTTACTTTTATAAGTAGTATATATTTTGTAAATTTAATTTTATTATTATTTTATAAAATATTATTATTTTTATTATTATGTTTATAAATATTATTATTATATATTGAAAACCGAGACATATACAACAAATTTATTATAAAGAGACAATTCTACTATAGTAGTATTGTCTAAGAGCTTTATTCAAAGCCCATTCCACATACTTCCTATATCGGGCGGCGCAGCAATGACATCCATCACCACAAGGGTATTCGGGTTCCATATCTTTTTACAAGTTTTTTTGTTCGATATCCCATAGGAACTCATCTATTACAGTAAATATCCATATTGATGTATGATTGAATATCAAGTCTGGAATTATTGATGCCGGCTTATCCATGATTCCATGTATTTCTGGATAATAGAATTGCAGACGTTCTTTAATAACTTTAAAATAATCATCTAAAAGCAAGTAATAATAATAATAATATTAATAATAAATTACCGTAATGTTTAATTTCATTCATAGCTTGAACTGCGCTCGGTACAACCATTTTAATGATAAAAAATGAAATAACAATTACTTTTATACTAATTTAGAGACACACACACACACACAAATCTTTAGCTATAAACAATAAATATTAATTTATATAGATTTGAAAATGATTAAAGAAATTTTAATAATATTATTAGTTTTTAATGTGGCCAACTCAATTGTTGTAACCGTTCAAGGTAAAAATTCAACAAGATGTGTATGTCCTGATACCGCTGTATTGATGGATATTTTGTATATGATAGATAGGCCTAGATATTTGAAAACTCCAGTCAAAAGATTATCTGAAAGAATGAGTAATTTAGAATTCCGATTTGAACATACATATGAGACTTTAAAAAGAGCTAAAAACGAATTATATGATGATATTATATATCTAAATAAGACCATTGGTACTATCAAAAATGAATTAAGAAAATCAGTATTAGAATTGAAAGTAAATCGTAAACTTAATGAAAAAATGATGAATCAAGTTCAATATAGTATAAAATTTTATTCTAATAAAACAACTGATCAGTTCAATCGTATAATGAAATTACAACAACAACCGGTTAACAGTGGTGGCAACAACTTGAAAGAAGTTAACAGTGCCAACAAATCATCATTGCCATTTCCATTATATATTTTACATATTTTCTTAGTATACATGATTCTGATTGGTCGAATATAGTATAAATAAGCTTACACTTTCATGTATTTTTATAAAATGCCAGAAACTAAATTTTTTATAACTTTGTTGAATGAGCTGGTCTCTAATAATAGAGAAGAAGATGAAATCATTAAAAACATGAAATTTATGGTAAACCGTACCGAGAAAATCGTTGAAGACATGCCATTTGATTATGAAAATATTCTCAATTTGCCACCATTGGAGAGAAAGAAGGCATTCCAATCAATATTTAGTTACATGTTTGATGAAAATAATAAATGGATGCGAATAATAGTAGGATTAATGTACATGAAACACATGATATTAAAATCTGGATCCGACTATGAAAATTATTTCCAATGGTCTATAGAGGTATATTACTTTATATTGTTATTAATTTATTATTATTTAGGTGATAGAAACAAAAATTGATCCGTGGGTAGAATCAAACGGTGGATGGACAGCTATTATTCAAGTTGCCGCAGAAGCCAAACGCTCTGATATTTATATCGAGAATTGCAAATTTTTATTAAAACTATTCACTGGAGTATCTGTTTTATATTTATGTAACAAAGTTTATCGTAGATTTTAATAAATATTTCTTTGTTATTATTATTAATAAAAAACTATATTTTAAAGATTTATTGATTATTACATGTACATTGTTCATCACCACAAGATTCTATCATAATATTTTCTATAACATGATCAATACAATTCTTAAATTCGGTAGGCTCATCTTTTTCGGTATTTTCTTCAGTATCTTCAGTATCCTCAATAATTTCTTCAGAATCATTAATAATTTCAGTATCTCCATCATTAATAATTTCAGTATCTCCATCATTAACAATTTCATCACTCTGACATTCAGATTCGCAATCCGATTCTTTACTCAATGCTTCAACTAAAGTCAACATATCTCTAATTTTTACACCGGTTATTTCTTCAAGTTTATCAAACAAAAAGTTTATTAAATATTCTAAACCTAAATTAATTAATTATTTTATATTTATATTTTACCTTTTTCAGACATCATTTTAACAGTATTTTAAACTACTTATAATTTTGTTTATAGAATAACAAAGAAACATTAATACATTTATTAAACACTAAACACTAAAATAACTGTGAAAGTCTAGCAGTAACAATTTTCCAGATTGGAGAAAGCACATCATTTTGATCAGCTTTATATCCTTGGATTGTTATTGTTAAATACCAGTTTTCCTGTTCTTTGAAACCTATTTCTGTAAATGCATCATAATATTTGGTATATTGACTCGTGAAGAAAGCATTTTCATTGCATTTTAAATTGGAATTGATCTTTTGAACGTATTATCAATATCCTTGATATCTAACATTGATAGAGTGCCAGCGAGAGATTGAAATTGAGTCTTATTGAGTTTGACCGGATTTGCCAATTGCATATTAATAGGCTCCTTTAAAAAATACATTTTATAATTGTGGAACATCTGAACTGGTTGGACGCTTATTTTCTTGGTCATATTTGATTTATGATTTTTATAAGGTGGTGACGCACTTTTATACCCTTGACAGATACTGATTAACCAATCAGAATCATGCATGTTAAGTGCATGATAATTGCATGTTAAGTGCGTGACTGTATGTAAATTAACCCGTTGAGTTTTATGATTTTTACACATGTCATCTATATAAAATGTATTATTATTAATATTATTATTATTATTATTATTATTATTATTATTACTATTATTATTATACTAATAAAATTACTATTATTACTATTATTATTATTATTATTACCAAAACTAACAAAAATAAAACTATTAATATTATTACCAACACTAACAAAAATAAAACTATTATTATCAACACTAAAACAAAAAATAAAATTCAAAACATTTATTTTCGAAAAAGTTGGTATTTCGAAGAATTTCTAACTGATTTTTGCCAGGCACCATTCCACGTAGCGCTGGTATCGAAAATCGCAGCAGCTACAACCCAGAATACAGGGGTATTCGGGTTCCATCTCCTTTGGTCTTCTGTCAAGCTTAATATCCCATAGAGCTTGATCAATTATGTTAAAAATCCATATGTTGGTGGTTGTATAGACCAAATCTGGAATTACTGATTCAGGCTGGTCTTTGACTATTGCTCTGAGTTGAGGATAGAAGAAGAATAACCTTTCCAGTAATACGGCCTGATATTTATCTGGAAACAAAGATATTAATATCAATAAATAATAAATAAAAAATTTACCATAATTTTCGATCTCTTTTTTGCTTAATTTTGTACTCGTCATCATAATATTTCCATTTAAAAATGAAATAAAATGAATAAGCAATTTGTTTTAATCAATCATTAGCCAATCAGATATCGACCAATCCGGTGATTTCATTTTGTATGTCACAAACAATATTTTTGTACTCTAGATTTCGCACCCCTAATATGACTATTTTGCCACTAGCAAACACGTTAACACACATTGGGTTGTATTTAAAAGCCTCAGTGCAGGAAATAATTCTGGTTCGAACATACAAAGACATTTTGTTGACATGTTGTATAGATTGATAGATTGTCCCATATCCATGGTAACTGTAATTGACTGTATTTTAAGATCCTTTATTCTATATTGTAATTTATTGACATCTAAAGGTTTCTTACATCCCATGATTCTGCATTTGCCTGATTTGAAAAATTTTATTGGGTATTTTCCACTCCTATCTACAATTTGCTGGGGTTTACCATTTGGAAACGTCATTTTTGATACATCGAAAGTTCCTTTATAATTATATTTGATAACATAATTAAACAATAATGAAATATTAATCTATATATATGATTTTTAGGAAGAGTTCATTAAATCATATAATATAAACAAAAACCTATAATTATACAAATTAATAATGGACTTAAGAAATGATGCTGTATATCAAATCGTCGGCCCAAGTGGTAGTGGTAAAACTATGTTTGTGTGTAAATTACTGAAATCTAATTTATTTCAAACCAAATTCAACAAGATTTATTGGCATAGGGGTGCAGATGAAGAACATGGATTAACTCAGGATAATTTCTGTAAATTGAAAAAACATGAAAATAGTAAAGGGTTTCGATAAAAACTGGTCAAGTCGATTAAGGAAAGGTGATGTCATCATTATGATGATTTGTATCAGGAAGCTAATAAAGAAAAGGATTTTAATAATTTATTCACAAAAATCAGTAGACATGTTGGTGTTACTGTGATCTTTATTACTCAAAATCTATTTCACCAGGGTGGTGCACATCGAACAAGGAATTTAAATGTTCAATATTTAGTTATTTCAAGAATCCTAGAGATGCAACAGTTATTGATTTTCTTGCTCGACAAGCATACCCTAATAATCGTAATTTTCTCATCAGTGCATTTCAAGATGCTACAAAATCACCACATGGATATATATTTCTTGATTTCACACAACAATGTAACGATGATTTACGGGTAAAAAACAGATATTTTCAATAAAGAAGGTGCCATGGTATATAAACAAAGTTGAAAACTTTAACATGTAAAAATGTTTATGAAATCCAGGCTTAAAAATATCCGAAAACTTAGACATAATATTAAAAAGACTATAAAGAAACGTGTTCCACCAAAAACTAGTTATACACCATCTAAAAAGCTAATAACCGAGAATTACCCTGCAATGAATCTTATTTCGAAAAACATTATTAAAAAGAGTAAGAAAAAGTTAAAATTGTTAAAAATCATAGGAGTTTCCCATATTTTAATGCATTGTTAAAGGCTTCGAGTATGAAAAGAATGTCTATTTTACAATCATTTCCAACTTTTGTTGTCGATGATTTACTCAAAATTCTATTAAAAGTAGTCAGAGGTAAAATTAAATCAGTAATTCTAAAAAACTAGTACTGAATAAACATCGTAAGCCTTTGTTATCGCTAGTAAATAATAAAAATCGTAAGCAAATGAGAAAAATCATATATAAACAACAAGGTGGTTTTATCGAGCAATGTTACCATTAGCATTATCATTATTATCACAATAAACGATGGTCAATCATTACCTAATGTTAAATTAAAATTTAAATCATCTTGTTGTAATGGAGAAGATTTGGACGAACCCAGAAGACGAGGCAGGTTTCGGTGGAGTGGCAAAGTTAAAGAAAAGAGTCCCAAATTCGAAAAAGGAAACGCAAAAGTGGTTGTCAGATCAGCTTGCGTACAGTTTAAACAAACCGATGCGGAAAAGATTTCCAACGAGAGCTTATTAGACATTCGGTATTAATGATTTATGGCAAATGGATTTGATGGAGATGATACCGTATTCGAAAATTAACAAGGGTTATAAATATATTTTAACGTGTATCGATGTTTTCAGTCGTTTGCCCGCGGTGTACCAACAAAGACAAAATCTGCAGAGGAAATATCTAAAGCAATTAACTCAATGTTTAAAAGTGGACATCCAGACAATTTGCAAACCGATTTAGGTATTATTATTATTATTATTATTATTATTATTATTATTATTATTATTATTATTATAGGCAAGGAGTTTTACAATAGTAAAGTTAAACAAATCCTGGATCGGCTCAAAATAAATCATTATTCTGTACATTCTCAATACAAAGCCGCACATGTTGAAAGATTTAACCGGACATTGAGGGATAGATTGAAAGAAATATTTCGTGCATCAAGGTAATAAAATATGGATAAATGTATTACCGAAAATACTTGTTAGTTATAATAATTCATCACATCGAGGTCTGAATGGTTTGAGACCCGTAGATATCAGCTCAAAAACACGAGTGCAGTCTAAGAAAGTTACTATTACAAAACCAAAATATAAAGTTGGTGATCACGTTAGAATTAGTAAAATATCTGCTTCACCTTTCATCAAAAATTTCGATAGTAATTGGAGTGATGAAGTATTTCAAATTACTAAAATTAATACTAAACAGAGTCCTGTAATGTATGTTATTAAAGATAGTGATAACAATTTAATACAAGGAAATTCTATGAACAGGAATTACAAGTTATTTCCAAACCTACAGTGTTCAGAATTCAGAAAATATTGAAAACTAAAATGGTGGGTAAGGATAAACAATACTATGTCAAATGGCATGGATATCAAAAACCCTCGTGGATATCATCAAAAGACCTAGTAAAATGAGTTTCTATACAATTTTACCGAGTAATAGTTGCCCACTAATCCATCCGGAAAATCAAGCGAGTAAATTTATGGTTGATCTTCAAAATCCTATGTATTTACATGGAAATTGGGAAGTTGCTTTGCAAGACTTTACATTTGTGTACAATACATTCCCATTTTATAGTCATTGTAAAATCGGTTACAAGAAACGTGTTCCCAAAACCTGTAGTGGTATTTTCACAATCAATAATTTTGAACGATATTGTCATATCCCGAATCAGATTTTAGATGAAAATAGTGGCATGTTTTTCAAAGATGGATTGAATGTTAGTTGTGATTTTAGCCCATTTACAATAAAGTTTGAAAGTATTGAGGATGCCAAGCGAATGGTAGTGATAAGCTTAACATCGTTGTTCCTGGTACTGAATACCAAATACGTTTCAAAACATTTGATGAGAAAAGTGTAACGATCGAAAACATCAAAATATCCGTATCATATATTAATGAGGTGGAAGATACATTTACATTTACTAATGAATTATATATTGAAACACTTGAAGAATTACATAAATATATTTCATTAAATTGTTTACACATATTTAAAACTATTGAATTTCTTAAAGATGGAATATGTAAATTCAGTCTGAATAATAATATTTGTGAAGTTACATTTGATAAGAATTTGGCTAATACATTGGGATTAGATAAGCAAACATATAGGGCAAGTGCTTTTGGTGTACGCAAACCAAAAATAATAAAACTTCATAGGCAAATGTTCATATATACTAACATCATCGATCCTATAATTGTTGGTGATTCTTTGGTTCCTCTATTGAAATCTGTTTGGGTTGATAAACATGACCAGGATGAAGTTGTCAATATAAATATCGATAATCCCATGTACTTACCGGTATCAACATCATGTATAAACAATATAGAAATAAATATTCGTGATGATAGTGGTAAATTTATTGAATTTAGTAAAGATACAAAAACTCATTTGACATTACATTTCGTAAATTAGATGGCCAATAACGATATTATTAGTATGTATAGTGGTAGCCAAAGTGGTGGCGAATTACCATATTTTATTGGTAAACAGTATGGATCAGGATGGTTGAGAACAATTGGTAGATTTGCACTTCCTATTCTTAAACGCCTTGGTCGTTTTGGTATGAAAACTGCTAAAGATGTGATAATGAATGAGCAGAAAATATTACCATCTCTGAAATCAAATGCATTATCCGAGTTAGGGAAAGTTTTACCTAGTGTTGCAGGTATGTTTCAAAAACCTGAAGCACCGGCTCAAAAACGTAAAAGACATCATAAACATATAAACAAACGAATGAAAGGCCATGGAACTATATTTCAAAAATGATTTGTGGTAAATCTGAATTGTGCTTATTTGATAGACCATCTCCCCAAGCAGTAATTGAAATGGGGGGCCTTTGAAGATGTATTCCCGATGAATTCTATTATGGATAGTAGAACTGATATTGAATTTTATATTAATGGTTCCCAAACTGAATATCTAGATTTGAACGATACATTGTTAACTGTTCAGGTCAAAGTTGTAGATAAAGATAGAAAACCGTTGGGTGAACCTAGTGATGTTATACCAAACAATTTCTTGTTTCATACGCTTTTTAAAGATGCAGTTCTCGGATTTAATAATATCAAGATTGAGGGTGGTAACAGTACATATATTCACAAAGCTCTAATAGAAACTATTATAAATTACAATAGCGATACTAAAAATACATGTTTAACTCCTATGGGTTATGGTAGTGATGACGATAGGAAAAAGTGGATTAAAGGCTCGAAATTATTTACCATGTGCTCATCATTACAACTCGATTTTATGGATCAACCGAAATATTTACTCCCAGGTGTTAATGTGCACATTAGATTGAAAAGATCTGATTCGGCATTATCACTAACAAGTGCCACCACAGCTCCAATTCTTCAATTAGTTAATGCAAAATTATTGGTGAGAAGAGTTCGGGTTGAGCCCTCTGTATTAGCCGGTCATCAATTGGGGCTTAATTCTAAGCATGCAATATATCCATTGAAAACAAAGGAGATTGTTCAATTTGCAATTGCTAAAGGTTCAGCTTCTTTCTATAAGGAACAAATATTTGGAGATAGAAGAATGCCCAACTTTATATTGGTAACATTTCAAAGTGAATCTCAATATAATGGATCATACTTAACATCGTGCTCAATTTTCAAAAACTTTGGTGTAACATCGCTAACTTTATCGAAAAATAGTGATTATAGAGAAACATATACTCAAGATTTCGAAAATGATAATTATTGTGCTACATATATGCAGAGTATAGTTAGAAATATGGGTTATTTGGATAAAAACCTTAATTGTGGTATAACTCTTGAAGATTTTAAAAGCAAATATCCATTCTTTACATTTTTTTTGGCACCCGATTTCGATTTAAATCAGAGTCAATTACCTCAAAATGGAAATTTACGATTAGATATAAAGTTTTCTAAAGCTACAACTGAACCGGTACATGTTGTAATATATGGCGTATTTGAAAACGAGGTTCAAATAACTGCAAACAGAACAGTGTTGGTTTGAACAAACATTGTTGGTTTGAATGGTATAAATGTATAGATAATATAGGATAATTTGTCATGGAGTAAGTTTTTCATGTATTATTAATATTATTGATGTAGTTCTGTTCAGGTCTATCGAATTGGAAAACAAATACTAGGACATGAATTTTTAGGGGTTTTTCCTCTTGATAAAATTCCATATTTACGTAATAATCAAGCCATAATCGTCAATACTCAATCGTCTCATCTCGGTGGAGAACATTGGTTAGCAATATATATGAAGCCTAGCAAGATATTAGTATTTGATCCTATGGGTTTCTATTATCCGGCTTTAATGGTTTCGAAACTTCAAACAATGGGTAAACCTATTGTCTATAATAAAACTATGTATCAAAAACCATGGACATTAACATGTGGTCAACATTGTTTAGCTTGGTTATTATCCAAGCGATTTGATGTATAATAAATGTTTTATTGTTATGTTTATTATTATTATTATTATTATTATTATTATTATTAATTAATTAATGGTCACAAAGACAGTGCGTGATAAGTGCGTGATCACAAAGACAGTGCATTATAAGTGCATGATCATCACATGATAAGTGCATGCATACACAAAATTGAATAAAGAAAACACATGCAAACTCAATGTATGTATGTGATTTACAAAGAAAACACATACAAACAAAAGTATGTGTGTGATTTACAAAGAACGCATGCAGTCACAGTGTAGACTGTATGTGTTTTACAAAGAAAACACACATACACACTATAGGCTGCATGCATAAAAATCTCTCACCTATATGTGTGTATTGCTTAAATGTGATTGGCTAAATCCTGAAAATTTGATTCCCTTTATAAACATTGACAATATCCAAAGTTGTCACAATTAATTCAAAAATTTCAAATTAACAAAATATTCAAAATGGAGAAAACAAGTATTCTTAAACAATTATTAGCGGAGGGAAACGGTAAATTTTTTATTTTATTATTTCCTTTATTTATTTATTATTAAGGTACATTTAATTGGTATGATGTCACCGAAAAAGATAACGAAGTTATTATAATCGATGATAGTGGTAAATTTATTTATTAAATTATTAATTTATTATTATTATTGTTTTAGAAGTTATTGTAACACCGACGGAAATCATTGTTATCAGTGATAGCGAAGATGAAATCGATCATGGTAAATTTTTTTTTTAATTTTATTTTATTATTTTTAAAACCATTTTAGTAGATTTGGATGGAGATGAAAATGCTGATGCCCCCGTTTCTGGGGAAGATATGAATACCCACAATTATGCCCCCGTTTCTGGGGAAGATATGTATACCCACAATTATGCCCCCGTTTCTGGGGAAGATATGGATGCATCCGTTTCTGGGGAAGACAGCTCTACAGATGATGATACTGATAAATGTGAGTTTTTTATTTATTTTTATTTATTTTTAATATAATGTTAATAATTGATAAAAAACTTTTATTGAATACTTTTATTGAAAATTTTATTGAAAAATATATTGAATACTTTTATTGAAAATTTTATTGAAAAATATATTGAATACTTTATTGTAAACTTTTATTGAAAATTTTATTGAAAATATATTGAATACTTTTATTGAAACTTTTATTGAATACTTTTATTGAAAATATATTGAATACTTTTATTGAAAAATATATTGAATACTTTATTGAAAACTTTTATTGAATACTTTTATTGAAAATATATTGAATACTTTTATTGAAAAATATATTGAATACTTTATTGTAAACTTTTATTGAAAAATTATATTGAATACTTTATTGTAAACTTTTATTGAATACTTTTATTGAATACTTTTATTGAAAGCTTTTATTGAATACTTTTATTGAAAATATATTGAATACTTTTATTGAATACTTTTATTGAAAATATATTGAATACTTTTATTGAAAAATATATTGAATACTTTATTGAAAACTTTTATTGAATACTTTTATTGAATACTTTTATTGAAAAATATATTGAATACTTTTATTGAAAATATATTGAATACTTTTATTGAAAATATATTGAATACTTTTATTGAAAAATATATTGAACACTTTATTGAAAAATATATTGAACACTTTATTGAAAACTTTTATTGAATACTTTTATTGAAAATTATTGAATACTTTATTGAAAACTTTTATTGAAAAATTATATTGAAAACATATATTTAAATTTATTATTTTTAACAGGCAAATTATATCCAAAGTACTGCATCTCTTCAGCGTGTCATTCTTTAGAATGCCATGCTGAAATGAAGCGATACTATGGACAAAAATTTTATGGCATCAAGTTTTTTATATGCCCTAAATGCGAGACTGCCCAGGATGTAAAATATTTAGTTTTTTATAAGGATCACTCTTCCCACTTAAATCAATTCACTTTAAATAAAAAGGCTCTTCTACGGAAAATAATGAAAAGAAAAAATAATAACAGAAAAAATAATAAAAATAGTAAAAATAATGACAATAATGACAATAATGACAATAATGACAATAATAATAATAATAATAATAATAATAATAATATGTCGAGACGTAATAACAACAATAATACGTCGAAACACAATAATAATAATAATAATATGTCGAGACGTAATAACAACAATAATACATCGAAACATAATAATAATAGTAATAATAATACGTCGAAACACAATAAACGACCTGCTGCAAATATCCAGTGTGTTCCCTCTAAACTTAAAAGGGTTGAAATCATCATTAGCGATGATGAAGAAATTATCATTAGTGATGATGAAGAAATCATCATTAACGATAATCAAATAGGAGGTTCGATAAATATCGATAATGAACCCGAAATAAGGTCAGATTTAAATGGGACTCATAAAAGTATTAGATTTGATGTAGAACGTCAGAATCTAATACAAATCTCATTAACAAATAAAATAGTTAATAGATTAAAATATGAAATTAACCAAATGAGGTCGGTTAAAATACAATTCACCATTCTTATACAATTTGAAAAAGATGGTGAAATAAAAGACAACTTCTTTAGTAATAAGGCAGAACTTTTCTCGGATAATTTTCTGCTTGATGGTATTACTAAATTAAATAATAAAATAGAAAGATTCACATATTTAGGGAGCGGATGGCGGGTTGTTAAAATCAAAGAAATTGATTTTATATTAACAAAGTATTTCCTTATAAATAGACTAGCTGGCCATAGTTATATCCCAACACCGAAATCTTTATCTGGCAAAAAAGCTATAGTTAACGTTCAAAACACTGACCATCACTGTTTTATATATAGTATATTAGCCCTTTTAAAACGAAGTGTAGTTCGCACCCATAGAAACAGAGTTTCTTCTTATGAGAATTATTTGGACGAATTAAATTTTGACCCCATTGACGATTGTCCTATGAGACTCTGTAATATTCCCAAGTTCGAAAGAAAAAACAAGGACTTAAATCTGGCTATAAATGTTTTGACTTTTAACGAAAAACCGTCTAAAACTCTAGATGATATAAACTATATCCCCCATCATCCGCATTTAGATATAATTCACCGGTCCAAGGTTACTGACGGTACACCTATTTATTTACTTCTTTTGGAGGACGGTGATAATTATCACTATACAGCTGTTTTTGATTTAAATAAATTAATGAACTGCCATGCGACTACATCTTGCAATGTGCAAATCTCTGTTCATTGGTGTCCCCATTGTCTTAACGGCTTTAGATTAAAACCTGCATTTGACGCCCACGTTGCCTTGTGCAGTAAAAATCAAACAGGCACTACCCTTTATACTTTGCCTAAAAATAAATATTTAAAATTTACAAATTTCGCAAAATCCATTACCCCGCCATTCGTAATTTATGCGGATTTTGAGTCAATTTTACCACTGGATATAAGGCATCATCAAATACATATGCCGATAGCAGCAGGTCTACTATTAATTAATAACTATACTAATACAAAACAATATTATAATTTTATTGGCGATGATTGCGTTTTGGCGTTTTTGAAAAAGATTAATGAAATCGCTCTTTCGATTGTCTTGCCATATTATGAGGTTCATTGTCAAAAACCTATAGGACCACTATCTTTTAAGGAGGACCGAGAGTTCAAGGATTGTCGCACATGTTATCTGTGTAAAAAATTTATTAGGGATAAAGTTAAGGATCATTGTCATTTCTCAGGTAAGTATTTAGGGGCTGCTTGTATGAAGTGTAATGTTTCTCGACGAATCCAGAAACAATTACCTGTGGTTTTCCATAATTTGAGGGGATATGATCTCCATCATATTTTAAAGTATGGTCTAAATAATTTTTCTTCTTGGGAATTAAATATTATTCCGACCACTACTGAAAAATTTATCTCCCTCATCGCATACATTAATAAATTGCCTGTTCGTTTTATAGACAGCATGCAATTTATTAATTCATCTTTAGCAAAAGCGGTTAAGACACTTACTGATTTGCCTTTAACTGATTCTGTTTTTGATGGTGCAATTGTTAGAGCCAAGGCTATTTTCCCTTATGACTTTGCGAAATCTCTTGAGGTTCTTGAATCGACGACTGAATTGCCTCCTATTTGGGGTTCTGTATCTGCTGATGAATATGCTACAGCCCAACAAATTTGGACACAGCAAAATTGCGAGACAATGCTAGATTACATGTTAACCTACTTAAAATTAGACGTATTCCTTCTTGCGGATTATTTTCAGCAATTTCGCGCAAAAGCAATTGCTTATAATACTCTAGAACCTCTTAATTTTTATGGAATTCCTGGTATGTCATGGGCGTCAGCTCTCATGACATTACAGGAACCCATAGAACTTTTGCAGGACATGGAAATGTTTAATTTCTATGAGGGAGGAATACGGGGTGGGTTAACATTTGTTAACAAACATTATGTCGCAAGTTCTGAGGATACAGAACTCTTGTATATAGATATAAATAATTTGTATGGTTGGGCACTTAGCCAATATCTTCCGTATGCTGATTTTGTTTGGGTGTATGATGGTTTGGATGATGTATTGAATGAGTGTATGAATGTTGCAGATATTGAAATCCTTCCATATGGATATACTATGGAAGTTGATATTGATATCCCTGATTATTTACATAATTTTTTGAATGATTTTCCGATTGGGCCGGAAAAGATGTGTCCACCGAATTCTAAAGTTGAGAAGTTGATGCTCACGCATTGGCCAAAAAAGAACCATGTTCTTCATTGGCGACTTCTCAGGCTTTATCTTTCTCTCGGTGTGAATGTTGTTAAAGTTCATCGCGCAATTAAATTCAAGCAAGCACCTATATTTCATGCATACATAGACAAAAACACAAAATTAAGAGCTCAAAGTACTAGCGAGCTATATAGGGACTTGTTTAAACTTTATAATAATAGTTTGTACGGAAAGTCAGTCGAAAACCTTAAAAAACGGATGAATTTGAGGCTATGCAATTCTGATGAAAAGATGATTGTATATGCCTCAAAACCGACTTTCAGAAAATCTATCGTAATTGATGATAATCTGATTGCTGCTTATCTGAATAAGGATTCGATATGTTTAGACAGGCCTAGTTATATCGGACAAACAGTTCTAGACCTGTCTAAACTTAGAATGTATGAACTACAATATAAAGAGCTAGCGAAATATCGCGATGAATTTAATTGTGAAATAAATATCGTTGCCGGCGACACGGATTCGTTTTTCCTTGAGGTTAAGCACTGTAAGCTAGACACTCTTTTGCCGGCAATGATAAGAGACAGCCTTCTAGATACATCGAATTACGACCCAGCACATCCCTTATACTCGAGGAAATTAGATTCCGTTATCGGAAAATTTAAAGATGAAAGCAAAGGTCTCGGGTATAAGGAGTGGGTTTTCTTAAGACCCAAGTGCTATAGTCTTTTAGGTACAAAAGATTCGATGAGAGCTAAGGGGGTGAAGTTGTTGGGGACAGAGATTGATCACCAGTCATATTTAGACTGTTTTGAAAATGACACTATATTTACGGTGCCTCAAACTAGGATAGGGACGCGGAACCACCAATTATTCACGTTTAAAAATAATAAAATTGCGCTAACCAATAACGACGATAAGCGTAATTGGGTGGGGAAAAATACCAGTCTCGCATTTGGGCACTATTTAGGATTTGATGTCATTGATCAAGTATCTCCAAGCTATCAAGGAACTCACAGTCCAAGTTATGTCAGCTCCTGCTCATATTTCAGTAGAGACATCGATGATATACTTTTATCTGATTAATTTTTTCAAATAAAATGTATTTTACGATTTATTAGTTATTAAGTTGTGTTGATAATAATTTATTTAGAGTTTTTATTTATTTTATAATTAATAATTTTTATTTTATGAAAAAATCGAGAGAGAAAAATGCATCGAGAAAACTTGATTTATTGATAATAATATTAACAATTTGGTCTTTGTTTGTTGATAATAATATGTTTTATTTGTTTGTTTTTTATTGTTAATAATAATTTTATTAGTATTAATTTAGTAATAATGTGTTTTGTTGGTAATAATAGTTTTATTTTGTTGTTAGTTTTATTTTGGTAATAATTTGTTTTATTTGTTTTTTATTAATAATAGTAATAATATTAATAATAATAATATTAATAATAATGTGTTTTATTTGTTTTTTATTAATAAGAGTAATAATAGTAATAAAAATAATAATGTGTTTTATTTGTATATAGTTTTTATTAATTATAGTAATAATATTAATAATAATAATAATAATAATAAAAATCTTTTATAAAATAATAATAATAATAATAATAATAATAATATTTATAAAAATAATAATAATAATAATAGTAATAATAATAATATTTATAAAAATAATAATAATAATAGTAATAATAATAATAATAATAGTAATAATAATAATAATAATAGTAATAATAGTAATAATAATAATAAAAATAATAATTAAAAAATATATATATATATACTACTTATAAAAGTAAGTAGTACAATAATAAAAATAATAATAATAGTAAAAATAATAATATTTTAAAAAATAATAATATTTTAAAAAATAATAATAAAATTAAATTTACAAAATATATACTACTTATAAAAGTAAGTAGATATATTATAATTAAAAAATGATTAAAAATCCGTGACCTTGAAAAATATATGTACTTTTCAACATAGAAAAATTTTTGAAAAAATTTCGAAAAATATTCTATCTTTTTTGGTCTAGCGGTGACATAGGAAATCGTGTACTTTTAAACATAGAAAAATTTTTGAAAAAATTTTTGAATGACCTTGAAAATATATGTACTTTTCAACATAGAAAAAATTTTGAAAAAAAAAAAAAAAAAAAAAATTTGAATGACCTTGACCTACTTTTAAATGACCTTGAAAAAATTTGTACTTTTCAACATAGAAAAAATTTTGAAAAAATTTCGAAAAATATTCTATCTTTTTTGGTCCAGCGGTGACATAGGAAATCGTGTACTTTTCAACATAGAAAAATTTTTGAAAAAAAAATGTATGAGTCATGGTCTTTGTTTCAATGACCTTGAAAAAATATGATGAGTCATCCAATGACCTTGAATGAGTCATGGTCTTTGTTTTAAAATTTTGATGAGTCATCCAATGACCTTGAAAATATATGATGAGTCATCCAATGACCTTGAAAATATATGATGAGTCATCCTATGACCTTGAATGAGTCATGGTCTTTGTTTAAAAATTTTTGATGAGTCATGGCCTTTGTTTCAATGACCTTTTTTGTACTTTTAAAAAATTTGTACTTTTGGACTTAGCGCGAAAAAAATTTTTCCCGGGGGGGTGGGGGAGGGGGTATGTGGTCCAGCGGTGACATGGTCTAGCGGTGACATATCTATCTACTAAAGTATTATAAAAATAATAATAATAATGATAATAATAGTATTAATAAATAATATTAATAGAAATCTGTTGAAAATTACAGATTTTTATTTTACATTTGTTGTATTACTTATAAAATGT
The DNA here is from genome assembly GCA_022537955.1 of Schmidtea mediterranea. Classification (NCBI taxonomy): domain Eukaryota; kingdom Metazoa; phylum Platyhelminthes; order Tricladida; family Dugesiidae; genus Schmidtea; species Schmidtea mediterranea. The sequence continues at coordinate 77,459,124 of CM039679.1, forward strand.
ATCTTATTACAAATAGATTTGATAAACACAGAATTACTAATGTCAATTATAATTTTTCAGTTTTCACATTTATAATTTCAACATATTTTTAGACTCTTCACTTATAAAATATAATTATGAAATATAATTATGCTATTATATTTGATAAACACAAAATTACTTAGACCATTTATATTTTATGAGCATCTTTTTTTCACATTAATTTTAACGTATTTATGAATATACCAAATTTCCAAAATACATGGATTATGTTAGTCCACAATGTAGATGCAATACAACTGCATGCTTAACAAAGACTTGACTAATGAATATATATTAAAAACTATGGTTTTATTAATTGATTTTAGAAATATAGTTATGTAAAAATACTTTACAAATTATGTTTATTAAAAGTATACCCGAGCGCATTTAATATATCAAGTTTTGACTAAATAATAATATTATTTTGACTCTCATCATTTGATTCTGATGAGTTTAAATGGATGAATTATTTGTTTGTATTTTTAAATATAATATCTTTAACCTTTCTTAAATTTTATCTGCAAGTTGGTCGTTGGTGGCTGTAATCTATATAGTCTGCAAATAATTATTTTGTTAGTAATAAATATTAATTAATTTAGTGCTTATGACGCTTTGTCGTTTCCGCGCATGAAAGTTGTGTAATTACCCCGATAAGCTAGGTACTTTTTGACCCCACTTAGTCTGGCAATAATAAAGCATACACTTCATTTTAGCTTCTCTTTTTATCAATTTGTATTGTGTTTTTAACTATAATAGATTAAATTTTTCTTATTATGACTCTTAGTCCCTAGGTTTTTTAATTATTTGATTATAAGTTATTTAGTCCCTTATTATCAAAAATAAATTTAATTTTAAACGAAAATAGGTATTAAATATAATGTCTTTAAATTAGATCACTTATTATATGTAGTTTCTTAAAAATTGTCTAGAATATTTCTTTTATCAGTAAAACAAACACACATATTTCAATAAAATACTCATGTGTGTCATAAATTACGTGTATTTTCTTAAAAATTGTCTATAATTTTCTTATATCGGTAAAACAAACACGAATATTTCAATCAAAAACACGTGTGTATCATAAATTATATACATTTTCTTAACCATCTCAAACTTTAAATAAATACTGAACCATTTTTATAATTTAACACATACACTCACATTATTAGCCATAAAATAAATATTTCAAAAATTTTTGAAAAATAACATATTATCATTAAAGTATTTCCATAAACACTGTAACATATCGATAGTTTAAGAGACAATTTTTTTGAGCCATAAATATTTTTGATATTTATTTGCACATATTTTATTATCGAATTTTTCTTTAACTTTATACAATCATTTATACTTTTTCTATACCAGTCTACTATGGACCACAATCGTAAACCTTCGAAAAATCCATTGAAAACCATTAAAAATGATACCTCACACGCTCGAAAAATCTTTACTTAAGTTTTATACACACACATATTTTGAGCCATAAACATGAATATCATATTTATTCAAAAATATTGTCTTAAAAATATCATTTTATCTTTACATTTGTTCATTGTACACACAAACATTTTCTCTTCATTGCATACCATGGATCATATTAGTAAACCTTCGAAAAACTATTGAAAACCATGTAAAATGATACCTCACATGCACAAAATACTTTTAATAAAATTATATACATACACACATATTCATTTTTCTATTCAATATTGAAATAATTTTATAACATTTCCATCCCATCCATTGTTGAAAATTTATTTTATTTTATATAAAAATAATAATAAAAATAATAATAATAAAAATAATAATCAAAATAATAATAATAATAACAAAAATACAAATAAAAATAATAAAAACCTGTAATAATATCAATAATAATAATAATAATAATAATAATAATAATAAAAATTAAAATAATAATAAAAATAATTATAACACTACTTATAACATTAAGTAGTAAATTATATTTGAAAAAATTTGAAAAACTTTGAATGACTAAATAAATTAAAGTGAATCACTAAGGTAAATTCATGTAAATTAAATTGCTTAGAGTAGATAAAAATTAAAATAATTAAATTAAAGTGTCTTAAATAAAATGAAGTAAATTAAAGTAAATTAATGCGCCTGAAGTAAATAAATGATAAATTGTAGTATTCAAACTATCATTTTACATGTTTAATAAATGTAAAATATAATTAAACACATAAAACGAGTGAAAATTTGAAATTGCTGTATTCAACGGAAAACTAATTATTTCAATATATATTACGACAGGTTTCCTGTTATCATCAGGTAGGAAAGTAAATACTGCATACACCAAACGAAGTTCATATAAATTCCGCTATAATGCAAGTTGAAACATAAATCAACTTATTGAAATTTATTTTTTGTGAAAATTTAATGGATTTCAGCCATTTCTGAAATGGATGCACAGTAAGTTATTTTTTAAAGTCATAAGCTTAAAGTTATAAAGTTTTAAGAGTTGAATTATGATTTTACAAGTAAATTAAATCATTATTCATACTTATAATTATAACTTTTGATCTACAAGCTCATGTATATTATTATTAATAATCATTATAAATATTCAGGAAATAATTTATTTTAGAGAAACTTATTTTTCGGAAATGCTTTTTTACGGATTTCAAGTTTTTTGTTTTTTTTTCGACAGAAATGTCTGAAATATTAAATTAATTTTAGTTTTAAGGGTAAATCATATTAAGATACATCCTCACTTACTCGATATTTCCTAGCAAAAACCTCAAAATTTAAATTAAAAATTTCTTCCGCCATTTTTCTTTCTAAAAATATCTCAAAAATGTCTATAAATTAATTTATTATAGGGGTTTTTTCAACTTCTGATGGCTACATGTTAAAAGTTTGCATGCATGTTTTATTATGGGTTGTGTTAATGTGCATTATTTTATTTCTCTATCACTTTTTGATTTTCTACATATAGTGTATAGTGTATAGTGTAGGGTTTGTCTCAGTGACTATTTTACAAACAACCTCAAGGTGAGTTGGTGTGTTTATATGCTATAAATTTATTGATTTTCTTTTTATATTATAGGTGATTTGTCTCGCGTGGCTTGGTGTATGTATCGTTCTGAATTTTTGAGATAGTTAATCACATGCAGTTCCAACTTAGGAAATTTAGTCGAATAATCATGATATTCGCAGATTGGATTTAGCTAGAAGAGATTTGGCAGATGAGAATTAAACACTATGTATATTATAAATTATTTAACCAAATTATGCCATTTTTATTAATTCCAAATATTTAAACATTTTTTATTTATTTAATTTTGCCATAAAATATTTATAAATAAATAAAAATATTAAGTAGTTTTGAAATAATTTGAATGTCTTTAATTCTTTGTACTTCATTCTTTTATTTCTTATTTTCTATTTCACTTCTAGTAAATTAGGTTATATTTCAAAAAAAATGATAATAATGACATAAAATTATAAGACAATATAAATGAAAAAAAACAGAAGTGAAAATCAAAAGAAGTTCTTTTAATAATAAAATTAAATAATGAATGATAAAGCTAAATCTTCTCTTGATTAATAGTAGCTGATAAAACTTATTTTTTATCACGAATTTCCTGAAGAATTACAATTCACGGAGAACTAAATTAAAAGACAATTAAATTAATTTTTTAAAATATATTTTCTCGATTCATTTGTTTATTTTATTTTTATATTTGAGAAAGAATTTTCAAAACCTAAGTTAACTTTGAAAAAAATGTAATCTGAAGATGAGAATTTTTTAAAGAAATCTTTGTTTGAATTGTAAAACATTACATTTAGAAATGAAAAAAAAACTCTGATCTTTTTCATTTTTTTTAATGCCTAAATTAACTTAAGTAAAAACGGATTATAGTATCAACTATTGTGCAAAGAATCAATTACATTAATTTTTTTATAATAAATTTTGTCACACTTTTTATTGTAATAAAATCAGTTAGAAATTCTCATAATCCCTAGCAACCCGCTTCAAAATGTTTCCTATTTTCTAATGTAAATCCTGGAGGGAGAGTTATATTATTTTCTTGGGCTAAGGATATAATTTCAGTTAAATTTCTGTAAATCAGACCTCCCTTTAATTCAGAAATTAAGTCTATATTTAAAATATTAAATAAGCTGTTTTCAATAAAAAAAATCTCATTGCATTAGTTCAGTGTATAAATAAATATTTCTCTGGAAAACAGAGTTTCCTTGATATTATTATCATGTTTTTGTGAATTTATTCTTTAGAATTTCTAGGAAATAATTTAATGATGATTTATATATTTACGTGGCAAATGATTACCAATGAGAAACATGTCTGAGCTAAATGAAAAATTATTTTAAATCAGTAAAATTTTTAATATATAATTAATTATAAATAAAGACAAAGATATACATAAATAATATTATTAATTTATTTATTATTTTTTATTATTTATTATTATTATTATTATTATTATTATTATTACTATTATTATTATTATTATTATTATTATTATTATTATTATTATTATAGTTTCTATTAGTTTTATTATCTATATCAATATTATTATCATTTTCTGTCAATAGAAAAATTTGAAGAAAAATATTATTCGAATTTGCGAAAGATTTATAAAATTCGCTTGAAATGCATGTCATTACGCCAGCTTTATTTCCTGTATCTTTAGCAGAACTAATGGCACCATAACGTTCCGTATAAGCCAAATAATTAGAAAATAAAAGTTGTATTAATTTCAATGAAAATATTTCAAAAGATTTCGAAAAACACAAAGTTATTCAAAGTTTTTTAAATAAATTCAAAGTTTCCGCAAAATCTAAGTAGATGAACAAACTCAAAAAATCACAATTTTGACAAATACAAAAGTAATAACCTGCGTACACTGTCGCAAGGACACAAATTCAACCGCGCAAACACTCAATGTGAGCAAAGGCGCATAAAAAAATCAAAAACAAGGCCCACACAACAGAGACATGCACGTGCTCTGGCTACGAATTCGAGCCGATATTTTGTTATTTCATTCTGGTTCGGGTCGGGCTTGGGCTTAATTTTAAAAATTAATCAAAAAATTTTTCTTTATGAATTTTTATATAATTTTATTTACCCCGATGATGAATGAATTAAAATAAAATTTAAGTAAGTTTCCTTGGTTACATAAATTATTTTTAAATAGCCAAAATGACAGAATTTCAATACCATAGACTTGAAGATCTAATTTCTTTTATTCGGATCGGGTCGGGATCGGACTATAATATATTATGAAGAGTCGAGTTCGGGTCAGATCAGGAAAAGTTTTACTGGGCCCATGCAAGTCTCGGCAACACACACGTGAGAACTAAATCAACTACTTTTTCTAGCCGAAATTTTCTACAAGAGGATATAAAAAATTATCAAAAAGTATAGATTTTTATTTTTGCACATTTTGAACTTTAGGTTTTCTACGTGTAAAAGAAATATATTTCAATGTATTTGTAAGTCTTTCAACTCGGGTTTATATCACAATATTTACAAAATCACTTGCATATATGAATCGGAAATATTACCGCTTTGTCTTGAAAACTATAAACCACTGTCTTTAAATGTATTTTCCATTTGAAAATTATTTATTCTCAGTTGTATAACTTTATATGATGAGTCAATTGTAAAAAAACCTATAAAGAATTTTAAATATTTGATTGGTTTAAGAAAACTATAAGTAGTGTCAACAATATTATTTGTTCAATCTTTACAATGTTTCAAGTTTCAGAAAAGTTGTGAATATTTCTTAATATCATTCATTTTATTTTGTTTGGAATACATGGTTTAGATCAGTGGTTCTCAACCTTTTTCAGATAGCGGCACCCTAACGGAAAATTTGAAAAATTGACGGCACCCTATCCTTTTTATAATAATATTACAGCTATAAAAATAACAACAAGTTTTTTAATAAACTAAATATTTTATAACATATATTAATGTAAAATTTGTAGTTGATTCTTTTTGTATATCTCCTTATTATTAAGTCGCGTATTTGACAAACATACTCTTAACTCATTTTCAAATGAGTTCAGTTTTTGCCTTTTCTTGTTCTTAATATTTACCAAAGTTTAATATTTACTAAAAATAATTGATATATGTACCGCTATTTTAAGTAATTCAAAATCAACCCTAATATGAAATTAATAAATTTTCAATAGTAAAATTAGCAGAGCTCGCAGTACACTTTTCATATCCCTATGGCACCCGGGTTGAAAAACACTGGTTTAGATTATCATTGAAAAAATCTCAGAAATGTATTCATAGGTCAAATGCTATTCTTAATTGTATGCTTCAACTTTCTTCAACTTAAATATCAGTTTGGAAGACCTTAATTTCTGTCATGATTTATAGATTTTACCAACAAACAAATTCACTTAATACAACAGTGTTCATATAAATGTCAAGATTGCATTGATTAAATATTCTTATTGATGAACCCTATGCACGTCAAAATGACTCGTTTTGAAACTCGTTGGTTAATAAATGTTGTTGTAGATAGATTTCTTCTACAAATATAATAAATTATTATTATAAACCTATGCATCACCTCTAGGGTCTTCCGATTAAGATAAAAATCCTACGATAAAATAATGCAGTCCAAACGATTTCTACAGATGGTATCTTGATGAAGGCAAGAACATTGAATAGAACAGCTTTATGAAAGTAGAAATTAGTTTACTCCAAAGATGTTTTGAGATCGATTTGATAACTCGGAGGTATAAGCTGTTTTGTTCACGAAAAACCATGATTAAAGTTTTGGGAGATTGAATTTTTGATACTTATAGAAATCTATGCTTGTTGTTTCGGATTTACTTTGTTATTTAAACCAAATTCTAATTGTTATTTAATTTAATTATTAAATTAATACATGTATTAAATTGGAATGTCTGAAGTATTGCATACTTTGTAGAAAATTTAATACTGAGTAACTATAAAAAATAAATTTGTCAACTATTTTTAGATGGATAATATAGTGAACTTAACGATGATCAATAACTTTGTAAATATTATGTCATATTGTAAAGCGTATAATTTCGAATTGAATTATATACAAATATCTTAAAATATATTTCTAAAAAATTTGAATCTCAAAATGTTAGGGGTGGATCCAAACCATCTAGTAAGGGGGAGGCGATTTAGGTAATGACGTCGTATATTAGTATCCCAATAGTCCGATTAAAAGTTCGCACCAGTCAATTTTATTAAATTTCATATCACTTTTAAATAGTCTACTTAAAAAGCCTAATTAACTTCCATTTTCAAACAACATGCTGTGTTAGATAAAAAAGCAATAAATAGTAAATACAAATTAAGACAAGTTGATTGATATACAAATACTTTCAAGTATATTATTATGTGTAGAAAACTTGAAGTAAAGTAAAAAACTGATTACCTTTTTAATAAATTTTCTATATTATTTTGCAAATAATATAAAACATTATTTGAAAAATAATTTGAGTTGATAATTAAATTAAAAACATTGAAAATCAATATTTCTTATTAAGGTATTCTAAGCAAGCAATGAGCACATGTTTAGTAGTCAAACAAAATATAGATGATTAAAAATTGTTGAGTATATAAAATTTGGAAATTACAAAAGCTTTGTGATACATAATGAACTGTCCAACATTAATCAATAAATATTTGATCATATTTGGGTAAATGATTTTATCCACAAAGGCCAAATTTTCAATTTTATTTCTCACTTTCATAATAATTTGATATGCCTTTTTCAAATCTCGTCGAAACATTCAACGATACTACATTTAACATCATTTGGACTTTTAAATAATTCATAAAATTAATATTAGAAATTTGTCATGCCAAAAATGTTTCAAACTATAGTTTCAAACTTTATGCCAAAAAATTTAAAAACCAAATCACTATTTAAAATTTATTATTGAGAAGAGGAAGGTGCGCGATAACTCCTTTGGTGTAACCATTTTAGAAATGATCACAAAGAACAAAATGGTTTATGTTCATCATCGGCAGTCGTGACTTCATAAATGTTGAAGCAGAGCATCGTTGTGAATTGAAAATTTTTAGCCTTTGCATCCATTGTGTCTTACACTTTTAAAAAAACACGATGATCGGCGACTCGTGGTTAGTTCAAAATAAAGTGGTTAGGATAGCAAAGAAAATCTTATGTTGCAGAGGTATGGGGAAAATTCTTATTTTTTAAATTTGATTTTTCATTAAATATTAGGTTTACATTATTGTAGTTTTCATTACTTGTTTTTCAACATCATTAAAATAAATCTTAAGGTTATTGATAGCAATATAAATATTTGTAAAATATTCTATCAATTTTTTTGAATTTTGAGTAATTTTCATAATCCTAATATAACATTTAACTCCTATGGCAAATTATATTTCAATATTTAATTATTTCATATTTTAATTTTTAAATATAATAAATATTTTTTATTTAAAATAATTCTCATTATTTATTATTTAGCTAAACTAACATATTGATTGTTTAAATAAAGTAATTTTATGAAATATTATATCTCGAAATTTGAATGTTAAATTTAAAATAAATTTATTAAATAATCAAATAATGACCGATGAAACTTTATTGAAACATTTTAATTTATTGCAACAAGAATATCATAAAATTAATAATAAATACCAATCATTGAAAACGAAGTACGACAATCTTATATTATTATCAGGAAATCCATCAACAGAAGACAATTTTTGGATTAATCTTAATAAAATAGTCCGAAGTCTTTATAAAGATAAAAAGTTCAGGTGAAAATATTAAACTTGAAAGCACTAGAAAACTTATATATTACATTTTAGTGATATTTCTATTAAACTTCAAAAAAGCACTATTCCAGGTCATCGAATTATTTTTGAAGCAAACGGCTGTGAGTGGAATGGATCAGATCTAAGTAATTGTGAAGAAATTAATTTAGAAAGTAAATTTGTCCTATTTATGGGTAATTTACTAACAAAATGTCAATTAAAGATGAAGAACAAAATATCGGCGAACAAATTGTCAAATGGATTTACTTACAAGAATTAAATGATAATCAAAATTATGAAATTTTATGGAAATTAATGAAAGTTGCCCATGAGCATAATTTAAAATATCTAAAAAATCGGTATGATTTTTTTTTCGAATTTTAAAATAACTATTTTTATCATTAATTAATTAAAGAAATTAATTTCTAAATAAATATCTGAAATTTATTATTCAATATTTGTGATTCAAAATTAATTTACCGGTTAAAATCGATCTGATTTCGAGAGGGCTTTCAACGTTTGCAATTTGGCTATTTTATCATTTTGCATTTATTCTCGTGTTGAAATCGTATCAAATAAAAATGAGACTCAAAAATAATAAACCAATGTAAAATCAATGAAATTGTGATGGGGTAACTGAATAATGTGATCAACTGGTGTAGCTGAAGGGAGACAAAACAAATTAGCGGAAATTCACTGATTATAAAAGGAATTCGTTTATTGTATGATAATTGTTGTATGTGCTCATTGGATAATTACTTCGCGCTTGGAAACGTGACGTCACACAACCCAAAATGATCCATTTCGACCTCTAGCGGTCAATTCCGAACTGCAAAAGATCCATGACAGCAAAAACAAAAATTAGGAGAACACTAGAATGGATCCTATTTATTCATACCGTAACCGAAATTTTGGCGTTCCATAAATGGAAAAATTAACATATCACAGATAGTACTTATGTACTTACATAATACTTTTTTATAGTAGACATATAAATTGCCTATGAAGTAATAAATATAACGTTACAAGCGGAGATAACCGGAATAAGTAAACATTGACAACTTAAGGCAGAGTTCAAAAAGAATACTATAAAATCCGGTTTCAAAGAGTTATGTGAAAAACGTACTCTACATTATGGAATATAGCGAGAAAGCTTTTCTATCTTCATATCTAACGACAAAGGTTTTCAGTTTAGTTGAAAATCTCATTACAAAAGAAACAGGTTAAAATTTGATTTCCGAAGAGATTTTAAGTTGAATTTAACTAAATTCAAACTTTGCAATCAAATTCTCATATTCTTCAATCTCATTAAAAGAATTGGTTTTTCAGTGTATCTATTTTTTAATAATCGATTTCCACTTTATGTCATTTTAAGTGATATTTAACTATAAAAATACACACATTTTGAGTTTACAGTTTAATTCTAAAGATAAGACTATCAAAGTAAAACTTTCCGTGGAACTTATTGTAGATGCTTTAATTTAAAGAAATCAGGGGCTCTACAAAAAACAGAAAACCTTATCAGGGGATCCTCGAGACAAAAAGGTTTGGGAACTTCTGGTCTAGAATCAGGAACCCAAAAATAAATTAAATAAAAAAATTAAACAGATTAAATAATTTTAATTAAAATTTTGAGCCAATGATAATCAAAGCATATCAAGCAAATTAGATTCTGTGGTGTTTTGTCTTCAACACCACATTTTAAAATCAATCTGTAAAATTCATTTCTTTTCAACTTCTCGCCTCTGTTTTTAGATTTCCCTACAACATATTAAGTTTGGTGGTTAACAGCAAAATCTTGATAATTATAATCTGGAATGTATCTGAGATTCTATGTTTCAGTGTAATAGGCAGACCACAGATCTGTATAAATTGCAGTAACATGTTTTATATATATTTTAATCAAATCTATTCTATATCTCTTCTTACCACAACTTGGAAAAATCATTTTTTTCGATTTCTTTCAATACCAATGAACATCCAAATTTCTCTAAAACAGGTTAAAATTTGATTTCCGAAGAGATTTATAGTTGAATCAATTCATCATATTCCTCAATCTCATTAAAATAATTGGTTTTTCAGTGTTTCTATTTTATAATAATCGATTTCCACTTTATGTCATTTTAAGTGATATTTAACTATAAAAATACACACATTTTCAGTTTACAGTTTAATTCTATAGAAAAGACTATCAAAGCTTCTAAAACTTGTTAAAACCTCAAGTTACAGTTTTCTTAGGTCTTAGGAGGTCATGATAGATAATACTGCTTTGATTCCATTAAACTTAGTGCACTACTGATTTTTATGGATATTTGGTTTCAACAGCACAATTTGCTGAAATTTTATTCATCTAAAATGTGTATTGTTTAGAGCACATTTCCGTTTACTATGCGAATTATTTAAGCGTTAAACACTATACAGAAACTAGTATTGGAACCAGAAATATTAAAAATTAAAAATTTTTACACTTAATTGCGATAAGTTCACATTATCGCAAAATGGAGTGTTTCGAAAATAAAATATAAAGTACCATATTTTTTTTTAAAAATGCTACATTTTTCCTATCAAAGATCTAAATCCATTTCATAGAGGTTTATTTGGTTTATTTATGTGACCTTTGCAATTAATAGTGTTTTATTTTAATTTTTAGTTATTAATATTTTTTTCTAAAAAATCATAATTAATTGACATATTAAGGTTTTAATAAAAATTTATATTGTAAATTTGAATAATAATTCGAATCAGAAGTGTATTACACATTGGACGCTAGAATTGCCAGCTGGGAGCCACCGTAAGTAAATTGAAGGAAAATAAAATAAATTACATAATCATAAAATTTGTTAATTAATTTGTTAAATTTAATTATCAGCAGCCTTGTTATTTTATCAAAAAAATGCAAAAGTTAAACTTACATTAAGTTTTACTTTTTTTAATTTTTTATTTAAAAAGGCAAAATTTTTTTAAACAAATCTGTTTTGAAAAAAAAGTTTATTCAGTCTTAAAAAATATATTTATTTAGGCTTTTTGGTGTGTCAAAAATTTTCATAAATTTTAAAAACTTATCAAAATTACCATGAGCCATTTTTTATTTAATCGATGATGGTCCCTGATTTAAATATAAAATTAAAATAAAACTATTAAATTTTAAATAAATACTTTTTAATGCCAAAAACATTATCATTTTTATTAGCTTCCTTGATACTTAACAGCTTTTTATCACTTAAATTTACACAATAAAATAAAACAAACACTTATTAATTTATTAAAATTGTATTCTAATTAATTCAATTTCCGGATAAAGTGTGGTGTATCAGAATTTCGTAATATTTGTTATTTTTTCGGAAGTCACTTTTATCCCAATTATTTACGCCGGGAATTTTACGCTTAAGTCGCGTAATGTTAAGAATTATGAAACATCTATTGAATGTATTATAAAATTGTTATATTGTATGCAATTTTTAATTTTAAAATTTAATTTGAAATATATTTAGTTGTGAATCAGGATTTATCTCCAAAGTTTCAAAAGATAATTGCATTTACTTTTATAAGAAAGCATCTGAATTCTCTGTTGAAAATTTAAGAAGTTTTTGTTCAAACCTGATTATTGCTAATTGGGTAAGTTAAAATATCAAAAAATTAATATTTAATAAAATTATATGTTGTTATTCATTTGAAAGAGGTTCAGTGTATTTAACAAAAGTTGTTCGAAATATATTTTACAGCGTAATAATTATCTTTAAAAAAACCTTTTTTTAAAAAATTAAAGATATATATTTAAAATATACAAATAATGGCGAATTTTTTAAATTTATTAAAAATGTGATTTTATGGTTTATTTATTGCTTGATTTTGAAAATAAATGCTTCACAAATATTTACTTAATTATCAGTAAACAATGTTTTTTAGGAATTAATCGTTTTGTTTTAATCAGTTGAATCTTTCACTATTGAAGTTGGCAAAGTAGAATGCAACGTGATTGCGTTTAACAATTTTCATTGGTAAATATCATTAAAAATGGATGAAAATTCCTTCATGTAGATCCAATTATTAAAATGAGTCTATCTGAACAAGATACTAATGAAATCATATTATGTTTATAGTTCATTTTTGTTGGTGTATAAAAAATTTGGATTGAACTGAGAGAACTATTAATGATTGTAGATTATAAAATCTGAACCCTATATAAATTCCACAATTGACCTTTGTATTAAATATATATATACTATTAACTGACGATGTCATTCCATTTAAATATATGTTTTATGTTAGAATGAAAATAAAATTTAACAAATGAAAATATGTCAACCAAATTTTCTTTCTCAATTTATTTTTTATCTACTTTTTCATTTTTACTAATCAATAAATTCAAATTATGCACAAAATTTTGATACATTTGAATTTATTAAACTGTGATCATATAAAAATAATGGGAAAACGACCTATCAATAAAAATTTCAAGGGTAAACACAAATCTTTTGGTGCAGCATTTATCAAGTATTAGTCAGAGAATCTCAGTTTCTTTAATTACACAAAGAATGAGAATTATTCAAATTATATTTTAGATTAATATTTTAATGCAGAATTATCAATAAAATGATTTCAATAAAATTTTAACATTGAGACGACATTATTATTATTAAATAAACATAGCAATGATTAATTTAAAGTAAAGCTCTATTCAAACGCACATTTTACGATAGAGTTTGACAGATTTACTGTCATCGTCATATAAAAAACAAGCCGAAATAATATTGATTTGATTTCGGATCTAGTTTATCAATTTACAAGTAATTGGTATAATGCCACATACATTACAGAGACTTCACATCATCTATGAACTCATGTTCTTGAACATTGTAAATTGAAGAGATACACATATATTAGTGAGCACAGTGACGCTTGGGCTGTAGAGTAACATAAGCATGTTTGATTTTAACTTTTATTAAAAGGTTTTTATAAATGATTGGGAACTTGTTATATGGGATAAGTCATTGGATTCAAAAATTGATGTGCAAAATGCTATGAGCACGAATGTTTTGAAAGTTTTTAAATGGTTTGATTATGTAAAAATGTGATAAATAAAAATGATGTTTGATTTTAAAAATTTTTATTTTTAATATTATTTTTATAATACAAAATATATTTTGAGTAAAATATAATTTTAAATGTTTTAATATTAATTTAATAATTTTTAGAGTATTAGATTTATTTAAAATAAAATATAATTTTTAAATCCTATAGTAAAATTTTTAAAAACAAAAAAATATATTAAAATATTTGAAAACTAATGATATGTTCAAATACATAAATTGAATTCATATTATTTTGGTTGGTTTTATACCTGACAATAAAAGTAAATCTGTCGAAATATATGGTAAAATCGGCTGTTTGAATGGTGCTTTCTTTTATTATTATTATTATTATTATTATTATTATAATTATTATTATTATTATTAACTAAGAATGAGTACCAACCTGCGGATTTCGATGGTTTGGAAGCCAGCATATTTCTTGATTTATTAGAAGCCCAATCAAATTATCCATTACATGAAGCTGTAAAAGCTAATCGAGATGATGTCGTTTTTTTGTACATAAATGAAAATTATTCGCAGGTTTAAAATTTTTTCCATAAAAAGAATCTTACAAAAAAATTCGCAGCTCGAAGAGCTAGTCAACGTTATCAGTGAAGACAATGAACTTGTATTGGATTTAGCTTTTCGAGTAAAAAGGTGGAGCTATGTGAAACGCTTTTGAAAAGCTGTGCAAATTTGAATTCTGTTGATAATTACGGTTGGAGTCTGTTGCACAAAGCCATTCAAAGACAAGATGAATTTTCGTGTAGATTTCTAATTCAAAATGGCTGTCATGTAAATACTCGTTATTTATGTAAATTTATTAAAATATTTCACCGCATTTTTTCAAAATTACTTTTAAGTAAAATGATTGATAAATAGGAATTGACGGCTACTCAAAATAAAAGGAAGTTTTATTTATTTAAATTTTCATTCTATTAATAAAGTATAATTTAGATAAATAACTATATAATCCAAATTCCGCAATATTTATAAAATATGAAATATTTCGACCTAAAATAGGTTCTGATCACTCATAAACAAAATGTAACAACACTTTTGCTTCCTGCTTCTTCTCCAATTGGTCTTTTTTCACTCAACGGTTTTCAAAAAAAATATTTAAAAGTTTATCTAAACAAGCCCCAGCCAGACAAAATGTCGAAAATCCAAAATTTAGTAAACGAATATTAAAGCTTTTATATAAAAATTTTTATTAAGTGCAAATTGAATTTAGAATTTATAAAGAAATTTGTCTATATAATAATTTTTAAATTTTTAGAATTTATTCAGTTTTTAATATTTGTAAATTAAATTTGAAAACTTTGTTTAAATTAAAAAAATGTTAATTTTTAAAAATTAACACCTCGACTGGACCCTCCAAAAATTTGATGCGCCACTGTGAATAAACATTACTTTATTGAATACTTTTCATATTGAACTGTTTTTGATGTTTTATTAATCAAGTAAATTTACACCGTAGCATATTTCATAAAAATTTTATTGAGTTTTCAATTTGTATTTGAAATTAATATCATACATCAATGAACAGAAGTAAATGTAAAAGAAGTAAACGTTAAAGTATTAAAAATACAGAAAAAAATGTCAACATATGCCAGAATAATTATTCCGTTTTTACAAAGGCAAGTTTAATCATTATAGCTTTGTCTTATTTTTCAATTAAATAATTAATTAAATATTAATTATCTTGATTTATTGAGACACAAATAAAATTGTTATCAAACAAATTGTTACTTAAAATATTAAAAAAAAACCTAATTTATGTTATTAGAGTTACTATTTCTTTCTGGTTTTTATTTGAATTATTTTTGAAAAAAAACATTTGCACTTAAAATTCAATAACTGTACTTTTAAATCAATAAAAACAAAAAAATATTTATAAAAATCAGTAATCTTCGTTATGAGTTTTTGCTATCGGGTTGGTTGTTGATCAGCCTGTCTCTATCCTATTCAAGGTCATATTGAATTCAAGGGTCAAATATTAAGGTTTTTAAAGGGAAAGTTAGATTTGGATTTTAATATCAAACACTTCTTTTTAATTTTTATTACAGTGGGTGACTGGGGAGACTGGTTATAGATATTGCACTCTATATTGTTTTTAAGACATTTCCCTTCAAATAAATTTACTGACTACCAAAAAATATTTCGTTTTCGACAAAAAACCTATAACTCTATAATTTTGACTGTAATAAAATTTTAAGAAATATGCCTTTTTGTATTGAATATACTTATACTCTCGATTCCGGAGGAAACGCTATCCGGACAATAAAATAAAAAAAACTCGTTCCCGAATAATCGAGATTCTATTGTATTGTTAATTTCATTTATTCATTCAACACAATATATACTAGTTTTTTATTTATTATTATTTTAAATGTTAAAATATATTTTTAGCCTTTTATGAAAGCGTTTAATATATTTACTTTCCATCATTTTTAATTCTATTCAATCAGTTTTAATTTTAAATTTTTATCTTTTAACATTTTTAAGATCTGATATTTTTAAATATAACAGCTTACATATGCTACTCTATGATATTTGAAAAGGTTACAAAAGATTAAAAACTGTAAATTGTCACTGTTTTGACAATAGAAAGACTTTATTACCGGTTATTCTCAAATAGTATAAGTTATATTATTAAACATTACAAATAATATAACCCTAACCCTATTGTATAGTAAAATTATTTCGATATTTTTTATTAAATAAGGTTTTAAGGTTTTATTTATTAGAAAGTATTAAAGACAATTATACATCTAAAAGTAAAATAAATGGAATAGTGTATGATATATTTATCAATTACATCAACAACATCACTGAACATTGAGAAATGCACATTTGGTCATTACACAGTTCATTGAAATTGCAAATGATTATATTACACCTATCCCCCGATTTACACGGTACATTTTTGCACGTTTTCGCTTTTACACGGTGTATTTCAAGTGACTACTATTTTTAAAAAACTATTATACTTGTTATAGTTGGGGTCATTGTAATTTCGGGTTAGGTGTAAATATTGTAAATGTTTTACCAGCTTTAAATTATCATTCTATCTATATCATTTTATTTTGGCTGCTTGTATATTTATGTGATACATTTGCTTCATCTTTATCTCGTAAATATGAATTAATTACAATGAAAATTGAAATAAATTTCAGCTAAATCCATTAAGCCCAGATTTATCGCAAACTCCCATTCAATTACTTGCTAATTTAATACCTTCTCATGAGGATGCAGAAGCTTTGACAACAATTAATACAATTACCAATCTTTTGATTCAAAATGGGGCCGATGTGAATAATGTTGATAATAATGACATGTGAGTAGTAAAACCATTGTAAATTAACATGGCATGGAATTATTTTTTTAGGACAGCTCTATGTCTTGCTATATTATCTGGTAATGAAATAGTAATGAAAGCAGTTTTAGATAGTGGGCGTTGTAATTCAATTAACGGAGTCAATTCTTGGTGTACCAGCAAAACAAAATCGAAAAGTAATTCAGCAATACCCAGAGCCACTTCCTTTATTAGTGTAACGCCTTTGCCATTATGGCTAGCTATTTGTAGAGAATACCGGCCAGAACATTTGAAAATCTATAAGGATTTCAACGGTACTATTTAATTTATTACTGCTATTGTATGCTTATAGGCGTTCATAAAGAATTTCCGGAATACCATCACAAATTGCACTTGACAAATTTGTATTTTTCCCATTTTTTTATTTGTTGACAAAAAATATATTTTTCATGTTTAAATTTTATCAGTGGTTATCCTTAAAATTATTGACTTTTTCTCAATTATGGTAACTTTTATTTTTGATTAGTAAAAAACTATATAAGCCTTCGGAAAAATCGAGCAAATATTGATAATAGTAATTAAGTGTTAGATCAAATAATACTTGATAGCCTATCAAAGTCCTTGCAAGAGTGATTCCAACTCATTCTTTGTTCTTTGTAAGTATTTTTATTCGTTCTTTTATCACAAATTTATTTCAATAATGTTGAGTTATTCTTCGGCCTTGATATTTTCATACAGCTGTCTGTAAGAAAGGCATTTGGCCAGCCTTGACCAATCAGAATAATCGAGTGGACCACATTACTAATGAATTGTAATACTACGGACCACACATAATATTTTTTGTAATTTTTTGAGTGTAAAATTTTAAAACTGATTAAATCATTATTATGGTTTTCAATTATTATTCATAAATTAATAATAGAACATTAAATTTCCACAACTGAGGTCTTTTCATTTTTAAATGACATTATTTATTAAAACTATTTGATAATCAATCAGTAAAGATATCGATGTTTTTTGATATTCACAAAAACATCGATATCTTTACTGATTCATAGTCAAATATTTTTAATAAATATAATCTCATATATATATATATATATTATTTTAATAATTATAATAATGTCAATCAATAAAACAATTGAATATTTAATCAGTGAGATATTTGTTTCTATGTTCTTTCAAACAGCTTTTTCAAGTGGATTTCAATACTCATATTTGAATATTATAGTTGATGCTGCAGATTTGCATAATTGAACCGCTATAAAGTCATAAAAATATTATAAAATAGTTACGTCAAATCATGATGGAATTTAAGGACCGCAAAGTTATATACGGTGGGCCATGAGTTTACCATCCATACAATTGTCCATCGAATCTTAACCTTTGTGTTTGATTGATTATCTTTGTATCTTATTTATTGTGATTGTAAATGCAAAATTTAGAAGTAGCATAATATATCGAGAAATGGTATACAGGATGAATGGGCCAACGTCACATCGTTACTTTTTTGATAATTGGGACAGACACCTGTATTTTCTGTTTTATAGTATAGATAGTATTCGTATTTTAATTAATAATTATTCATTTTAATTATTGCAATCCAACGTAAGGATGTACAGATAACACATATTTTTCAAAATAAAATTAATTTTTGATGAGTTATTTCTAGCAATAAATACACAATTTCAAAAATTTTTGTATTTATAAAAATGAAGAATTTAAAAATATAACGTTACGTCACGTCAATTAATTTGCGTCAATGGGTAATACAACTGCATTTTTAGTGTAATGTTATCGCTTACGTAACTATTACTGTTGTTATCACTAGAATTTTTGGCAGTTGTAAAATTATAATTGTTACTATTATTAATCAAATATAATTCCTAAGATAAAATATGAGAACATAAATAATGAAAGTCCGTTAAAAATTATAAGCTGCTTAGTGATTAAAGAATAAAGCAGAAATTCGAAATTCTTTTGTAAAAAATAATGAAAAATCTAACCACATGAAATGTTTTGTAATTAGAAAAAAATATTAAGAAATTAATACAAAATTTGGGAAATTGAAATTTTTAAAAAATGCGCTTGATTAATAAACCGTGTAAATTTGATTTTTTGGATTGCTAAAAATCTAATGAAATTTTTCAATTTTACGATTTTCAGCTTTTGTCAGCTATAGTTATCCTTGAAATCGAAATTCCTATATAAAATTAATTTTTCAAGTAAAATCTCCGAGTCTGACGGATTAAACTTCATAAAATTTTCAATACACAACTTCCGTTTTGTAATAAATGTTGTTTTATAACAATGTACTATATACTGAAGAAAATGATTTGTGACTCATAATTTCCTTCATTATTGAATGATCATGATATACTTATTTGATTTATGAATTCAATGTTATTGTTTTAATTAATAATAATAATTTCTGCAATATTTATTCATAAAATGAAATATGAAATATTTCGACTTAAAATTTAATAAGACATCCGCTTTCTGCTTCTTTTCTTATTGATCTTTTCCTTGTGTGAAAGAATTTTTCCTTGTCAAATAATAATAATAAATGTAACTTTTGAATTTTCCATTTTTTTGTTTAAAATTTGAATTATTCCAGATAAAGTAGCAATGACTACAAGTCCAACTTTTATGCTCATTGAAAATGAGGCTGATCCTGGAGTTTTATATGATTCTGAAACTGGAAACTCTATAATTATTGAGATGGTTTCCCAGGGTTTGGAAGATGCTGCGATTTTTGTTTTAAATGCATATAATAATAAACAGAAATCAAAATTAAACAATCAGGGAATCACTGCAACATCATTTACAGAATCCTTAGTTAATGTGACAAACAATTTCAAAGAATCTGTGTTCCATGTTGCTGTTGAAAACGAACTTTTTAATCTTTGTCGATTACTTTTACAGCTTGGAGCAGATCCAAATATCGTCAGGCGGAGACCAATAACAGCCAATAATTCCAATAGTAAAGATGACATTTACAGCAGTTGTGATAGTATGCACTCTTATTCCTCTTTGAAGAAAGATTCCGAATTGACTAATCATGTCAACAATGTAAGACTGATTGAATTGCTTTTAAATAAATAAAATCTTATATTGAATTTTATATCACATTTCACTTTTTTCACATACTCTACAATGTCCAAGATATTGTGCAGCACATCAATTGCAGCAAAGATGTTAAGGAAATGCTAGATAACAAGGTCTTTTATCTCCTCTCTAGAATTTTTCAGAATTTTTTAAACAAATATTTATGAAAATCTACTAATATCATTTTGTAAAGATTAAAAATTTTAAATTTCTAATGACGTTATTGAAATTCATCATTTTAAAGTTGATAAAATTTAAATATTTTTCAAATTAAAATTTTGAATGTAGGAAAAAGAAGTCAAAGTTTCTGGGACATTTTAACGATTTCATGACAATATTTAGTGACTGATTTTTTCACCAAAACTGAGAAAAATATAGTTGATAACACTGGCAGTAGACTATCAAATCAGGACCTTCCTTTGATGGAACTTTTCTAACCATTCTTACCTTCTGTTGTAAGCAATACATTTTTATCATACGTCACTATACAATGAAGAAATTGGCTGTTATTATTGCTTAATTGATGGACGGTGCCGACTTCTGATTGGCTATACCTTTGATACTCGTTCAATTCATGTGGTACCAACTTGTTAAACTTCTTCATCTTTCCGGTTTGTTTCAAATAATGAACAGTGGTTTACTGATCAATGCCAACTATTTTCGCTACTACTTGCGCTGTTTTAATCTGTTTTTTTCAATTATTGTCTTCAATTAGTCATTGAAAAAAGCAGAAAAGCAACACGATCTTCATTGGTTTCTTTACTTTGAAACTTTTAAAACTAATGAATAACTTTACACAGATTTACATTATCCCCACTCCAAACTTAATTGATATATAAAACAATTTGAATTCCACATCACCCAAGTTTAAATTCGTAATAATAAAACCGATATATCTAATAAGAATGATGATAAAATAAGCCTTAAATCGATATATAATATTAGTTATGATCAATGAGGATTTTCATAGAATCATCAATGTTAGACATACACACATACGCAAAACTGCATTATTTTTCCACCAATCTAATAAATCCATTTTTTTCTTTTTGATTTTTATATCCAAAATTTTTCATATTGATTTTTGTAATTAATCGTCAATATAATATGTGAAAACTATTTCAGGAAATATACGAACAAACGCAGAATGATTCTTCAGATTCCGTCATTTCATCGTGGTCATCAAAAACAGATGATATGAATCCATTTAAAGAATATATGAAAATAGAAAATGATGATTACCATTCCTTATCGTTGTCTCTGCCAATGATTCGTAAATCAAATGCAAATAGAGGTCTTTTAATGGATTTAGCACTTGGTAAAAAGCAAAATAAGGAAATTCTGAAGACCACTCACCGTTGTAAAGGTAGAAAAGTCAACTCCGATAAGCAACTGACAATTGACCTTTGCACTCCAACGCACTTGGCTGTGAAAACGAAGAATATTAAAATTATTAATTTATTTATCTTTCATGGTTAGTTATTTTGTTTTAATTATCATTTTATTATTTACTATATATTGCTTCTAAAGACGAGGGTAGAAATAAAGTAAATTGGTTAATGAATGATTATGCTGGTGAGAGCCCCTTCACTTTGTGTTTGTGGAATGGCTTGATATCAGTTTGTGACAAGATTTTCGAAAGATTAATCAAAACCGATTTCAAAACTTCAGAGATTGATAAAATTGTGATAGATGAGCAGAGTTTATTGCATTTAGCCGTCAAGAAAGGTAATATTGAAGCGGTTCAGTTTCTGATTAAAATCGGATGTGATATCAATGTCAGGTTAGTTTGTTTGTTTCTTTGCATAATCTTTTCACTGTTTGATTCTTAACTCATTAAAATAGTAATTTCAATAATAAAATTATATTAATATCGGTTTGGCAAGAACGACTCGAGTTAAATTTGACAGGCTTCATATTTTTTAAGCTTTTGCTTCATCTCTGTCCTTGATATCAAAATAAATTGAAATAGATAAGTGGAAACCATCTTAATATTGGAAAAGAGTAACCTGCATCACAATGATTCGAGCTGGACATCAATATTCCGCAAACGTGACACCTCTTTAAAGCAATAAGAAATGAAATCAAGAGCTACAACGGAATCTACAAAGCCGTGGCTAGTAAAGAAAATACCAAAGCAGGAGTTCTATTTGTTTCCGCACACCAACATTCGTTTTGACGAAGAAAATGATAAAATATCCAGGCAAAGGAATATGAGCTTTAGTATGGGAAATCTCTATTGCAGCTCCTACCATTAATAAACCTTTGAAAGAGGACATTTACTTTCACTAATACAACAAGCTTAAAGCTAAACTTCGTACAGAAAAGGATCGAGAAAACTGCCTGACCAATGAAAAGAAGCTTTTGAACAAAGTTAAGCATTATGTTGAATCAGGTTCAATATGGGTTTTTTCAAAGGACCAGGCTACATAGCCTCCGGAACAAGAGATGGCTAGCCTACAATCAAGACCTATTTCCTTAAACTGTGACAATTTTGTGATTTTCTTTAAGTGAGGATGATGTTATTCAATGTATAACATCACACTCACTTAAGGAAAATCTACAGTCATTCGAATTGAGTCTGTATAATATACACCATCATGTCTTTGAAAATGATCTCAGACTAAATTCAAATGACTGTAGAGTTACAGAATACATTAACCTAGTCTTGGTTGGAGAAGGTAATTTCTGGAAGTACAGTAAGATTCATGTCCCTTTCACATTTCTGGGACCTTTAGAAATGCTTGCCAGAGAATATTTACGATTTTACCAGTCCCATAACTCCCCTGATTGCAATCATATGGAAAGATATATGAGAGGCATTGTCCAGAACGTCATCAACTGCATTGGCTGTAACAGCAAAATCCAGCTGATTAACAAGATTAAGAGGCGTTTAGTGTTCTCCATAGTCGTGAATTCTGAGGGCGGTGATTTTGATTGAATCCTCTTCTGATTCTTTATTAATTTTTAAGTCACTTTTTCATTTTTTTTTCAATAAATTTAATCTTGGCTAAGATATTTACTTCTGTTTTCATTGAAAAGAAATTATCCAATTTAGGTTAGATATAAAAAACAGATAAGTAATTAAAAAAATAAGCCCTTGATGCAGAGTAATTATTATATTGATGAAAAAATATTGACACTTGCGAATGGCTCAAAGGTTTAAATTTTAATATTTAATTTATTAATTCATTTTTTCGTTAACGCATTTTGATACTTTCATTTTATAAATTTTTACTCTTAACTTTTTGAGATTGTTTATATTTTATCTTTCCGGTACAAATATTTATACTGTCAATATAAACGTTAAATTTGTATACACTATTTATTTAATGTTATCACGTGTAATGATTTTTTATTAACAGTGCAAAATAAATAAAATTGACTATTTTTTGTTATTTTTTTATGAATCAATTAATATTATAATTTTGTAAGTGATATTCTCGATACTACTGTTTTAAAACATATTAGTAAATCTATGCCATGTTTATAAAAACTTTCTTCTTTTGAGCCAAAGAATTCTTCAACTTTTTCAATGAAATTTTCGTGCTTTTGTAAATTCGTATTCCTCAAAAATATCCTAAGGGACCAAAAAGGTGGTAATCTGTTTGGGAAATATGAAGGGAGTAAGGTGGGTGAGGTAATATTTCGTACCCGAGAAAAGTTAATTTTTGACAGTTGCTTTCAAAACATGGGGTTTTGCATTGTCATGCAATAATATTGGACCATGTATGTTAACGAGTGCTGGGTTTTTGTTACACAACTTATCATGCATTATATCAATCTCTCGACAGTACGATTCTGTTATTTTCGTTCCTGGTTGTAGGAAAGAATAATGAATAACACCCTTTATTCCCCACCAGACAGTAATCCTTGTGTTTTTTGGGTGTAATGGTGGCTATGAAATGTGCCTTGGACGTTCATCCGCATCCAACCACTGTCCGGACCTTTTTCTGTTATTATAAAACACCCATTTTTCATTACAAATAATGATTTGATTTTAAAAAGGAATCATCTTATTCCTAAGAATTAAGAAAGATTAAATTTCCAAACGCTTCTGTTTTTGCTTTTCGTTCAATTCATGGGGAACCCATTTATCCATTTTTTTCGTTTACCTATTGATTCCAAGTGTCTCCAAGTTGCCGTAAGTGAACTTCCTAGTTCAATAGCAAAGTCGCGGACTGATTGTTGGGGGTTAGTCATTCCACAATGCGTCGTAAATCGTCATTACTAAGGACAAATCCTGGTTTTCCCTTAGGCAAATTATCCAGATCCATATTTCCTGAACGAAACCTTACAAAACACCACTGTAAGGTTCTAACATTTGTGCTACCTCCAAAAGCCAAATTTATATTGCTAGTAGCATCTGTTCCCGTATGTCCTAATATAAATTTATATAGAAAATGTAGTCTTAAATTCTTAGAATCCACATAAATAAATATCGATATAAAGTAAAGATTAATTAATTAATTTTAATATTACCTTGCAGTATTAAACAGCCGTATAATATGAAATATTATTCAATCTAAACACCTTGTTGAAAAATTATATAATACTTAGATAATTAGATTTTTTACAATTTTATAAAAACGGCATTTCATATGAAACAACCTTATAAATACTTTTTGACTTTTGAATATTCGGTTTTCCTGTTTTTGTCTGAAATTCTCAGATATTTTTGGTAGATTTTCTAATTGATATTTACAATTATGGAAAAATTATGTTTATCCATATTTATATATAAACAGATCTATCAATAAGATGACCCCATTGCTATTAGCTACAGAGAAATCTAATATTGATATTGTAAGAATTTTATGCCTTTCTGGCGCAGATCCGAATATTACATCCAACATTATTTCACAAGAAGGTTTCATAGAACTGAATTGTCCTCTCTGGGTCGCATTAAACAATTGCAGATTTGATATAGCTGATATTTTGGTAAGTTTAAAACATTTTATATATAAACTAATTACAAAAAAGCGTTATTTAAACGCATTTTTCAAGATATCATCAGGTAGGATAGTAAAAACCATGTATATTGTAGATCAGGGATGGGCAACCAAAATGAACTAAAGGGCAATTAATAGGAAATTTTTATTCGAGAACCACTACTTAAATTGTTTTAATTATAGTAATAATACATATAATTCAATATACAAAATAATGCGTGAGAAAAAACATTAATCAGAATTCTACTGTTCAACTTTACGTTTTCGCAAAAATGGATAGTGCCACAAAAATAAATACAAAGAGCCACAGGTTGCACATTAAAGTTTTAGGTTATTTAAACTATTATAAATTTTATAATTTTTAAAACATTTAATTTAATTATAATTTAAATAATATATCATTTTTCAATTTTCTACTATTTTTTTTCAATATTTTAATACAATTTTGCATTTGTTTTTTAAATTTTTTGTGTTAATTTAAATAATATGTGAAATGAAATTTTAAAATGGAAATTGCAGATTTTTTAACCGAATTATTCTTTACACATGGGAGGAAACAACAAAAACAATCCAAATATTTACAATTTACCACTCATACTGCTTTAAAACATTCAAAACATACCAGTTCAGTGTTTCACACAAAAGTAATCTGATCCAATGACTTTACCAGAAACGCTTTACATATTACACGTTTAATAAGATTTTAGAATCAGGCATGCTTATTTTCGTCATACCTCTTTTATTGTACTTACTACTATTCCTCAATTTCTTTGGTTGACATTTTCCACGAACTCAAGTACAGAGATGACAGAAAGTCTCTCTAATGTATGTGGAGTTGAGCATATAAAATGTTAATTGATAAATGATTTCCGAGCACAATACAATCGGAGTTTGAGATTTATTAATAAACGTTTCGTTTATGTTACATGAATTAGAAACGATCTTAAAACCTAAATTTCAAAACTGTTTAATCTTCTTTCTCTTATTATCTCGAAATAAAATACCAACACAAATTAATAGACTCTTCATTCTTAAATGCTTATTTTAAAACATTTGCATTTTATATTTGTGTATTATTATGTATTACATGGTAGTGCTGTCACCTCTAGAAACTATAAAAAATAATTTGAAATTTCTGTTTATTGAATAAAAATGTGTCGTATTACATTTAATACAAAATGTTTATTATAAAAATGCAAATACAATATAATAACAAAATGATAAAACGTCTTAAATTTGATAGAATGTAAAGTTTGTTTCTTAAAGGTGATTATGTTGTTGGTAAAATTTTTATTTTTGCATGTTTATTTATTGTTTTTATTTATTTCTCGAATTTCATATTTATTGGTAAGGTTTTTGTGAGGAATTCTGTCAAATGTTTAATATTTTTCTGGTTATGTATATTTATTTGGTTCAGAAACTGGTGACTGACTTAGCAATATGGACGCATTAAACCAAAAACAATATTGGTTCTGTGCGACTTTATATTACTAAGTCGGCTAAATGAATAAAAACATCAACAAAATAAATTAACTCTTATGACGCGTAAGTCGATTCGGTTACTTTATTTTATTCGAAATCCTTATTCGGCTATAATAAAAGACAAACAAATGATTAGTCTAAACACAAATTATGACGGTATTCTCGATCATGGTATATCAACCTATTTACCAAAATATGCAAATTTTATTTCAGATCACATGTATTTGTTAATAAGAAATTATGCAATTTTAAGATTTGACCTTAATATATAAAGTTCATTTTGCAAATATGCAAAAGAAAATAAAAAAAGATGTGCGTTATAATCAAAATTATAACCAAACAGAAATTTTAACTCATGTACCCTCCTGTTTCGAGTGCTATTTAACGAAAGCATAAAATCGAATTACCGAAATACAAGCAGCATGTTTTTAGATATCCTTCTTCATTTTCTTGTAAATAAATATGATTTGTAGACATTCAAAGAATAACGAAAAGAAAATATGGATTGATATATTGACATATTCCATTGAAATCGATTAATTCTAGACATTCGAAGAATAATAAATGAAAATATGAATTGATATATTGACATATGCTATTAAAATCTGCTACTCATTAAATGAATCCAAATGAAAATACATTGAAAAAGTTCAAGCAATGGTACAGTAAAGAAATTACACAATTCCAGTTAATAAAACATAGCATATAAGAATCAATTAACATCAATCTACTCCGAATAATTTTGACAAATTCAGATGTGAAATTCGACATAATGGTTGAATTGTTTTAAGTTCCTGATTTCATTAGTTTGAGTTAAAAGTGTCGGAAAAAATTAAATGGTCAGTGAATAATAATTTCATCCGTTATATTTTAAATTTTAATGTCTAAGCACTACATCATGACCTCATATATTTTGTATAGGAAGATTTTTGACAAAAGTGTTGTCAAATGTGACTGACTCTGATGCAATCTTAGCTTATAATAATAACCTTCAAAATTAATCAAATCAAATTATTGTCACCAAAATTTGATTAATTTTAATTTTTAAATTGTTTTTTTTAATTTGATTTTATACATAACTTTATTTTTCATCACTTTCGTTTCAAATATATTGATTAATAGTCTAAAACAAACGAAGAATAAATGAAAGTTATAAAGGATCACATGCAAGGAAAATAAAAGATTTTACTGAAAATATATTTAGTTAATTATTTAAATATCAAGTTTTTATAATTTGAGTTTGAAATAAAATTTCCAAGTTAATAGTTCTTGAATTTAATATTTTCTATCAACCTTGCGGTATATTGTGCTATACCAGGGCCGGCAACCTGCGGCTCTTTAGTAAGATTATTGCGGCTCCGTATATTATTAAACATTTTTTAAAAGTCAATTTTTAACTCAAATCCCGAGATAATTTCCATTTTTACAGAAATATAAAGAAGAATATAATAGTTTCATCGATGTTGAGTTTTTCCGAGGCATTCTTAAGAAATTTTAAAAAACATTCCGATATCGATTCAAAGACATTAGTGAGTACACATCAACTATAAATTTATAATAAAACCTCTTGAAGCTGATGTAAATAAGTTAAAATTTTAATTATTATCATCTATCGATCGAGCTCAATTCGAGTTGCAGTTAATGGATTTAAAATCTAAAAATATGTGGGCTAACAAATTTTTCAATCTTAATAGTGAATTAGAAGATCTCGAAAGAAAGAAAAACTTATTGTCTTCGCAACATAAGTGGCCAGAACTGCATAATAATCGCTCAATATACAACAATTATTCATGGATTTGAAATAACAGAAATCACATTGATAAAAAATAAATTTCTATTTTTATTGTTTTATATTTGTGTTAAATTTATAAGGAAATCTAGTATTTATAATTTATAATGAATTATTATCATATAAATTTACACTTTTTGTTTTTATTATTATTTATTGCCTAGTTACCGAATATTTGTATTTTATATCTATTTTCGTAATAATAAATTAGTTGGAGATATTTTTTACTGCTACATTTGTAAAAATACTCAAAGTTATTTATATCGTGAATATACATTATGAATAAAAGCCAATAACCTAATATTTCGATATTATTTTAAAAAAAAGTGGTTCTTTATAAGAAAAAAATATTTTTTTGTGGTTTTGCCTCCTTTTCTCTAAAAGGTTGCCGACCCCTGTGCTATACCATGCTTTTAATGTAGTAATAGTGATGTCATCTATCGATTCATTCAGTAAATTTAAAGTTAAATATTGCATAAATGTTTAAATATCTAATTATTTTTTTGTTAGTCTATTTCTTAAAAATATTATTTTCAATTAAAGTTTGAAAACTTGAAAAAAAGCAGTTCCGAAAATTTCCTTTTTAAAAAATATATAACCGATATTTTCAATTACTATCCAGGATACTATTAAATAGTATCCCCAAAGAATCTTTAGAAAAATGAAAATGAAGATAGTATTTGGATTTCATGAAAATTTGATGTATTAAAGAGAGTAAAATATAATAAAAATTCTTCCAATTCAAACAAATCTGATTCTTCAGAAATATCGATCGATTCGATGACTGAATTTGATGATCTCACCAATAAATATTTTTCAAGAAACGATTTCCCATACACATCATGCTTTGAAATATGCCATTCATTACTGCAAATGGCAGACTTTGTTTAAAACGTTTCCTTTTAAAATTTATGTTAATATTTTAAAAATATGATTTGATCCACATAATATTAATTAACAGATGCTTCAAATAATTACATAAATTAATATATATAATATGGTCTTTTGTTGGTTAATACACGTATAGGGATAGTATTAAATAGTATCCTCATGTGTATTTTAAGAATAGTGATACTAATTGGAAATATCCGTTATATTGTTTTATATTAAAAAAATAATAAAATATTTTCATACTTTTATTTAGGTTGAAGCTGGAGCCGATGTTGACATGTGGTCAATACATTATAAGGACAATTATGAACAAACTCTTTTACATAGAACAATTTTAGAAATGAAAGAACAAGCAGCTAATTTTTTAATTTCTCGGTTTTTTGATTATGGTTAATTTTTGAATGACTTATTTTAAAAATTTTAGAGGCTGTGATACTATTTCAACGATGGAAAATAAAAATCCTTCAAATTCCATATCCAATTATGAATCCAACAATCATTACATTGAGGGAAATACACCTTTACATATGGCCTGTCAAATGGGGCTTGAAAGTGTTGTTAAAAATTTGCTATCCTCTAATAAAATTGACGTAAATGTTCAAAATGCCACCGGATGTACATCTTTACATTTGGCTGTTAAATTTCGACATGAAGCTGTTTTAACTCA
This sequence comes from Schmidtea mediterranea, assembly GCA_022537955.1. NCBI lineage: Eukaryota > Metazoa > Platyhelminthes > Tricladida > Dugesiidae > Schmidtea > Schmidtea mediterranea. The sequence continues at coordinate 77,489,204 of CM039679.1, forward strand.
TTTACTCAATCCGAAATATAAATTAAATTTATCTATTCGTGATCACCAAGGCCATACACCATTCCATACCGCGATGGAACTCTCTAATCAAAAAGCAGCTCGGTCAATTCTGCAGTATCACCCGCAAGCAGCAGATGAAGTTATTTTACTAGTTTGGATTTCGGATTGAAATTATGTTCAATTCAGATTGATAATTTAGGAAGAAATTTTCTCCATGTTGCCGTTCAAACAATGAATAGAGAAGCGGTTTATTTCCTCATTCAAGTGAATGCAAATTTAAACATCCGTGTTAAAGACGCCTTTCAATATACTCCGTTGCATTTAGCAATCATATCAGGGGCTCCAGAAGACTTGATACGAAGCCTGGTTTGTTTTAATTGGGGTTTTTTATTCATTGAAACTTTTTTTTAACATTGATTAAGATTCTTGCTGGTGCTAACATTGCAAATGAAACTATAGAAAAGCAAAACCTTCTTCATCTTGCTGTCATTCATGAAAGAGTATATATTATTAGTTTCCTTTTGGAAAATGGAGCTTCTACAAGTCATCAAGATAACAAAATGGAGACACGTTAGTATTCCTATAAATTATTGTTTAAGTATATCTTCGATCATATATAACCTTTGATTTATCTTTGACTTGAAAAAGCTGATGAAAGAACATAGAAACAAAAATCTCACTGATTAAATATTCGATTGTTTTATTGATTGCAATTATTATAATTATTAAACTAAATATATATAATATAATGTTTTTGATTTATTTTTATTTTTAAGAGCTGAAAAACAAAAAGTCATTACAATATATATATATATATATATATATATATATATATATATAATATATATATATATATATATATATATATATATATAATAAAATATATATATATATATATATATATATATATAAATATATATATAGTTTAATTTTGTCTTACAAATAAGTTTTAAAATCGAATTCATAACGTTTTCCGATGAAAAAAAAATGACTTTTTCACTTCCGCTACTAACAGACCAGCACTTTGAACCGCACTTTTCACTGCTAGTAGTTCGGGTCGAGTATCACTATGAATGAGACATTCACGACAATTCAATTGGAACAGTGCCGAACTTAGATTGGCTAACTGCTCATAGCCAGTAAATGACTCCTCAAATTCACCAATCATAAATATTCCACTCCAAAAATATTCTCCGTTTATCTTAGTAATATTAATCTTTTTGAAAAACATTATGCTTTACGCAATCGTCATTAATTCGTTTAATGTTCAATGCTAATAGGCTATTGGATGAAACCAGCTCAACATCTTTAAATAATTAATCTTGATATTTTTACAGGTTTCTTGGAGTGGCCTTAATATAGATTTATGTTCTTAAAACCGTCTTTTCTATTGTGGATTTTTTATAATTGAAACTATGGACATTTAAAATAAAAAAAATATTTAATAAAATAAACACTAATCGAGCATTTGTTAATTTAATATAAAATTAAATTAATCTATCTTCAATTTTATTACTCACGCTTTACAATTTTTTGGAATCCGTCTACGGAGATGACGCACTCGGGTCCAGGAACATATTCGATTAAAAGACGTGAGTAATACTATTGAATATAGAAAAAAGTGGAAAGCTGATTTTAAAATTTTATGTAAATTTTAATAATAAATAGCAAAGAATTTTATGCGAGGCATTGGTAAATAAATCATAATCCCTTACAATTTACATTCAATCAGCAATGGATTTATTGATATCGTTTAATTTAATCATTAAATCATATTGCATCATTATTGCTTCCGTATATAGCATTTGAAACAGATCATGATAATTTCTTTGGAATATTTTTGTTCATTTGAAGTTTTTATTAAATATGTGATATCGTATTTTCGATATTTAAATCTTTTGATTTTAAGAACATTTTAAATTCGCATTTCACATTATGTCAGTATATTTTAATGTTTTTAGTTTTATAATTTATATTTAAAATTTTATATTAATAAGAAATGCTTTTAACTTCAGCCCTTCACCTGGCTGTAAGAGGAGGTAATGTGGATCTGATTAAACCGTTATTGGCCAATTCATCTACAACAATTAAATCTAAAAATTTAAAGTAAGAATTAACAATTATTAATTCCGTTACATTTTCTATTTTTCTAATACCGATTTGCTCAATTTATGTAAGAACCGAAAGCAAATAAGTTTGCGCTTTTTCCAGAATTAATATATACCATCGTCGTTTAAGTTGAAATTCCGCTGTCTACTTTACTGTTGTAACTGTAAGTGTTGAATATGTTGATTTATTTGCACTAGGCCTGTTAAAATACAACTTAATCAGAATAAAAACTCAACACAATCAATTATACCTATATTACAAATCACAATCATTTTCACCGATACAATCAATACGAGGCTGTAAGCGGAACCGAATCTATATTTAACTTTAATATGAATTTCTATTTAGATCTTTATAATAATTGAAAAACGCCAACTAAATATATTGTGTAACATCTCGCTATGCATTTCTACTGCTTACCAGTCTTCTTCAGGCTAGAAATCACATTAACAATAATTAAATGATAGTAAGGAATATTTAAAAGTATTAACCAATAATAATCGTAATCAATTTGTATCAAAAATAATTTTTTTTATACAAATAAGCATTTTAAATTAATTTTTAAAAATGTAAAAATTATTAACATTCTTCCAAAAAATGTTTCTAAAATAATAAAAGTTCAATTTAAATTTAAATTTTTACAAAAAAAATGTAACATAAAACAAAATTATACCAAACAATCAATATACAAAACCAACATGTAATTACATATATTTAAAATCCCTCTAACCTGAGCACTTTGAACATTAATTATAGGATTTAAAGATCTTATCAACAACGCTTCACAAGTTACTCGTTTTAATAATTACTCAAACTCTTCTCAATTATCTTAAAATCAGAAATACCTATTGTTTACCTATTTTCTACTGATAGACTTCCTGTGTACCTGTTTCGGCCAAATAATGTTTAAAATTATTTTTTTATTGTTATTTTGTAAAAATTTGTTTTGTTTGTCTAAAACAATTTACTATACTTTTTTTCGTGAATTTGAAAATTTTGTTGGTTTGGATATCAATTTTTCTAAAAATGGAGTTTTCTACTTTGAATTGAATTTGAAATAAATGGATTTTTCACTGAATTTGTGATAACTTTGAACTATTTCCTTCGTCAATATCCTTAATGTATTACTTATCAACGCAAGATTGTGAATTTGTCAAAATCAGGATTTATTATGAAATTAACGTATTTAATGATCAGCTATTAAACATAATATTTGGAAATATTGGTCAATGTATTAGTTTTCATATTATAAGAGATTTTAGTTGTCAAACAAACCGATATGCGTTCGAATGGACTTACGAAGCTTCTGCAAGTTTATCTTTATCTACAATGGATGTAATTTATATGTGCAACGATCAAATTAAAGTTGTTAGATTTCCTGAGGGTCAATCAGAGGACTTCCATTCGTTTCATTTTCAAATCCTAATCTCAATCGGCAACTAATCGAGGAAATAGTACCAATAAAAAATAGGTGATGTTTTGACGGGTAGCCGTTTGATTTGAAAATACATCGATGAGATCTTTGATTGAAGCTGAACGGTTGAGATTGATGGTATACGGCAGCTCTTCGCTCAATTTATCATTAAAATAAAGGCAATGGACCTGGCGCATATTTTCAAATTCATTTGTTGTTGTAAAGATTTATCATCAAACTCCAATAGAAATTATCTTGTACGGGTTTTATAAACATATCATAATTGTTATTAATAGTCATTTCAACAGCAATGAGAGCTCGGTTCATATTTTTTCTATTAATAGGCTTTTCCACACTGATTCCCGGTATCATCAAATTAGAACCATTCATAAGATGCTTCACAGCTTCTTCGTGAATTGTAAATGAAAATTTAAAAAATGACACATTATCTACAAGCAGTCAATGTTTGGAACAGACACATTGATAACTTCGTTATAGAATTAAATTTTGATTTTATTAAGGTTCGATTTACTAAATAACTTCCCCAAAAACACGAATTTTATATCATTATTATTCCATTTTAACTTTAACAAATCAAAATCATTCCTTTGGATATATCTGGTAGAATTCCAACATTCCAGTCGTCTTCATAATTTTTACACAAATTAAACAATGAAATACCTTTATCGTCATCACAACAAATCTCTTTTCGCTAATTTCTATTATTTCAAAGATAGTTTATATTCCAGCATTCAAATTTCAAAATTTTCCATTTAAACCTTGACATATGCAAACAAAAATATTTTTTAAACCAACAAGGTAATTTATATTTTCAAACATTTTTAACAACCAGGCAAAAAGTCATTTGCATTTTACATATTTTTAAATTCCATCTTAAATTTGATGCTAAAGATAAAGTAGACACTATAGGATAATAATTCATTGTCGATTAGAATGCAAAAAAATTGGGATTTTATTTGTTAGAATTTTGCAATTGATTGGTCTGATTATGACCGATGCTCTATATTTTAAACTTCTATTCTTTTTATTTATCTAAAGCCACATTAATTCTGTTTATGCGACTGTCCCCTAAAAAATAATCAATTATTCTAATTTAATTAAAACGGTGTCAGAACAATAGGTATTTCGGGAAAATAGGTGTGTCGATTTATTCAGTATGCAATGGTCAAGAACTCGAGTATAGAGATGTATGTGGCATTACACCTGTGAGGTGTTTTCAGCAGAAAATTGAAAATCTCGGATTGTTTGTCAGAAAGATTTAAAATGAATTTAAATAATTTAAAAAGATAAAATCAGATTTTATTAGTAAAATTTATAAAATAACCTAATTTATACTTTTTCGATGAATTTTTAAGAGATTGGCATAATTAAGTTTGATTAAAATTTTAATATTGAATTTCTCTGATAAATTGTTTTAAATTATTTGATTCAATGCTTGAAAGTTTGTTTAAATATTAAACAATATTGAATTAGAAATTAATTTTTTGGAATGAGTTCTTTTAATGCAAATGTTATTGAAGAAGGTGTTTTAGCAACTTCTAACAACACACATTATATGAAAATTCATACCCGAGTTCATCGAACTAGAGTTAGATTTATTAGTGAATATACTACTAACTTTGCTAGACGTTGAAACAATTCTAAACAGATTTTTGTCTAAATGTTTGAAGATCTTATGCTTACATTTTCTGAAACCCCCAGAATAAGCCAATACCAAAACATATTTCAGTTCCGTATGATTCAATTGAATTTTTTCACCTTCCAAACTGGACAGCATACTTCAAATTCAATAAAAACATTTTCCCCAGACAAATTAGTACAAAGATCATGAGAATTCAACACCCATTTATCAACAGTTTTTTTTGTCGGACACCCAAGAAAAGATTTAGAATAACCAGTTTTAAGTAGTAACGCAACCAAAAAATCAACACTTCGCTGAATTAACAAACGTGGATAATGAAGACGACGCACGAAATACTAATCCTCTTACCATATTTCGCTTGTATGGAAGTTCACTAAACCCTTCGGGCGTAGAATAGAGACCAGTATCAGTCGCTTTTCTGTAAAAAAAAAAGACTATCAGACTGAAATATACTGAAAAGCGGCTGGTGCTAGTTTTTTACTGCGCATACCTTTTCCAGTCTACTCTTAGCAGCATGTCTTAACATATCTCAATAATTTAAGTAAGTTTAGTTTTTCCCTTGTCAATTAAATTTACCTATTAATATGTGTTTTCAGTAGAAATAAATATTTAAAATGATTTCCACGTTGATATTATTTATCTGACAATAAGATAAAAAGTGGGAGATATGTATAATTCTGTAATTACACTTGATTGTGCATTTAAAGAAATTTGTTATAATTAATTCATTTAATTATTTTGAACATAAAAATGTCACTTGATCGGATCCACTATTTGATCTTAAATTAAGAGGACCGGATTTTATAATTAACCCATTTTGTGAAATATTGTGTAGTGACAGCCATGATGACGCTTTTTAAATGATTTTTAAATTAAATTTCGTTTTTATTCTAATATGTTTTTTATTTGCTTTAACAAAAATTTTTTTTTAAAAATACCAAAACTTTTTTTATTTGGCATAAATATTTATTTCTATTTACATGACGCGATATTTATTTTCTTACAGTTAAGACAAAAAGCAATACAGATAGTAATATCGGAATTCCGACATTTTAGTTAGGTATTCACTGGTCTAGTAACACTGTATAAATATGTGAGTTTTTTAACATATTGCTAAATCTACACAGCTCTTACATGATTAGATGAGTAAGTTTACATGGAAATACAGGGGTTGGGCAAAATAATGGAAACACTTTGAAAAATGAACAAAATAAAATATATTTTAATATGGTGTAGATCCACCTTTTGGGGCAATTTTCCAAGGTCTTCATTCATACAAATTGTGAATTTTTTCTAAATGAATTTTATCCCATTATTTTGTTAAAACACTCTTCAGTCCTTTTAGAGACGATGACGGTGGAAATCGACTTCTTACTTGAATCTATAAAATTGACCATAAATGCTCAAGAATGTCCCACGTGCCATTCTTAGTTGTATGGATTGGGTTATTATCATCTTGAAAGATGGCGTTTCCTCCTCAAATCTTTCTTGAACCACATAGACAAACTTTCCTTATAAAAGCAGTTGGCCCGAAATCATTAATAAAGAATATTTATACAGTATAGAGAGCTGAGTAGACACTATCACAAAATGATTATACCCTAAAGAAGTTTAAAATTTCTGAATACAATATAGCATATATGTTTTATTGTATTTGTTGTTTTTTTACTATCTGTCATATTTAATCGCACTGTAAAATTACTTAATGAGAAGATTAAAATGTGCTCTATGGTTATTGTAACTTTTTCTCATTAATGACAGGTTTTGTGATGGGTTTTGTTTTTTTACTTGACTTTTTTATATAATAACTGAGATTTTTAGTTTATTATAAAAAATATCATTTTTAGGAATTTGCTAATTTGTTTTTAATTTTAGGGGCGAGAATATACTGCATATTTTATCCAATAATTGTAGAGAAAATGGTATTGTGATATTTAGTCTGATTTTAGATCATTATCCTGAGTTTCCTGTTGATGAAAAAGATGCTTGTGGAAATACAGGTATATATATATATATATATATATATAATATATATATATATATATATATAATAGGCATTTATAGCAATACCTCGTATCGTCCGGGTATGTGGTTACGCAAATACCCTAAAATCGACAAATAAAAAATGTTAATTGGTTCCAAAAAAATGCTCGCCGTTTATTATAAAATAAAAGATTACTAAATTCATGTTTTTCTTAATACAGTTTAATTCTCTAAAAATTACAATATCCTTGTTTTTTACTTTTTCTTCTTTGGCCTTTTTTCGTCATGTTGGCATAGTTTAGCAAATTTTCAGGTTTTATTCAATACTGTAACCAATTTCCAATAATATGCTCTGGAAGGTTTCAACCATTTCAATAATTGTTGATAGTTGTGCTATCCACAATAAAGGAGCGGTAAAAATAGGCTAGTACAAAAAGGTGCGGTAAAAAACGACTGAGATTAAAAATGTTTTGGTCATGCGTTTATTGAGGTAAACCGATAGTTTTTTCTCGTACAGACACCAATGCAGTTGATGTTGTCTAAATCAGTCTTTGTCAGCTCAAATGATATTTTTGGTCATTTTGGAAATGCATTTTAATGACGTGGGTCGCAAATATGCAATATGTTTAATTTTTTCGGTTTTATTTTGATATTATTTGTTACGTTTCTAATTTGATAACTAGAATAAGCCGGTTTGATGAATTTTGAATATTTATTCATCTTTGTAGCAACCTTTTGGGGGATTTTACTTAATTCCTTCAGGTATTTTGAAGCGCCTATTTGCATTCACTGATAGATTCTTTAGCTTTCCAATGATCAGGTATGAGAATTGTGTATCCCAACCTACCGTATTCACCCTTAAGTATAAGAAAAAATCAAAGTGTATTTTAAAATCACAGCTGCAACACAATTAAGGGATTTAGTCATTGGTCATAGAGAAGAATGATATTTTGATTGTGAGAATGATGTAGGACATCGTTGATCATTTGAGAGAAGAGGGTTGATATTGGTCATCAAAGAGAAGGAGGATGAATTGATCGGTAGCATATTGTTGGTCATCACAGTAGGATGTATTTACAATTGTGATCAATTAATATCACTTTGCATCAATTTCATCATATGAAAACAGTTGTATCCGATTTAGCACATTATGATAAACTACCTATAGCTGCGACTGGTACAACTGGTAGGTGTTCATTTTTTAATAGTAAACAAGATTGCAAATGTCGAATAATATGTAATAAATGTTCCGCATTTGTTTGTACAGAACATTCCACTAGCATTATAATATGTAAAACTTGTGATAAAGAATGTGTTATTATATGTAAGAATATAATTTATTTACACATAATATATATTCTGTATTTGTATTTCATAAAATATATTTTATTTTTATGTTAAAATTATTTAAAACCTTTAAACTAATAATATCACAGTGAAACAGTATTAGTGTAAAAATTTCCCTCAAGTGGTCTGCCGTGTAAGAAATTTGATCTGGCCTTAGCAAGGTTAACAATACGTACATTGTGAATATCATTTTGTTGATTAAAACGAGATGAACAGTCACAAATAGCTGTTAAATTTTCTTTAGTTCCTTTACTTTCGTTTTCTATATCAATAATCTTCAGGTCATTGTAAAGACTTAATTATTTTGTTTGGATTTTGAAACTCAATTTTGATTTAAGTCTTTGATCTCTACATTTAATTCACTAATTTTCATAAATAGTAAGCCGTACTATGTGTTTTGTATTGATTTTTTTGTTGATAAGTTTTGGGATTGATGAATCGTTCATTCTTTTGTCGTGGTTATTTCGGCAAATAATACGCATTCTTTACGAAGCTAGATTAAATCGAGTTTTTTTCTTAAGTGAGAAGCTTACGCCTCCTAGTTACAGACTCACTTTTGCACTCATTATTAATATTTTTAATGATTAAAATTTAATTATCACAAATGGCTTTTATTGAATTAAACACTAAAGCTCTCAAATATTCTCTAAATACTTCTACATCAATAAATGTATTGCTGTACGTCACTGGGTTCAAATTGCTGAGTTAGGGAATTTAAAAATTATTGTACTCTCATCTAAGACGTACGTTAATACAAAGAATAACGACTTCCGGATAGTATATTAAAATTTATTAATCATCACAATTACATTCTAGTTTTTGCTCTATTTATTACAACTACGTAATTAATAAATCCGTTTAAAAGTATTTTATGCTTTTTTCTAGTTTTTTAAGTTTGATAAACTTATCTGACAAAATCGGGATTTCAAAACTATTTATTCAAAAATTTATAATTTTTTGACTTTCTCAGTTTTATTTTTCATCAATGTACTTTGCCTTTCTCAAAGCCAACATAGCCAATTCTTCGATTATTTCCTATTGTGTACTGTGCTGGATCTGTGTAAAGTTTTATTCTAGTGCTTGGATCACACTGACTGTAAAGTGAATTACACTAACATTATTTCCTAAAATTAATCAGAAAAAAGTTAAATGACTCCTTCAAAATAATGTCAAAGTATTATTTACAAAGAATCATAACCATCTGCAACTTTTGAATAAGATCATATGCAAGTAACTAAAGCTGTATTTAAAAATCACAAGTATTAGAGGCAACCGTTTCCTAAGTTTATATTCAGATTTACAAATATTAAAACTACAATTTTGCAAATTGTCATTCATATAACTGTAAAATACCAGGAATTCGCTATTAGGTCATTGGATTCTTTAAATTATTTATTTATTATAACAAATTTACCCAAATCAACCATCTTATATTACAGCTTTATTCTTGTGTGCACTGAAAGATAATTCAAGACTGGGGGTCGCTTTATTATTGAAAGGCGCATCATTGGGATGTTTTAATAACGAAGGATTTACACTTTTTAATAGTGAGCACATATCAGAACAATTCATTTTAAAGTTATTAGGTTATAAATTAATTATTAAAAATATTTTAATTTCTTATTTTATAATAGATTCTTTAAGCAGTGAGCCTAATTGGTTAGATGGTGAAATTTGTTTCTCGTGTCTTTGCAAGTTTTCAATAAAAAACAGAAAACATCATTGGTATTATTTTTATCAATTTTATAATAAGTTTTCTATGCATCATTTCTACAAAATAAGACAGATATTCATTTCGAAGATTTATGACATCAAATAGAATTCATATTTGAATGATAGGGTTATTTGAAAATTAAAAAATTCTATTTGAAAAAAGATTAATATTTTTACTAAATTTATATATTTTTACAGTGTGACGCTACTAAAAACTATGAGTATTTATTAAACAAATATTTATTATTATTATGATTTTTATTTTATTATTATTATTATTATTTATTATTATTATTATTATTTATTATTATTATTTACTATTATTATTTTTTATTTATTATTATTATTATATAATTTAAATAAATAACTATGTAAGCCAATTTCCGCAATGTCTATTTATTAAAGTGAAATATGAAATATTTTGAAATAAAATAGGTCAATATCACTCCAAAATCAAATTTAACGAATAATTCTTTCAAATTTATTTATTTGATAATCGAAAATTTTTTCATCAATATAATAATTACTTTGCAGCAAGAGCTTTTTTTATTATTTACTTTCTGGTATTATTATTGCTAATATTTCTGTTGCAAAGACAAAGTTTAACAATTATTTTCTTGTGCTCTACAGTCGTACTAGAAAAATTTGTATATCATCTAAGTAAACTTATGATTTATTTCACATCATATCTCTAACTATCAATATCATGAGTTTTTGGAAGATGAAGGTACACCTGTAATTCAAAAGTCATTCTATGGACTCTTTATTGAAGAAAATGATGTGTTCAATTTACTTTTCTCGGACACCCGTCAAAAAAGCGCACGTCAAAAGAGCGCCGACATAAGAGCACGGTCAATTAACAAAATCACATAGAAATCGAACTGGAACGTCATCTAGGTGGAGTTAATCAACCAGAAGCTTCAAAGAACAAATATGTTCAGCTGAACCTAAGATTGCAATCGATTGCTTCAACCTATGCTAATGATTCAATGATGGACTACCTACGAGGTATAGCCCACAACTTAGCAATATAAATGCAACTATAAATAAACGTTTTATTAGTTTGTACTTCCTTCATTTTGTTAAATTTCATTTCAGTTTATATTCTCACTTTAGACCTACACATTTAAAATCTTCGTTGTGTGTAATTAGATTGCGTTTTGAATAATTGGACTTCAGTTGATAGTCTATTATAGTTACGATCAGTTGAATATACCAGTTTTTTTTAAGAAACTGAATAATTAGTTTTTGAAATAAAAAATAAAGAGTTAACATCAAACGATGCCTTCTGATCTGATTTAATTTTCTTGTTCCTATTTATTAAATATTCTTTTTCAATCTTTAGTTTGTGCTCTTTTGTCTGGGTGCCACTTTTGCATCCAATTCAAAGTGGTTGTAAGGATTTTCTAAATTTATTGATGAAAAATATTTTACCCTATTAAGAGAATCTAGTATTTCATCACCGTTAGGAATTAGATATATAACGGATGGGTTACATATTATATAGCACAAAGGTATAGGTAACCTGTACCATTAATTAAAACTTGCATTTTCTGAAATCCAATAATAAATGAATGCATATGGAGGCATCAATGAATGCTCGTCACAAAAAGTTATTCATCCTCTAAAAATTACATAACATAGCTTTGTGTCCACTACTAAAAAATATTTAATATAATATTAAATCAAAAGGCTTATCTAACTGTTAGACTCTAATGTACAGTGACTAGAACGATTTAGATCTGATATGTCATTGGTTACCAACCTGTGGGTTCGCGACCCCAATGGGAGTCGCGTGACAATTTGCCAGGGGTCGCCTGAGACCTTCTGAAAATAATTTACTTACTCTAGTCAGTGGTTTCTTACTATGATTTTAAATTTAAGCGATATTCCTGCTCCTACAAAAATATGTTGCCTATAAAGTATAAGCAATATCAGATATTTAGAAGTCAAAAACATAATAGTTAGCTGCAAAAATGCAGTGACTGAGGAGCAACGCTATTAATTTTATTGTGGGGTTTGTTAGAGGTTGGCAAATGTTATCGAGTGGTCACAGTACCAGAAAGATTCTGAACCGCTGTGATATATAATGATGAGAGTAACAAAATGTGAATAATCAAAAAATAAACGTTAGTAAATGAATAAACACAGCGTAACACAGTTTATTAATTTAAAATAAAATCATCATAAATATTTTATTATTTTAGTCGTCATTGTGGCCGTTTAGTGTGTGGGAAATGTTCTGTTAATGAAATGCCTATCATCAAATTCAACATTAAAAAACCAGTTCGTGTTTGCGAAGTTTGTTTTAATTTCTTGGTCAATGGAAAATTTCAATAAATAATAAAACCCAATGGAATCCTATGCAAAATTTATTCAGAAATCTCTGGACATTTTTTTTTAATTTCTGATTTATTTATGTGATTTTATAAGTTGTACAGAAATAGAGTTATTATTGCATTTTTATTTGTAAAGTAATGTGATAAAATTCGATTAATCTTCACTTTTGATCTGTTTTCATTTGAAATTTCGTTTATCTTTATTTCTTTCATGCAATGTTGTTTTGTGCTAGAAAAGGATTTGCCGTAAAAGCAGTTAATCTATGGCTTGTTTTAATTTACCCGTGCAATATATTGGACACATGGGCGTACGCAAGTGTGATAAATCTCCCACCCCCTCGAAATTTCAAAAGGAACTAATATTAAAAACTAATTTTTGTATTGGGTGCAAATTGTATTAAATAAAATTTAAACATACTGTAAATCGTAATTTTATTTTACTCTATGAAGGTAAATTTTGGTAACTTAACGGCAAAAATCAAAAAAGGCTTCGGTAACGAGGTTCCAGTCGATTCAATGCAACAGTGATCGATGTAGTTGAAAATAAACAAGCATATACAAGAAAAAGAAAAAATAATTGGAATATGCATTGCTAATAACGTATGTTCGCTTTCACGTGGATTAGCTGTACTTCTGCAGTCAAAGCAAAGTGACTTAAAAACCTGCATGCAGTTTTGTGAAAATTTAGAACAAGAGATTGAACAATTCCGTTCAAATTTCACGGATATTTTTTAAAATGCTGAGGAAATAGCACGCTCATCGGGTACCTAGGAGCTTGAAATTCCGAGAAGAACTACAAAGCAGACACAGCGGTCAAATATTAAAACCGACAGTCCAGAAAAGTATTACAGGATATCACTTTTTCTGCCGTTTCTCGATTTCTTTACATCTCAAGTTAATTACGTCAAAGAAAAACTTTGTAGAACATAGAGCTTTTTTTCACCAACAGATTAAACAAACAGAAGATGACAAAATTCACCGGTCTATAGAACAATGGCCAAACGATATAATTTACAGTAAAGAAGTATTTTTTGGCGAGATGAAGATGTGGAGGCGTCATTGTATTACTCAAAAATGTATTTCAATGGACTTTATTCATTGCTTGAATATTTGCAACAGTCATTTATACCCTACGCTTCAAAATATATTGTTGGCGTACTGGGTAGAATTAGTTTTGTTTTAATCTACACTCACTTATCGGAATCTACTTCCTCAACCACTCTTGCCTTTTCTAGGGTAATTCCTTTCTCACCCAGACGCCCCACAATTTTGACCTTACCACTGTATACCCATGGGCAAGCCCATGTTGGTACTGTATACAGCAGCCGAGAGTCCACAAGCAGGTGATCCCCGTTTCCAAGAATACTCCTTGTGATAATCTCGCTTTCGGGTTCCTGACGGCCGACAGAAGGACTTACGTCTACCTAACTATTTTAACTCTCTCGGCATCCATGCGCCCCTCCTCCATCATTTGCTGTCGATCTTATATATACGTCCTGCATATCCTTTTCTCATGGTCCCTTCAATATATAGTTAAATATTTGGTATGGATTATCGCTTGACGCATGCTTACCGGACGCTTGGTTACTTATTTATTCTTAGTCAATTTAATTTGGACAACATCAATTTTAGATATTTAATCAAGAAAACTTAACTATTATAATTTAGGAATTTTCGAATGGAAATTTTTATTAATGAACTTTGAAGAATTTGAATCCTCTAATTGTCTATTTTCCTATTTTAATTTCCTGATTTACTGAAAATAATCTTAAATTACTAACCTAGAAACTTGTTTTAAATTCGAAAAACTTTCATCCAAATAATACGCGAACATTCAAATATTTATATAAATTATTAAAATTGCTGTTAGATCAGCTGGTTTTAAGCTTAATAAACTTTTCTTGCTAATTTAAGAGAAAAAAAGTCATTTTAAGGTCCATATTACAGCTTTTATTTACTATTATCTTTCTTTTGTTAAAAAACATTCATTATAACCGGCCAACATCGGTTTTTTCAACAATTAAAATTACTTCATTTCCATTTTTTAGCTCAAATAAAACCTCCTAAGCATACTTCATGCATACATATGGCTTTATCAACATCAAACCATGCTTATTTCAAACTTCAGACATTCATTCATGATTCAGTTAATTAGGAAAATCAAAAAACTACTAAAATTAATGAGAATTACAAAATTCTACTTTTGTTAAAATATACCAAATTTACAAAAAGGAGATAAAATAAAATATAATTAAAATATATAGTAATTATCCAGTTTCTGTTTTTGCCAGCTCTACTCGTCGATATCGACGGGGAAATTTCGCTTGTTCCGGATGGGTTAGACTTGTGTGGTTCCGACTTGGGTAACGGAGTGGCATAATTCCTCCCCGAAATCGTCCACCCAGTAACTCGCGAGAGTCTGCGATCTCTCCTCACTTGCAGCTGTGGGATTGGTGACGGGCGAGATGTCCATGCACATTTGCATCTCGTCCGTTACATCAGCACGGGTTTGCAAAGGGGTTTGTTTCGACTTTTCCGGATTTGGGATGATTTCGTCTTTCTTCACGAATTCGGGATGCTGTTCGGCGACTAGTGCGGCGGCTTCTTCGAGCACTTGCGCCGCATTACTTAGCAGCGTAAGACCTTCGGCTCGACGTCGTTCGCGGCGGCGACGATTCTTGCTGGGATGCTGTTTCTTGCTGGTCCTGGGTGTTTGAGCTGGACCAGCTTGATTTGCTTCCGGAAGACGATTCGCGGGAATCAAATTTAATTTCACCGCCAGATCACGACCCGCTAGTCGTTTTGCCAGTTCAACTTCGGTGAACGAAGCTACCAGAACGGCGCTTTGATCATTATTGATAATCCGTTGCGGGCGATTTTCCGCAATTAACTCTTCTCGGCATCTAGACAACCGGTGTATTTTGTCTTGGAGTATTTTTACTGCTTCGGGAGCGAACCACGTGCCGAGAGTGCGCTCGTGCTCCGCGAACAGTTTATTGTACTTCTGCTGGCATAAATTATGGTCCAGCTGGATATGCATAGCAGTTGATTTTGTAGATGTTCTGGGAATTTTATATCCTGGCTGCATTTTTAGAAAAAAATTTTTTGAGATGATTGGAAAACTTTTGGAGAAGAATGTGCTGGGGAATCGTTAGAAGCTAAACGACGAGGAGTTTCTTTTTATCAATGTGTCATAATCATAATAAATTAAATATAATAGTTATTTATAAATATATTAAAATTAATAATCAGAACAATCCTCAAGCATTCTCATTTTCATTTATTCATAATTTTCTATTGATTACTACAACGTATTATTATCGTTAAATTGGATCAAGTACGAAAAATCTGTTGTAGAAAAAGGAAAATCCTGATGCTCCAATCATTTATTGATTTAAAAATTTAGGTTAAGTGTGTATTATAGAACATTCTTCATAAAAATATCATTTATACAAAAAAAAAATTTTGATTTCACTAATTCATTTGTTTGTTTCTGATAGCTTAACCCTAGTCGTTCCCATTCGTGTAAACATTCGACAGGATTTAAAAACGTTTTACAATCCTACTTAAACATTCATTCGAA
Organism: Schmidtea mediterranea; assembly: GCA_022537955.1. Taxonomy (NCBI): domain Eukaryota; kingdom Metazoa; phylum Platyhelminthes; order Tricladida; family Dugesiidae; genus Schmidtea; species Schmidtea mediterranea. The sequence continues at coordinate 77,505,355 of CM039679.1, forward strand.
TGCCGTTCCCCTAACTACGTCGATCTTCCCGAATATTAATTTTTTCCGTTCCGACCAACATTGAAATGGCCGCCCCGGTGAAGTACGACGGAGTCCTACCCCGCGATCAGTGTGACGAGACCTGACCGGACTAGGCAGACACCGAAGAGTTGTTGGCGACAAGGCAGCACGTCAACATTCCCAAAATTAACTGTGGAAATTGAATACTGCCAAGCCATCTTCCACGAAATTAAGATATGCATAAATAATTTAAATTAGGGGGACCTGTCGCAGATACTAAAAAATATCGCGACCATCCATGATCAAAAACAATTAAATCGAAAACTATCAAACGTCACATTAAAATATATTAAAAATAAATTATAAGGCTTACTATTGATTTCAAATCGCAAGTGCAAAAAGTGTTTTCGTGCGTGTGTGCGACCAATCAGAGTATTTTGGGCCTTTTTCGGCTATTTTTCGGGGGTTTTTATTGCTTTAATTTTATTTTAAATATTTTATTTTTCTCCTTATTTTTCTCTATTTTTTGATATTATTTTCTCAATATTTCGTAAATTTTTACTTTTTATTGTTTAACCATTCTTTTTGATTATTTCTGTTTTTACCCTTTGATATTTAAATTTTTGGTCGCCGCTTCCGCCTATGTATTTTCTAAACCTTCTTTTGCAAGGTTTTGGCGGTTTTATATTTTTACTTTATTTTTCTATGTATATTGCGTGTGAAATTTATTAATTATTTTTTATTTTGCTTTATTTAATGTTTTTATTATATTTTTAATTTCTGTTTGTGGTGCGTGCTTGTGTTATAATAGCCATTCCCATAATTTTTCAACATGACTTTTCATAGTCATTTTATTTTGTTTTAATTATGGCTTATAGCCCAACAATATTGAAGTTGTCTCCAACTTTACCTGTTGCAACAGCCACAACTGAACGATCTTTTTTGCATAGAATTAAGACTTCCTTACGGAACACGACATCAGAACAGAGATTGAATGGCTCAGTTGTAATGAACATTTACCAGGAATTGTGTGCTTCCTTAGACGCTGAGGGAGTTTTAGACGTTTTGGTGAAAAGCCTAAAAAGATTGATACTTTTATAACAATTCTTTTATAATAAATGCAGGACACTTTATTTCTTATAAATAATAATAAATGTTATAAAATAGAAGCAAGAAGGTCAACAAGAAATCAAAATAACAATGAGAAAACATAACAGAAAACAAATTTGAAACCTTGGATTGTAATGACATTTACAAAAAGAATAAAATTAAAAATAAAATGAAAAATAATAAAAAAAATAGAAAAAAATAAAATAAAATAAAATAAAATTTTCAGAAATTATGGTCAAATATATGGTCAAATATTTCATTATATTTAGAGTTAAAATACCAAGAAAATAAGGTATCAATAAAATCAGAAAAAAATTGACAAAAAATACTAACCCAAGAAAGGGAATTTGAAAAAAATTTGAGTTAAATTTAAAATGTTAGACTTTGTTTTAATATATCAAAATCCGCACACCGATAATACACATCAAAGAAAGGTATATAACCGTTAGTAAAATGAACAATTTTAAATTGTATTTTCAAAGCGTCGGAGTAATATTAGGATATCGTATTACTACTAATTCTAGACAACAACTCTCGAAAAAAATTTACAGTAATAATTTTTTAGTGCTATTTTTATCACATTTATTTTGACCCTATATTAGAAGTTTTAGGTGTTAGAAATGAATGAATTTTATGTTCGGTAAAAATTATTTGCTTCAGAGTCGATTATTATGGTTTGATTTTTGATTTTCCAAAAATAATTGTTTAATGTTAAGTCAGAAAATTCCCATTGGCATCCTTTAAATTTAAAAGTCATCAGGATAATTGGTAATAATTGTTATAAGAAAGGAAAAAATCTTAACACTGTTACTAATATACAGTGGTGTTGTAGAGCCGGAACGCTACGGAACGTCGTTCCGGTACTTCCTTTTTAGACAGGAACGCGTTCCGGAACTAAAGATGATTTCTAATAACAAGAATTGGCTGACGTATTGAAAAAAAAATTAAAAAGAATTGCTGATTTTTTTTTCGAATTTTTGACGAATTTTTATATGAATTATTATTACGTTTTTTTTAGGTCTCATTGAGACCTAAACAAAAACGTCGCCGCCAGGATTATCATGGAAAATCACCCACCGTCGTTAAATTTGGGACACGAGACCGCACAGAGCGGCCGCCTACCCAGCATCGGCCCTGTCTATATAATTATATATACGCGTTCCCGTAAAAAATTTACCACAACACCACTGCTAATATACGTTTCGCCAGACATGGTATAGAACGTATATGTGCCGAAGGAGACCTAGTTAGTCAACAGTAGTTCATCGCAATCAACCCGTGCATGTGATCTTCGGGAGACCCAACAAGTTTCACGTTTCAGACCATACAGTCATAAAATCAGCGTAAATCCTTTCGAGAAGATTTAATTATTTGTATATTTTTACAGCCGCAGCGTATTCGTATTCTATTGAATGCACCGTCTAATTGGCCATATAATGATCTCATTTGAGTTATGAAAGACATTTGTTTCAAAGCATAAAGTTAATGAACTCTAAAATTTGGAAATTATGTAAATTTCTCGAAATTTGATGGCGTTTGAAAATCTTATTTATTAGAATTTTTAATATTTATTTACTATTTTATTCAATCATTTGAGATTATTTTATTTATCAAATAATAGACATAGATTTCAAGAATGTTAATTTTTGAATTAAACTTTACCGAATTATTATGTAAAAAGGGAAGACATACGATGAAAGATTCATGTGTTAACGAAAAAAGTCTCGAATTAAATCATATCCTATTGAATGTGTACATAAAGCACTATTGAGAGGTCGGATGTTTGACGCAAATTATTAAAATACATTATGAGATAATCAACATATATATAAATTGCTCCATTCATTTATTCTAAAATCTTGATAAAAATCGTCATTCCAAACCTCGAGATCAGCGCAACTGATGAGGAACTGAATCTGCAATAATAATGAAGCAATATATTGTCCGAGTTGAGATGCATGGGAGAAAGAGACTTCGAGAGCAACGATGAAAGCCAACTTGGGGCAAGTTGAAATAAAATCCGTCCGAGTAACGACGTTAAGTAGAAGCAACTTGGATTGTAAAAATTTTATGATAAATTCGCCAAATATATCAGATATGAAATTAGTTCTTAACCGATAAGTGCTGGCCAAACGATGCTACTGAATAATTGATCTGGGATAGAAGGGCTAATGTCAGTCGAGCGGCAAGTCATAAATCTGCTATGGCAACGATAAAAAAGAAATCAGTAATTATTTAAAGTTGGACAGTTTGAATAGAACTCGAAGATGAATAGTTTTTCGAATTATTGTAGAAACGGTAATAATAGCAGTTGTGTTAGTCAGTGTATTAATCAGTGCATTCAATCAGTATGAAATAAATAGCTCCAATAAGCACATTGTTGATCACTGATGTGGAACTGATCTCGTCGTCACTCATAGAAATCAGTTAAATAATTCAGGCGAGTATCAGGCGAGATCCAGCATACATAGATGTTGGCATCACCGAGAGCATGGGCGGAAGCATTTACGCTTATAATTGATGACCTAACAAACGATTGATAAAACCATTTGTTAGATGAACCTGTATGAACACAACAATAACGTCCAATATATATTCCAAATAAATCCAATAAGCTTTTGGTTGATTAGATTCATGATTGACTTTACATAGTTTTAAGAATTCAATCAGAACTTTTGATAGTAAGAAATAATTGCGGCTGAATATGAAGCTGATGTGGCTTTTGATGATTGAGCTATCATGTTGATTGATTCGATTAATGCCTTGTCTGATTTGTTAGAACTGTAATAAAATTAGTACTGATGGAATACTAATTCGTAATTTATTGGGACTTGTATAGTGTCTGTTTTTGAGATATTTCTGCCTTGATAATATTTCATGTGAACCAATCAATTTATTATAAGCTTTTCAGAAACTAGGAATTTGAATGTGCTTAAAATAGTATGAGGCAAAGCAGCAATTTCCACTATTGAATTTTGATGTTATCAAATAATGAATGGTAATATTTAAAAGATTTTGATAACAATGAGATCAAGTTAAAATGTGTTATAATATTCAAACAAAAATAAATATTTGTTATTTTTAATAACATTTAATTTAATTAAAATTTAATAAAATTAATTAAAAATTAAATGTTTCATATACTACGTTGTTTATTTTGAAGCATAGTCAAATTTACCAATTTTAATAAATTAATATATTTCTGTTTTTTTTATTTTCATGATATTTATGTTGGCGAATAGGATGGATTTTTATTTATTTTTTCTAGGGTTTTTGTGTATCTACTCCCTAAACGACATCAAGATTATTATTCTATCCCTCGTATGTACCCATGGTGACTGCCATGTTGGTATTGTACATAGGGGTTGAAAATTCATGAGCAGGTGAGCTCCATTTCTAGAACTACTCCTCATGATATTTTCACTTTCAGGTTCTTGACTGCCGATGGAAGGTCTTATGTCTTTCTCTTTCTATATCCTTGTTCTTACTCGTCTATTCCTACAATTCTCATACTTATTTGTCCTCTTTACCCGTTGTTTATAAAGGTATCCTTCAAAAATTTGGACAGCGTTCCTCCCTTATTTTTTAGTAAATTTCCTATTTCACTTGTTTAATCACTGTATTGACTACATTTTCGTCCTAGTTTACCCTTTATCTTTACATATATTAAAAATTTGATTAACAGTTCCTTAACTCCTGGTGCATTTTCCATAATTTTAAGTAGTTACAACCCTCTACGGTCACTTCAATAAACATTTCTCTCTTCTGTCAGATTATATCATTCAACTTTTGGAAAAAATACTTTCAACTTTACATTCCTACACTATCTTATTCTTTCCTACTTGATTTTCCAATTAATTTTCCGACAATGTTTTAAATTTTCAATACAAAACTTTATTCCCCCTTAACTAAAGTCGCACTTCCCATGATTTTAAGTGCTCACTCCGGCCGACGTTTCCATCAGACGCTGTGAGTTGTTTAACGATGCCCTACGAGAAGGGTCCTGTGCCATTTTGCCAGGCCCTGTCGCGGACAGACCGAGATTTCAGACAAGCTCGACCCGCGATCCCATCTAGGGAACTTAATCCACCAGCCGGATTCGTCGATCTGCCTATCTGAGAACTATTTCGATACATATATAGATAAGATTTTAGGGGGACTTGTCAGTGGCACCAAAAGATTCCACGACCATCCAGAATAAAATCAAAATAACAAAACTTTAACTTCAAAATATATATTTATACAAGAAAACAATACTTACAATCCACAGTCATGCAACCAAATTGGAAAAATTGGCATAAATTGGCATAAAAATTTTGTCTAAAAATGACTTACTGTTCGTCTAAGAATGTCTAAAAATTCTACAAATTTTCTGACTGACTAAAATTGTCTAAGAAAGTCTATAGTCTAAAAATTGTGAAAATATAGTGTTTTTGTGTCTGTGTGAGACCAATAGGCGATTTTTCGCCATTTTTAGGGTTTTTTAATTATTTTATTAATTTCAAATTATTTTTATAATTTTTTATATATTTTTTCTTATTTTTTGATATCTTAATTTTTATGTTATCGAATTTTATTTTTATTATTATTTTCTTATGATATTCTTTTTACCCTTGCTGTGTTTTTTCTAAACCTTATTTTGCAAGGTTTTGGCAGTTTATTTCATTTCACGTGTGTTTCTTTCTGCAGCTGTAGGCTTTTTCAAGAATTTTAATTAATTATTTGTTTTATTTAATTTTATTATATTTTTATTTTGTTTTAATTAATGTTTTATTTTATTTTTTATCTCTTCTTGCGGTGCGTGCTTATGTTACAGCAGCCATATTGACAATTTCCAAACGACATTAATTATTTTGTTTTAATTTATACAATTTTCACCTTTTTGTTTAAATCGGTTTTGTAATTTTGTTTTAATTTTGGCTCTGAGGCCAACATTTAGTTAAATGTGTCTATTTGTAATAATAATATATAGTCATGATTTTAGTTTCTGAATTCTAGTCATTTCTACTAAGTTTAATAGAAGTACTATGTCCTCTCTTTCAACTTATTTTATGGAATATAGATAATAATATCTAATAAAATTAATACGGACCCATTTCTATTTTTATTCAATTTAACCATTTTTAACAAAATAATAGATCCACTTTTACACTTTTAATATTTAATACATAAATTATAAATAATCATAATCAGAAATTATACTGCATCATTTCATTTTAGTCCCTGATATTTGACCAAACGGCAATGCATCTCGAATACAATGTTCTTGCTATTTTGTAGCTGACTAAATAAATTTTGACATAATAAATTTTGAAAAGAATAGATAGTAATTTAATAATTCTTTCTGTTTTGCATACAGTCCAATCTAAATAACTAACGAAAGAATTATTCACATCTTTACAAATTTTGCACACGATTGCAGTTAAAAAACTATTGGCGAGATCATTAACCTTCCCGGTACGACTCGGTACAAAAATGTTTGTTCTAATTTTGGTGAGCGCGTTCAACGAAGATAGTCATTGAGATGTCGACTTAAATATTGGTATAAGTATAAATCTGAGGTTCTTAACCCGGGAGGTATACCTCCTTTGGGGAGATATATATATATATATATATATATATATATATATATATATATATATATATATATATTAGGTATAAGATTTATGTTATTTTTATTATATTTTAAATTCATTTTTACATTCAAGGTTAATAATTGTTTATCTTGGCTGTTGATAGTTGTATTTCTTTTAAATTGGTTTAATTAGTATTTCGTTACCCCTAATAATAAAAAAGAAATATGTCGAAAAAAATAAATATTGTGAGGATTATAGGAACTTTGGATTCGCATGCTGTGTTCGTGATAAGAAAAAGATCATCACTAATGTTTTCTGTGCTCCAAAATTCTCTGCAATGATAATATAAGGCCTTCTAAGTTCTCAGATAATTTTGCAAAAATGCATTCAAATAATTTTGGAGACTCACTTGAATCGCTTAAGCAGAAAAAAGCTCGATTCATGTCTCCAAAAACTTTAAATACGTTAGATTTTGCACTTACTCAAAAGCCACTTGTTCAAGCAAATTAGAAAGTATCATATCTTATCGCAAAGAATAAAATGCTTCATACCATCGGTGAAAAAGTTCACTTGAAATGGTAGAAGCTGTTCTCTGAAAACCACAGAGAAATCAGATCACGGTAGTAGATCTTTCAAATGACGTGAGTAGTAGGATGTGAGCCCAGCCAGATACAACCCACTTGGATTAAGTAGTATTACACAATATCTGACCTCTGACCACACTGCTACTACCTGCCCACCCTGTTGCTACCTACTAATTGACCTTTGTCCCCTGTTGCCAGGTGATCTCATGGTTATGTCACGTGCCCACTGGTCAGTCACTACCAGGAGACAGACTTATTACACACAGATCACCTAACTCTTATTATGTCACGTAGTTGTGGACCAACACACCGACTCACACTTATTATGTCACGTAAATATGGAACAACACACCGATTACCTAACTGTTGTTATGTCACACAGTTGTGGACCAACATACTCACCTACCTCCTAGAACCTTCCACACACCTACCAACTTCCACATACCTACCCTCTAGGACCTCCCGTTCTTAAACCGTTCACACACATACCAACCAACGAACACCGATCCATACCCATCCACACACATCATCGCCCATCATCGCCTAACACGCCTACAACTACGTCTACGCCTAAGTCGTAGACTTAACAAAATCACTCACTAGTACTATATAAATTTTATTAAATATAACAAGTTTGTTTCACAGTGAAAAGAATATGCTCAACATGAAGCATGCAATTCATACTGTAATCGTAGTAGAAAAGGATGAATTCAAATGTAAGTTATCAAGTATTTAATCAATCAGTATCTTCTGCGATTGGCGTCTTCTGAATTTTCTTTTGCTTGATCTGATATGATGATTCATCGGGATCGTCATCCGGCATTGCAAATGTAAATTTTGCAGTAATAAATACTACGAACTAAGCTCTGGTTTGATTTTCTAAGTTAGTTTAAATATCCATAATTTTAAATTAATTGCAGAAGTCTGGTAGAATGTCGTGAATATGGTAATACCATATTTTAGCTGAGTGCAGGATATTGCTCATTGCGCATTCTTTAAGCAGACCTTCTGTTTGAAGTGGTTTAATCTCAAGTTTACAAATCAGATCATAAGTTGATGGAAGAATCGAGCCTAATATCCCAATAATATAAGTGTAAAGCTCTACCTGATAATCAGGTTTGGCTACCTGTAATTCACTCTGAAGCAAGCTATATTTCTCAATATTTGCTTTATCAGTCAATTCAAAATGTGAAACATAATCCATTGGACACTTAATATCAATCTTGAATATTCTTTTTCTTTCAGTATCAGTTATTATAAGATCGACGCGTTGTTTAGAATTCAGGACAAGAGAACAAGAATGGTCAACCACGACAATAAAATTAGGATTTTTTAGATTTTTCGTTATTATTTTTAGGCAGTCATTGTGTCTCTCTAATGTCAGTATTTGGTAAATCTTACATGACTGTAAGGCATGAGGCATAGTTTCATCCTCTTTCTCACAACCTCTACAAGTCTAGAATCCCTTTTTCTAATAGGCTTTGCATTGATGTTAAGTGTATTAGTTCGCGCTTGATGTATAAAGTTCCATGCAAATTCGCCAAGCTTACTTTTAAAAATTGCTTTATTTATTTGAGGAGATAATTTTATAGCCGCTGCAATCATATCGCTTTTATTGCTCAGTTGCCACTTTTGCATATATGAGTCTTACAATGCAAAGTGAAATATCTTAGAAATTGCTTTTCGAAACTTAGTCGTAAGTATGAAAGTTCCACGACTCTTTGTTATCAGATATAAAAAAACTTGCTCTTTAAGAACATGAAAAGATACGGAAATTGAGTGTTCTCTTTTGAAGTAAATAATTGAAGTACGTGCACGTTGAAATCTCGTTTTCTTTCCAGCATGATTCAATTTAGTTTCAGCACCATTAATCCAATCAAAACTTTGTTGTAATGTAGACTCTTTGATTCCAAGACGAGAACCTGTTACAAACTTTAGAGAGTCAATATTAACTTTTCTCAAGTAATCGCAATTGAAAGTAAAGAGTCGGAAAAAGTTAATTATCGGTGATTAGCAGCAAGTTCAACATGATAATGATTTTAAAAGACTTTTGTTTTGTTGATTTATTTAAAAAGATTAATGAAATTATGTTCGATTGAATAGTATGATTTCCTATCGACTAATCAATGCGGTACCAATAATATTTAGAAAATAGTTTGAACATTAAAATTTGAATTAATTTGAGTCGTTTTCATTGGTAATAAATAAAATTAACCAATTAAAATCAAGTATTCTATAATTTCATTTTCAAATTATTATTTTCATGAAAAACTGTAATTATTTTAATTGATAAATTTATTAATATTTTCAACAACCGGTTTCAGTTAAATAATAAGTTTATTGAAAAATAGTTTGTACTTTTTCAAATTATTTTCAAGAAAAATTACAATAAATATATCGATAAATCTATTCAACTTTTCATCTATTTTTAGTTTAACAATAGTTTTATTGAAAAATAGTTTGTACGTTTTCAAATTATTTTCAAGAAAACTGTAATAATTTTAATATATTGATAAATTTATTAGGATTTTGATCATGAGTTTAGCGATTAAATTTATCGAAAAATAGTGCCGTTGCCAATAGCAATGTGTAAATAGTAACCGCCAATCAAAATCAAGTATTTGGTTTCTACTTTTTCAAAATTTTTTTAGAAAATTTATTGAAATATGATTTTTATGTTGTTTCAATAATAACTTTCTATTGAAAAATAAGTTCAGTCAATAATATTCAATTAATATTTCTAATTAACAATTCCATTTAATCAATCAATAATTTTACGAGTTTATTTACATCAATGATTAACAAATTTATATACTTTTTAATCTAATTATTAATAGAGATTTTCAATTTAATATTCTTAAATTAAAATATTTATTCATATTTTTAAACCATCTTTAACAGGTACTTAAAAATTGTCAACGATTTTTAAACATATGTATGTTTTTTACCAATTAAGCAACTACTCTTTATTAAAGACATGTGTTATAATATACTTGGTGTTTAGTAATTATTTGTTTACATACGGTTATAATAGTTCAAGCTTTTAATCACATAGGTTTAAAATGTTTACCTCTTTCATCATTTAGAGTTAAAATTATTACCTCTTTTATCCTTTAGAGTTAAAATTATTAAATAATTGATTACTTTGGGTTAAAATTGTTACTTCTTTAATTACTTAGGGTTAAAGTTATTACCTATTTCTTCAGATAGGGTTAAAATTCTTAACCTTTTAAATAACTATTCATAAATTTATCGAAAAGTATTATAATATACCTAGTTTGAATCATAAATTATTAAAATATTTAATAGGTATCACATAATGGTTATTTTTTAGAGGTTATTTAATCAATGTTTGGTTACATAAAGCTTTAATTCCCGAAATTATCGGTTAATTAGCAAGTTGTTAATAAATGTAAATCTAATTTTACACGTCTTGGTATCAACACTAAAAATGATGAGTTTTAATTAGTATTTAGATATTTTCAAAGCTCTTATTAAAAACAAAAGTTTATTTAGATATCATTAGTATCCACTTGACTGACATTGACGATGTTTACCAAATACGTGTTTGTAATAAATTTACGTTTGAAAAATTTTTTGTCTTTTTTATTGTTGAGAAAGTTAAATTATTATTATCAATAACATTATTATTACCATAATTGTGTGAATTTTGTTAGCATTAATTAATTTAGTATGCGTGAATTTTTAAAAAACATTGATATAAAACTCATGGATCGATTATTCTTTATCAATTTATATAGTGAGTCCAGTGACTTTCATTTGTAGTCGTAGACGTAGTCATAGTTGTAGATGTAGTTGTAGGCGTAGTCGTAGTCGTAGTCGTAGTTGTAGTCGTAGTTGTAGACTTAGTCGTAGTTGTAGACGTAATCTAAGTTCTAGACGTAGTTGTAGATTGGTAGGTGTGTGGAAGTTGGTAGGTATGAGTCGGTGTGTTGGTCCACAACTACGTGACATAATAAGAGTTAGGTAATCGGTATGTAATAAGTGTGTCTCCGGGTAGTGATTGACCCGTGGGTATGTGACATAACCGCGAGGTCATCTGGCAACAGGGACAAAGGTCAATTAATTGGTAGCAACAGGGTGGATAGAGGTCAATCTCCGGGTAGTATTAGCGTGTGCAGAGGTCAGATATTATGTAATATTAAGTAAGCCAATGAGGGTTGTGTCTGACGAGCTCACATCCTACTACTGACGTGATAAGAAGTCGAGTTGTGGAAATGTCATTTGATATTTTGGATCAACTTATGTCAGAACTTAAAAAAATAACTCTTCCTTTTGGCCTGCATCTGGATGAAAGTGCGGGTTTTCATCAGTGCGTCAACTTTTAACCTCTGTTAGATAAGAAAGAATTTTGCTATGCCACCCGCTATTAGCTACTACCAAAGCTGCTGATGTGTACTAGATAATTGATGAGTTTTTTACTGGAAAGTAATTTAGATTGGAAGACAAAGTTGAGTTTCATATGTATTGAAAGCACACCTTCAATGTTAGGAAAAATTCTGGTTTTGGAGTATTGGTACAAGAGGTGGCTCCAAATTTTAAGTTCTGCAACGTTTTCTAAGTCGCCATGCATTAGCATCACGAATTCTTTCATAAAGACTCAAGTCTGTCAAGGATATCACTGTCCAAGTTGTAAATTTCATTCGATATCGAGATTTGAACTTAAGACTTTTCAAAATATTATGTCAAGAAGTTGGATTTTTTCATAATATTTTACTTTACTATACTTATGTACGTTGGATTTCACGTGGATGAGTTTTCACTCGGGTCCTAGAACTCACAAAGAAGATAATAACATATCTTCGAGAGAAAGACAACAAATTAGACTGAGAGTTTGAAACTCTCAATTTTACTGCATCATTAGCTTATCTATTAGATGTATTTTCGGATTTCAATAATCTGAAAATTTCTCTACAAATATCAGAATTACTATTTAAGATGCAAAGGATAAAGATTACATCCTTCAAGCAAAAAATTGCTCTTTGGATGAATCGGGTATCAAAAGCTAAGTATGCAAATTTTCCATCTCTAGAAAAATTTTTATGCGATGAAAACGGTGTCAGCTTGGATTTAAACGGATATTTTAATCCATTTGGATAATCTCTTGAATTCTTTTGATTACAACTTTGTAGAAGAAAATTTGAAAATTTATCAGTGGATTTGAAATCCTTTCAAATTTAATTAAGACTTTATGGATGATGATGACATGCAAAAAAGAGGACTTCGTTGATCTACAGAGCAAGTCTATGGTAAGGAAAAAATTTAACAACCAAAAGCTTTATCAATTTTTGTGCCCGCAAATAGATTCTTATCCGCTCTTGGCAAATATAGGTCTTTCATCTTTAATACCATTTGCAACAACATACCCCTGCGAATCTGTATTTTCAACATTGGTGAATGTAAAGACAAAAACCAGAAATCAATTGGATACCAAACATGACATGGGTTACGTTAAAATCAAGGCCCTAGAAATTAGACTCTGTAACTCACCACTTCTATGAAATTTTTCACTTATTGTTAAGTTTGAAATCGTTGAATTTTAAAGTTTCCTACTTTCGTTATATAGTCTTTTTGTTATATTCTTAATGGAAACTATTGGCAGTTTTTTTACTGGGTCATCTGAAAAAATTCTTGTTCTTAAAAAATTGTTCTCTTTCGAATTATTCTAGTCGCCTGAGTTGGTTTTCTGTATTGTACAGATTTGCTTATAGGATGTTTGTCTCTGTTTGATTTACGGTAATTGATCGGCTCTTCTTATCTTCTTCTTTGTGATTGCGTAGAATTATTAATGATTTGGTTGTTTTTAAACTGCGTTGATATTCTTATTTCGCCGTAGTTTCCAGCTACATCATACTTAGTTTTAAGAGACTTAACTTCGATAATAATATTTATTTATTATAATAAAGAAAAATTATTTATAAAACTACATACAAATTATTGTTGTCTTCAATTTTTAATTTCTAAAAGTAACCAAAATAAAAAAAAAAATAAAATATTTATTAATGATTAAACATAACATCTTTTAAAAGCTCAATATTAACTTCTTCTATAAATATATTTTATCTATTTTAATAATTATATTTTTTTACAAACGGAAAAGTATTCTAGTACAGAACTTATATTTTGAATATTTCAAATTTTTAATTAATATTTATGTTTTCGTTTAAGTGCAGTAATATCTTAAATTAAAGCGTCTGTAAAATTTGAAATAAATCTTGCTTTTTTGAATGTTTGTAAAATTAAAATTTAATAAATTCTATTTTATATTTTAGAAATATGATAAATTCTATTAACCAACCAGAATTCTATAAATATTTTCTTCAAAATGTAACACGAATAGAAGAGTCAAAAGGTTGTTTTATATGTGTAGATTGTCCTAATAATTTCTCATTCTGGAATTGGGAAGATTTCGAATCTCATTCATGTGTTTGTGAGAAAAAACCATATTTTGAATGTATATATTGTGGTTTGTTGGTATTAAATAAAAATGGTGAACGACATATTAACATGCATTTCCAACATCAATGTTATAATTTATACAATTGTTCGTTATGTACTTTCTCAACTAATGTCGAAATGCAATATCTCAAACATATAAAACTTCACAATGACTTGAACTCAACATTGAAATACAAATGCAATTCTTGTCAGTTAGATTTCGACACTGTTGTTGCGTTTCTTTCTCACATCAAATTCTATTTGATGGTCATGTTTAATTGTTGTGTTAAAAATTGCATAGCAAAATCAAGATCAAAGCAGCAAATGTGTGAGCATTATCGAAAATGCCATCCGACGAAATCGCACAATTTTGAAATTACCCAATTTGTAAGTTTTAATTCATTACCATGATTTCATTAATAAATAAATAATTCGGAAGAAAATAAATATATAATTTATTATCTAATATTCATCATTGAAAAATGGCCTTACTAAATAAATAAATGTTTATATTTTTCAATTGACCTTTTCCAATAAATGCTTAATGACAATTAATAATTATTAAGCCATTTCATTTGATAGCTTGCAAATGGATACTACATTAATATCTTGTAATGAGGCTATACAAAGTAAGGATTGGATTATTTCTCGCTTCTTTCATTGGATGAATTGAAAGGCTTAAAGTACACAAACAATAAAAAAATTGGTAATTTCTCAATGCATGGGGGCTTCTGAAACGTCATGTCATTGTACAGCGTTGATGAAAATACACACTGAATGCAATGTACGATGAGCTCAGCACACAAACACAGATCGGTTTGATGGTTTTACACAGCACACATGCATACATGCCGACACACTGACTCGCGCACACAATACAAAAAAGCGAAACCTCTGATTCGGCCACAGCGGCGGTCTCACCATCGATATTTTGTTGAACAAAACAAAAACAAGCCTCTTTGTAAAATGAAGAAATTAAAAAATTTTATAAGTGCTTTATTTTCAAATTTTAAAAAAAATACATTTTTTATTGATTTTAAACAAATCATATTGGGGAATTTATCGAAAAGAATATTATCAAATACATTTTTGAAAATATTATTTATCCCTGAAAGTTTTATTTGTGAAAATTCTTGTAAAAATATTAGGTTTTAAAGACTTCATTTAAACAAAACTATTATAGTAAAATTGAATAATTTTTACCTTGAAATTGCATCATTTGATTTGTGATAATTATTTTTCCGTTTTCAAATATTTTAATTTATAAGTGCTTTTGATGGCACTTTATGACATTCAAAAAAATCTTTAAACTTGTTTAGCCTAAAGTGATGTAAGAAAACTGTGGATGTGACAATTTAGGAACTGTGTCATATAAAATGAGTAAAAAACTCCCTAACAATATATTCGGTTTAATAGCAAATAATAGAGACTGGTAATATACTTGTTTGATGTGATTATTGCTCCAAAAAAAATTCAAAAACTATTTCAAATTCAAATATCAAACTTTAACTATTAAAAATGTTCAAAAATTGATCTTCTGCGTTTAGAAACAAAAAATTCGGCAGAAAATGCTATTAACTTCATATTTTAATAGAATTAATATATATTAATAATAGATTTGTTTGCAATGAATAAACTCATCTATAATACATATTGGTGTGCAAACCAACTGGGTAATTCACAATTTACAAACTTTGTTATTTTTTAAGATATTTTACAATTTAAAGTTTTAAAATTTAAAACTGAAATTCAACATTAACGTCTTTTTTTGTGCATTTTGATTAAAAAAGGTCGAATATTTAAAAAATAATATTTTTAGGTTTTAATATTGACTTTTTTAAATTTATCTCCAACTTTGTAAATTATAGAGCTAAATCAATATTATTATATACACATAACCGTTTTAAATCAAATTTCTTTTTTTATTTGTCTCTTAGTTTTCTCGATATCTCGACGAGTAGTTTAATTAAATACAGTTTTGGTATTCAATTTTTATTTGTCATTGTTTCTTCAAAAAATTAAAATGTAAAATGGTTTTATTCCATGAAACATTTATTTTTATATAATTTTACTATGTTATGTGTATGTGTGTTCAATTTATGATTTCTATAATTTTCTCATTTATATTAAATACATTTATTCTTGAAAACATGTGTATAGGTCAATAGAAAAATTTAATAGAGAGTAAAAAAATAAATATCTAAATACATAAATGATTCTCAAAATTTTTATAATAAAAATCAACCATAATTGGACAATAAAAACAACCATAATTTTATATTTTTAAGCGAAATTAATAATATTTATGTTTTCTACAGTTAAAATTAAGATAATTTATTAAGTCTTATATATTTTTACTCAAAAATAATTTTAGAATATTTTTAAGCAAATTAGACCGCGCGTAGGAAATAATCAAAATATTTATTTATTAAAAAGAAAAATATATCTTTTAATGCAAAAAATACGTCAAATTTTCTAAAAAAATATTAAAAACATTTTATGAAAATAGTAAAATGTAATTATAATTATTATAAAAACAAATTACAAAATGAAAAATATATATCCAACTTACCAAAAGTACAATAGACTGCAATTAAATGTCAGAATTGGTCCTATCAATTGCGAGGTGTTGTATTTTAAAGTGTAGTCACTTAAAATAATTTTGTCATTTATAGTTTTAACAGAGCATGTGATAAATGACTTATTAATAATGATCAAAAGTGTATTTCTGAATGTTCAAGTTATGTTTTTGATATAATTTATCAATAAATTAAACCAAATTCGATTTATTTTATATTTAGAACTGAATTTATTAATTTTTTATTAGATAAAAATCTAAAACCTTTAAATCATATAGTCATATCAATGATGTCAAAATGATTTGACTATACTATTTACTTATACAGTTTATTCGAGGATATCAATTAGTTGTAAAGCAGTTTCGAATTGTTATTTAATAGTGACGTTATAATTGTAATTTTGCAGTGATTATTTTTTACTACCTGAAAGTAATAAATATTTTTTTCTAAATGGAAAAATAATTTATGCTTGAAGAGGTTAACATTTTCTTGAAATATATTTACAATGTTACTTCAACAACTATGGATAAACAGCCGGATTGTGTATTACAGTGAAAACTGTTGAGAAACCCAGACTCACAAGCTACAAATATCCCAAATATCTTATCACGTCAATTTAAGAAGCTGAATAGAGAATTCGTTCATTTAATAAAGGAAACTCTTTAAAACAATGCCATGTAATTAATTCTGATTGACTGCAAAGTACTGAAGTGATATTGTATTAGCCATCACTGACTTACATAAATTTTACTTTTTGTGTGTTTTATAATATTAATTTCTACCTTTAAGTGAACTATTATTAATTTTTTCACTGGGACTATAATAGAGAATTCAAAATATAAGTAGTCAACGAATCCTTTACATTACTAAAAATGTGACTTAAAATTGTCAATGATAGGAGCATTTTGTTTCTTCAATCTTTCTTTTCGGCCAGATAGATTTATGTTTTACTATTAAATAATTACCAATCATGATGATTTGATTTTTTTTATCTATTCAGCCTTTATACATATTTTATAAGATAATTCATTCCTTACTAACCGAAATATTTTTGTAACATTTCCGACAAACAAGTTTCCAATGAACGCAAGTTTGAAACACAAATCCAGAAGAAATGCACATGTTTACTTTTATTTAATAATATATGTAGGGCCGACCAGAGACCGATGCAACCGCACAAAGCACCGCGTCGTTTCCGTTTTTAAATAAAATCATATTAATAAACTATTTTTATCTTTTGTTTTTTCAAAAAACAATTATCATAAATAATTTTATAATAATTTAAAACATATTAATAAATTATATTAACAAATGTTTTTCTAGTGTAATATTAATATATGTACATAGTAAAACTAAAACAATGATTTTTGATTCTACTTATGACAATTTTTTATGAGAAAAGGTTGATGTAATTAAAAATATTGGATCTGTTATTTTGCTATTTTTATCCATCTGTACTATTTATTTCATATCTACGGTTACTATGGTTATATTTATTGGCTCCATTAGGAAATTTTTGTCCCTGTTTTTCCCGCTTTTTGTCGGACAGGCCCTATATATAGATTAATTATCAGAATTTGTTGAATTTAAACTAACAAAAATGTTAGTCAAATTGTCGTAGGATAAAAGAAAATGACGAAATCATATTCTCCATCTGATTAATCGCAATAACTCACATTTTAAAGAATTAATGAGCATTTTTATTCATGTTAAGGCAGATCAAATTAAATTCATTCTCTAGTGGAGGGGTTTTTTGCACAATATTTTAGAGGATTTTCAATAATTTGTTTGATATTTATTTTTCTGAAATTTTCAATGTTTCATTTCTGTAAAATAGTTTATCTTTTTGACCATTTTCAATTTCTTTTAAATTTAATTTATTGATATATTTTTGTTTTATACTTAACACGAAATTATTTTCCAGCACTGATTTTTTTTTGAACATTTCTGTTACCAATTTAAATTTTTTACACTAATAAAAACAAAGAAAATTGTATTTTGTATTAATTTTATTTTATTTAATATTTAAAAATATAAAAAGTGGTAAAAAAGGGATAGCAAAATTCAAATAAAATTGTTATTTTTTATGCAAGGTTAAAGGGTTGCGCTTTTTTTGAAAAGGTGAAGAAACAATTTAAAAAATTCACTTTTCCTTGTAAATGCTCAAAATTATAAATATTTTTTTTCGAATGAAAAACTAAAAATATCTTAACTAAGATTCTCAATTTGACCAAAATTTGGAAATATAGGTTTTTTGGTAATATTAATTAGTTGTCCCTTTTAAATCTAAATACCTAATGCTGAAAGAAAAATAATGCTTAAAAAGTGAGTTTAGTCAATGTTTACACTTTTGATGGTATTTTTATTAAATAATTAATTATAATAAATATCGAAACCAAAAATTAATTTCACAATTACCATTACTAAAAAAATTGTAAAATTTCAAAACAAAATATAAAAATATGAAATATTATCATTTCACAAAATAATAAAAACAACAATAATATTTTAATTTAATATATATAATTTAGTCTTGATTGTCGAAGCTTCATTTATCTTAGCTCTTCTCGATAATTAAAATGCGTTCCTAAGGAGCACATTTTACTAAGAATTTTTTGATTTAGAATCTACAAGGTTAGTCCAGCTACGGAGAGACCTCGTTCGGATTCTTCAGTTTTTGGAAGAATAGTTGAAATATGTAAAAGTACTTCGTCAAGTTATTGTCTCCTAATATTTTGTTCCTTAAATTAACCAATTTCTTTCAAAACTATGCTTTAAAATCTATTCGCAGAAAAATCACATTTATGTTAATTTCCAATGAAGTACACAAAATAAAGGTTTTTGGTTTACAATTGTGATGTCTATAATATGAAAAATTTTGAATGTTGAATAGCGATTGAGTGCGTTTTGTTTTAATTACAAGTGTTAAAAGTTTGTGTTAAAATACTTCAAAGAGAACAAGCAAGAACTAGATGCATATTGAATGTGTTTTTTAAAAGAAAAGTTTTAATTTTACCTAATGTCCGGTAGTTAAAAATTCTATTTTTGATCATTTTACCAACAACAAAAGCAATAATGAGCCGACTTATTCAACAAATATTTAGCATAAAATTTGTATTCGAATCTCTGAATTTGGTCAAACAAAGTTGGTTACGATTATAACAAAATTCTAAAGAAACATTTTTTTTCTTTATGACGTGGAATGGTTTTTTTTAATCAGGAGTTCCTAATTTGTTGGTTGCAATTCCAATATGTATGAAACACAGAGAAATAACTAAGGATTCACGACAAAAGGTTTACTGGGGTTTAAAAAGTAAAATTTGAATATTATTTGATAATTTTTTTTATTTCTAACAAATCTTTTAATTTCAAAAACATTTTGAAAAATATTTTTTCAGATATTATTTATATAACTTTTTCGAATTTGCGCGCTAAATGAAAAAATACTCCAGCTGTGAAAAGCTAACCTTATTATAAAAAACTGTGTTAACCTTTAGTATTTTGCTATAAAAATATAATTTATTTATATTTAAATAAGTTATATTTAAATATAAATAAATTATAAGTTTTTTTCCAGGAGATCAACTGGAAAAGGTTGTGCCGAAAATTCGTGAATACCATAAATAAATCTGATTCATAGTCAAATTTTGTAGAAAATACATTGTCTTTTATAAATAAAAATAAATCAGAGGTGAAAAACAAAAAATGTCCTTATAATATTTATATTTAATTTTAAAAAAAACTTTATCATAAGAAAAATTACCAAAACAGTTTATAAAATTATTGACAAAATAAAGTAACGCTGACCAAAACCTAGTTAAATAGGGAGACAAATAATTTTGCATTTTATAGTGATTTAAAACATTTCAAAAGGCTTTGAAATTTCTTGTAATTACAATGAAACTTTTGCCACGATACCAGTAACCATTACCATAAAGGGAATATGAATAGTGTTACCTCTTACAATTATTTGTCTCCCTATTTAACTAGGTTTTGGTCAGTGCTACTTTATTTTGACAATAATTCAGTTGTAAAATTATATTTACTATTGCAAAAATTTCTGATGGCAACAAATATTTTTTTCGCCACATCATACAATAAATAATTTATTAAGTTAAAAAGTAATAAACCGCCTTTACCTGGTATGAACGAACTGTTTAACTTTAGTCTCGCCTGAAATGATTGACTACATTGAGGCCACTATTCGTTATGGACTATAATGAAGTTGGCCTTATAGGAAGTTGACGTAATTCAATGAGATCTCGTTTGGATATAATTTAAGATTAGATTTGAAAGAAATTCTTGCTAAAATTAATTTTGTAATGATTTTTTTAAAGTTTAGTTTTATTTCATATGCAAATCTTTTGAGTTAATTACAATTCTTGTGAAATTTATATTTTAATTTTAAGAAATTTATTTCAATTAAGGATTTAGAAAGATTTAAAATTTTTTCGATTTTCTTTTCTTAAAAGAATATATTAATAATAATAATAATAATAATAATAATAATAATAATAATAATAATAATAATAATAAATACAAATTATGGGATAAAACTATAGTTAAACACACACAATTGAAGTCAAGAGAGGCAATATAAAGTGAATGCTTTTAATAGTCAGGTATATTGAGCGGTGAACAAATACCTATGTGCACAAGGCTTGTATGTGCCTACTTCTTAGCTCAATAAATAAACTTTGCTCTCAAATTTGTCTATTCCAATAAGCATTACAAGCCATTTTTGTAGATTTAACGCAAAAATAAAAATACGCCACCTGGTAATTGCGAATTTTAGTGCTTTTATCCATGAAAATTTAATCTTTCTCAATTGACTCGCTTATCAAACTCTTACTGGTTTAATATTTCCAAATTTATTTTTGGAGCTTAATTAAATTTACTGAAATATTGTGAATTAATTACAAATAGAACAGTTTAAAACAAAGAATTAATTTATTTTTCAATAAAAATTAATTTGATTCGGCTTTACTTTATGGTGCTGACATTAATTGGATATTCTTTTCTATTTATCATCAATTTTGAATGTATATTTTTTGGTGTTGTAAATTTTAAAAATCATTCTTAAGTTATTTTTTAAAATATAAAAAATTGAACAAATTTTTTAAATAGTTTGTGGTTCATGAATTGCTCTTTCTAAAAATGGTTATATAAATTTATTGATATATTATCATTTGGCATAAAAGTTAAGCGAAATTGAAAATATTCGATAATTAGTGAACAATATTAAGAATTTTACTTATAATAATAACAAATATATTATTTAATATTTTCTACACAATTTGACTATAAATCAGATTTATTTAAGGTATTCACGAATTTTCGACACAGCCTTTTTCAAGGGATTTCGAAATCACTTATAAAGAAATCAGAAGTGAAAACAAAAAAAGTCCTTATAAAATATATTATTATTATTATTTTTATTAAAAATTAGCTTTTCTCAAATTTTTAACCGATTGTTAATAATCGCTTTCTCATTTGTCGAAACAACTTGTTAGGATTAAACTATACAGTAAACCTCTACTTGTATTGTTTATTAAAAAATTATCTAGTTATTCATATGAAATATTACAACAGAAATATACTCAATCATGGCCGATCTAATCACATGACTAAATGGGCCATAGGCCCAAAATGCAAGCCTTTTGGGCGGCAATTTTTATTTGTGATGTATGTTTTTTTTATTATTAGTTATTAGTTTTATATAAATTCATTTTTCATTTTATTAGTTTTCACGTATTTTAAATTAAAGCAATTTCTTAAAATATTTAACTGGTTTCTATATTCAAATGTGCTGGAATGACAAACGATTTTACAATAATTTATGATGCTATAAATTTTCATAGACGGCTTAAATTTGAGCTGACCACTTATGTATACTCGCCGCCCGGATGTATTTATTTATCTAAACGTAATTTGTATTATCCCGCTCTTGTTTGCTATTTTTTGATTTTTGTTACGAAAAGGGGTGCATTATTTTTAGTAGACCATGGGCGCCGAATTTCTTAACACGGCCCTTTACTCAAACGGGAATTTTTCACAATAAATATTGATTTGATGAAAATATTGTTATTTGAAAGTCTTATTTCAAATGTATCAAATGCTATAAAAATCTTTTGAAATTTTAATTTTAAATTTTCAGATATATTCCGTTTTAACTTGTGTAAATTTAATTTCAACCTTTTCTTATTTAGGTGTATCCGAAGAATTTAATAATCCCAAACATATATACGACGCACCTCTTTTTGTTAATAACTGTTTTTGTCTTATTCTTGCGTTACCTTCAGGCTTTTGAGATATTTTTCGTAGGACATCAAAATCTGATAAAAACTTTGCAATTTTATTAAGTCATCAAACAAAATATTGAAAAATAATGCCACTATATATTCTAGATACGTCTTTTAAAAGCAATAAAATATCATTGGCCCCCTCCCTAGATTAGCGCAATTGAACATTATTTGAGCTTTATTTTTATTTAAGTAATTCATTTATCTATTTAAACAAATGAAATATAATGCTTGATAAATATGCATGTTGCCGAAAAGAAAGACCTAGATCGCAGACAAAACGAATAGAATTCTCAAATATTTCAAGAGCTAAATTTCGCAAGAACTCGCCGTAAAGTCGAATTCGAAATTTATGAAATTAACATATGAATTCAATTAATGCGCTTTGTAATATATTTTTGGTTTTTCTTTGACAAGTCTTTTAATTAACATGTATTTTCTGGTTTTGAATATTTTAACAAGTTACTTTACGGTTTCATTTGGGAGGAAAGGAGTAGGAGAGGGTAGTAAGAATGAAAAATATAAACATCTATTTTCAATTTATTATTTTTGCAATTCCATTAAATGCTATTAAACGTCAATATGGCCTATTATAAAATTTTCTCTATTCTAGCCATCATTTCAGATGACTCATTAGATTCTTAGAAATTTCTCTACGATTCTCTTACTGTTATTGTGCGATGATTGGACGATATTGTCGATAATTAATGGAGATTTATTGATTATTGATTTTTGGAATGTTTCTTCTTCTTAATCGGCTCTTCTTCAAGGTTTTTGATTTTTCAGGGTTAATAGCACATTGTAATATGAACATGTGAAGAACAAGTTAAAAGTTTTAATTATATTTCTTTCAAAATAAAGATTTTCATGATATTTAAATATTGCATTCATTTAAAACATATTTGCTATATATTAATTTAAAAATAATTTTATTTTTTTAAAAATTTTAATGTAAATCTTTATATATATATATATATATATATATATGATCGATTCGGTGATAGGAGCCAGCCATAATAATATTATAAGGACTTTTTTTTATTTTCACTTCTGATTTATATTTATTTTTATTTAAAAAAGACATTGGATTTTCTACAAAATTTGACTACGAATCGATTTATTTATGGTATTCACAAATTTTGTAGAAAATACAATGTCTTTTATAAATAAAAATAAAAATAAATCAAAGGTGAAAAACAAAAATAGCCCTTATAATATATAAATTAATCCAACAACTGAAACCCTCTTAGCGATTCAAGGCTAATTGTCAGTAAAAATTGTAAAATTTTAGAAAATTATTTCCAATTTATTAAAAAATATATTGCTGTCTTCAGAAATTTCTAAATTTAAATTTTTTCCTCACGTTTGATGCCTTTCTGGTTTGACACTTTTCCAAAAAGTTGAAGTTTAAAATGGTCTTTAGTTAAAAGATATGTCTATGCTAACTGTGTAACATTTTTTGACACACGTTCTGTCGAGTATTTGCGTTACCCGGGTGCAAATTATTTTGTGTGCCACTCCGAAAAAAAACTAATTTATAGCTATTTCAATTAAGATTTTATTTTTAAATACTTGTAAATAAAGAGAATTATAAAGAAAATTAAAGAAAAAATAACGATTATTAAAAAATTTTAGAAAATTAAAATATAAAACAATAAACGAAATTTACTTGCAATTTTTATGTAATATTTTTAATGAAATAATTAATGAATTTTTTTAAAAAATGCATTTTTATAAATTTATTACGTATTTTGTTAACTAAATACCAAACGGCAAAAGAAAGTTTAAACTTGTTGAAATTATTAAGAAAAAATGAATAATGAGTACTGAACTAACTACAGAATTAAATATAAAATAATTTTTTTATTTTTCTAAGGTGCCTTCCACTCATTGGATTTCTGTCCGGAACGTGCCTGTCTTAATGTATGTGTTGTAGGAGTGGGAAAATGGATGCATATTTTAATAATTTATTTTCTTTTAATTTTTAATATGACCTCATTCAAAATTCCCTTTAATCTCTTGGAAAAATTTCTTAAAATAAATTTAATTTTGTTTAAATGCAATCTAATTATTTTATATCATTGGATTAGTTTTTTTTGTTGAAAGTAAAAAGTCACAGATTTTTGATTAATTTTTTTCCATTCCAGTTGACTTGTTCAGAAAACTCTCCGGATGTGTCATTGAACAGTAAATTGATAGAGAAATTCCCTGATCTCGGATCAATTTTATCGATCGGTTCATTCAAACCATACACCAACAACAAGAAATCCACAGTCCTGTTTCTTGATTGTTACAAATGTGACTTCAGTTCGATTCAATGGAACAGCTATGTGCGACACTGTTTCAAATGCACCGCCGCAGATGACAATATTCATAGGGACGCTTCGGTATATCTGTGTTCGTACTGTTCAACGTTGTCGACGAGAAAACATTTGATTGACGAACACATTTGTGAATGCGATAGAAGTGTAAGTTAGATTTTCTCTCTCATATCTTTGAAAGCTTCATGTTCGGCTTGATATTTCAACAACAAAAAAATCTAATGCCATTATTAAACAAGTCACAAAGTTTGTTTATGTTAAATAATTTTCTCTAGTTTCTAAGAAAAAAATATATATATTTCTTGATCTTTCTCTAGATCGTACCGAAGAGAATCAATGCGCATATGCGCTATATACACACATGCATGCACATGAGACACACGTGCACACGAACACACACATATCAATTATGATTCTTACACACATGCACATGTACACTCACATCTTTGATGTTGATTGTGGTATTGTTGTGGTGCATGCGGTGGCAGTGATTATTATTTTATAACTCACCAATAAATATTAAATAATATATATATATATTGCATTTGGAATTTATTTATTACGTAATACATGCAATTGATTTCATAGAGGCATTGGAATATTCCTAGATTCGATTTTACCAGATTTTCTTTATCTTCATTTCCATTGAAACTATTAATCAATATTTTGTTTTCTTTACACTGATTTTCGCCCGTACGAATTTGTAAATGAGGTTTTTGGCAATTTTTTTTAGTTCGAGTTTTGTTCTACATTATATCCACGAAGAGCTATTGTTATTTAATCATAAAATGGGGATTACATCACAATTAAGACGTCATACTATTTTGCCAATAAATACAAGCGTATGCCAAACAAACCGATTTGTTTTAAACAGTGGCGTAATTGGGTTTTTGACTCCCTTGGCTAATTTATTTTTGGTGCCATTGAAAAATTTCAGCTTTGCGGCTTTTTCAATTGTTCAAAAAAAATAATTGAAATTTCTCTTATTTTATTTATGACAATAATTACTTAGTCTGAGAGTGACAGTCCACTGATACATTCCTAGTTCTATATCAAAGGCTCAAAGCTTAACTTTTACTCACTTTAACTCACAAGTCTTTTTAGAAATATCTTTATCAGTATTTTCTTTTAAAGGAACGAAAAAGAAATAAAATTCATCTTGAAATTGTTGGAATTCAAATAGACAAGTAAGGTTCAAGTAAAGCAAACGTAAAAACTTTTAAGAATGTTTCTTAAGTTTGGATAACGTTTCACAGTTGAATAGAGTTACGAAAATAGTCTTTAATAATAAAATGCCCTCTTAGCCAGTAAATAATTTTTGCTGCTACGACAATTTCATCTGATATTAGTAAAGCCTTTTTTCAATTTACCGCTTCTTTTTATTATAAATTTCTTTGCTCTTCATTTCAGGCTATATATTAATTTTTCACAATCAAACGTAGTTTTACAATTTTTATGGTTTAGGTTAAATCACAAGTTGCAACTGCTTCTCAAATTATATTAAAATATATCTTTGGGCACCCATTATTTAAATGTAACGAATGCAGATGAAATTATGACATCATATATGTCAAAATAACAAGAGTATTATTAAACAAGTAATCGATAAGATTAGCCTTTACTGCGAAATATGTATTAAATGAGAAAATCAGCTTATAATCGAAAAGTTTCTCATTTAATTCATATTTTGGAGCGAAAGTTTTTCTTATCATTTACTTGTTGAACTATCATTTAATAATAATAATAATAATAATAATAATAATAAAAATAATAATAATAATAATAATAATAATAATAATAATAATAATAATAAAAATAATAATAATAATAATATTAAATAAATAAATAAAACTGCATGAAAAACAGACTAAACTAGATTAGTATACAACTAAAAGAATTCTATTTACTATTTTTCCAAAAATGTTTATTATATTTTAAAATTCCTTTTTGAGATCACGCGCTTCAATTCGTAGTCATTGTATTATCATATATAAGCATCTGAATGGATGTTAAGAGTAGGCTGTCGTACCAACTCCTTTATTGCTTAAACAAATATTTGTAAATAAAGAATATCGGTTTCATCTACATGGAACATTAAATTTAACTGTCATTTTGAGATTACAAATATTTTTACAACGTTACAAATACCGTATATACTTGTATATAGCATCCCAAGCCAATATACTTCTTTCTTTTCTGAACCTAGGGTTTTTATTTTCTTAACTTTGCTGCAACCATATTATTATTTTATTCAAAATCTAACCTTTGTAATATATATATATATATATATGATATCTATAACTTTTTCTGTAATAAAATGCATAATTATAAGTTCTTCAATACATTAAGAATAGTTGAAACGTATCGTCTTTAAAATATTAGTGGAAAACGTGAATAAGTTGGCAATTGATAACGGGCCCTTTTCGCATCTATATATTTGTTTCAAGAATATTAATATTTCTACTGTAAACAATTCTTCAATTTATACAATTTACATTTGTAATTATCAAGCCAAATGTGAAAGAAATTTAAAAAAATAATATTCTTCAAAACTTTATGGTAATTTTATTTTAGGCAAAAGTTATACGGGAAACTTTTCCGTTTCGTGTAGTTAATGAAAAACCAGAGCCAATCGTTGCTAAGGATGATATAATCCGACCTTCAAAGCGCTGTAGAAGTGTAAATAGTTGCACAAATGAGTTGCCAGCTACAAAAAGACCGAGAATCAGTGAAAGTCCCGATAGTAAATGTAAAACCGAGGAAGCCGTTGTTTCTGATTGTGAGGAATTGGAGGTCAATACCGAGTTCGTTTCAATTCCTTTTGACGAAGATGGATTCCGCACCAATAATCCAAATATTCCTTACCAACAAAAAGAAGCTATAATTTCAAAAATGCGACAATTTAATCAAAATCAAATAAGCATTGTCGGTAAAGAAAATTATGGTCGAATACCAGAATGTCCCGAATGTCACAAGGTGTTTTCATATGGATTTGGAGATTTCAAGCGACACTTTTTGTCCGTTCATTTGGACATCGAAAAAGAATTCATAAAGGAATGCCTAAAATTTACCCGATTGCCTAAAAGTAATGACAAGTTTCAAGAACTTCAAGAGCAAATAATCATGAGAAATCTTCGTCCGAAATCAATTGATAAAGATAAAATCAAAGTGCCTCTTCCATATTCCATAGTTGCTTTGCGACAATTGACGAAATTTCTTCCGCAATCCACTCAACAATATTTGTCAGAAAAAATGAGAGCCTATTCAACTATGTCGATTATTATTCAGAACTATGATAACAGTCGAAGGTTTTTGTGTAACCAATGTACATATTCTTCTCCTTATGCTCTGGCAGATGTCAGGAAGCATATCATGGGTTCTCATTGTGGAATTTCGACAAAGCATTTTCGATTCTGTTTACAAGCATCAAGACTTGATCCGAATGAATTCACACTTTTATCTGATGATAAAATCCTTAATTTAGCTGAAGATCTTAGTCGAAGAACAAAACACAAAAGTTTTGGCGTTTCATCTCATAACCGACGCTCTCAGAGGCATGCATTAGCGAAAAAGAAAAGAGCTTATAGTGTACCGAATTCAAAAGAACCTCCGGTAAATAAGTCTCCAGTAAAATTTGAAATTGTCACCCAAACACCACCGGTGAGCAATCATTCTCTCGGTGGTAGAAAAGGCGTCAACGCTCTTTATTTGAACGCCGATTCAAATCACTCTTTAACGCTTCCGTTTTCTGAGTCGGTTTTACAGTCATTGCTACAGCAGTTGATTCCCGAAGACCAAATTCCTGGTTTAATTCAAAAAATGAAGCTTTATTCTGAATACAGTTTGAAAAGACTTTGTAAAAGTGATAGAACTGTTGCATTTCAGTGCCCTTGTGGTCGAGTATTTCACACTGCTCGGATTCCCGATCTCAAAATGCGTGCAGCTACTCTGGCAGATGCTCGCCGACATGTAATGGGAGTCCATGCAAAAATTCCTCAATCACTAATTACAGTTTGTTGTCAAGCTTCTCGAATATGTCGAGAAAATGATTTTCAAATCTATTCCGACGATATGCTTCTTCAATTGGCGTCGGAAAGACAAGGGAAAATACAAGACTCCCAATCTCGGTCTAATCAAGTCGCTGATTCTAGTTCCAAATCTCAAGATTTGCAAGCAGATCAAACTGGAACAAGTTCAGTGGATTTGGGAGACGAAAATTCCGCAATCAACGATCAAGATCTTTCATCTCCGATGCCTTCGATTTGTGAGAATTCAGTGTCTGAAAATTGCGTTTCAAAAACCAATTGCTTTTTAACTGCAAATTTTTCCGAAGAAGATCTAATTTCAACGAATAAAGAAGAAACACCCTCCTTTAATTTTGTCAGCGACCTTGCTGTCGAGCAGCAAAAGTATTCAGCGATCGCCGAAGAAAGTGCAGTTTCCAGGCTAGCGAGCGAAAGCAGTAAAATTGAACGAATCATTCATTTGCCTTATTCATTAGAAGCTTTGAAATGTCTGACCGACGGTTATTGTGAGCCGAGTTTTTTTCCCGTTCTTCAGGAAAAAATGAATATATATTCAAAATATAAAATATTTATTGTTCGTCGAGAAGGAAGGCGAATTTTTTGTTGTTCTGGTTGTCCGTCATCTTCTCCACATGGTATGGGAGATGTTAAGAAACACATTCTTGGTGTTCACGCGAGAATTCCAGAACGATTCAAAGCCGCCGCTATGCACTGTTCGCGGTTGAGCAGAGAAGATACATCTCTTTTGCCAGATCATTTATTATTGCAGTTGGCGAAAATGAAATGGAAAGGCAGCGTAATAAAGCCGCTAGCAGAACTTTCTGTTGAAGACCGTTTAAAAACCTTTTCAAAGAAAAACTGGGAAGGAAAGCAGCGCAACTCAAGGACATCGAATTATTATTCAATGGTCGAACAGTCGATGTTTGCTCTCAACAATCTAAATAAATCGTCGGAAAAATCATCGGATTCATTGAAAAACATCCCAACGACAATCAAGCCGGAAAATATCAGTTGCGATGACACAAACGATGACAATTTTCTAGCTAATCCGGTCAGTGAAATTATTGTGCCCGATGAATTCTTTGTTGAAATTCGTCAGAAACAGTCTGAAGTGGCATACAAATGTTCGATGTGCGAGTATGAGTCGCGATTCGTTGGCAACAGTAAAGGGCACATTGTGCGCGAACATTTGGGAATTCCGGCCCACACATGCAGCATTTGTGAACAGTTGTTCAATTCTCGCGCAAGTGTGCTGGCACATCACGAGAAAGACCATCCAAACACAACATTCACCTTGGCACATTACGGTCCGTATAAAATCGCTATGTCGAGAATAATTGTCAAAGAGTTGCCCATATCGCTGGCGATTTCAAGTTTGTCTGTGGAAAATGCAAAAAGTCTCACAATAAAATGCAACAGTTTTCTTCAATCCAACCAAGAGCTGACCGATTTCGATATGTATCTCATATGATTCATGTGAATAATCTTGTTGTCATTATATTTGTTGTTGTTGTTGTTGTTGTTGCCGTCTTCGTCGTCATCGTCATCCTTGAGAACATGAGTCTTGAATTTTGTATAGAAACTAAAGCAAAACAATTTGTATTCTAACGTATTCTATTTGTAGTTATTTATCTAAATCCAGGAAATAAGTTTGGAAAAAAAATTTATTTTTTTTTCATTCAATGTATTTATGCAAATAATATCGATGTAGTTGATTATGATTTGAAAGAACCTTTAATTTTTTTGTTTTAATCATAAATCAATATTTGTTAATTTCTATTATTATTGATTTTCTAGTGTTAAGGATTTTTGTTTTAATCTGAACTGTTTCATTATCGAGAATCTATAGGCAGAATTTCAGTGTTGCTAAATTTGATATTGAAAAAAAATTGTTTGAATAGAATGAATGGCAGGAAATACTTTCATGAAATAGTTCTGCGAAAATATTCAGAAAGAGCAGTGTTGTGCAGTTAGTAAGAAAAATCTGAAGTAGAGAAGATTAATTCAATTTCTCTTTTCAGATAGAGGAATGAAGGCGCAGCTCTATGGTTTCGTTATTCATCAAGCGGGTAGAGAAAGAATTGATCGATATATATTATATATAATATCGTTGCTAGTTTTTATATACATTGGTTGCTAGCCGTTTTTAATCGTCGTCAATGAACAGTCGTCTGCATACAACACATAGACTTGTATTTCCAAGCAGGAGAACGGGCGCGGCAGAATTGTACACAAACTATCTTGACAAACACGCAGGTCTTTATGAGAGATATGTCACTGTGAGAGATAGGTCGGCACTCGGTCGGGCAATCGTCTTCGGCAAATGCATACAATGTCTCTCACCGACACCAAAAATAAAAAAACGCTACACTCTCTCAGCCCACTGGTTTGTTTGGTAAAGCCCAATGCAATAAGCAA
This sequence comes from Schmidtea mediterranea, assembly GCA_022537955.1. NCBI lineage: Eukaryota > Metazoa > Platyhelminthes > Tricladida > Dugesiidae > Schmidtea > Schmidtea mediterranea. The sequence goes on from CM039679.1 coordinate 77,536,729, forward strand.
ACAACCCGGTTCTGAATTATTACCAACACTAGCTATAAATGAAATCTTAGGCCTCAAGCAGCGTAGAACCGGTTAGATGTGGAATTAAAGATAGAATGTATTTTTAAAGTAGACATTTTTCAATGTAGAAAACGAAATATTGTAGATCTAATCAACACCACATTGTGGGTATATGGCCATCATTTGATGGATGACATTAAATACATTGTGTAGAGCTTTCTGTGCCTGTGTGTAGCGGGTTTTTCCAATTGCTTCGTCAGGAGAAAAAAAGACGGACTGTTGCCTAGATTATTTTTAACACCCAATTTCAACTTCAATTTAGCTTTATGTAGTCTGATAAGACAGCATACATGGAGAATTGCTTATTCATTTTCTGTGCTGGGTAGTTTGGGTTGCATTGATACAGCGGTACTGCTGCTTGGGTATCGTCAGTATTCTCAATCTTGGCTTTATGTCTCAATTTGTCAAAGACGATGATGATGATATAGTTTGAAATAAACGGTAGATTTTGTCAACAATTTTTCTGTTGTTGTATTCATTGAAAGTTCATCACATTTTTCTCTTGTTAATCTTATTCATCGACAATTTATCTATCTAATAATGGCATATGTACGCGGTAGACTAAATTTTCCAATGATTTTTCCCCTTTTTTAAGAGCAGTTTGAGGTGGAAGAAATGAGATTGAGAGAAATAACTCTTTCTGATAGAATTAAATTCGGTAAAACAAGCAAAACTGAGGATAGAAGAAAAGGAAAATTTCATCTTTTAAAGCATGATTGTTTGGATGAAAATTTATGGGAAAAAATAAAAATAATTTCATCAAATATAATTATTGTTATAAATTTAATGAGATGATTTGCTTGAAAATTTGATCGGCGTTCAAAACAATTTCATAGAAAATATTTGTCAAAAAAATGGCCATGGAGAAAATCAAAATAAATTTATTAAATTAAATTTAATATAATTGCTTTTTTTCGATTCAGATAGCGCTTTTAATTGTTTAATTAAACAAAAGAAACAAAATTTTTGTTTTAATGAAATGTATGACGAAAATTAATATTGATAAATTTTGTTTTATTATAGTTTCTTTTTAATAATCTACTTTCATCTTTTTTAAAAAAAGCATTTATAATTTGTTTTCATTTCATTTTTAATAAAAGCAACTGTAAAAAGAAACGGTGTTGTTTTGCTTTTAAAAAATGAACTCTTTCAACGCTTACTAATTAAAATGACACTTGCAAAATGCCATTTAATACTTAAGTCTGTGACCTAAGAAAGATTTTAATTAATAATTTTAAGTATTAGTAAAACAATTGTAATCCAAATTATTAAAGTTCAAAAAATTTATTAATTTTTATAACAATTTTATTAAAAAATTCAATTTTTGAAAAATAATTTACTGTTATTATTAATGTTAATGTGTTTTGCAAGTGGGAATGAATTTATTTAATAATTTCAGTATTTAACGCATTTTAGGGCATATAACGCGTGGTTATACCCGCATATTTTTCTCGTGTACCATCTACATATATTTTAAATTTTACTTTCGAATTTAATTCAAATAAATAAATAGGTAATTCATTCCAGCAATGCTTTTTAAATAATATATTTCGACCTAAAATAGCTTCGGTTTACTCAAAAAAATTAAGTCTTTTACTGATTAAATTTTTGTTTTCGGTTTCTTATTTTTGATAATTTTTCTAAAATATAACAATTTGGTATTGGAATGAACTAGACATACTTTAGGTCAATACATTTCACTTAACAAACATGGAAAATGGCTTATTATTATAATTATTATTAAGCGGTGATTCCTTGGTAGCAGCTAGAAACTGAAGAGGATTATTTAATAATCGAAACTATTTTCACTATAATTATTACTTTGTAGCAAGGGCTTATTTTATTTTTCACTTATGTGATACATTATTATTATTATTATTATTATTATTATTATTATTATTATTATTATTATTATTATTATTATTATTATTGTTATTATTATTATTATTATTATTATTATTGTTATTATTATTATTATTATTATTATTATTATTATTATTATTATTATTATTATTATTATTATTATTATTATTATTATAATTATTATTATTATTATTATTATTATTATAAAAACATTGTTATAACTGTTCTAATTTAAAATTAATTTATATTTGTATTAGGTTGTTTCATGTAAAATGTCGTTTTTTTAAATTGTTAAAGATCTAATTAATTAAATATTTTATAATTATTCAACAAGGTGTTTAATGTGAAAAATATTTCATATTATACGGCTGTTTAATATTGCAAGGTAATATTAAAATTAATTAATTAATCTCAGAATCCATCCTAAATAAATATCTATATAAAGCAAAGTGCTGGTGTACTGGGTGTAATTAATTTGTTTAAATCTGTGCAAAGCTTATTCAAAACTATTTCCCTCTATCAAAATACTTTCTTTTCCTAGGGTCTATGCTGTCTCACCCAGACACCCCACAATTTTAATCCTACCACTATATACCCATGAGCAAGCTCATGTTGGTACTGTATATAGCAGCTGAAAATTCATGAGCAGGTGAGCTCCATTTCTAGAACTACTCCTCATGATATTTTCACTGTCGGGTTCCTGACTGCCGATGGAAGGTCTTACGTCTCTTTCTATCTATACGCTTGTCCATTCTCATCTATTTCTACAATTCCTATATCAATTTGTCATCATTACTGTTTATTTATTAAAATATTTTTCAAAAATTTGGGCAGCGTTCCGCCCTTATTTTATGGAAAATTCATTGTTTCATGCAAACGTTAGCCTATGGTAAATTGAAATGAATACATTATTATAAGGTCGTTATTTTAGTCCAACAACTCATATTTGCTTTCCTATGGTCGCCACAGTTACCACCATTTGTAAATCTCTATATTATCATCTCACAGATCGATGCCAAAATGTATCATTTTATTTTAATTTTCCACCACGATGATTATCAAACAATGTACGTGATTTAACCCTACTTTGTACTTTCGTTGACCTAAATTTCTATCACTAGTCGTACCCTTGACAATATAATAATCGGCAGGAGTTAAATTAAAAATTTAATTTTCTTACTTAAACATTTACACAAATGTTAACCCCTTAATTATGGCGATCTTCCCGCAGTTTACCCTCTTACCGCTCCGACCAACATTGAAAATGGCCGCCACGGTGAATTACGACGGTGTCCTACCCCGTGATCAGTGCAACAAGGCCTGATCAGACTAAGCAGACACCGAAGGGTGGATTGTGACAAAGCAACATGTCAACGTCCCGCCAATTTAACGGCCAGAATTGAATGTTGCCCTGCCATTCTCCACAATTAACATGTATATAAAATGAATATAAATAAGTTAGGGGGAACCTGCCGAGCAATGCCAAAAGACATTGCGGCCATCCAGAATAAGTTAAATTAAACAAAACATTAACTTAGAAAAATATATTTCTACAAAAAACAATACTTACGATCGACAAGTTTGTCAGTCAAGCATACAAATTTGAAAAATTGTCATACATCGGCATAAACAGTGAAGTCTAAAAATTTTGTGCCTACAAAATTTTCTCTACAAATGTCTAAAAATTATGAAAATGACTGCTGTATATATAGTCATTTCATGCTTGGGTGCGACCAATCGGAGTATTTTGAGCCTTTTTCAGCTATTTTTCGGGGGGTTTTATTGCTTTAATTTTATTTTAAATATTTTATTTTTCTCCTTATTTTTCTCCTTATTTTTCTCTATTTTTTGATATTATTTTCTCAATATTTCGTAAATTTTTATTTTTTATCGTTTAACCATTCTTTTTGATTGTTTCTCTTTTTACCCTCTGATATTTAAATTTTTGGTCGCCGCTTCCGCCTATGTATTTTCTAAACCTTCTTTTGCAAGGTTTTGGCGGTTTTATATTTTGGTTTTGTGTTTCTTTCTGCATCTATGGGCTTTTCAATGATTTTAATTAATATTTGTTTTATTTAATTTTGTTATGTTTTTATTTTGTTTTATTTAATGTTTTATTTTATTTTTTTTGATTTCTGCTTGCGGTACGTGCTTATGTTACAGTAGCCATATTGATAATTTTCAAACCTCGTTAATTATTTTGTTTTAATTTACACAATTTTTTCATTTTTGTTTAAATTATGGCTTGTAGCCCAACAAAAGAATTTAAGACTACTTTTTCTATCTGAATTTAATTTTGGACATACGGAAACAGATGCTACAAACAATATAAATTTGGCTTTTATAGAAGGTAGCACAAATGTTAGAATCTTAAAATGGTGGTTTGCAAGGTTTCGTTCAGGAAATATGGATCTGGATAATTTGTTTAAGGAAAAACCAATATTTGTCCTTAGTATTGACGATTTACGACACATTGTTGAAAATAACTCCCAACTATCAGTTCGCGATTTTGAAATGGAACTAGGAAGTTTACCTACGACAACTTGGAGACACTTAAAGTCAATAGGTAGACGAAAAAAAATATGGATAAATGAGTTTCCCATGATCGAACGAAAAGCAAAAACAGAAGCGTTTGAAAATTTAATCTTTCTTATTTTTTAGGAATAAGATGATGCATTTTAAAATCGAATCATTACTTGTGATGAAAAATGGGTGTATTAAGATAACAGAAAAAGGTCTGGACAGTGGTTGGATGTGGATGAACGTTCAATCGTAATCGTAATTTCAATACACCCTGTAAAGTCATGCAAAACTCCACAACAGACGCAGATCATTACAGACCGAAGTACTGTCGCAGTTAAGTAGGGCAGTATGTATGTTGACATGTACCAAGAAGCTTAATAAAACGAGTGTAGCTGAACACGACGTGTGAATGTTTGATGAATGAGCGAACTAACGCTCAATTTTTTCGAGTATCTCTACAATGTCTTTCACCTATTACTATTTATCATTTTCTAATCATTCGTATATTTCAATACATACATGCCAAGCTTTGAAGTTATAACTCATCCAGATTCAGATCTCATGCATTTTTTGATGAATCGAGCAGAGGCTTGGAAGGATAAAGGAAAGGTCATAGGTGAGCACAAGTCAGCTTTACATGAATTTATTAGTGAGCCAAGATTGAAAGAAGTGTTATTAGATGCAGAAGAGCCTTTTGATTATTTTGAATGGTTCTTCTGATGATGCAATATATAGTTACTTAGAAATCATTTTCAGGAACAAAACCCACTAGATGGTAAAAGGAATTTAACGAAATGTTAAACCTTCTTAAAATCAACTTTGCTAACAGGGTTGTTTAAGAAACATAATTTGCAAGATTATTGGCATTCTGATCTATTATTTTAAACAAAGGTATTCAACCTATACATCACCAGAAATGGAGCTATTTAAACAACACTTATCCTCGATTTCTCGAAGAACGAAAATCAAACTAGTAGTAAAACTGGTGGTAAAAATGGTAATATAGAAAATGAAATGCAAAAACTGGGACTCAAATTCTCAAACTGAATGGAGCTCTGATAAAAACGTTTCCTGTTTTGAAAAGGTTGACTCGGTTTCAAGTAATATATGTCATCCAAATGTCCGCGATTTGGCGTGAAGTTATTTGAAATGGTTGAATAGCCGTAGACATTCATTCTGGATTGTTTTAGTTGATACCAGTGGATCTCTGGTAGCTCGAATGACAAATATATTTAAAGGCAAGGACATCATTTGTATGTCTGTCACTGTATTCCGCTCCCGCATTATTCGAGTATCTCCATTATTACAAAATTGTAGCTTGTGGCACTGTTCCGGAAAATAGAAAAAGTTTACTAAAATTACGAAGAAATTATCACGTCAAGATATTGAAACGATGTTTACAAATGTTCTCCACGCCCAAAGTAGCAAGATAAATTTACACTTTGGCAACCATTCCCAATAAGGAGGTGGCTGGTGTTGGTAAACAAAATCGAGTTATATATAACAATAGAGTAAAAATAAGAGCTATACTAATGATTATCCTAAGCATATGGAAGGTGAACATTCATCTGATATACAAATATAGTTTTCACTTCACAGATATGGCAGTTTATAATGCATTGGCTGTTTGCAAAATAAGTAATAAAAATTTAAACATTTGTCAGATTTTCTCGTTGAAGTTATGCATGAAGTTCAATAATTTCATATTATTGTCCACTGATCACGCAACTTTAGTTGACTGTAACTGGCAACTTTTCATCTAGTTTCCTTCGGACTTTGCAATCTGTCGGTCATATCAATGATTTTTACCAATTTTTGGTAATTTCTCTAAATTTGCAATTGCCCCAGTCAAATGCAACAGCTTTCTTTACCAAATGAAATAATTGATGTCATCAACAAAATATTAATTAATTTTGTGAGATCATTTATGCTCCCAGGCTACTCAAACGCAGACGGAATAATAAAAAAAATAATTTTATGTCTTGCATTATGTATCAATAAAGTTGTCAAAATAAAAATAATCCACCAATGAGATAAATTCTCAATAATATAAGTTGATATGTAAATCAACTTACTGAATTTTATTTTTTTGTGAAAAATCAAGCGGATTTCAGTCTTTTTTTAAATGACTGCTAAGTGATTTTTCAATTTATTTTAAAGACTTGAATTATGATTTCATAAGACAATGAGATCATTATTGAAGCTCTTAAAGATGACTTCTGGTTAGGACTGCCACCTCAACAGAGTGTAAAATCATGAGACTAAACTTAAATGCAAAATTCATTATTCGTTTATTCAATTTTTATTGCGAGTCCGATTATCACATTTTATTTAAAAGTAAAATATTATTTCTTATAAGATATAAGCAATGTAATATTAAAAATATTTATTGAAGCAGGGGACGAAAAATTGCCAAATTTGGGTATTAGTAAAAATTAAAAAACAACCTTTTTTTCAAATTCAGAGTGTACAAAATATAAGCGTAATATTATAATAAAAAACAAAAACAATATTTAAAGTTCAGTCACTGGGCGATACCCAAGACATAATATAAAAAACTTAAATCTTAATAAATTACCCGGTAAATTATTTTACCCAGAAAGAAATATACCCGAAATGCGAAATTTATAAAATCTTGAGATTCTGTTTCCAAGTCTTGAGTCTTGAGACTTACTCTGAAATCTTGATTCTCAAGCCGAAATCTTTAAAGGTGGCAGCTCTAATTCTGGTGTATTTTAGAAACTGATGGGGCTCAATATGCACATTTTATTTGCGATTTTCTGTCTTAAGATCTTGGGCATAAGTAAAATATTAATTAAGATCTTCGAGGAATAGTAAATTTACACATCAAGATAAAAAAAATTTCTTCTATAAGTAGAAACTATAATAAATTTATATATCAATTTGTAGATAATTTAATTCCAAGTCTAACAATATAAAAATTAATTTGTCAGTGAATATTATCTGGATACCAAAGTGAACTTGATGAAAATCAATAATTTTATCAATATTATTATGTCATCTTCCCAAACGAGTTGAATATATTTTTTTAAGTGTAGAAAACTTAAAGTTTTAAATGTGCAAAAATAAAAAATCAATTCTTTTTCATAAATTTTCTATAGGGCTTAATAGTACTTTGTAATATAAATTGACTGACATACAAATACTGTAAAGTGTATCTCTATTACATGCAGAAAACTTGTCGTGCAGTAAATACAAAATAACAAATAAATATTTTTTTAATAAAACTGTTATATTATCTTGTAGGGAATTTTATGCCGAGTCTAATAATGTAAAACATTATTTCGAAAATATTCTTGGTTGATGATAAAATTAAAATTATTGAAAATTAATATTTCATGTAAAAATCTTTTTATCAAGATGTTTAAATTATCTTGTGTTTAAATAATGAGTTATTTGGCACTTTGATGAAGTAAATATTGATGAAATTTAATTCTTTTAAAAACGAGTTTGGTTTAACTTGTACCCCTTTCAATAATAAGTTTACTATCTTGTGCTGGAAAAAGGTCTTTCAACGTGATATTTCCATTCTTGATTTATCTTCGACCAAGTTTGTAATTAGACTAAGTTGCATCTGCCTTTTTATACATTTTGCGTAATTGAATTCACTCTTTATAAAATTAATTTGTCAAAAAACTCATTTTGAAATTTATTAATTTACTTTTCTAATTTGTTCTTAATTTGAAGGTTACGTTACTTCCCTAAAATCTCATTACTTAGTGGTAAGTTTTAATGTGGTGAGTTATAAAGCTCACAAATTTTGAGTTGTGCAGTGATAGTTAATACTGAGTTTGAAATATGATTTAAATTGCCTTCTCGACAAGAAACGGCAAGGCTATATACGGAAAAAATAAACAGTCTGCAAAATTCTAATTTTACAAAAGAAACCAATTCAACTTTTTAAAGACATTAACTTAAAAGAAAAACATGTCTTTAATTTTTTAGATAATCATCCAATAAAAGTTTGAAAATGTTGAAAAAACTCTCAAGGAATCCCCTGCTAGAAAAAAAATAATTCTCGTTAAAAATATCAAATTTACTGCAACATGATTCTCAAAAAGATACGAAAATCATGTCTTCAGAATAAATTTTTATCTCGACAATCTCTATATTTCTGGTGCTACAATTTTTCAAAATCTCAAATAACAAATAGTCAGATAAAACATAAATATGCACAATTTTACACTCTAAGATCAATATTAATACTGTGAGGTATTTTTAATTGTGAATTAAATTATTATTGTATGTTTCCTGTATGCTGAAATCCTTATATAAACTCCTCAAACAAATTATTAATAATTTTTTTAAATATATTATTGTATTGAAATCACTTGGCGGAAATCAATTGAAAAATGCTGTGTCGAAAATTCCTGAATACCATAAATAAATCTGGTTCATAGTCAAATTTTGTAGAAAATAGAGTGTCTTTTAAAAATGATTATGATTATTACCAAAGATTTTCCCATCAAAAAATTTAATAACCAACTCATTTTTTAACAAGTGGCTACGGGAGGTACGCGATAACTTATAGTGAGTTAGAAAGCTCAAATCTACCTTTTCATGTGGATAAAGGTTCAAAAATCAGTCAGAGATTGATAAATTAAACTTTCACCACTCACTTCCATTATAAAACTTATGCAGATTTTTACGATTTACTTCCTAGAACGGATTATGCTGTTTTAAGTGTAGCCACGTTTCTCTTTACAGTGGGCTGCAAATTATTTCACTATTTTTAAGTTTAAATTAATTTTTATAAAAATGAATTTTCTCAACATAAATACTAACAAAATAAAAATGAAGTCGTTAACCAAATTAAAATCTGATTCTAAACTGTGGGTCCACTGTAGAAATTCATCAGGGTCCCTCCCTATGGTGTTTAAAAATATCAAATTAAAATATATAAAAGTATTTATTATTTCAATTTTTTGTTTAAAAAAAATTATGAAAAATTATTATTTTGGCTTGATCATATTTAACTCCTTAAGGCATAAAGCGTGTCGGAGATATCAGATTTTTTTTATGTTTTAAGTATGTTTGGTTTTATAGTGCTTCACCCTTTTTGAATAGGGTGGTACAATTTTATACCACAAAACCTTAAGCCTTTTTATAATTTCCGAAGACGTGTGGTAAATCAACAAACATACACTTCAAAATGTTGCAAACTCATGTGATAGTCACGGAAACAGTTTCTAGAGGCATTTAGATAAAATGATACATCACATTGAGCACAGGAGATATTACTGTGGCAATCATTAGCACGACTGCTACATTGCACACATCTGGAATGAGTTGCATTCACCAATAGAATGTGTTGAGGTGAGCTTCCAAGTGAAGATTTCAACATTTTGGACGGAGGCATTATTCTTGTTTCTCTTTCTCAACCTGAAAATACTGAAATTAGACTCATTGCGATGCTCATACGAAAGTCCAGGTGGCTCATCTAAAAATGAATAATCACACAATACATGAAAAAGAAGTTGTTTATTGCAATATAGAGCATATCAAAGAATATTCGCAAGTAAAATTTGGATACGGATCGATGACCGAATTTGTATAATACTTTCTTTTGACTAGCCGCTTTTCTATTCGAATGCAATATTATAATGTCACGATCCACCTAAAAAGCCAAAAAACTTGATTACACAAAAAATAAAACCTTCAAAACTAAGAAAAGAGACAATAATGTGATTTCCACATTAGCATGACGCAACACAACTCGATTGCAAAAAAAATTATTGTTTTGTTTTTTAATCATATTAAATTGTCTTTTTTAAACGTGATCTTAGTTAGCGCTAATTAAGTAATGAATTCTATTTTTAAGTATATTAAAAGAAAACAAATACAGTATGCCTAAAGATTAGGTTTAAAAATATATATTCTTAGACATAAAAACATTTCATTTACTATGGTTAAGGTTTTGTGGTACATTTTTATACCACATTACCTTAAGAATTTCCTTAAGACATTTTTCGGAACGCCGGGACAGAGTACCTTAAATATGGACTATCCCGGTCACCCTACCTTAAGTAGATTAAGAATGAAATTAGCTTGAACCATTTATTCATTTTAGTTTGGAAATGTAAAGAAACATTGCATTTACCGATTTTCAATGATTTCGCATGATAAATATAAATTTCTCACCTTAAAATTTTTAAAAACTTCAATACAGCGGTAACCACTTAAACAAAGCTACTTAAAAAGATTAAAACAATGCATATTTATTAAAAATTCCTTATACCAAGCTGTTATCTATATAATTCATGATGCTTTTTAGGAATTTAATCACAACATTTATTAATACAGTAACTACTCTATTATCCGCCAAACTCCAATAACCGCCAAACGGATAATAAAGAAATAAATTTTTAACTGGATTTTTTAATAAATTTTATTATTTTTTACTCTAAAAGCCGCCACAATTTTTCACAGTACCGTTTATGGCGTTTAAGAGACATAAAATATGTTGTACAAAAATGTACCATGAAACCTTAACGGGTTAAGGCATATATACAAAAAGCTTTGTCGTATATGTTGGAAATGATAAATTTGGAGCGAAATCTATAGTTTGCAATTTATATTAGAGCAAAAAGGAAGGATACGTTATTTATTATTCAAAACCCGAATATAACTGAAAACTACATATAAAAAAAGATTTTTTAAAATTATTTCTTAAACTTTTTTATTTATTCAAAAATGAAAACAATTCATTGTTAATGGTGTAAAATTTAATTCGTTTTATGCATTTTTTGTTAATATTTAATCATCATCACTATTTGAGAATATGCGGGTTCGTTTGTGAACTGGATGAATATCATCTTTATCACTATAAGAAACACTTGCGTTTTTCTCAGATTTTGCTATATAAGTGCAATAAAGCATTTCTTTCCAAAAGAGCCCAGTTTTAAAGGTACTGAACAGTAGGTCAGATAAATCCGCCATCTTCGATAATTTAGGCTAACTTCTCCGTAAAACTTTAGCAACTTCTGTATTTGCCGATGCAAACATACCCGTTATTTTCAAGTTGTACAGCATATTCATTTTTAAAAGCCAGGCAGCCATGATTTACTGGCTGAAATTTTTTATCTATCTGAGAAGAACTAGATGGCTCTAATCGTTTCATCTTTTTCGTTGAATAAAATAACCACTTTAAAGAATTTTTTGATATAATTCTTTTATCCAGATTAAACGCGATTGTTACATTTTTTCTAATAAATCATTTCTTGAATTTCTTGATAGATTGCTATTTAGTTTAGTTAGATTTTATTTTCAAACTTAACTTATTGTCAAATTAATTAACAAAATATCAATTTCGAATCACTGAATTATGTTGTAATTTAAAACAAGAATTTTTAAACAATCAATTTAGTAATAATTTTAACTAGTACATACACAATCCACACAGTTTCTGCGTAATTTCATTCACTTATTTACAATTATATTCTCATGATGTACATTTTCCAATTACCTTTCTCAGAATTTTACATGTAGTCGTTTTGTAGCAACAAGAATGTAGTAATATAACACAACTTAAAATATGTATGATGTTGTTAAACAAAAATTTAACTGAAATTTGAATTCAAAAAATCGCAAATAAAAAATCTCATGAAATATCACAAAAATAAGAACCACATAATTTCAAAATCGCACAGAAGTATCTACGTAAAAAGAGATCTGGGTGTACTTAAGTAACAATGAAATATGCGAATTTGAAAAGAGCTGATTATGAACTAAAATGTTGGTAAGTCTGAATGGGCACATTTAGTGACACTTGAAAACAAGCAATCCAAACATGAAGATAAATTATACCGCGATGAAATGTTATAACGAAAATTTCATCAATGAAAAATATTAATTCTTTTTTAGAATTATAAATTTTCCTAAATGGAATAACGTTTCATGACAGAAAGGAACTACAGACCTCAGTGGTCCCGAGGTGAGTTTATTACTGCATATAAGTTATTTTTAATAACTCATTTGTAATTTAATTTTAAATAATTAAAATTTAGACATATCAGGTAAAAATTTTATTATATTGTTTATTAGTAATTCATAAGTGAATATAATTTATTGATATCATGAATTTATTTAATTTTAATTAAATTCCATGTCATAATTCATTTATAAATCCAAATTTTTTAAAAATAGTTATAAAACACAAATTATAATTTATTAATATTATCTACAAAATTTGAATATGAATATCTTAAATAAATCTGATTCATAGTCAAATTTTGTAGAAAATGTTATGTCACTTATAAAGAAATCAGAGGTGAAAAACAAAAAAAATCCTTATAATATTATAATTTATTGTAAATATAATTTTCAAAATTGTTATCAAATTAGTCAAATTTTAAGAAATTTTAGAAATCTTACGTAAAATTAATGATTTAAATAATATTTTATTTGTTCAAACTATTTACATAAATAAGTAGTGTGTATATATATATATAATATATATATAAAATTTCATGATTTGTATATTTAATTAATTTATACTTGAATATTCTTAATTGAAAAAAATGTTTTAGTATATGAAAAAATTACATTAATTTGAATATGTATAAAAGACATTAAAACAAAATAAATAATAAAATTTTGCTATAAACAATTTATGTCGATCTGATTCCTCAGGGAGACTCTTTGAACTCATTCTGAAGTATTATTTGACTGATAAAACTTGATCTCAATTTTCGGAGTGTATTTCATATAGGTTTTCATGAAATCTGATACAAATTTACTAATTTCACTTCTCAACAAATATCTGAAACAATGAGTTTAAAAATATTTTTAAATAATTGAATTTATAATTTTTTTATAACTATTTGTGGATAGTGATGGCCATCATATAACTCGGATCAGTCTCAAAACCTTCCAGAGATTTCTGGATTGTAAATTTTACAAAACTTCAAAAGGTTTCCAACATAAAAATTATTGCTTATGCTTGAAAGATTTGAAAAATTGTAAAATATTTAGATATCAATATTGATGATTCAAAAAAGATGAACAACAATGATATAGAACTATATATGATTTAGTAGTACTTTTGACTCGAGTTAAAGACACTTTGGAAGCCCGTTGTCGACGAGACGCAACTTTAATTACAGCTTACATTGCATTAGAATTCTCGTGGACCAAAATAAAACAGCAGCAAATTGGGCAACAATTTTATGCTGTTTTGACTCACCACTAAACCATGAGTATCCTAATTTACTATCTTTACAATATTTTATCGAAAATCACTAATTTTTTCTTATCAAATCAAAGTTGTATTCTACAAAACTTTGTATTCGACATAAAACATTATGATAATCCTTTAAAAATAATTTAATTAGTTAGAGTGAATAATTAAATTGGTTGGGGTTATATATAATGAAACACAATTAAAATCACCAAAAATAACGAAAGTGCAAAACTAATTATTGATCGGGGGAAAGCGGTATGGTTGAATGCCAAATCAAAAGACGAATCTAAATATGATAGTAAAAATTTAGTTAAGGGTCCCCAGAAAAAGGTAGAGCGTAAAAACAAATGAATTAATTACTAATAGAAAGCCCGAGCTAATGGAAAACCCGAATCAATAGGAAGCCCGAAAAATAAGGGAAACTCGGGGTAATTAATGAGCAGATGGAAACTCAAAATGGGCACCAAGAGAACATTGAATTGTTATTATGATCACACTTTAGGTTGATCACAGTAGATAACAGCGACAGCAGAGGACAAATGTTGACGAGAGGATATATAATAGTTTAATAATGGCCTGATCAAAACTATAAAAGAAAAACTCAGAAACCAGAAAATTGCCTATTTGGTCAAAGAGAGTTAATAACGAAATACGTTCGACACCAGAAAAAAAGCGGTCAAAAGGTAAAACAAGTAAAACATTTACTAAATTATCGAACCAGAAAAGTGGTCTCCTTTGGGTCTCCTACTTCACGTTAACATACAATAAATTATCAAAGAAAGAAAAGTGCAAATTAATAACTAATTGTAATTGTGGTGAATTGAGAATAAAGTTTTTCTGTGTTGGGTTTTCTTCATTTATATATAAAGAACACGAGGAGTCAGCGAGAACCGACTTTTAAACGATATTAACCCAACAAATTAATTAATATTTTACCAATCTAATAAATAACAAATTAATTTAAGATTTTGTGAGTGTGTTTTGTTGTTTAATACAGTTTGTTGAATTCCATATTTATACATTACTACATTGAAAGATTGTCATCAGAAGTTTTTATTTTAATAAATTTCTCGAATATTGGAATTTGTAAATTAATAAAGTTTAATTGGTAATTTCTGTAATTTGACGTTTATGGATACAATTAATGCCAAAAGCAATGTAGTCTGTAAACTCGATAAATATAATAACTGCAGCATACGTATCTTGTTATGTTCATGATAAGGTTTTATCAAACGAGGAATGTTATAATAACTTTAAAACCAATTAAAAGAAACTACTTTATCAATTTGAAAATCATCTAAAAGTGTAAAATGTACTATTTCTAAAATTCAAAATTTTCAAGCCATGTCCCCAGAAAACATATATCGAGTTCTATTTACCTCAAACAAGAAAAAGTCATCAAAATATGTTTTGAAAAATGACAACGAATCTGGAAATTTTGAATCTATATTTCAAAAAATAGTGACCCATTGTTAATAAAAAAAGGGTGCCTCTATTTTCAATCTTTGATAAATCGACTTTAGTAATTCGTTCGAAGTTGTTTAGCTCACTCATTCTTGTTACTTTCACATTTGATAAGAGCTCTCGTAACCAAGTAGTCCCAGCTTATGGCACTTGTTCTCTGAGTACGACTCGGACAACCAATATTTGTTCTTTAGTATTAAAACGATCTTTTTTGGCGTGGTTGTAGTTACGTGTTGTAACAATTTTGTATTCATAAATTGTTATACTGATTAAAACTTACTGTACTAAATCTGTATTTTCTTATTCATAGCTAATTAAATTACCTATTTACACACTCGTCAACTTAAATAATCTTTTGATATGCTGTACGTTAACTGCTTATAAAGAACTAAACATTTTTTTGCTCTTTGATCCTGAAAGGCCTTTTAGAATCGTCTTCTGATCTCTTCATTTGTTCTTTTCATTCTTTTGCCCAAAAATTGGTACAAATCCAACTAGCAACTTTCAATTAACTTTCTTTTTCATATATATGTTGAAACGCCCTAATATTTGTGTTAAAATTACTCTTACGATTTGAATTATTAGTATTATGTCTAAAACTCCTGTCATTATTTTTCAGAAAACTAGAAATACACTCACATATCGCCTTCATTATATTCGATGTTACTTGTTTAAAATGGTCAGGTGATAATAATGGTTTGTAGTTCGGTTTTTGTTATAATAATTCTTTTCTCTTGTTATTGTGACTACGTTTGATAACACTGATTTCCTTCTGGCAGGAAATGAAAAATCTTTGCTTTGCAGCTTATAAAGTTTCCACTATTTACTATATCTAACTATTGAAATTATTGTTCTGTGGATAATTCTGTTAGTTCGCTCTTTTTCAGGTCGGCTACCTGTGTCCTATGTGGGGATATTACCAATTTACTGTCGGCTTTTATATGCGTTATTGTAATCAAATAAGTTTGGTTTAAGCGTTTACAGATTGTATGAATCTGACTTGCTTTTTGTAAACTACTTCTAGTTTGTTATCGCATTTCCCCAGTAGCAATGTTGATTTTTCTGGTACCATTGAAAATGTTAAAGAAAATTAATCCGTTGCTATTAACGATGTTTTGATATTTATTTCTTTGTAATGGGTTGCACACAACATTTTTTTAAACATTTTTGAGTGATTCTCCCTTTTATGAATCACATTTCTCTACCGGTTTTAAACAAAATCACTCAGCTTATCTATTCATCTTTGATCCCCTATTTCGGGTGAGGTGGTCTGTGTGTTCCAACAAAAACCAACATTACAATCGGAATCAAAACAACTCACATACAATGTTTCTGTTTTCTCAAATAAACCAATTCTTAGATAAATTTTAGATCCTATTTTTCATTATTTTTTAGGTGTTACGCGGATTTGTTATTATACTCTGATCATTAAAATTTTAGCATGATGCTCAGTATTGGTGGAAGTGTCACATTCACAAATAATTTTGTGGTTAATTTGCTAATTAAGTGACTTAGTCAAATGGAATGGACAACTTTTACAGATCTTAGTGACGAACTTCTTCAAAACTTAATGACGGGAATGGCTGACGATATCGCTCAATATGGAATATTAGATCCACCCTTGACTAATTTAAGTAGTAGTTTGATTGTAAATAATTACCTCATGGCTTTCGACTCCAGTTCGCACGAGACTAACCTGTCTACAGACCTTAACTATTGCATCAAAGTTGAGCTCATTGACCATCTACTCGTATCTTAGTTACATTGATAAAATCCTTCCCATGCCTCTGGACTTTCCGCCTAACCTTTGCCGATTTAATGATTTCATAAAAAGGCTTGTTGCCACAAGATACAACCGAATATTACTCCTTTAGAATATAAAGCTGGTGATTATTGAATTCTTACCCAACTACTCAAAGTAAATGAATGAATTAAAAGAAAAATGGCAAGCTAGCGACGTTATGAAACCATCGATGACAATTTTATCATTCAATTCGTAAAAATGCATATAAAATGAGAAATAGAACTTATCAGATGATGATGGCACGGGAATACTAACTCTTACACAAGTATTCTTGGAGTTATGGCGACTACGACTATTAGATAAAGGTAAAACAACTTTGGCAATAATTAGTGCCAGAAATATGACAACCAATTGATACATGTCACCAGCAACATTCTTATGTTATGAAAAATCGATGACGGAACACTAAAGTTCATACATAAAACGACGTTTCAGGGTCATGTGAAAAAAGAAATGAAATACTATATATTAAGCTGGCAATACATAAAGGAAGCAATTGAATCTATAACAGTCTTAATAACGTAAATAAAGGAAAAATCAAGCGAAAACTAAATAGAAAAAAAGATAAATATGGCTTCAAATAAATTTTTAAAATGAAAGCAAAACAATGAGGCCCTCAAGAACCGAGAAGAACGTTGAATCAACAAAATCAAATGCCAGAAAACACAGAGCAAGTGTAAAAATGACAAACGAACTAATAAATTAAAGTCGAAAGAGTCAAAAACGAATACATGAAGAGATACCAAAGAGGGAATGTCAAAATAAAATAGGGCTACGTAGGGAGACAGGAAAAGTTATAGAAACGGAAGAATACTAATGGAGTAGAAACCGAAGAAAAATATAAACAAACAATTAATAGATGTCATAAGAGAACAAAAGTCAAACAAGTAGTCAAAACAAGAACGAAAAGTAAGAAGCATAACCGAACCAGTTGCAAAATGGAACAAAAATTACTGACATGAATTACAAGACCTGACAAGAAAATGGTCATCGATGACACCAGAAGTGAGAAGTAACGACGATAGAAACATTTGTCGGGAAGAAACAAACGTGGATAAAACCGTTGAAAAGGGTAAATTAGAAGCATTAACATTGGAAAGAAGAGACAAATGGAAAATTGAAACAAAAGATGGTGATAGATATAAAATAATGTACGAACAAGAGGACATCATGATTGCAAGTGAAAGCATTAGATTAAAACAGAAAGGGAGTTACGAACGTCCAAAAAAATAAATTCAGTAGAAAACTCACGCCTTAAACCTTTTGAGTTAGCAAACCGAAAGCTTAAGATTCCTTGAGTAATTTAATAACCTGAAAGTGTGGAATACAACATTTGTTTGAGATAATTTAGAAATGAGTGCTGCAATTGGACAACAAATTACTGCAGCAATTATAAAAAAAGCAATTAATAAAATGAAAATATTCAATAATAATAAAAGTAATGAAATGAAAGGATAATTTCCAATCAATATACAAATCCAAATGAACAATATATAAACAAACATAAATTGCTGATAATAAAACCAATATTCAAATAATTTATTCACCAATATAAATGACGAAAATCAAGAAATAGAAGCCTAAGAATTAATAACCTTTCCAGTATCTTCTTTCCCCTTGTGATGGGGCTTACCATACGAGAATGGTAAATATCTGTACCGAATCATGTGCTGAACGGGAATTGCGATAACTTTATTTAGCATTTATGAAAATTGAGAGTAAAACTCAACAAAAATTTATACAAAATTATTATTACTATTATTGGAGAAATTTCGTAATTTACATTTTACTACAATATTTATTATTTTATTATTGAGCAAGGGATTTCCATAACTAATAAAATAATAATAAATAATATCGGGTAAATAATCAAATAAGTCCTTGCAAGGGCTTTTTTAATCATTTAGGTATCAGATATTTTTATTTATGCTATACTATATTATTACATTAAAATTAATGATAATAAAAAGATTAATAAAATTAAAAATATTAATAAATAAAAAAAATACTAATATTAATAAAAAAATAAAATAATAATTATTAATTTTATTATTATTTTATTTATTAATATTTTTAATTATCATTAATAAAAATAAAGAGAATAATTATTAATTTTATTATTATTTTTAATTATCATAAATAAAATTAAATAGAATAATTAAAAATATTAATAAATAAAATAATAATATTAATAAAAATAATAATTAAAAATATTTAATGTGATTGAAAAAGGCTGTGACGAGAATTCATGAATACCGAAAATAAATTTAATTAATAGTCAAATTGTGAAGAAAATATGTTTTTTATAAATAAAATAATGATAATAAAAATAATAAAAAGATTAATAAAATTAAAGATAATAATTATTAATTTTATTATTATTTTATTTATTAATATTTTTAATTATCATTAATAAAAATAAAGAGAATAATTAAAAATATGAATAAATAAAATAAATAATATTAATAAAAAAAATAAAATAATAATTATTAATTTTATTATTTTATTTATTAATATTTTTAATTATCATTAATAAAAATAAATAGAATCAAAAATATTAATAAATAAAATAATAATAATATTAATAAAAATAATAATTAAATTAAAGATAATAATTAAAAATATTGAAAAAGTGATTGAAAAAGGCTGTACCGAAAATCTATGAATACCAAAAATAAATTTGATTCATAGTCAAATTGTGTAGAAAATATTATGTTTTTTATAAATAAAATAATGATAATAAAAAAAAATAATAATTATTAATTTTATTATTATTTTATTTATTAATATTTTTAATTATCATTAATAAAAATAAAGAGAATAATTAAAAATATTAATAATAAAATTAATGATAAAAATTAGAATATAACCTTTAATTAATTAATAACAAGAACTTGAAAATTTCTTATAATAGAATTTAATACATTATTTGGAGCTTAAGTCGTATTTTCAATTATATTTTTGCTTTAAAAAATGATAATAATAATAATAATAATAATTATATTATTGTTAATAGATATAATTTATAAAATTTTATATTATTTATAATGTTGTAGATTACTTTAACTTGCTAATTTATTCCTAAATTAAGTTATAAAATGCATTGCTGCTGGAAATATTTCAAAATGGGATTCCAATGTTGTATATATAATGAAATTTAAAATTACGGAAATTGAAGAATAGGGGCGTTCAAATTACCTTAATTTGCTGTTTCAAAGTCATCACAACGAGCATTAAGAAATAAATCACAAGAATTGGCCAGAACACAGGCACATTAAATGCTGGTATGCAAGTGCAAATCAGAGCCAGAATAGTGGATTTCGCGCTGGATAACCTGAAATCAACCTGTTGACAATTGGAATACAAGCACTGATTTCTTACCAAAATTTGAATTCAGGGAGCCGACGAATGAAAGGTTTATATTCACCCCTGGATGTAGTTGGAAGTGTCGGTTCTTCGTCTGAAAGATTTTATTATTTAAAATACATACTGAATATTGAAGATAATGTTAAAATAATAAATATGTATACATATTTTCCAAATTAAATTGTTCTCATTTTATTATTCTGACAACGAAGAACTTCTAAACGCTTGTGATGTTGTTTTATACCAAACCAACTAATTATGTAATATAGACATTTCATGCGATTATACAATCGAATGATTATATAATAAATGTAATTATTCAAAACAAAATAAATCTATTTAAGATACTAAAACACACCTACAATTATTAATAAATTATTATTATTGAATAAAAAATAGCCTATTCATTTAAATGAATATTAAAGAAAATTTTCATAACGAAAAATTATATTTTATGATTTTAAATTTTAATAAAAATCATTAGTGTTGAATGAAAATTAATATAAGTATTCTTGAAATGCAAACTATATAACTAACCAGAAAAACTAGTAAACGCTGGATCAACACGTGGCGACAGAAAGGCGATAAATAAACTTAATAAATAAATCCCAAGAGCATAAGCAATAACAAAATATCCCTAACAAAAATTATTAAATATTTCAATTCAAAATTACAAAATTACTTGACTGAAAATTATTCTAGCGCAAAAAACACCGAACAAAATAAAAAACATTATCCATCTCACTGAGTAATAGGTTGTTAATTTATCCAAGGATGATTGATATTTCTAAGAAATTTAATAAAAAATATAATGAATCAATCAACATACTGAATTCAATTTCTGAAATAGTTTAGAACAGCAGCCATCTTGATTTTTAGAGAGACTGTTGTCTTCATCATTAAAAATATCCATATTTTCAGCGATAGCGGTTAATTAGGAATTAAGCTACTTTAAAATTAAACTTAATACATCAATCAATTTCAAAATTCCGCCTAATTGAAATTTAAAATAAGTAATAGAATATTAAAACTAGAAAGACATTTTTATTTTAACTATTAATTATAATTGATTTAAATATGAAAATTTAAGACACCATTTTAAATATGTTGTATACATAATATTATAAACAAAAATTAAAACTTTTCAATCCAAAATCGTAGAATAATAAAATGTTCTATTACTTTGAACAATTTTATAAAGTCAATTTAAATTTTATTTGAATTATTACTTAGAAATGTAGAATAAAGTGCAAATCACATTAGATCTACATGTTTAACTAGCAGCAAAATGACAGAATATACACAGTGGTGCATTTAAGGGACGGGAGTGGCAAATCACCCCCAGATGTCATTTTTATGATAGAACAGGTGTTGGGTTATTAAAGTGAATGCACTACTAGATGTGCATATAATAAGGTTATGCAACATAGCTGTATGGGTTAAAAAAGATCATCCGATTCGGAAAGATGTAGAACAAATTTTTAGTAAGTGCTGGATGCAAGGTAAAAAAGAAAATTTTTCCATATCTTGGATACCTGATGGAGAAGAAAATAATTGTTGCATTCAATTTTAGAGAAGGTCTCACCACATACTTAAATAAAAAAAGATTAGGCACCCGTCACATGTGACGTTTGAAGTGTATTCTAAGGAACCGTTTTGTTATGACTGTGAATATCCTGATGTAGCATAAGGTACAAGAGATACCATGGGAGGTTTCAAACTCATTTATATATTCACGGTTCCTTCAAATAGTAAGCGATATTGATATGGATGGGTTATTATTAGTCTTCAAATAAAAGTTTAAATCATAGATGAGATGTTCTTCCTCTTCTTCTTTTTGGCCGTTGTTGTACGAGAGAATTGTTATGTGTTTGCAAACCGCAGTATGGGTATGTAGGAACAAAATGAAATTGAATAATCTAAATAAAATCAAAGTGGCGAAACGGGCTGAAAACAGTGTAAAGTTTGAAAAGAGATTTATGTTAGCTCTTATATTTATTCCTTGTTTATTGATTGAGCTAAATTCGTATCTAAAAACAGAGGTCTCCCAAATTCGGAAAGAAAATGAGAGTCTACATGTTTGAATGATTCTTGACAAGAAAACTCAAGACCAACTAATGGCTACTTGACTCCATACAGAAGAAGTCAAAAAGATAAATTAACAACTGTAGACTCTTAAGAGAACTCATCAGCAAGAGCAAGCGTCATGCATGGCATTAAACGTAAGTTCAAGCACTCGAGACTATTTTGTATAGCAAACCAAGAGAAGAAAGCAGTCACCCATCATTTTGTTTTCACGCCGACACAACTCACCTACCAAAAACAGCAGTAACCAAACGAAACGGCAGAACCCGCTTATAAACGCTCTAGACTCCAGAAATCTGAGAGGATTCGAAATCGGATGCTCTATGAACCAAAAAAAAATCTGGAATTTTTGAATTCACTACTATGAATGTATATTATTCGTTAATAAGATGTTAGATTCTCTTTTTACAGTTATTTGACGAACTCTACGATAGTTTGGTAAGGTCTTGCCAGGGAATAATAAACTTAATCAAAACATTCTTTTCTGTTACTTATATTCAAAGTGTGAGTTGAAAATATTTTATAACCTACGACAGAGTAATGACTAAATATTGAATGTAGAGTTTAAATTATTATATTCATGGTTTTATAACCCTTGATAAAAAATAACCTATCAATAAAAGCAGGATGGGTCCACTATGATAATCAAACTCGTAGTATAATAATAATCACGTACTAGATATAATAACAATTGTGATCTGATGAACTTCTATGATTCATTTATAATGGATTAATGACGGAAAACTATTCTAGAAACATGGTGATAATAATAATAATGCAATACTAATTATAAAACAATAATGAGGATAAATTACGGTGAAACTGAAATGGGAATTATCGTCCTAATGTTAACAATAGAAATCTACCTATTCATGACGGTAAGCAATAAATACGATATGGTTAAGTGACCTAAACAATTAAAGCGAAAAATAAATTAGAATAATAAAAGTATCCAAAAGTTATGATAAATAAATAGATGACAAAGGATTAAAGATTTTAATAAAAAAAACTTTTTAATTAAAACAAATAAACATCCAAACAAATAAAATAATGATTGATAAATTAAGCACTTAATTGACCTAAATGTAATCATAAATAAATTAAAAAGGGTTTAATAACTGCAAAGTACTATCTTCAATAATAACTTCAAACTATAGTGATTCAATCGGTCTTTTATTTTCAGACTGTGAAATTTTAAATTAAAAAAAGCAAATTCCTTCCTGGAATTCCGCCAGAAGATGAAAATGGAAACAGTAGACTCAGCAATGCAATTAATTTGGACAACTGAAATGTCCATTACAAGCGTAAACCAAACGATTAGAGATCAAAATGAATTAACTTATTTATTTATTATATTTTAAAAACGATGTAAAGTTAGAAATCTAAACATTAATAAACGAATAGTCGTGAGAACTGACTGCGACCCAATAAGAGCATTTTTTTATTATAATATATTTTAAAACACTCAGATTTAGACGAAGAAACAGTACTCTCAGAAATGCATTTCGACTGGAAATGGAGAAGTCTCAAGTTTATTTTAGGCTATACGGCTCTAGTTTATTGTTAAAATCATAATGTCAACCAATATGATGTGAGTAACCAAGTTTTCGTAAGTGATATACAAAATGCAACATACAATGGTAAATTGGAACACTAACTGGTATAAATTCCCATAACAATATAAAAGTTAATGGCACTCTCAGGCATATCAGTCACTTGCAGATGATCATCAATTTCCTAAACGCTGCAAAGAAACTAAGACAACCTTCTCTATTCAGAATTCATAACTCTACCAGTTACAAGTGACAGAATAAACTAAAAACTACCGAGTGGCTGAAGGACTACGAAACTGATACAATGTGATATTATGCAATCTTTTTCACGATATATATGGAAGGGCAAATCACGACACTGTGTCATATTTCTATTATGCCATACACAGAAGTAGTCGTAGTGATTATGCCTCAGTTGTTACGTTGTGGTATTTTAAGTGATCATATATAAATAGCCGTTAAAATAAACGTTCTGTCGCTTACAATTCTAATGACTTTACATGAATAAGTGGCTGTAAGGTAGATATTCTTGCAAAAAACTCTTTCCTAAAATATAAATAAAAAACCTGAAAAAACTATATTTGAGTCATGACAGAATTCAACCAGTAATAAATTGAAGTTGTTAAATACTTGATACCGTATCAAAAATGTCTTCCTAACATCCAAATTCGTAGAGTTAGACTGCAAATAATAGAACATTTGACAATTAGAAAACCAACCCATTCAAATTTTAATTCCTTATAAGTAAATTTCGCAACCCAGTGAAAAGGATTTCCCATGAATGTTTTCCATAAACGATGAATACGATCCTAATATTTATATATCTTTAATGTTTGTAATTTTACTCAAGGTAATAAAAGGTGTCTTGCTGGTTCTGTGTTTAATTATAACAATCTTAATTTTATTGCATTATTTTTCGGAAAATATCCTGTTTGTGAATATTTCGACCTCTTTAATACTATGGAATTCCTTAATTTTTTGGACTCGCAGAAATCTCTTGTTCAGATCCATTTTCAAATCACTGAAGATAAATGTACCATTTGTAAGCCGCGTAGGTGAATAAACGGTTGAAATTTATTAGTGTAAAAATGTATGCTTTTACAGGACAACGTCAAGTTAATCATGGTGTATTCTACCCAATTAAACGCCAAAAACTTGAGTTGAGATTTACACCTTTGTACATAATCCCAGTGCTATACTAGGTACATTAAACGTATTGAGGTTAGAAGGATTATTAATAAATGTTTGATAACCTTGAACAAAAAACAGTGTTACTATAACGTGTGCTCTAAAAAGTATTTAGATTCCTGATATAAATGAAAATAAAATTTTATTAAGCTATTGAAATTCATGGTATAGTGAAAGATTGGTAGGTAGAACACACAATATAGTTAAGGAATGGTTAGTAGATCATACAATATAGTAATGAATTTGTCAGTAGATCAGACGATATAGTGACGGAATGGTCAGTAGAGCACATAATATGGTGAAGTATTGGTCAGTAGATCATACAGTATAGTAATGAATTTGTCAGTAGATCAGACGATATAGTGACGGAATGGTCAGTAGAGCACATGATATGGTAAAGAATTGGTCAGTAAATCATAAAAAATGGTAAAGAATTTGTCAGTAGATCACAGACTAAAGTAGTAGAAAGAAATAATTGATATGAAATACATTTAATCCAAATTTTAATTATATTTACCTTTTTTAATATAATTTTATTTATTACTGTTCAATAAATGTTTGAAAATTAATTATTTTCTTTGATTTCATAATATTTCGAAAATACATTTTGTTATTAAAATTCGGATTTATTTTCGAAAATAATTTTTTAATTCATCAGCTGTCAATTTTTTATGTCATTTTCAATGTATCAATGTAGTAAATTTGAAATTAAATCGGGTGAGGTATTATATGATTAAAAATTGATATAAAATTGATATAATTTATCTATTTCCATAAAACTACAATTCCCCCGGGGTTCGCGTTACTAATTCTGCGATGTTAATATTTGTGGAGGGCACAAGTATGTTTGAGATACATGAAAAGAGTGGGGGTAATAGATTGGACAGTTGCGAGTATTCTCTAACGATAATGACGAAAAAATTTAAGAAAGGAGCAGGTGAAGTCAGAGATGTTGGACCCGTGGATAGTCAAAGAGTTTCATGCGCGGGGAAAGTTAATGAAACATTTGTTCGAATGAACAAGCTTGATTACAAAATATACAAAAATGCAGAATCTTGTTATTGACACGGATGACTTTCAAAAACTGAAATGCAACATCATGTGTTAATTATTCGCATAAGCTTTTTCATGCAATAATGCATTATGGAAACTAAATGTTTGCAAGCCAAACCAGTTTTTAAATTGAGAATTCTTTCTCAGTTTTATATGAAATTATAAAAAAACATCACTTTGCATTTTGAATGTCTTTTGCCTACAATATAAAAAGAAAAATATAAAGAAGGAACATAAATCATTCACAAAATAATAAAACACCAAAACAACCACTTTTCTTTTTATTTTGAAAGATTTAGATTTTGTACATATTATATTTTCTACAAAATTTGACTATGAATCAGATATTTTTTTTCATATTTCAAATCGCTTGAAAAAGACTGTGCCGAAAATTCGTGAATACCTTAAATAAATCTGATTCATAGTCAAATTTTGTAGAAAATACGATAACTAAATTCCTATTATATTTCTTTGGATGTTCTCCTAGAAATCCATTTAAAAATCGAGAAAATGTTACTTCAAAATAAAAATATAAAAATACAAACCCCTTTTAATACTTTTTACAGATTAACATTTTTTGAATTTTTTCTGCGTTTAATTAAAGAGTAACGTAAAAATCTTATAACGAAATGTTTAATTTATTTGCTATAAACACATTTTTTGGTAATTTTTGATATATGATTTTTTTTTCATTTTGACAAAGAATCAGAAATTTTAATTCTACTCAACGTAAATTTTATACTTTAATTTTATCAAAGACATATTTTGTCAAAATGAAAAATCTTTTAATCTCACAATGCATCTGTCTCTGTTTTTTCACAATGCATCAAAATCTGCAACATTTAAGTTTTCCCAGGTCTATAAAAATACAGAAATGCTTGATAGAAGTAAGAAATTCACTCCATATAAATATAGTGAATATGAAGTTGGATTGTGCATAAGGACATCATTTTCAGCTACTCAACCTTTTTAGCCCCTAATAATTTTAATATCTCTATGAAAATATATCATAAATATTTACGCATCGAATAAAATAATAATACTACTAATAATAAGCATTTATTAGAGATATTTTACCGAAAAAATGGAAAAATACATATATACTAAAAGCATGTAAATGTTTTTATAAATAATATTTAAAAAAATTATTTAAAAAGATAATACTCAATTTATAATTGTATTGAAATACTTGAAATTTATAAATTGAAAATATATATTTAAAATAAATATTTTTTAAAAATTTTTATATACTTAAATTGTTTTGTTTTCATTGACTATTTTAAAGTACGGAAAAATAATTAAAACAAAATTAGTAGTAATATTAAAATTGTAAAAAACTCGTGCCTTGAAAATCGTACTTTTTATTTTCATTTTTTGTTTGATGGATAATAATTATTTGTTTTAAAATAGGAGAAAATAGTAATCACAATAGCATTAAATAAATTTACATTTGATTTTACAAACCAAATTTTAAATTGTTCACTTAATAATTATCGTTTTTTTATAATTCCATAATCCGAAAAGTCTAGAAAATGAAATGAAATTTTTGTCTAGATTTCTCATCAGAATTTCTCTTGAAAATATTTCTACATTAAATTATCATTTTAATAACATAATATAATTAAAAAATTTTAAAAATATATTTTATTAAAAACCACTACTTACAACTGGATCGCTACTTATAAATATTTAATCTTGGGGATTCTGAAATTTCTTTCAATTTTATTGGGTAATCTGACAAAGAATATTTCCAATTTATGTTTCATATTTTAGATATTTATGAACGATATGAAAATGAATTATGAAAAGAGTGAAAAGAAAAAGTAAGAAAAAGTAAAAAATTGTCACATATCTCCTTATTACAGAATCCAGAACAATAAAGTTTAAAAAATAAAAAAAGTGTGCATAAATACCGAATGTAAAATAATAAATTTCTAACACTTATTTTTATATATTAATTGAGAAAGACATTAAGGTCATTTACACTAAATTCCAGCAGGATATAATTCATTCTTTGGAATCCCATCGTTAACGGGATGCTCGAAAAACCTTTCAAAATGAAATAAGCTATTAAGTACATTATTAACAACAAAAGTTATTATAATTTGATAGATAAGTTTTGTATTGGGAAGGTTTGATGTTAAAATTTTGCAAAAGTATGTAAGGACGATGTAACCTTCGAAGTGGTAAAGATCTATCGTGCTAAATATCAATCATCTCCGACATATTTGGTATTAGAAATCAGATGTCTCTCCATGTTCTCAAAAATCTAAACGTTTTCTAAAATCCGATTCATTTTTTTAAGACACACATTAAAAGGGTATTTCACACCTTAATATGATGAAAATAACAATATTTCAAAGAGGTTTATTCATGAAAACAAACAATATATATGCTGCATGTGTGCCTACAGTACATGAATCATTGAGATAAATAAGAAGCAATTAAATAATCCGAGAATCCACATGATTAATCAAAAATGCAGGCAGTCATACACATTAATTATAAGGGTTAATATATGGTTTACCTCAAAAATTGCACCATTTCATAAAAGGAAAAATTACCAGCTAGTTAATATTCTGTTTTGTGCCGCACCTTTATTGGTGGATAACTTAATATATAAGGGACAAGGAAATTAAATATCCCAAAACCATTACATTCTATTAAGTCACAATTTTTTAATATCTGTTTTTTCTAAAATTTTTAGCCTTTCTTGTATTTTTGCTTAATATGAATCGGTTGACGTTTAGGATTAATGGTTACTGAGATTCCTCTAGTGGCTATCTAGTGGTTAATTAATTGTGTTCTCTCCACATTCCATTTATGTTTCATGAATGTATCCGAAAATGCTTAAATTAATTAATTTTTCGTTGGACCGATATATCTTTTTGCATAAAATCAATTTATCATTTTTACGCCTGCAAATTCACTAGGGTCAATTCTATTTGACAAAAAATCTTATTACAAATTCTATTCAAAAAATAATTATCTCTAACAATGTTTTTTCTATGATTTTAAAATTGACTTCGTTTCCACAAATAACCATATTATTCAATTTTCCTATTTCATCATGTGTCTTTGATTTTATTAAAATGTTTTAGCGAAAAACGTTTATTCTGGTCTCCGTATCCAATAGACAATCCACTTTTTTTTATTTTCTAACTAATTACATGCAATACTTTCCCCATCTCAGACTTTTCCATTCTGTACCCAAGTTCACCTTCGATAGAACGTTTTTACTGTCTAAACCTAAATGCGACGTGATGTTATAAAAGAAAATAGCCTTCAGAGGGTCGCAGCCTGATCTCCCAACTATTTGCTTTATGGTTTTGTGATTTCTTTCTGCTATTATATCCTTTTCAAGTGTATGAGCGCAACGATATTTTATCCTGAAGTTACACATATCTGCAAACTTTCTGAATTCTTGAAGTATGAGATTTCATTGGCACCTCTCCACCCAACATAACTCGAGCTTCCTCGATTAAAGGCTCTGTAAAGATTTTTAAACGTTAGTTGTAAGGCCTATAACAAAGGCTATCCCGTCTTTTCCTATTTTACCAGTTCTCCAAGACATTTCAGAGAGCCGAAATAGAAGTAGACTGATTCGTCTGGTTGCAATTTTCACAATCTAAAAGCTTCATAGGCCGCATATGTACTTAAATCGAAAGCTTTCATCAAAACAGATTTGGAGGATGAATATTGGCCTTTGCAACGTCTGATTGGTGCCTCCATATATCTAGAGCTGCCCAATAAAGTTGTAGGAAGAATGAAATCGAAGGCTTCACGTAATTGACTTTTCAATTCAAATTCCTTGGTTCATTGGAGGGCATCCCCGTCTTCAAAATATTTTTCTCTAAAACCTCTATAGTTTGTTGTTCAATAAGAAATTAAGACAAAGTAATATGAGAGACAAATTTTATTAATAATACCAATTAATAATTCTATTGAAAATACCGCAAGATATTATGTAATAATGTCTAACTATTTACATTTATTAATTTCATATAAACTACAATTCAAATCATTATCATAATCAAAACATATACATTCATAATTACTCATGATCATATCATTAATTTTTAAATCATCTTTAAATTCATTCATTACGGACATTTTAAAATCGCAATAATTTAATATTAAAAGAACTTTGGTTGGTTTTCACTTCTGTTTGCTTTTCATTTCGCAATGACATTAAGAATTTTATATTATTTGACTATGAATCAGTAATGACATTGATGTTTTATTGATATTAATGATATTATTGATAGGAATTACATGTATACTTACTTCTTTTCCTTATCATTCCTCAAACATCAAGGTAAAATTTGATATAAAAATAATTTATTGTTAATTTTCTATCAAATTACATTAAACATTCAAATATTTTTTAAAAATAAAAACCAAGAATACAAAATTATTGTGTTAACTCTTGTACGAAGAAATAGAAAAGATTGAATATTTTTGAATAATTTTTTTGACGAATTTACTTCATAAAAATCGTAAATCGTCAAAAAATAACGACTCACAATTGAAGTATTTAGTGTACGGAACCATCTCTAATTTGGACAGTTATACTTCCAGATCCGGAACAAGAGAAATTGTTTAATGGGATATGTGAGAAATGTTAAATTTCAAGTCACAAAAGAAATTTAGGAATCTAATTTATTGTATTAAAAATATACAATTTGAAAACATTCTTCAGTTTCTGTATGACGAGAGGTTTTCAGTCAGAATCATAACACAAATTAATTCTTTACGTCTTTCCTTTGTGAATCGCATCAGTTAAAAGATCATCATTATAGAAAAGTAGCTCTAAAATCGTGTATGCGTCTCCAGAGAATAATTATATCTCATTTGGGTTGCATTCTTCTTTTATGAAGATTTTCCTTTCAAAAATCTGAGTTTTCCCACTTAATGCCAATCCAGTGACCGCAGCTGTATTCAATCTTTTTTTAGATTTCAATAAATATTTTCTCCTTATATGTTAAATATTCTTAATAACAGTTGAGAAGAGCAAAGTCAAAAATTTCTGTTAAATAAAAAAGAATGTTGATCTATAGTCAAAACCTAAAAAAGACATGTAATAGCAAATAATTCAGATCAAAGATGAAAAAATAATTTTTAATAATTTGTAATATTACAAATATTTAAAACGAAAAATATTTTTTTGCAAAATATCTTCAAGGAAACCTAAATAAAATTTGCAGAAATTATTAAAATCCAATCCAAGAATATAAAAAATAATTTAAAGTCTTATTTTTGAGATGATTTCTTGAATAAATTGAAACCGTTTAAACAAAACAGGATTTAATATTAATATTAAAGAATATATTATTAATTTCTAGTCAAATGTGCATTTATTTTATAGTTTATTGGAGAATGTACAGTTAAATAATAATTTAACATAATCATGGATTTTCTATTATTTTTCTATTCCACCGGGAGATGATCGGCTCATAAATAATTTCCCAATCCAACATCGCATATTCATCATTACTATAATTAACAAACAAATATTCTCATTTCAATGTTCATTATGTATTGGGAAATGTTTCCCTTGTTTATTTCAAGAGTTGTATGGCAGGAAGAATTCAATGTTGTTTTAATGTAATTTAGGACTACTGTGGATTAGATAATTTATGAAACTTATGTAATTATTTGGATTTTGTCATGATTAGATTCTATTCCAATTAAATATGGTAAATAATGACCGCTATATATAAAAATACTGTTTTTGTTTTCAAAAGTTACTTTAACGTTTTTGTTTTGTTCGACAACAAAAGATCAGTGAACTTCTAAAGAATCACCCAAAATCAACGCCACAAAAGTCAATTAGGCTTATGAATAAGAATTGCTTAAATGATATTTTGACTTAATTTTATTGGTTAAAAGTAGTAGAAAATAAAATGAATATTTATAATTTTCAATTTATCTACCAAATTTAACTTATCTTATACACCAATGGACATTAAATGGGACCTAAATTGACAAATAATAAATCAGAAAACTAACCTATAATAAATGTGTGTGTCGTATACAAAACTAAAATTAGATAAAACGTAGAACATCTGATTACACCTTATAATATAGGAAGACAAATTTTACACAAGAAAACAATTTCTACAGTAAAAAATACTGATAATTAGATAATAAATTGCACCCAACATTTTTAAATTTAAAAATAAATTATGAACTTTTTTGAAGATATTTCTGATAATTACTATAGAATTAGCTGTCCTACACATAGGAAATCATAGAAATATGTAAGTTTGCCTTTTAAATTTAGTTAACTTATAGAGATTATTGCATAATATCTACCGACGATAAAAATTGAATAATTTAAGTTATTGAAAGTAACTTTGGAAGATAATTAAAAATGGAATAGTAAAAAAGTCTTATCTCTTTCAATGTCGTTGAATATTCGACATGCCACTATTCGTCAAGAAGTCAAGGAAGATCTTCCAATGCACGATTATTGAAATTTAACAGATTATTACTACTGTATGAAAAAAATTATTCAAAAAGGTTTAATAAAAGAAATTTTAGGTGAATTGTAGATATTTTATATTTCAATAAATAAATTTGTTTTTGTATAAATCCATAAGTTAAAAAAAATCATGATAAATTAATAAAATTTATATTTAAATTAATTTTAATTAAAACTTTAGATAAACAAACAAACCTTACCTTAATATGCATTTTAATAATTCCGGGGTGAAATTAAAAAATTCCTATTAATTGTCCATTGGTGTATAAACTATTAAAGTAAATCAATTCATTTTTCCTGGTTTTGTAAAAATTTTCTGTTTATTTATGGGTGTTGCGAGTTATATGCACAAAAATACGGAACTGGTTAAATTACAAAACCGGAGGGTTAAAACATTTTTTAATTGCTTAATATAGCTGTCAAATATTTTTCCATTGGAAAATGAATTAACATTTTTTGATTTTTCACTAAATATTTTAAACAATAAAAAACTAAATATAAACAAATCCTTTTTAATAATGCTTCATTAATTTGAAACAAGCATAAATAATGAATAGTCTGCTGGAGAAACTCAGATTCGTACTCTTCAAAAAGTCAATCTACTTGAGAAATTTTTTTGTGGATTTTACAGTCAATTAAATAGTTGAATTTTTTCGTCAAAAATATTTTTTTTAAATAGTCATTTAAATAAGTTAAATTTTATCAATACATAATGTTTTATATCTATTAATGAGATCATAAAATTAAAGTGTTAATATATTAATTAGTTGGGTTAATTTTCTATTTTAATTCTATTTAATATTATAACTTTTTATTATAACTTGATTTCATGTCAGTTATTTGTTTATGTTTATTAAATTATTAATAAATAAATTTTAAAAATATAGTGAAACTTAACTGAAATTCAATTAAATTAGAAATTAACACTATTAAATGAAAAATCCACTCTATTAAATGTCAAGGTCATACTATTGATAAAAATTGGAATATTAATTGGATAGGATCAAATGAAGATATAATAGTTTTATAAACAAAGTAGCATTTTATAATTTACAAATTATATTATAAAAAATAAGTTTATAGTTATTTTCACTTTATAGCATAGACCAAGCACGTCATAGATTATTAATAAAAATATTTAAACATTAAAAAATTTAGAAAAAACTTATAAATTTGTTAATATACGAATGTTAACTAGGAAAAATTAAATTATCAATCTTATTTAATTTATTAATACATATTTACCAGCAGTTTCATAAACCATTCGTTTGAAAAATGAGTTTGATTTTTGTTATATAGGAATAATTCAAACAAAAAATCAACAATATTCATATTTACAACAGTGGTCAATAATGTCCAAATAATTTTCCTAATAATTTTTATAATTAAACCATAAAATGATTCCTGTGATATATCGTTCCTATCTCTTACTTTTCCTAATATATCGTTTTTAAAATACTTTCCAGTTTTGCAATTTACAATTCAAGAAACGAAATATTAGAGTGAGTTTTCTCTTTGCAAGAAAATGTTATATTTTTTTACAAACTATTTCTACTGTTAAATACAAAAAAAATATCAAAATAATTGTTTTTTACGATTTATAAAATTACTCGCTAAATTTGATATAATAACTGAAGTGAATGTTTCATCTTAGAGTGAACCGATAGCCACACCATCAATCTGTTAATACTACTGATTATTAAATATAAAGCGAACATTATAAATGACTAAAGTTAAGAGCATACAAAAAGAAATTTCCTCAACAATATGATGAGAAAAATTAACAAAAACAAAATTTAAATCGGAATTATTGTAACATTCAACAAGGAAATTAAATAAAATGTTATTTCATATTTGTATAGAATGAATAAAAATAAAACCAAATGTTTAAAATTAAAAATAAAACTACAGTTTCAAATTATGTATGAAAATATTGATTGCGAAATTTGAAAATTTCTGTTAAAATTGTCG
Organism: Schmidtea mediterranea; assembly: GCA_022537955.1. NCBI lineage: Eukaryota > Metazoa > Platyhelminthes > Tricladida > Dugesiidae > Schmidtea > Schmidtea mediterranea. Next base: position 77,571,348 of record CM039679.1, read on the forward strand.
ATATCAGAATTATTATGACTCGAAAATATGTTTTAATAATAGTAATTTTAAAACACTAAATTATTTGTTTGAAGTAAAGTGTTATTCCCCCATAAATTAAAATAAATAACAATGGTTTCATTTAAAAAAATTAAGTTTATTGGTCAAAATTCTGTTTTACAACAAACACGAATATTATTCGATTTGCATGAAAAGAAATGAAAATAAAGGAAATTGACAATGAAAATTCAAAATCTGTCAACAAGAATAAAGGTTTTATTAAAAGTTAAAATAATTTTTCCTAAAATTTCTAAATTTATCACTTTCAAATGTTTCTTTTGTTAATTATTCACATTAAATTAAAAAAATAAGCAAAATTATTCTAAACTACATTGCACAGTTTGTTTGACTAATCGGATAATTGGCTTATCAGTGCTTGTGAACAAAAAATCACAAAAAAGAGATATTATCAGTTTTCTTGAACCGAAATTTAAACAAAATTAATTTTTTCTAACCTTGAAAATATCAAAGAAAAAATAAAAAAATTGAATTCTATTGAATTTTGTTTGAATCAATAAGAAACTTAATAATAAAATAGGTAAAATATTATGTAAATAGTATTGACTAGTTGTTATTGATGTAAAAATATTTTTATTTATTTTTTCTTTAGGTCAGATAATTTTTAAAATGTTAATTTGGAAATTTGTTTAAAATATCGCTTTCTTGGATTTTAAGGATATATTGAAAAATTATTTATAACATAATGACTAGAGATAACGCCCGAATTTTAAGGAGAAAAGAGATTAATAATGAAATGAGAAGGTATTTTCGAAATGAGGATTAGAATATATCAAATTTAAATTACAGAAAACGAATCCTACATTAGTTAACTCAATTGAGAAATTCAAATATTTATGTATAAAATTAGTTTTTTAAAAATCTTTAGTTATCTAATAAAATTTTAAACAAATTTCATTTGCTTTTTTTTCCAAACCTCACACTAATTCTTTTTTCTTAATTTATATTTATATTTTTTTCTTATTGAAAAAATTTTTCTTATACAAATAATTTAAAATAAACAAAATTAGTGTTAGCCTATAAAAATACAAGCTCAACCACATATCATTAAGAAGCTAACATAAAAGTTGCCAATCAAGTTGAGGAATTTTGTTTTTTTTATTGAAATGCTTAATGTCGTCAATATGATTAAATTAAACTAATTAACAAGTCTATATCTTTGTAATAAATTTTCCAAGAGATTTACAGTTTCCATATTCATCACCAAGAAATAAACAATTTTCCTTAGCTTGCCAAAAAATTAAAAAATAAAAAAAAACCCTTAAAAAATAGAAATTTAATGAAAAATATAACATTTAACTTATAATTTACTCATAATCTTTTTATTTCTGATAGTGATATTAAAGCTGTTGTACAATTTTAGCAATAACATTCGGTAATCCTTCACTAAAACGGCGTAATATAAATGAAAAATATTCGTCTTAAGTTAGGCAGCGTAAAATATTTTAGAGTATTTCTGATAGTGATATTAAAGCTGTTGTACAATTTTAGCAATAACATTCGGTAATCCTTCACTAAAACGGCGTAATATAAATGAAAAATATTCGTCTTAAGTTAGGCAGCGTAAAATATTTTAGAGTATTACGAATGATTTTAATGGTCTAATGATTTGTATTTTAATTAAATTTAGTTTGAATTTAAATGGCGATGTTGCGTGGTAGACCAAATGCCCAAAAGTTGATTGTTAATCCCAATGAATTCTTACTTTGAGAAGATATCTTGTAAAGAAATTGGCGCTTGGCAGCCATCTCAGAGAGACTATGACTGTAGAATATTCGAAAAAAATCCCAATCAACACAGAGAAAGTTACAATCAATTCAATGGAAATTATAGTTGACAACGTGATAATTCAAATCGACAGTGTTAGCTACACTATAATTGTCAGTTTAGGGTTGTTTTACAAAATCAAAAGTCATTCTCTTTTTTAAAATATTATTAAAAACTTAAAATATTTTCGTTCCTAAAATAAATCGATAGTTAAAAATTCCAATATTTTCTATAAACGTTTTTTTGAAATTTTACACATTTTAAGTTTAAAAATTTTCTATTTGAAATTTTAATTTCACAAATTATTTCATTATTTCAATAAATATTTTCAATTTTAAAATAAAGACTTAATCATAAGAACGTGTTATCTTATTGAAAGCTCCAAGCAGATTGAATGTTTGACTGATTGTTTGTTTGATAAATTTAGTACAAATATGGATTTTTCCCCATCAAGAAGTTGATAATATATTATTTCCAGTAAACATCGCGGTTAGCTTGGCTTTAGTTTTTATATTTATATATTCCTCTAACTGCTTTCAATCAATTCAGTTTCTTCAATTTACTTCTTCTGTAGATTTAAATTATTCTGTAATTTATTCTAGTTTCGTTTTAGATTTTTTTTCATTTTCAAATTTGGTATTAAGATTTTATATATTTTGAAAAAAAAGAATCTTTTAAATTACACAGAATATTTTCAGGAAAAATAACTTTTCTTTGAAAGTTTTAAATTTCGTACAAAACGATTCACGACGAGTCAAGGAAAAGTTGTCTCTTTAGCTCCTTCGAATTACCAGGAAATACGAATATTACGTATACAGTGGCGTTTTATATAATTTTGAATCCCAATGCTAATAACTATAATATTAAAACATATCTATGTATGTTTATTTTTAACAAAATATCGTTATTTTTTTAATTTCCTACAGTTTTTTAATGAAGGAATTTGTCTACGTCATGGATTAAAACTTTGGATTTTTATAATTGAATTTTATTTTAAATAAATTTTTAGAATCTGTATTTCAATATGTAAATTCTAACTGTAAATAAATTTTTTTATTTCAAGTTTGAGTGATCCCACGATCTGTGTATTAGATCTAGCCCTGCTGTTTTGTTAAGCTCAGTTAACTTAATGAATAATAAAGCTCCTATCGCATGGTGTTTATATATTATCATATAAATTTAATTTAATGTCCGTATTGGGTTTTTTGTCATATATATCTGTGGTATAGAGATTGTATTCATGTTTATATACACAACATCGTATTTACATAAAAACAGCTATCTTCGAAAACCTCCATTTTACTATAAGACTTACAAAAAGTTGTCAGTGAGACATTGATTGAGATTAAAAATTCCTTTACAGTGTTTTCAATTTATTTTATTATTTTAAATTTTGTTTTCATTTCAACAAAGGTAATATTTTATTTGTAAACATGAATCTTTACTACACGGTATTCTGATTGGTTATTAACACGCGCTATCATTTAAATTCTACACCAATCATCTACTGTCCAATTTGATCACATGTCCACAACATTTAGAGTTTGGAAACAAACAAAAACTTTAACTGGAACAAGGGTGCGAAATTGTAATTTTACACATGGAAAACCTAGTAAAATCTAAAAAAAGTAAAAAAGTATGTAGCTTGTATATCAATAAGATTTATTTTGTGAACATATTTAATTTTATTTCATTAAATAAAAATAATTTTACTATAAATTTAAGAATTTATTTTAAAAAGAAATGCAAGATTAAAACATGAAAATACTACGAATTGACTATTTTCAAGATTATTAGAATTTGAAAATATTTATTAATCAAAATATTTTATATTTCAGTTTTCTAGGAAATATATAAACAAATTTTTTTAACGCAGGGGTCCACATGTAGCCTATAAGAGCACTTTTAAAGTATATGGAGCACAGAGTATAAACGGTTTTCTAAAAATTATTATAATAATTTTATTATTATAATAATTATTATAATTATAATTATAATTATTATTATTATTATTATTATTATTATTATTATTATTATTATTATTATTATTATTATTATTATTATTATTATTATTATTATTTTTAATTTAAACAATCAAATAAACCATTGCTGCAAACTATATATTAAATGAAAAAACTTTTGATTATTAAATAATCCTTATCATTGTTATATCGTCTTTTTCTTTTTTAAATAAATTAAAAAATATTAAAGGGTATCTATAATTCCAAATTGTTACCAAAGATTGTGAATTAAAGGTTGGGTACCCCTGATTTAGTACTTTCAGTACTTTCTGATTGAGAAATTAATAATTACATTTCATTAATTAGTTTGTCTAAAAGGTTAAATATAACTAAATGATTCACATTCCCAAAAGTTTAATATGCTAAAATATTTTAAAATTCTTTTCTAATGAAATAAATTAATTTTAAAATAAAAAATGATAAATATTTTATACTATTGATCGATTACTATATTTCATTTTCAATTTACTTTTTGTTCAATTCAAGTTATTGGTCAATATTTTTATTTATTTAACCAATAACGACTGTCTAAAATGTGTGAAATAAATAAAAATATTAACCTACTGTTTAAAATGAAATAACATTGTTATAGGTTTACTTATTATATTTGTGTTTTAATTAGCTATGTTATAATTTATTTGCTGATGTATTATATCTATTTAATTATTGTTATTCTGTAGTACAAATGATTATTTGATCCAAGCCGAGTCTCCTGTAAAAATAAATGTGTCGGACGGCTAGGGCTGTTTTGTGTAAATAAGATATTAGTAAATAAAAACAATTTAGCAATAAAACAATATTAAAAAAACTATACTTATCGTTTAAATATATTACAACATTTTCATGCATATATTAAATTTCAGCAATCTTCTTAATTTCTATTCTATTTTTTTATTTTTAATTTTTAATTCTCCGTAGTTGGGTTGACACACCCAAGACTCATGAAGCGCATGAAAAATTTGCGGTTCACAAAAAAGTTTATAAATATTTTTAAAATATACTAAATATCAAAAAAAAACTCAATTAAAGCAAGAAATATATAATTGAACATTATTTTCAATGTAAATGAAAATTTAATTTTATTTTCCTTTCATATTCAAAATCGATTTCAATACTCATTTTTAGTAACCTCGACATATATTTATTTTTTAAATAGTTTATTACGACAATACCTCGCTTAGTGCGGTTAATTGGTTTTGCCGATATGCCGCACTAAGTGAAGCCGCACTAAGTGAAACTGCACTAATTGAACTATGTAGTCTATTGGAAAAATTGTAATTGGTTCCAATTTTTTTTTTAATACATATCGATATATTATCAATGTTTTCAAGTTCAAAATAAATAAAAAATGTCACGAATTAATAATATTACGATATGAATGAAATAAAACCAAATAAATAATTTAAAAGTATTTATTATGCGTTACAGTACAGAAACACTCTGCAAATTGCGATTAAACCTTATCTATTGCGTATTATGTACAGTATCCCATTAATATTTTATTTATTTTTAATTACATTTTCTAATATTATAAACTAGCACTTTTTGTGATTTTATTATGTTTCGTGAATAGTAAGCTTATTTTTATTATTAAGAAATTTATATTTTAAATGGCTTGTTGATACGTTTATGCGCATTTTATTGATAAAAAATTATAAATTTTAATTTTTCCCCTCCCAAAAAAAACACGCAATATAGTGAAACCGCACTAATCGAGGTATTGCTGTATAAATTAACAAAGAAACGAATTAAATTTTATTAAAAAAAACTGTTTTGTGGTTTTTTTCTGGCTAAAAATGTTTTAGACTTTTTACTTTTGGCTCGTCATTCGAATTACTTTGACCAGGCTTTATAGTAAACCACAATAAAGTTTTCTATAGAGAATCGATTAATTTTATTTTTCATAATCATAAATAATAATTACTTAAATGTCTTAAAAAAATTAATAACTTAAATTAAAAATTTCAACAATTAAGTTAAAAGTAATAATAAAATAAAAATTAACAATAATAATATCACACAAAAATAAAAAGTAATTAACTTTGCAGTCATAATTATAGTAATAATTATTCAATTAAAACAAAAAAAAGATAATTGACGTTTTACAATAAATGAATGAAACTAGAGAGTATGATAAATATAAATGACTTTAATTTTAATGGAATCTTAAGAAATCACTCAAAACGTAACAAAATTAAAAAAGTGTCAACTAATATTCTAAATTATTAAAATAATAATTTAGAGATAAAATTTTAATTAAAATAAAAATATTTGTAAAATTCCAAATTTAGTAATTAATAATATAAAATAAGATTTTTTATATGAAAACCGACATTTTTGGTTATTTAAACAAAACTAATTTCCAAATGAAATTTAACTGCATAATACAAAATTTATATCACATGTATATAAGTAGAGTCTTCTTAAACCATGGGTCGCGAGAGATAAAAATACAATTTAACAGAAAATGTTTTTTAACTTGTAAAATTATTGTTATAAAGATAAAATAACAATTATCGTAGATAAATATATCATAAAATCTTCTAGTTCGGAAAGATTGTTTGTACCTGCATTTCTATTAAGAGTATTGTAATAACTTGAATAACTTTTACTATGAATTAGAATTAGAAGATGTTATAGGAATTTTAAAAAAATATAAATTTATTTTTCTTTTATAATTTTATGGGGTCGTCAAGAAACTCGCAATCATAAATGGGGTCGTGAATTACAAAAGTTTAAGAAGCTCTGAAGTAGACAATTTGTACATTACACTCAATTATTATTATTTGGTTACATTGTAAATACACTAACGTGACTTTAATTGCAAATTGTTGGTTGCAAATTGTTTTTTGGTGAATTGAAAACTTTAAGCATTCACTGGTAAAGCCGAACAATTTGCAAAGCTCAATAAAGTTAAAAATTTTAACTTTGTAGAGTTTTTGATAACTGTCGTTTTATTATCTTGATATATCATTGGATTTTTGCTTTAATATAATTAAATATGAATTTTAATGATTAATGAAAGAAGAAAAACACATGAAATAAATGATATTTTCATTATTTTGGATATGCAAAAGCTGTCTAAATATTAAGTAAATTGTATGTGTTCATCAAAATAAGTTAAAAATGACAAAACAATGACAGAATGCAAAAAATTATAACAAATTCAAATGTAACAAAATATAATTCTTTAATTTTAGCTGTGTTATCTATTTTAACTAAGTACATATTAATAACGTTTTTTATTGCATTTACACCATTTTAACTGGATATCTAGTAATTGATGTTTTAATTCATATATATATATATATATATATATATATATATATATAATTTAAATAAAAATTATTATATTTCGTGATAATTTAGTTAAATATTCACATTAAATTTTTTTTCATTTGATACTTTTGTTTCTATTGGTCACTGTAAAATAAATCTGCGATCACTGACCAATCATGAGTCATTTAGGCACATATAATCGCATTTAAATTAACAAACCATCAACTTATTGTTATTTTTAAAATTCCAACATTATTAAAAATTATTTTTTTTAAAAACATTTTTAATCGTATTAATTTAACTTGTTTTATATCATAACTGTTCCAGTAATTTAACACTCAATTTTTAGTCGATGAATAATTAACATTTTTCACTGCCTAAAATGCGCCAAACCTATGAAAATATGAATTTTAAAAATGAATTTTAAAAATGCGCCAAACCTATGAAAATATATTTCCTCAAATAAAAACAAAAAATAGTCACCAAATTTTATAATCAATTACAATAGAAATAAAAAATTCAATTGAAATTAAGTTGAACAAAAATATTTTTTTTTTGCCATTTTGATTATTAGAAACAGACCCATCAACAACACATCATTGAATAAAATTAGCGCCTATAAAATCCGTGCATTCATCGCAGCTCTATTCAATTGAAAAGACATTAATAATTCATTGTCAAATTCTAACCATATCGAAATAGCTATCAAATATTCAACGAGTCTGTTGGAAATATCATTGTCTCTGTCAGTATCATCTGGAGAAAATACCACTCTTCACTAATCTAGGAACAATATCTCAATAATGTATGACTAGTTAGGCTTTTGTTGTTGGGAGAAATGATTATAATCGGAATAAATTCCAAAAGTATTAAAATGTACCATCAGAAATGTACTTTAAACTTCTTTTTTCCTCAATTTTATTTCACGACCGGCATTGACACGAATTGTGAATTCTGGTTTCCTGAATAAATTTATTTTCATTCTAAAAATAATTTCTGTAACAATTCATTACGATTCCATTGAACATCAGAAACAAATAAAATCTAGACAAAATTTCTAAACAAATATTTTAATGAGTTATCGCGGAGCACTGACATTTTTGTTGTTTGGTCGTATTCGGATTATTTATTTATCTTCTTTTGTCTAGAAAACTTTGATAAATTTCCTTAACTATTTCTAAATGAATCCTTTGTAAATGAATAAATGAATAAATAAATAAATAAATAAATAAATAAATAAATAAATAAATAAATAAATAAATAAATAAATAATAATAATAATAATAATAATAATAATAATAATAATAATAATAATAATAATAATAATAATAATAATAATAATTTAAAATACTAGAAAAAGTAATGTCGAATATTAATCAATCATATTTACTAAACACACTTTTAACCATAATTAAATTATCTACAAAACATTCACATTGAAGTTTCTCATATTTCAAAATGCCAAGGAAAATAAAACCTTATTAAATTTGTGAAATTTATCAACACAAATTTGATAAAAAATTAATAAAAATTGTGACCTATAAATCCCGTAATGCCCATTCACTTAGAAAAATATCTTTTCCATCGGTATAACAAATTATCTTGTTACATTTCCCCAGATAATATTCTTTTACATAATTGGAATATTGTAAGAGTTATTAATGACTAAATAAAATTATAGAAAAATCAAAAATTTAATAAAAAATGTTAAAATTGTTTCGCATTGCCGTATAAATCAATTTATTAATAATAAATGTCTTTACAAAAGAACAGTGCAAAATTATTGGAATTTAATTTTATTATTGACAAAAACATTATATTATTTCATAAAAACCCATAAATTTGAAAAGAATTTTAAAATAAAAATAAATACATTTTAAAAGTGAGTATATAAGCTTTATTTGCGAGTTAGAGTTCCATGTGTCTTTTTTGTGAGAATATTAAAATGAAGATCAGTTGGGACGAGTATTTCCCATATCCAAGTCGTTTGAAATATTTTATTATTTAACAACTACAAATAAACAAAAACATACTGTAAAAAAATGAATAAGAGCATATGAACTAAAAACTAAAAAAAGGTAATTTTTCTTTTAAATATAACGGCACCCTATGTGGTCCAGTCATAAAAATCACCACCGTTGAAAAATCCGTAAATGTTTTACTCTTACTTTTATTGCACATTTCTTTCACAACTGCATGTTATGCGATAAACCATATTTAGCTATAACATTTATTAAAATATGAAAATAATAAAATTTTTACCGGAAATCTGTGTTTATATGCATCTAAAACCCACTGCGGCTAATTTGAAACCAGTACAGGTTGATATTCCACATTCATTTTCAACACTATTACTTCAGAACACGCATTCTGTTTATTTATTTAATGCCAATCGTATTTCAATTTGATTAAGTTTCTATTATGTACTATTAAACTAATTTATTGTTTTGGTTATGGTCACCAAAATAATTGATCACCAAATATCTACTGTATTTTTTGACTCAGTGACATGGCAACAAAGTTTCACAATAAAAGAAGCCCCTCGAAAACTTTGAAATAAATTTTTTGAACATACTTTTTTCATTTGGATTGTATGTGAGGGTTTTTGTTTTTTATTTGTTTTTGTAATTTATATAAATAAAAATTAAAAAATAAAAATGTTCTTATTAGACATCCTTTTGATTGGTTAAAATGCAATTAATACCAATATGGTAAATACAATGGTTTTTATTAGTAGATGGTTATGTCACCGCTAGGCGATGTCACCGCTGGACAACATACCCCCCGGGGTAAAATTTTTTTCTAAGTCTAAGAGTACAAAAATTTTTAAAGACAAAGACCATGACTCATCCAAAAAATTTTCAAGGTCTTTTAAACAAAGAGCATTCAAGGTCATTTTAAAAATTTCAAGGTCATTGGATGACTCATCATATTTCCAAGGTCATTTAAACAAAGACAATGACTCATTCAAGGACATTTAAAATGTTTCAAGGTCATTCAAAAGTAGGGCAAGGTAATTCGATGAGTCATTATAACTTTTCAAGGTCATTTAAAAGGTAGTTCAATGTCATTGGATGAGTCATCATATTTTTTCAAGGTCATTGGATGAGTCATCATATTTTTTCAAGGTCATTGAATGAGTCATAATAACTTTTCAAGGTAATTTAAAAGTAGGTCAAGGTCACTGGATGAGTCATCATATTTTTTCAAGGTCATTCCAGATTTCTCAAGGTCATAGTATTTTTAAACATTTTTTAATTTAAATTTAGTACTTATTTTTATAAGTAGTGTTTTAATGTTTTTTAATTTTTATTCTATTATTATTATTATTAATATTAATTATATTATTATTAGTATTATTATAATTTTCATTATTATTTTATATAAATTTTCAAAAGAGTATATAAAATTATTTCAATAGAAAAATTTTGTACAATGTAATAATAAAATCGATATACAATATATTTGATATGATATTCATGTTATGGCTCAAAATATGAGAAAAGTTTTATATGTGCTATTTTAATAATAAAAATTAATAAAAAATCACAACCATAAAATAAATAAATAAAAATATATTCAAATAAATAAATCACTCTGACAAAATTAAATCGTCAATGTCTCGACTGAAACCACTGTATGAACTGTCATGACTTGGACTGTGCGATACTTGGTCATCATCAATGGCATCGATTCCTAAATAATGACCAAATGTGAGACTAGAATTTCTACCCACCCAATTACGCTTATCGTCTTTATTGGTAAGCGAAATTTTATTGTTCGTAAATATAAACAATTGGTGGTTCCGCATCCGTATCCTAGTTTGAGGCACCGTGAATATTGTGTCATTATTAAAACAATCTAAATATTACTGGTGCTCAATCTCTGTCCCCAACAATTTCAACCCCTTAGCCCTCATTGTATCTTTAGTACCTAAAAGACTATAGCACTTGGGTCTTAAGAAAACCCACTCCTTATACCCAAGACCTTTACTTTCGTCTTTAAATTTTCCTATCACTGAATCTAGTTTCCTCGAGTAAAAGGGATGTGCCGGGTTGTAATTAGACGTATCTAAAAGGTTGTCTCTTATCATGACCGGTAAAAGAGTGTCTAGCCTACTGTGCTTAACCTCAAGGAAAAATGAATCCGTGTCGCCAGCAACGATATTTATTTTGCAATTAAATTCATTACGGTATTTACCTAATTCCTTATATTGTAGTTCGTACATTCTAAGTTTAGATAGATTGAGAACTGATTGTCTGATGTAACTAGGTCTGTCTAAACATATCGAATCCTTATTCAGATAAGCAGCAATCAGATTATCATCAATTACGATAGATTTTCTGAAAGTCGGCTTTGAGGCATATACAATCATCTTTTCATCAGAATTGCATAACCTCAAATTTATCCGTTTTTTAAGATTTTCGACAGACTTTCCATACAAACTATTATATAAAGTTTAAACAAGTCCCTAAATAGCTCGCTAGTACTTTGAGCTCTTAATTTTGTGTTTTTGTCAATGTATGCATGAAATATAGGTGCTTGCTTAAATTTATTTGCGCAATGAATTTTTAACAACCTTCACACCGAGAGAAAAATAAACCTTGAGAAGTCGCCAATGAAGAAAATAGTTCTTCTTAGGCCAATGCGTGAGCATCAACTTCTCAACTTTAGAATTTAGATACATCTTTTCCGGACCAATCGGAAAATCATACAAAAAATCATGCACACAATGAAGAATCTCAATATCAACCTCCATTGTATAACCATATGGAAGGGTTTCAATATACTCAACATTCATGCACTCATTCAATACATCATCCAAACTATCATACACCCAAACAAAATCAGCATACGAAAGATATTGGCTAAGAGCCCAACCATACAAATTATTTATATCTATATACAAGAGTTCTGTATCCTCAGAACTTGCAACGTAATGCTTGTTAACAAATGTTAACCCACTCTGTATTCCTCCATCGTAAAAATTAAACATTTTCATGTCCTGCAGAAGTTCTATAGGTTCCTGTATTGTCATGAGAGCTGATGCCCATGGCATACCAGGAATTCCATAAAAATTAAGAGGTTTTAGACTATTATAAGCAATTGCTTTTGCGCGAAATTGCTGAAAATAATCTGCAAGGAAGAATACGTCTAATTTTAAGTAGGTTAACATATAATCAAACATTGTCTCGCAATTTTGCTGTGCCCAAATTTGTGGGGCTGTAGCGTATTCATCAGCAGATACAGAACCCCAAATAGGAGGCAATTCAGTCGTCGATTCAAGAACCTCAAGAGATATCGCAAAGTCATAAGGAAAAATAGCCTTGGCTTTAACAATTGCGCCATCAAAAACCGAATCAGTTAAAGGCAAATCAGTAAGTGTCCAAACCGCTTTTGCTAAAGATGCATTAACAAATTGCATGGTGTCTATAAAACGAACAAGCAATTTATTAATGTACACGATGAGGGAGATAGAAGCGGTCGGAATAATATTTAATTTCCAAGAAGAAAAATTATTTAAACCATACTTTAAAATATGATGCAGATCATATCCCCTCAAATTGTGAAAAACCACAGGTAATTGTTTCTGGATTCGCCGAGAAACATTACACTTCCTACAAGCAGCCCCTAAATCCTTAACTTTATCCCTAATAAACATTTTACATAAATAACAAGTGCAAAATTCCTTGAACTCCGGTTCCTCATTGAAAGATATTGGTCCTATAGTTTTTTGACAATGAACCTCTTAATATGGCAAGACAATCGAAAGAGCGATTTCATTAATCTTTTTCAAAAACGCCAAAACGCAATCATCGCCAATAAAATTATAATATTGTTTTGTATTAGTATAGTTATTAATTAATAGTAGACCTGCTGCTATCGGCATGTGTATTTGATGATGCCTTATATCCAGTGGTAAAATTGATTCAAAATCCGCATAAATTACGAATGGCGGGGTAATAGTTTTTGCATAATTAGAAAATTTAAAATATTTATTTTTAGGCAACGTATAAAGGGTAGTGCCTGTTTAATTTTTAATGCACAAGGAAACATGGGTGTCAAATGCCGGTTTTAATCTAAAGCCATTAAGACAATGGGGTCACCAATGTACAGAGATTAGGATACTGCAAAATGTAGTCGCATGGCAGTTAATTAATTTATCCAAATCAAAAACAGCCGTATAGTGATAATTATCGCCGTCCTCCAAAAGAAGTAAATAAATAGGCGTACCGTCAGTAACCTTGAAGCCGTGAATTATATCTAAATGTGGATGATGGGGGATATAATTTATATCATCATTTTGAGGAATTTTAGACGGTTTTACGTTATACGTCAAAACATTTATAGCAAGTGTTGGGCCAGAACACAAACGGCCTTGTGAATGTTTAAATGAATCGGTAACACACATGCAAATATAACATGCAGCTTTAAATTCAAAACCTATGAAAACACCAATTAACCCTATCAAAATATGAGAAAAAAGACAATTACCTATAAAATAATAAACATAAAAATAAATTAAAATAATAACAAAAAGCAACAAGATCCGCACGATATAAATATAAACATAACACGAAAACCCAACAAATTCGACCGAAATTTGATAATTTAACAAAAAGGAAAATTTCATGAAAATGAAATTAAAATCAAAGAATTTGAATTAGAAATAATTCAATAAAAATTTTAAATAAAAATTATCAAATGAAATTAAAAAAATAATAAAAATTAAGATTAGAATACACTAGAAAATCCCAAGGTCGAATTTTGTTTTTACTAAATCAAAAAGAACACGCAAGGTTAGGGACAAAAAATAGGTATATATACCGATTCATTTTTACACAATTTTAATCAGTTTTTCAAACTTGAACTAGTTTTGTTTAAAAATCTATTTTAGGGTGAGTTTTATTTTGAAACTCTCTCTCCACGTCGCGTCCTCGCAATCTCGATGGAGCTCTGCTTGGATGTCGGCGTGGGGAGAGTAGTATTTGTATGATTTGTCTTTGGATCAAGTACTTATTATGTTGTTTCGTTAATATTAATAAATTATTTATAATATCTAAAATTATTTTCTCTATAATTATTTTATTTCATGTCGAAATCTTTCCGGCCCACAGCCAAAGACACATCACAAGTCATTAAAATCAGACATATTATTCAGATTTGTGTAAGTGCGTGGAATATCGCCGATGATCTGTGCCCGTGAAGACCCGGCGTGTGGAACGCAGGGATCGGAACGTCAATATTATCCTATATAGAAGAAATGAGAGATAAGGAAGCTGTCCTTGGGCTACTTCCTCGTCCCTCAGTTTCTTTAAATTTGACATAAATTATTCTACACACGGCTCAAAATCACCACACCGAGTAGTCCAGTAGGCACTCATTAATTATAATATGAAAATAATGCGCTTAAGGTCAACCAAGGGAAAAGGTGACGGGGAAATAAATAAAATGAAATGATTGCTATGAAACTAAACTACTAGTACAACCACAAAAAATGTAAACTATGAATGAGAATTTAAACTAGTTATTGAGTGATTACCCTGAACGCATAATAATTAATAGTCTAAGCGGATCATGAATCTAAATAAATCAGATTTGGGAACTTCAATAGGTACAATCATAGTTAAGTGAAATGTAGTAACGAATTTTTAACTGGGATCTCGCGCTAACCATGATGAGGTAATTGTAAAAAACCCACAAGAGTAATCGTCTTAACCTAAATGAAAATTCTAACGGGAAAACGAACCTGAAACCGTCACCATAAATTCAAATCTAGCCAATGCTTTAAACTTGATTATAATCATAGAATAACTGGCAAGAGTTGTTAATAATTAACCAAATTAAAATTACCTAATTCATCTAACGAGACGATTAGTACAAACTTAAAATGTAAGTTTTAATATAAATCGTTGATACGTCCTAAATGAAAAGAATAAAATAGAATACCCAAAAGTAACCGACAATTAATTATAACGTAAATATGATTAGAGCTGTAAACTCACCTACTCCTAATAATGGTTAAACCAAAAATTCCCCAATAAAAGAAAAACTATCGTTAAAGTATAATCCATACAAATACTACTTACCTATGAATAAGAATTTATAAATTCCTCAACCCAAAAGAAAAACTTTAACCCTAAGGATACGGAAATAACAATAAAAATTTGTAGTACTCCCCCATAGGTGACGAATAGGTGATGAGATTTGATAATTTATTACAACCATACCCAAGTTCAATTAAAAGAATCAAAGAAACGCCGAGCTAAGGTATGCCCTAAATTACCTTTAGAAAACGCCACTCTCGAAAAATCCTCTAAAGGCATGTCGTAAAGGGGCTTACAATCATAAATAAATAAATTCCCAATGAATGTAATAAGAGCATATAAGAATTTGAACTCCGTCCATTTTCGGGAATACCACGCATTTTGATATTATGATTTTTATTGAAATACCGATATCTCTAAATTACCTCCGTTAGGTTTTCTTGACCTAATAACTAACGCCAAACGATTTATTTAAAATAACGCAAAAAGGAAAAATCATAATGTTAATGATTCATAAATGGTCCCAACGAATAACTTCCTAAAAGAAGCTAAATAAGCAAAAATCGAAAAAATTAGAAAACATAAAATCATACCATTAATAATAATAAATTAGAAAATAGTCTGGCTAAATAAAATAAATCGAAGACATAAAATTTGACAACTAGTACCCATGAATTCTACTCTAAAGAAAGTATGTAAATAAGATCAGTAAATAACAAAAATAAAAGATTGTACTGTTAATGATAAGCCCGGAAGATTACTCATTCGAATAAAGGGTCTGGTAACTGAATAATCCGTTTCCCCGAGTAATGCTAGAGGAATTCAATAAATAAGATCAATAAATTAACGAAATGAAATTAATACCTACTATAAATTCACAGCGGTCCCATAGTGGGAAGGTAAAGGGAAGCCGATATATAATTCCGCCGATGTGCCAGTAGCGTCTCAACTGTTCAATATATATACTTAGCACACACGTACGCACCACCACTTCAATAGCCATGGACGAAATCGATTATTGCATACGTCACATGCATGCCAGTAACTGCGATATACACACCAATCAATATCCAATAAAAGAAAAATGAAACCTATTAATATCTACCGGGAACGTGTAAAATCGTTAATCCGACAGGCATGACAATCCACAACAAAAATTTTGCACACTCCACTGCGGTTCCGGCAGTAATGAAAAATCAAGCCCCGGGGCGATTCCATTAGTAATCCATAAAAGCCAAAATAAATATATCGCACACCGACACCACTAAATGCCCGTAGTAGTGACCTTTACGACACACGCTCACTGCTGACCGGTGTGCGTACTCTCTTCCGAGTCTGTAAATGGCACCCCGATGCCATATATTAAATGACAATTCAACGACAGATTGAATTTCAAATGGAAAGAAAAATGAATTCACCAGAAAATTCGTTCGATAATTTACAGGGGAATTCGCTCAATAATCTGCAGGATAATTCTTTGAATAATCATACTGTGGCCGGAATCATAGGGAAAGACGTCGAATTAGATAGGCAGCCCTTAAGTAAATCATAATTTTAATTTTTGTTATAGTTTTAATGTTTTATCCGGTGCAAGCCGTAGAAAAATCTTTATGACCAGTCTATTAACTCAGGTGAAATGGAGCAATTCAAATGCAGCGGCGAAAACTTTTAATTTCAAATAAATAATAATCCAAATTCACACTTCTTATTATGAATTTATTAATCCTAGAACCCTGACTGCTGGAAACAGGTTTATAATTTATTAGTTATCAAAGTTAAAATTAAAAGTATTTAATCTCTGTAATGAGATTTAGAACTACAATTACTTGAACAAAAAATTTTGAAATATTATTCGTCAAATTTTCTTTGTGGTTTTCGAACTTCAAATTACTTACCCAATTTTTATTACTTGTGGTCCTTTTCTGAAAGACTAACTATTCTAGCTTGAAAAATTTATTATAAATTCTCTCATTTTAGAATTATATAATCGCTGAATTGTTGTTATGAAAAATTTTGGAAATAGCTCAAACTGTTCTGGGAGGATCTCAACATTATCAATTGATTCAGGAAAAGTTCTAATCATTTTTTTGTTGCATTATTTCATTATAATTATGTTGAATTACTCAAATCATTTTAAAATCATATTTTTGTTGCATTAATTCATTATAATTATGTTGAATTACGCAAATCATTTTAAATCACATTTTGTTGCATTATTTTACAATGATTATTTTGAATCACTCAAGAAAAATTCACAATTATAGGCATTTCCATATTGGACTATTTGATAAAATATTTAGACATTTTAACCATCCTTATATCATTGTAGGTATTTTAGTTTTATGAAACCTTTAGATACGATACTCATTTTAATTTATTAATAACAAAATCTTTAATACACCCGGAATTTTACTATTTACAAAATCTTTAATGCACCTGGAATTACGTGTAACTCTATATATATTGATTCTTCCGAATTGATTCGTGAACCCTCGAGTGTTGTTTAATCACTGGTAGTTAAATTTTGACATGATGACTATAATTTAAATCGTAACATGATTAATCCTCCTCAAATTAACATTGAGGCCATGCTGCATTGATTGCTCATTAAAACCTTTACTTTTGTTTAACTCACCTTAAATTTATTTACCCGTTTAGAAGGTTCTGAATCTCTCATTTGAGTCCACCTATCTGTTGCAGACCAGTGGCGTCAAGCATGGAAACGTGCCTATAAGGAGAGGTACCCCGACACGCCCCAACCTGAAAAAAAACGGCGAGAAGATATAATCCTGATAGAAGACACCATGAAACAATTCAGGGAGAAAGGCCAACCCGGTGGCCTAAGTCCGTCCCGAGAAATTCACGAGCCGACTCGAGCCCTCCTGGCCTGCCTCCAGGACCGCCAACGACGGACTAACCTACTGGTAGACTGGGCCAGTAATTACTTAGGAAATGTTGAGGAGGACATTACCAACGGCACGATCGTCGATGCATATCCACCCAGTCCGAGACCGGCCCGCAACACGAAACGGCCCCTGTTCGTGATTTCAGTCTATTCTCCTGAAGAGGGACTAAAGAAGTTCTTCGAGGACTCGTGACTTCACCAACCCGTAAATTCTGTTTATGTGCAATAAATAATTATTTAAAAATTCGTTTTGTTTTCTCCCCATTCTTAAACCATCTTATAAAATATGTTTAAAGTAACTGCCCGTGTGTGGATTTATGGATTTATTAATAAAAGGTTTTGATGTTCGTCATTACAGGGATGGAACCCTTACCAATACTGCAGCTGGAGTTAGAACGCGCCCAGGCAGCTAACAAAAATCTCCATGAGCAAAATGTCCAGCTGGCTAGGGAAGTACAGCAGACGAAGGACGTTTGGATGGAGCTCAAAAGGGTAAAATTGCTTCACCAGCGGCTTACAGCAGCCCAAAAGGGATGGGAAGAGGAGAAACAGTTGGTGAAAAGTCTGCGAATACAAATAAAGGGGCTGGAGGTCGCACTGTCAGCCTGTCAAGAAGGAGCACCTGTGACCTATCCCCTCGTATTTGCTCCCGCTCAATTGGCTTACCGGGAGGCGATAACATCCCCCACCACGACCACAATAACAACCCCAACTCCAAACAGTTACCGTCCCGGGCGGAAAGAGCGAGCTAAGCGCCGAGCCGCTCGATTGCTGAACAAGGCCTGATAAACTCAGCAAATGTATCTAATTTGTGAATAAATGTTGTTGAGTTATAAATTTTAGGTGTTTATTTCGGATTTATAGTGCCTGTAACACCGTATCCAACACACAAAATATATCACTACAATATAATGAGTAGGACTGTTTATAAAATAACATTGTCAAATCCTTTTGATATTACGATAAACTCTAATGATAAACGTACGACAGACAGGGGACCGAATGATTTAAAGCGAGCGCAAGTCTTCTAACGACAGCTCGTTGGACCCAGGGGTTGTCCGAGCAATTACAGCATTAGTAATAGCGCTCACTTTTTGCGGGCAATCCACCCACTCGAACACATTTCCAACGTTGCCTAGCAACGGGTGCCGAGTGGTAGCTAGAAAATATTTATATGGCGCTACCTGGGAAACCACGGAAAGAATTAAAACAAACATCAAAACACCCAGTAACCCGCCACAAGGTTGAAGTCCTTGTACTTTATCTCGAACTTGGGAATATCACAGAGTCTCTTAGGACAATCGTCAATAGGGTCAAAACTCAATTCGTCCAAATAATTCTCGTAAGAAGTAACTCTGTTTCTATGGGTGCGAACTAGATTACGTTTTAAAAGGGCTAATATACTATGTATAAAACAATGATGGTCATTGTTTTGAACATTAACTATAGCTTTTTTGCAAGATAAAGATCTTGGTGTGGGATATAACTATGGCCAGCTAAGCTATTTATAGGATAATATTTAGTTAATATAAAATCAATTTCTTTGATTTTAACAACCCTCCATCCACTCCCTAAATATGTGAAACGTTCTATTTTATTATTTAATTTAGTAATCCCATCAAGCAGAAAATTATCAGAAAAAAGCTCTGCCTTATTACTAAAAAGTTATCTTTAATTATACCATCTTTTTCGAATTGTATAAGAATGGTGAATTGTATTTTAACTGAATTCAGTTTGTTTATTTCAGATTTTAATTTATTAATTATTTTATTTGTTAGGGAGATTTAAATTAGATTTTTGTGTGCAACATCGAATCTAATACTTTTATAGATTCCATTTAAATCTAACCTTATTTCAAGTTCATTATCAACATTAATTGAACCCCCTATTTGATTATTATCATCATCATCATCGCTAATGATGATTTCAACCCTTTTAATTTTAGAGGGAACACACTGAATATTTGCAGCAGGTCGTTTATTGTTATTATTATTATGTCTCGATGTATTATTTCGTTTATTATTATTATTATTATTATTATTATTATTAATATTTATTATTATTATTATTATTATTATGTCTCGATGTATTAATTCGTTCATTATTATTATTATTTTGTTTATTTTTTTTCTAAAAAGAGATTTTTTATTTAAAGTAAATTGATTTAAGTGGGTAGAGTACACATTATAAAACTCTAAATATTCTATATCTTGGGCAGTCTCACATTTGGGGCATATGAACAAATTGATGCCAAAGAATTTATGGCCAAAGTATCGCTTCATTTTACCATGACATTTTACCGAATGATATGTTGAAGCGATGCAATTTTTCGGATCTAATTGGCCTGATAAAATATATATTTTAAATATCGATAACTTTTTCAATAAATATAACAATTATTAGGTTTTCAATAATTATCATAAATATAATTTTTTCCATCAATTTAATTTTTCAAACAATTATTAGGTTTTCAATAACAAATATATCACAAGTTTAAATATTTCATTAATTCTAACATTATCACAAATTTCAATAAATATAACAAATATATCACAAATTTAGGTTTTCAATAACAAATTTAAATAAGATTTCCATCAATATAAATTTCAATAAATTATTAATATTTGTTTTTATTTAATCCAAATAGATTAAAATGTGGGCATCATTGTCATTCCTCGGAAAATCATCATTCACAGAAATATAGGTATCGTCATAATCCAAATCTACTAAAATGTTTTTTTATTATAAAGAAAAAATAAAATAAAAATTTACCATCATTGATAATAATATCATCTTCGCTATCATCGATAACGATAACTTCATTTTTTAAAATAAACCTAAATAAGCCGAAATTAATTTAAAATTTACCTCTTTCAAATTCATTAACTCTGTCGATCTGATTCTGTATTGTTGAAAACCAGTCTAAAATAATAAATAATAAAAGAAAAATAAAATTAAAAATCCTTACCGGTTTTGGAAGCCAGAAGATTTCTTAAAATATTATTTCGACCTGTCATTTTGAAATTTTGAATTAATTGTGACAAAATTGTGAATGTTTATAAAGAGAATCAGGATTTAGCCAATCAGATTTAGGTAGGTGAGAGATTTTGATGTATGTGTTCTTTGTAAATCACATACAAACAAAAGTATGTATGTGTTTTCTTTGTACATACAGTTTTGTGTATGCATGCAGTCACGCACTTATCATGCAGTGTGAATCATGTGAATCATGTGATTTACAGTGTCTTTGTGATCACGCATTATCTTTGTTAAAATTAATTAATTAATTTATAATAACAATAATAATAATAATAATAATAATAATAATAATAATAATAATAATAATAATAATAATAATAATAATAATAATAATAATAATAATAATAATAATAATAAATCATAACAATAATAATAACACAAACATTAATAAATTTATTATACATCAAATTGCTTGGATAATAACCAAGCTAAACAATGTTGACCACATGTTAAGGTCCATGGTTTTTGATACATAGTTTTAGTTTACCCATTGTTTGCAGTTTCGAAACCATTAAAGCCGGATAATAGAAACCCATAGGATCAAATACAAATATCTTGTTAGGTTTCATATATATTTCTGACCAATGTTCTTCACCGAGATGAGACGATTGAGTATTGACGATTATGGCTTCATTATTACGTAAATATGGAATTTTATCAAGAGGAAATACCCCTAAAAATTCATGTCCTAGTATTTGTTTTCCAATTCAATAGACCTGAACAGAACTACATCAATAATATTAATAATACATTTATAACAACATTTTCAAACCAACACGTTTCTGTTTGCAGTTATTTGAACCTTATTTTCAAATACTCCATATATTACAACATGCACCGGCTCAATCGTAGCTTTAGCAAAGTTTATATCTAATCGTAAATTTCCATTTTGAGGCAATTGACTCTAGTTTAAATCAAAATCGGGTGCCAAAACAAATGTAAAGAATGGATATTTGTTTTTAAAATTATCAAGAGTTATACCACAATTAAGGTTTTTATCCAAATAACCCATATTTCTCACAATACTCTGCATATATGTATCAAAATAATTATCATTATCGAAATCTTGAGTATATGTTTCTCTATAATCACTATTTTTCGATAAAGTTAACGATGTTACTCCAAAATGTTTGAAAATTGAGCTCGATGTTAAGTATGATCCATTATATTGATATTCACTTTGAAATGTTACCAATATAAAGTTTGGAGTTCTTCTATCTCCAAATATTTGTTCCTTATAGAAAGAAGCTGAACCTTTAGCAATAGAAAATTGAACAATTTCCTTTGTTTTCAATGTATATATTGTATGCTTACAATTAAGCCCCAATTGATGACCGGCTAATACAGAGGGCTCAACACGAACTCTTCTCACAAAGAATTTTGCATAAACTAATTGAAGAATCGGTGCTGTGGTAGCACTTGTTAGTGATAATGCCGACTCAGATCTTTTCAATCTCATGTGTTCATTAACACATGGGAGTAAATATTTCGGTTGATCCATAAAATCGAGTTGTAATTATGAGAACATGATAAATAATTTTGAACTCTTAATCCCCTTTTTTCTATCGTCGTCACTACCATAACCCATAGGAGTTAAACATGTATTTTTAAACATCTATTTAAACATGTATTTCAAGGCTCGAAATCAATAAAAGTTTTGAAACGTAATAGGTATTCAGTACCAGGAACAACAATGTTAATCTTATCACTACCCATACGCTTGGCATCCTCAATACTTTATTGTAAATGGGCTAAAATCACAACTAACATTCAAACCATATTTGAAAAACATGCCACTATTTTCATCTAATATTTGATTAGGAATATGACAATATGACAATATCGATCAATATCATTGATTGAAAAAATACCATTACATGTTTTGGGAATACGCTTCTTGTAACCGATTTTACAATGACTATAAAATGGGAATGTATTGTACACAAATGTAAAGTCTTGCAAAGCAACTTCCCAATTTCCATGTAAATAAATAGGATTTTGAAGATCAACCATAAATTTACTTGGTTGATTTTCCGGATGGATTAGTAGGCAACCGTTGCTCGGTAAAATAGTATAGAAACTCAATTTACTAGGTTTTTGATGATATCGTGACGGATTTTGATATCCGTGCCATTTGACATAGTATTGTTTATCCTTACCCACAATTTTAGTTTTAAATATTTTCTAAATTCTGAACACTGTAGATTTGGAAATAACTTGTAATTCCTGTTCATAGAATTTCCCCTGTATTACATTGTTGTCACTGTCTTTAATAACATACATTACAGGATTCTGTCTAGTATTAATTTTTGTAATTCGAAATACTTTATCACTCCAATAACTATCGAAATATTTGATGAAAGGTGAAGCAGATATTTTACTAATTCTAACGTAATTACCAACTTATATTTTGGTTTTGTAATTTTTACAACTTTTTTAGATCTTACTGGTGTTTTTGAGCTGATATCTATAGGTCTCAAACCATTCAGACATCGATGTCATCAACTTGAATAATTGTTATCCATCCACTTTTTGATTCTATCCATGGATCAATTTTTGTTTCTATTACCTAAATAATGATAAATTAATAATAATATAAAGTAATATCATCATATATTGCGTTCCAAGCTCTTTTTAAAGTCTCATATGGGAGTTCAAATCGGACTTCTAAATTACTCAATCTTTCAGATAATCTTTTGACTGGAGTTTTCAAATATCTAGGTTTATCTATCATACAGAAAATATCCATCAAAATTGCTGTATCAGGATATACACATCTTGTTGAATTTTTACCTTGAACGGTTACAACAATTGAGTTAGACATTTTAAAATAACTTACAACTAA
This sequence comes from Schmidtea mediterranea, assembly GCA_022537955.1. Taxonomy (NCBI): domain Eukaryota; kingdom Metazoa; phylum Platyhelminthes; order Tricladida; family Dugesiidae; genus Schmidtea; species Schmidtea mediterranea. The sequence continues at coordinate 77,595,309 of CM039679.1, forward strand.
TATTATTATTAAAATTTCTTTAATCATTTTCAAATCTATATAAATTAATATTTATTGTTTATAGCTAAAATGATGTGTGTGTTTAACTTCTCATTGGTTTAAATTAGTATAAAAGTAATTATTATTTCAATTTTTATCATTAAAATGGATGTACTGAGCGCAGTTCAAACTATGAACGAAATTGAGCATTATAGTAATTTATTACTATTATTATTATTATTATTATTATTATTAATATTAACTATTTTGTAGATGATTATTTTAAAGTTATCAAAGAACGTCTGGAATTCTATTATCCAGATATAAATGAAATATTGAAGGATAAGCCAGCATCAATAATTCCAGACTTGGTCTTTAATTATACATCTATATGGATATTTTCTGTAATCGATGAGTTCATATGGGACATCGAACAAAACAAAATGTTAAAGAATATCGAACCCGAATATCCATGTGTTGATGGATGTCATTGCTGCGCTGCCTGATATCGGAAGTATGTGGAATTGGCTTTGAATAAAGCTCTTCAACAATAATATTATAGTCGAATTATTTCTTTATAACAAAAGTTTGATATTGTTGTTTTGTTTTAATTACATAATAATAATAATAATAATAATAATAATAATAATAATAATAATAATAATAAAATAATAATAATAATAATAATAATAATAATAAAATAATAAAATTAATAATAATAATAATAGAATAAAAATTAAAAAACATTAAAAACATTATAAAAATAAGTAGTAAATTTAAATTAAAAAATGTTTAAAAATACTATGACCTTGAGAAAATTTGAATGACCATGACGAATTATTATGACTCATCCAATGAACTTGACCTAATTTTTAATGACCTTGAAAATATATGATGACTCATCGAATGACCTTGAAATTTTTAAAATGAGTTATTGTCTTTGTCTTAAAAATTTGTTGTACTTTTAGACTTAGAAAAAAAATTTTACCCGGAGGGAGGGTATGTGGTCCAGCGGTGACACGGTCTAGCGGTGACATAACCATCTACCTTTTATTACATCAAAATATTCAATAATTCAAACAAAAATTTTCGATCAATGGAGAAATTAAAATTTCATTTTATAATAACTGATTTTAATTTAATTTTTAAATTTTTAAAAAAATGAATCTTTTTTACAATTAACAATTTTTCTATAAAGAATATTATATTTTATTATTTATTTTTTATTACAAAAAATATTTAAAAAACAATATTAAAATGATATTACTTTTAAAATTACTTTTAATTTTCAATTAAAGCATATTTTTATATTTTCTTGAAAATTCAATGACAAAAGTAGATCATCTATTTTCTTCAATTTTCACTTTCTATGTTCATTTTTTAAATCCTTCCAACTAATTACAGTTGATAATTTGAATATTTTTAGAGATAATAATTTTGATAATTATATGCCATGTAAATCCTTTGGACTTTTTTAAAATTCTCTCATAATTTTGTTATTTCTAGCCAAAATAAATTAAATAAATTATGAAATTAAAATTACAAGTCAATTTATTTTCTCTTTAGAAAATTTTTAATTTAACCATAGAAAACTTTTGTTATTGAGAGAAATCTTTGGACTGAAAATAAAATCGATTAACGGAAGTGAAAAAAAAATGTTTTTGTATTTTATGAATTTCAACACCAATTAAATTATAATTTCATTCTATTTCTTTTTCAAAATAAAAATGAATAGGTTTTATTTTAGTTTCAAATATTTTAATGAATGCCAATCTGCTGACATTATCGAAGTGATGAAATAAAGAAATTTTAAAAATAAATAATATAAATTAAATAAAATAAATAAAATAAATAAAATAAATAAAATAAATAAAATAAATAAAATAAATAAAATAAATAAAATAAATAAAATAAATAAAATAAATAAAATAAATAAAATAAATAAAATAAATAAAATAAATAAAATAAATAAAATAAATAAATAATAAATAAATAACATAAATAACATAAATAAAATAAATAAAATTAATAAAATAAATAATTCATTAAAAAATATTTAAACATTTGCAAATCTATTTAAATCTATTTAATATAAGTGTGACGGTTTAAAAATATAATTTTTGTTAAAAAAAATGTTTGTTGAGCTAAACAATATCTATGTCTGTTTACCTCGCTCCAACCAACAGCGATTCATTTCGAGATGACATACAAATGTCTTCTTGAATTCCTTATATCAGAGAATTAAAAAAGAAAAAACCAAGCAGATACACAAGAACCTAAAAATGACAAAAAGAATAGATATGTTAAAAGTTATATAGAATTTTAACTTGACTGGCATTTAGATAGGCTTTTATTCCTTCGTAAACACTGCATTTAGATGGTTTATTGTAAAGAATAATGGAAAGTATGTCATCGTGGACAATAAAAGCACCAAACTTATTAAACTGAAAGGTTTTCTCAGATGTCAGTTTGACCAAGAAATTGAGGTAATTCATGATTTTTTCTTAGCAAAAATAAACAAATGATCATAGAAGGGACACAGTTGATAAAGCATATATGGAATAGTTAGTTTGATAAACGAATTGGACTCAATATGGAATAATAAAGTAAATGAAAACCTAAAATGAGGATGCTGAGTGGTTTTGGATAAGTAAAATGAACGAAGAACAACTAATATATCAGGTCCACACCGATGATAACCAGAAACTTTGAAAATAATATTATAATTTGAACAAGTATTATTTTAGGACCATAGGTTTATTTACTTTACAAACATGCAAAAAAACATATTTAGAAAACAAAAAAAAATCTACCTAGATATAAATCAAAAAAGAAATTCAAAACTACTTTTAATTCAAAAAGAAGCAATTAAACAAATTTCTAAATAGTCTTTTAATTGTTTGGGCACATTTAAAAAAATATAATTTACTAAGATTATTTAAACAAAACATGACCTTTACATAATATTCATAAAAACAATTTCACTTAAGGTATTTAATATTTTCTTTCTCAATAAACTTGATTTAGGGACCATTGACGGGATTCTTAATAGAAGTGGAGCAAGAGAAATAATTCTTATTGAAATTGAAATTCGAAAGATTGTTAGAAGCTGGCTGGGACATTTGGTTTCATTAAAATTAAATATGATACTGCTAGACTTCCAGGAAAGGTGATTTTAAATATATCTTCGGTTCTAGTACTAATGTTTTGGCGTAGAAATTTTATTTCTCATTTATATTTAAAACTATTCCTTGTTTTTGAGGATTTTGCTTTCGTTATCAACGGAGGCTCGTTTGGAGGAACGGAATAATATCTCCAACTTCATATGAGTTTTATTTAGATTTCGATGAGATTGTCTAACGCTCACCACATTATCAAAATAAAATTATAAACTAGTAATATATTTATTATTTTTTAAATTTATATTTTTCTAAAATTTCTATAATTAAAAATAAATTCGTTCAAAATCAATCAAAATGTATAGAAGATGAAATAAAAAATTATTTCACTACTTATTTTTAGTTATCACATTTAAATTGAAATATTTTAAATGAACAAAAAGGAAAAACATAAATTCTAAATTTATACAAAATTCAATATCAGAACCGCTGAATATTCAAGCCTACCTTAAAATCCTAATTTATTTAAATATAAATTAGAAAATCAAATAGGCACATTAAGTATAAAAATTTTATATTATGAAAAAAATCCTTCATTATTAAATTTTACCTTTGATCTGTTTTTGTTTTATTTTAACATTATATTTATTTTCCTTTCGATCAATAGTTATTTTCCTACGTGTTACACAAAAACAGAAATTAATTAAATATCAAAATAAAAATATAGTTAACTTAAATTCCAATTATTAATTCCAGAATACAATTAAATAATTAAATTAAAATAAATTTTATTTATTTTTCACAGATTTTTCTTTATCAATATTCTTAATAAAAATATCACTCAAAAAAAATGAATGACACAAAATATAAATGTCTCGATTAGTTGCATATGTAAAATATTAATGGGATTTGCATGAGGAGAAACATTTCACACTAATTTCATTAGATACATCACATCAGCCTGAACAATAATCTACTTCAGTTGATGAAAATTTATCACAACTTATTTTATTTAGTTGTTCCCTTAAAATAAACTATTTGAGTATTATAGAAGTCATTTTCATACGGTAAACTTTTTTTTAATTTTAATATAAATAATATTTATATTATTATACCATTACATATTTATCACGAATGGAATAACAAATAAAACTAAAAAAATATTTTAACAAATGCACAAACATGCAAAATTTTAGAATTTTATGCTTTTGTAACGTACTTATACTTATATTTTTTGATTAATTTCTTTTTTCACAATTCTTTACATTGACATTCTCTGGGTATATTTATTCTTTTACAAAGTATTATTTTACAATTATCTGAAAATCATTTATCAGTTTTGGTAATTAATTATAATAAACTTAAACAAAATATTATTAAAATCTTTAGATCATTTATTTGTTATTATCATTTGTTTTATCGATGAATGTGTTTTCTGAAAAAAAGAAGATACGCTTGATAAAAAAAATTCAGACATTTAAAATCAGTCTAACAATATACATTTACATTAACCGATAAAAAAATATATATGTATACATACGCCAATAAATGGATAATAAATTTAAAATTTTATTTATTAGAAATATTAAGCATTGAAATTTGTTTTTATTTCAGTGTTTGTCAAATATTTATCAAATTATTTCTAAATTTGAAAAATGTTTTTACTTTTACTTAAATGCTTCTTAAAGAAGCTGTAAAATGTTAAAAATTTAAACAAATGAGTGATTTTAATAGAATCAAAATTTTAAAGTTTTTAAATAAATTCTAAAAAATTCAACATTATAAATTATAAAACTAAACATTTTTCATGGACATGTATTTAAGCAAAGAAAAACAGAATAGTCTATCAAATGGCCATTTGAAATCCAACAACTGAAATACCGGAAAATTTGCAATTTTGTTTGAAATTTGGTTTGTTTTAATAGAAATCAAACCACTCGATAAAAAACTTCATTATCGACATAAAAAGTGAAATGTCAATATCCCTATTAAATGGAGCTTGAAATATTTAGATAGAATTTCAAAAAATCGATTATTTTTATGAGGAAAATTGTGAATTATTTTTGGGATTTTGACGCTGTTATTTTATAAATGAATTATATCATTGAAATATTAGAGCTAAATTTCTAATGGGAAAAATTATTGTTTATTTTTTTGTTTTGGGTATTTGTAAACTATTCAACGATTAGAAATTCTCTTTTATTAATAATAGTTTTTTAAAAATAAAATTGAACAAATGAAAAATTCGTTACATTTACGCATTGCATTCATATTCATTTACTTACATTGTAAAAATAATTCAATGTTTATTTTGTAAATGTAAAATTGATAATTTAATTATGATTAATAAAACAAACATGATATTTTAAAATATTAAATACTGATAAAACAAAATCCAAGAATGTTTGTTTTAGCTTATTAAAGTTATATAAAGTTATTATAAAATCCAAACCTTTAAATTTGAATATAAAAATATGTTTTAATTTCAAATCTTTAAAACTTTTAAGAATAAAATAAATCGATGGGATTTTCTTCGAAAGTAATACTTTATGTCCTTTAGAGAAGAGTTTTACAATCTTTTCATCACCGTGGACCGATCAAGGTTTGATAATTTTACCGTGATCGGCTGAGGAGGGGAGTGGTTATTGTTTATACTTAAGATTGTTTTATTTAATAATTTTAATTTAATTGTATTTAAAGGTGCTATCAAAGTAAAGTGCAATAAAAAAAATGAATATCAAGTGATTTAAAATGTTAATTCATTAATGCTTAATCAATGAGAACCCTGAGCTTGTTTCTTTGCAACGAGACGTTTCTATCTGAAGGTTATAGAAGACAATGAAAACCAAAGTATGTTTCTTATCTAAAGTTTATTCCGTTGTTTTGCTTTGGTTGCTGTCATCACAGTAAATAAAATGGAAGTAACCTAATTTTCCTTAGGCGACCCGATTCCATTTATTTCGTGGACCGGTAGCTGTTCACAGGCCTGGTGTTGGGGATCAACTCTTTAGAGGACAGAGATCCCTACTTTCGAGATAAACAATTTCAAAAAGAATAGTGAATATGACAAAAAAAATTTGTATGGTCATCGAAATTTAATTAAGAAAAAGTTTCTACAGACAAGTTCATTTTTGAGTGCATTGTATCATAAACTAACAAAGTGTCAAGCTGTAATAAATTTTCTTTAAATATGTTGAATTAAAATAAACTTTTACAACTGCTTAATAATTACACATTTAATAAAATGAAATAGTTATACGCTGACTATGTCAATTAAGCAACAATGAAGCACGGTGTGATATTTGATAGAATTTATAATGTCAGACTAGTTCTGAGCTTACATTTTACGGACTCCACAGAGGAAATATAAAATAATATACACTAAACATATAATCATTACACGCAATAACTATATCATAAATAATGCTCATTTGAAGTGACAAAACTACGGACTACAATCTTATCAGATTAACCAATAAGCAAACAACGCACGTGCTTAGAGCACCACGACGAGCTACTACAATATTTTTGCTATTAATAAATTACTGTATAAACTAGCGTGATGTTTATTTTAAATAAATGAGTCATATTAATTAACTAAAATGTCCACGGTCTAGGTTCTGTAGCCATAGAGTTACTTATTTAATTTAACTTATGATTAAGGGTTAAAGCTCCAGCCTCTAACTTTGAACTCTAGGCTTTATTATTATTAACCATATTAATATTCTTTGGTAAATTGCATACGTAACTGTTTAAGCCAGTGGTAAATTTAAAGTGTTGGCTGTTCGGGCACCATACTTGGTAAGTGTTCAGGCCCCTGACTACAATCATTTATTAAGAAAAGTTTGATTATATAAATGTGCAAATTATAAATATTTCACAATTTAACTTTCGATGAGTACGAGAAGGACAAAGAGGAGCAATGTAGATTATAATTTATTTAATAAAATTCCAATTTTTTCCATTTTTAGAAATTGAGAAAATGAAGATATATTTACAAAGGTTATAGGAAATGTAAAAGAAAATCATTGGAAAACGTTATTTAAAAGTGAAATAATAATTTTAAAGTTATAAATCTTTAAATATTCAGAAATTAGTTAAAAAGATTACTCAAAATCTCGAAATGGAGAGAAAATTGCCGCAATCAAATAAATAATATTTTCCAAAATTATTTATGAAAGAACAAATTTTCAAAAGAGATTTAGAAATCTGTATTTAAATAAAAATTCAATAAAATTAACCTTTTAAATATTTTAAAAACATTTAAAAAATGTAAATTTGTAATTATGAGACTCAATAATTTTCTAGAATGTGAATATGCTTCCTTTTATATATATATATATATATATAGTTTTGATGTATATTTTAGTTCTCTATATTTACCAAGTTTCTAAAAATCAATAAGTGGTTCTTAGAAAGTCTCATTTTATGGTGCATAATATTTTTTTGAAGTTAAATTAAAAACTAAAAGTCGATGAATTAATTCTGTTTTTTGTATTTAATTTAATAAGTAATAACAGGATAAAAATTATATAAAAATTTTAAATTTATATTTAAATTTCTTATAAAGTTACTTACGTGAATTCAAAACTATTCGACAAAGACTTTGCAAAATTTTATTATATTTCCAATCACATCTTTAAAATTTTATCAAAATTGAATTTAATTTTATTATTTTAATTGACAGTGATAATCAAAACAAAGAATTGTAAATTAAATTTGGCAACAAACCTCAAGTCGAAAAATAAATTATATAAATTATTTATTTCAAAACTTTCAATAATCAATAATTTAGGAATGAAAAATAAAAAAAATTTTAAATTTTTTTTTGTAAATAATTTTATTTGCTTAATTCCACTGTTTTTTGTTGTTTAAATTTCGAAGATAAATATTAACAGTTATTGTAACAATGGATTAGCTATTAAAATGTTTCCTTCTCTAGCGAGAGCTAAAAACGATATAAATATTAGGAAACATTAAGCAAATATTATTATCATAATAATGACAAGTGCCAGGTTTATAAATCATGGAAGCTCATAGATAACTTTTATTTTTTTTTGATTAAATTGTAATTAATTATTATCATATTTTGATAATTAATTTACACTACCGGTTTGCTATTAAAATAATATTAATTTCAAAATGACAAATTTTAAACCCTTTAATATTTTTCAAAAACGTTTTATTGGTCCTATGACACATTGTCCCAGACCAATGTAATAAGGTACATGATACCATACAGTTTTAAATAATAAAGCGTCAAGATGGGTTATTAAGAATTTAAATTTCAATTAAAAAACTTTAAAATTATCTTTAATATATTCCAAAATAGAGGAATTACAGTTGCTGAACTAGACAAATTGAAAAGATCTTTGAAAAATGTCAATAATTAACCTCTCTTATAATCTGGAGTTGAGATGTGAAAGTGTATTTAATTTTTCGTTGTAAAGCAATACATATAACTTATATGTATATAGCTTATAATTTTTCATATGCCATCCACAGCCTTATATCATATAAGGATGGCAGATGAAAAACTTTTAATTCTCCATAGGTGAAATGAATTGATGTAATTAATTATTAATAAATTCATGATCGATTTACTGTTAATTGTGGTAACGATTTAATAGAGCCAAAGGTCCTGGAACCCAGATATTTTCTTAACAACTTAGACATGATCAGTTCACTTGAGAACGAACATTAAAATTCTAAGAGCAGGTTACTTCAAAGAAAATCATCATCTCTAATCTTATATACTTTTTATTTTCATAACTTATTTGGTATTTTGACGGATACTGATTTGCTTTGAAATTGCATCGATGATATTTTTGATTGAACCTGAACTTTTGAGACTGATAGCATAGAGCAGTTCTTCAATCAACTTATCATTGATATAAAAGCAATTGACCTTGCGCATGTTTCCAAATTCTTCAACTGGAATAGAAAGATTCTCATAATAAAATGATTAACCAGAAAATCTCAATGAGCTATAAAAATTCGATCCCTAGACGACAACTACTTTTTTATTATCCTTAATCACAAGGATTGTGTTTCTAACATCTTTCTAATTATTGCGATTCTCACGAACAATAAAAATTGCGTTTGATTTCCCACAGAAATATACATTTGCGGCAATTATCAGATTGAGACAGCCTTTCCGGGAAACTCATTTTTAGTTTCTGTATGTACCAGTACTGGTCGTATTCGTTAGAGAAGTAAACGATTTTGTTATTTACAAACAAATCAGCTCCACCGTTTTCATGGACTCTGATTTTTGCTGAAAATGAATTAGGTGACCAAGTTTCCTTTCTTGATTCATTATTCTCCAGACTTCTAGAAACAATGACGCTTATACCATTTTCAGTTGGCCTCATTTTAATAAAATAAATAGTCATATTTTTATTTTTTTCATTTCGATCCAAGCAAAGATAAGTATAATCTATTAACAGGACCGATGAAGAAATGGCGATATCCATAAACTGTTTGATTTTTCATTCATCAATAATAATATTTTATTAAATTTCAGAACAATTAAAGTGAAGCTAAAATCAGCAAGATAGAAATTTATTTAACACAAATTTGTGAATTTCAACTTTCCAATTTACATCAACATATACTTCAATTACACTTTTAAAAAATCTCCGTAAACATTACATTTTTAAAACAACACATTACATTGTTTATTGTATTAACTACCACATTTTATCGTAATTTGCAATTAAAGCAACCTAAAATTTTACTATTTCAATTTTCATTTTCATAAACTAATTTTTCATTTTATTGAAACATTCTTTGGTATATTAGATCTCTGATATTTTCATTAAGATAAAGTAGGAGCAACCGGATAATTATTCATTGTCGACTGAGAAACACAATATCTACGATGGTAACATAATTTCGCAATTAGTTAGGTTCTTTTTACTAATCTAAACAACATTAGTTATGATTATGAGACCACCTGAGCTCATCCATTAATAACTAATCAATTATTTTAATTTAATAAAAACGGTGTCAAAACATAATTGTTAATAATTCATATTCTATTTTTTTTAAATTTATTGTTATAATATAATAATCTATCATTTTTACTTAAGTTGATTTCTGTTTATTTAATTAATAGTAAACGCACGAGACCAAATTCAAATTAATCATATGAGTACAAAGTTCATGAATAACATCTGCAAGTTCATTTTGATTTGACAAAACAAATAATTAAAAAACAACAACTCATAAAATTTCAAAATATTATAATTAATTAAATTCCATTTAACTTCAAAAATTACAATATGCATCGCGTCTGTGTGCGCACTCAAACAATCAAGCAACTAAAATCGTGCATACAGACGCAAGAAACGAAATTAACCAATTATTACTATTATTATTATTATTATTATTATTATTATTATTATTATTATTATTATTATTATTATTATTATTATTATTATTATTATTATTATTATTATTATTATTATTATTATTATTATTATTATTATTATTATTATTGTTATTATTGTTATTATTATTATTATTATTATTATTGTTATTATTGTTATTATTGTTATTATTATTATTATTATTATTATTGTTATTATTATTATTATTATTATTATTGTTGTTATTATTATTATTATTATTATTATTATTATTATTGTTATTATTATTATTATTATTATTATTGTTGTTATTATTGTTATTATTATTATTATTATTATTATTATTATTGTTATTATTGTTATTATTATTATTATTATTATTATTATTATTATTATTATTATTATTATTATTAGTAGTAGTAGTAGTAGTAGAATTATCATTTTTTATTTCACAAATAAAGTAAATAATCAATAGTATGAAATAAAAATGAATCGATTTTTGAATCTTGTATAGATAATTTTTTTATTCCAAATAGACATGTGGTTATGTTATTCACCGTAAATAAAAAGACGGTCAAATTATTTATAAACAGACACATTTATTCAGGTCTGAAATTAACTTCCGGATGCAGGAAAAGCTTTTATAAAACAAACAATGGATAATTAAATAGAAACTTTCTTGTTACTGAACGATAAATTGGAAATCAATATAAAAATGAGAAAAGATCAAGGCTTCAATTTCATTAAAATAATAATTACAAAAGTTAATTATTTTCTATTATTATTATTATTATTATTATTATTATTATTATTATTATTATTATTATTATTATTATTATTATTATTATTATTATTATTATTATTATTATTATCCTAGAAACAAACACCATATTGACAGATTCGTATCCAATTTGAATATTTTTATCGACTGAGATTTATTATTTACAAAATAATAATGATAAGATGCCAAAGATTCTGTCAAAGAACTTTCAAATATTTCACATTTAACAGCAATATTCTGGAAATTTGATGGTTTTTAACAATTAAAACTAATCGCATTTATTAATTTTGTATTTTCGTTTTATATTGATTTCATCTGTATTAGTTGTCTTATTTAATTATTTATAATTCTGATAGCTTATTAATGCGGTTTTATAATACTTTCACATTTAGATATTTCTACTCCTTGTATTTCGGACGCATTTATTATTTGATCAAAGAGAAAAGAAATTTTATTTATTTAATAATCAAATGATTTTCATTAATATTAATACAAATTTTTTAAAAGCAACAGAACAATCGTAGAGCATTTCTGATGAAAACCTCTAAATTTCTTCAATCAAAATGAAAACTTCACTTTTTCAGGACATTAAGCTTATTTATGAAGATCTCCGGAAGCCTATTGTCCAATTCTGATTTACAAGATGTTACATTATAAATTTGTTTGTGGTGTCTGGGTGCGTGATTCGTGGTGTTAAGTTTTTATTGGTGTGCACACACAGACGCGAGTAGCTTTTTTAGGTTTTGGTAATCGATTACCAAAAGCGGATTATTGTCCAATTGGAGTTTTATGTTGTAACATATTTTCGTAAAATATTTGGAATTGTTATCTATTTGTTTTATCATGATGGGATTTGGTGGTTTCTTTGGAGTTTTATGACATATTGAATTTGCTAAAAAATACATTTTGGTCTTCTTGGAATTTTGAATTATTTTGGAATTGGTTTCGAATTTGTAAAGTTTGATTTTGCAAATGTATTTGTTTATTCTAGACTTTGTTTTTTCCTTTTATGAATGAATTTAATCATGATCGCCTCACAAGTTATACATGTGAAATTCTTTAGCTCGAAGAATGGCCATGTGTTTATTAATTATGACAATGAACTTGGTTAGAAGAGATTTGACCGATTATTTAATGGAAATTCTGCCAGAACGAGCTTACAGTTTTACAACTACAGCCTCTTCATTGTCACTTGAAAAGAGTTATGAACTTCTATATGGTCAAGATATTAATATGGAAAATTAGAGATTCAAAGACAGAATTTATTTTTACCACTATATAAACCGATTATTCACAAAATGTATAATAAAAAAATAAATGTTTTGTGAATTTACTATATATTAAGTGATATTCAGTACATTTCCCAATAGTATACTAGTTTCGAGCTAATGGCTGTCATCGGTACTATGCGGGAAGCGCTCAGATTTCTCTTCGCTCCCGGTAAGTGTAACAACTGTGTTAAGTTAACGCTGTTATACATTTATCCTGATGCACTGGACATCAAATAAGTTTGCAAAATTTGGATTTAAGGCAAGAAAATAAGACGAATCTTTATCTTGTACCTCCTTTCACTTGAAACCATGATAGATACAATCTTACCTCTTTGAACTACAAGTTCAACACAGAAACTTACACTTACCTGGCGCCAAGAGAAATCTGAGCACCTCCCGCAGAGCACTGATGAGAGTCATTGGCTCGAAACTGTATATTATTGGGAAATGTACTGGGTATCACTTAATGTAAAGTATATTCTTTGATTAAAATCAGACATAGTGATTAATAAAATTAAGTTTTTCAAGTGGTTTGGTAGTCTGATGGCTTGTTACCAGTTTCTGTGTTGAAAATTTGTTATGTCTTTTCTCATCACAGAAAGCTGTTTCAGTACAATTTTTTATTCTTAATTACTATCTAAAATAATTTCCTTACTATATTTCTTGAGTTTATTATTAAGAGCAATACTTTTTTTTGAATTGTTTGAACTTGTATTCAATAAGTTGTTTGGCAAACTGCCAGAACAAAAAATTTAATAGTTATAGTTGAAGTAATTTTTTCGTCAGTTTTTAAAATACCTTATTTGACTCCCTTGAAACTTCGATAACTTTATCATTTCTCTAATACTTTCCTTTATTTTCCTAGTCTCAAAACAACAATTAGCAATTTTGTTTTTAACATATCATTAATTAAGAATAACAACACCAATCCAAAATATATATTCAGTTACAATATATTTCGACTGAATAACAGCTTTCGTCAGGTAGCCCTGCATCAAAAAATTGCGCTTACTAATATCAATCAATTCCATCAATCGCCTGTGATCGAAACCTCGAGAGCGGAAATGACGGGTAAATATATATTTTGGATTGGTGATGTTATTCTTTAATTTAGTTAATTGCTAATTTTATGTGAAACAAAATGTAAAATAGCTTTGGTAAAAATTTTTAAATATTTTTGTTGAAAATTTTATTTAAATTTTGTTGAAATATCCGTTTTGTAAAATTTACAAAATAATTTATTTTTAACATTTTATAGAATTTGTGATTTAAAAAAAGTAAAAATTTTTTATTTTTGATAAAATATTTTGAGAATTTTAAAGCAGAAATTTGTTTAAATAACAATTATTTACTCTAAATAGTTTAAAGTTCAAGATTACCTGATGAAGACTGTTATTCAGTGGAAATATATTGTAACTGAATATATATTTTGGATTGGTGTTGTTATTCTTTATTTAGTTCATTGCCAATTTTGTGTGATTCTGTTATATCATTATTAAGTAATTATATCAATTTAAAGTTTTCTAATACTAACTATTATTTGAAAAAGTCGAAAAATTATAATTTTAATTTTTTCTTCAATTTTCAATACTATACTAGCAAACGCTATAAGTAATACTATTTTTTAAAAGAAGTTTAAATTAAAACGTTTAAGTATTTTAAAAATGAATTATTTCCCGATGTGTTAAAAGATTTTATATATATCAACATTATAACTTTATTGTCAAACGTATTGCTGATCATAAGATCAGCAATTTTTGTTTAATTTACTTGCAATAAAGATATAAAATATATAAATTCAAACAAAACTTACGAACAAATATTTCAATAATTTTAATTATCTATTTAAAATAATTCAAACAAAATAAATTATACCAAATAAACGAAGTTTAACAGTAAATTTATTAAATTAAATAACAATTTCAAATTCTTGTTTTAACAATATATACAAATATTTTGTTTAATTTTTTCTAAAGTCAAATGAAGTAAACTTGAAAAAAATAGGAAAAAAATATTATTAATCGGTTGCTATTTTAATAATTATCATTTTTCATATCAGCACTATCAATATCGAGATGACGATATTAGCCACTCAAGAGCAGTTATGTAATTTTAGTTCTCTTTTGGGCTTAGGGATAAATTTCTAAGTATGATCAACGGAAATTTTATTAACAGAAATAACCAGTGAGATATAGCCGTTTTAGCATGTCGACATAGTCAGTAAGAAATGGTTGAAGAATATTTTAATAAATATCATATCTTTAAATATTAAGATAATAATAGCTAATAGATGAAATTTATACAACGACAATACTCACAAGTTACAGAATCGTAATTAGTTGAGTAATAAAATATTAATTTTAATATTTGGAAAAATTTCGAAATGAAAATAAATTTACAACAAAATAAAAAAAATTATAATAAAATAAAGTTAATTGTTAGGCTAAAAATGGTTTGGAAAAAAAACAACAAACAATATGTGAAAGTTTATTTTGCACATATTTTTCAACTTCAAATAGTTTCAATGAGAACATAATTGAAATAAATTTAAATCTATTGCATTTTATATATTTTTTAACTCTTTAATGTGGCGTTTTTCTTTTATTGCAAATCAAATTTGCTAACACTGATTAATGTGTCAATTAGTAAGGTAGTTGCTCTAGCATACAGTTTTAAAGTTTCAATGATAACAAGTAGGACAAAAGGTCAACAATTATTGTTTGATCACTATCCAATATCTAAAGCAGGACAGATGACCATATGCGTGACCAATCCTCAAAATTATTAATAATAAAAAGCGCGAAAAAATAAAAAAAAATTAAAGAAATAAAAAAAACATTAAAGAAATAAAAAAAACATTAAAGAAATAAAAAAACGTAAATAAACGCGTTTTCACATCTATGGATTAAATCATTGCTATGTTTATCATAATATTTATTTAGTAATGTGTTTCTTTATAATGTTAAAATTTTAGTTTGTATTTTGTGCTAAAATATTTATGAAGATGTACTATTTAAGAAATTATTTTTATTTGAATTATTAATTTTCATTTTTAAATAAAAAGTCTTGATGAAAATAAAATAATTTTAAAAAACATATTCAATAATATAAGATATATAAGTGCATGAATATATTGACTGCTCAATGACCCTTGAGCTTTATGCAGAAAATAATTTTATATATTACATAACACTCGGACAACAAACGGGGTGTAATCACGTAAATTATTACACAATTACTGTTTATTTAGTACATCTAGTTCGATATCGTTACATAATCATAAAGACACAACATATCCAATTGCATAATCATGGTATGTATTTTTTAATGAAGTGATTGCCATTTTGAATTTTTGTTTTGAATGAAGTGGTCAATATTTTAAAAATAAATTTTTCATTATTACGTATGTTAAATAAGAGTTAAAAATAGTCTTGGAGTCTGAGTGGATGCATTAGTGTTGTCAAGTGTTGTGAATATAAGAGTTTTAGTGGTTTAATGATAATTACGCATAGCTGTAACTCTAGAAACTGGGAGATTTAAAGCAATGTTAGTCGAGGAGTCCTAGTAACTGAATGAAAATCGACGAAAGCTGTGCTATAAGAATATCGAGTCATTTTATTATGGCAAGAGTAATGTACTAATTTACTTGTCAATCACAAAATTTGTATTTTTTCAATCACAAATATGAGCCAAATATCTATTATGGAAAGTAAGATCCAATGAAGATCAGCCAGTCATGAAAGCATGTGTGGTTTTGATATACATTAATTGGATGGTCTAATATTATGATTTTAATTTGTTCACAAACGTTTTCAGGTTTTGCTACCAGTCGTTTTTATTGTCGTTATATTTTACAAATACAGACAGGTTCTGATCACCGATCACTATGTCGTATAATAAATAAATGCACTCTTTATCTTGTCTCACTCAGACTTCAGATTCTTTTAATATTACTTTCGTCGACTTATTAAGCCACTAGCAGACCTTCTTAACATTGCTTTTGTCAACTCAAACTTCAGGTTTTCATATCACAAACCTTGACAACACTAATTCATCCTCTAAAATTCCTCTATTATTGTTTACTCTCATTTAACGTTATGTAATAAATTAAAAATGTATTTTTTAAATGGTGATGACTTAATTAAAAAATACCTCTTATGATTACATAACCTAATATATCGTGCTTCAGCACATGATTACTTGCACAATTAGTTCCCTGGTGATTATTTAATGCACACAAAGGGATCCTTGTTCTTGATATCTAACTATATGCTACTAATTCAAGATAAAACAAAATATACAACTTTAATTTTCAATAATGTAGGTTACATATGAAATAAAGTATGCTATATAGACAAAAAGTACGACAACCTAATTCTAAGATTTATTTAGCATAACATTTCTTCAAATTAAAGTCAAATTAAATTAAAGTCATAAAATTAAAACTACAAAATAAAGTAAGTCATATACTAGGTTGTGTAAAAAGCTCCCGGGCAGTTTTTGATTACAATTTCAACATATAGAATGACAATAAAGGCAAACATGATTAACCAACCGTTTTATTTAAGCAATGGTAATATACTAGGTCGTGTAAAAAGAGTTTATTAACTTATAACTTCCATGTATGCAAAGTGCTTTGTAAATTCACTTGCTGCTGCTGCATGGGAACATTTTACACGACCTAATATAAGAAATATACAATAAAAGATATTTTTTATTGAATATCAAGAAATATTATTTGTGGAAAGCGAGACTCAAAAATTAATTTCACGATATATTTTGAAAGTTTTATTCTCACTATAAAGATGGAATAGAAAATAAATAATTTAAAAATTTTTATTATATTTTAATTTATAAATGACATTATAGTTTCTATAAAATTTGACTATGAATCAGATTTTGTAGAAAACATAATGTCATTTATAAATGAAAAAAAGAACTCAGAGGTAAAAATCAAAAAATGTCCTTATAATATATTTTAATTTATTATTATTTAAATTAAACTGATTTTAAATGTTTTTAAGTGATTTTTTATTAATACGTATTTTATTGCGGTCAACGTAAATTCAAAGATAGTTTTGAATTAGTTTACAGTATTTAACGTTCGAAATGACAAAACATTTATGATATTATAGTTTAATCTGATGTATTGTTGTTTTTTTACAAACGATTGACATATGTTGCTTTATAATAAATGAAAACATCTCTGAACATTATATTTTCGTAGTAAAAGGCATCTTGTGAAACTCTTAAGTTTGTTATCTCAAAGGTGAATTTTCATTTTAATAATGAATGGTATCAGTAAATAGATTGAGTTGCTATGGGATTTCTTTAAAATCGTTTCTTTTCAATTTGAAAAGTTATTTACAAGCGATATTTTTAATTTAATTTTTTGTTTAAATTTTCAAATTTCAAATTTTTAAATTCACGATAAAAAGACTAAGTATTTATTCTTGATTAAAAAACCTAAAAATAAAAATTGCTTTAAATCGCGTACGAATATGTTTTAGGCTTTTTATTCGGTAGGCAGTTTGAGCCAATTTTATTTTTTATTCGAAAATATAATACTCCTTATAGTCTTAAAACAGAGAATAATTCTAATTCAAATATACAATTGGTTTGTTGAGACAATTTGTAAAGATTATACATTTTACTATATCCATAGTAATGGTTATATATTGTAATTCGATATCAGCTATTTTATACTGCAACTCATTCACTATTAACGGTTTTTTACAACCGATTATTCTACACTTTCGCGATTTAAAAATATAATAGTACGTTTTCCACTTTTATCAACAATTTGCTGTGGCTTTCCACTTGGAAAACTCATTTTGCTCACATCCGTCTTTTCTCTATAATTTATATTAGATAACATAAATAATAACATAATTAATAATTTATAACTATTCTGGATTGATGATTTATATCAGTAAGCAAATAAAGAAAAGGATTTCAATAATTTATTCACAAAGATCAGTAAACATGTCGGTATCACTGTTATTTTATAACTCAAAATCTGTTTCATCAAGGAGGCAATCATCGAACCCGTAATTTAAATATTTAGTATTTTTCAAAAATCCTTGCAATACTACGGTTATTGATTTTCTTTCTAGGCAGGCTTATCAAATAATAGAAATTTTCTAATCAGTTCATTTCAAGATGCAACTAAAAACCAACATGGTTATATATCCCTTGATTTCACTTAGCAATGTCCTGATAAATTACGGGTTAGAACTGATATTTTTAACAAAGAAGGGGTCATGGTTTATAAACAAAGCTGAAATCAAATATGATCATTAAATATGTTAAACCATCAAAAATGTCAAAAACTAAATTGAGAAAACTTAAAACAATTATGAAAAAGAAAAATCTATTCATCCAAAAACAAGTTACACTCCGTCAAAAAAGCTTGTAACATCAAATTTTCCAACGTCAAATCTCATTTCACATAATTTAAAACCAAAGCTATTATCAAAAAAACATATTAAAAATTGTTACAACAGTCAAAAATCATCGAAGTTTTCCATTTTTTACAGCATTGCTAAAGGCACCAAGTGTTAAAAGAATGAATATTTTACAATCATTCCTAATTTCGTTATTGATGATTTACTAGATATTTTAGTTAAGGTTGTCACAGGAAAAATTAAAGTTAGTAAATCGAATAAACTTGTGTTGAATAAACATAAGAAACTTCTGTTATTACTGAAAAACAGTAAAAATCGAAAAATCATGAGAAAAATCATTTATAAACAACAAGGTGGATTTATTGGTTCACTTATATTATTAGCTTTATGATTACTTGGGGGAGTAGTCGGACAATAAACGATGGGTCAATCATTGCATAATTTTAATTTAAAATTCAAGTTGTCTTGTTGTAATGAAGAAGATATGAACGAATCCAGAAAACGAAGCAGGTTTTGGTGGAGTAGAAAAGTTAAGGAAAAGAGTTCCAAATTCGAAAAAGGCGACACAACAGTGGTTATCGGGTCAATTGGCATACAGTTTAAACAAACCGACGAGGAGAAGATTTCCAACCAGAGCATGTAAGAATTTTGGTATTGACGATTTATGGCAAATGGATTTGAGGGAAATGATACCATATTCTAAAATCAATAACGGATACAAATATATTTTAACACGTATTGATGTTTTCAGTCTTTTTGCTCGTGCTTTTAAAATCAAAACAAAATCCTCTGATGAAAAGGCTCAAGTTATAAAAAACAATGTTTAAAGATGGACATCCTGACAATTTACAAACAAATTTGATTAAAGAAATTTACTATAGTAAAGTGAAACAAGTTCTTTGTAAAATAAACCATTATTCTGTACATTCACAATATAAAGCTGCTAATGATGAACGATTTAATAGAACTTTGAGAGATAAACTCAAACGATTCTTTGTACATCAGGGAAATAAAATATGGATTAATAATTTGCCTAAATTTATACTCAGTTATAATCATTCATCACATCGAGGACTGAATGAATTAAGACCAATATATATTTCCTCAGAAAATACTGTTGAATTATATCTCAATCGAAAAATTGAAAAAGTTAAGAAACCCAACTATAGTATTGGTCACCATGTTTGAATTAGTAAACTATCTGCTTCACCATTCATTAAAAATTTTGATACAAATTTGAGTGATGAAGTTTTGTTATTTCAAAAATTAATACCAAACAGAATCCTGTAATGTATGTTATTATGATAATAATGAAGTACAGCAAAAATTCTATGAGCAGGAATTGCAAGTTATTCCACCACCCACTGTATTTAGAATTGAAAACAAAAAAAGATTGGTAAGGATAAACAATACTATGTCAAATGGATTGGGTATCAAAATCCATCATGAATATCAACAAAATATATAGTAGAGTGAGTTTTTATACTATTTTACCGAGTAATAGTTGTTCAACAATCCATCCAGAAAACAAAGCAAGTAAAACGCATGGTCGATCTTCAAAATCCAATATATTTACATGGTAATTGGGAAGTAGCTCTACTGGATTTTATCTTCGTTTACAATTTATTCCCATTCAATAGCCAATCGGTCATTGAATATAATTCGAAAAAACTCGTTATAGAAAATGTTAATGTAATTATACAAAAAGATTATTATAATATGTTATTTGCAAACCATATTTATACTTCAATTGCTCGATAAAGCCATTTGAACTTCTATTTCAAACATTATTCGATCCAAAACGTCTTGGATTTAATCAATTACATAATGTATTTAATGACTGCATTACAATAGATCTTAATGCTCTTACAAAAACTAATGATGTAGTTGAATTCAAAATTCGGTTGTCGTACAATGAGATAACTGAACATGCATACACTTTTAAAGATGACTTATATATCACAGACATTGAACAATTGCAAAGTTATTTATCAGATAATTATGGAGATATTTCAAATGTTTACGAGCTTGACAAAAACAAAGTATTTAAATTCTATATAAATTTAAGTGTAACTCAAATTAAATTTGATTCAAATTTGATGAAAACATTAGGGTTATCGAAACATACATATCTACAAAATGGTGGAATGCATGAAGGAACAGTTAAACCAAAAATAATTAGACTTCATCAGCAAATATTTATCTATAGTAATATTGTAGAACTGGTGATTGTTGGAGATACTAGCGTTCCGTTAATGACATCTATATGGGTTGAAAAACATTAACAGGATGAAGTTGTACAAATTAATGTAGAAAATCCCATGTTTTACCTGTTTCAACATCTTGTATAAACAATATAGAAATTAATATACGTGATGATTGTGGAAAACTTATGGATTTTGCAAAAGATTAAAAAACTCATCAAACCCTACATTTTCGTAAATTAGATGGTTTATTCAGATATTATTAATATGTACAGTGATAGTCAAACAGGTGGTTATATTTTATCGGGTAGCAGTATGGATCGGGTTGGTTGAGAATAATTGGTAGATTTGTACTCCCGATTCTTAAACGTCTTGGTAGTTTTGGTTTGAAAACTGCTAAAGATGTGATAATGAATGAACAGAAAATATTACCATCTCTTAAAACAAATGCTTTATCAGAGCTGGGGAAATTTTTACCGGGAGTTGCGGGTATGTTTCAAAAAACAGCCAAATCCTGCTCCATAATGTAAAAAACATCGGTCATCACATACAAATAAACGAATGAAAGGACATGGTACAATATTTGAAAAATGATTTGTGGTAAATCTGAATTGTGTATATTTGACAGTCCATCACCTCAAGCAGAATTTTTCGGAATCCAAAGTTTTATTTATGAGACGAATTCCGGAATTTTCGGATTTCAAATTCCGAATATGCAATCCCTAATAATACTAATAAAATATCATTTTAAGATTTGTTAAAAAAACTTTTTAAAAATAATTCATTTGAAAAATAATTAATTATTTCAATTGAGTAGAAATCGAGTTCAATTATTTCTATCCTATCTGATATTGAAAGGGAAAATATAGAAAAATATCGTAAAATATGTGTTTAAATTACATTTTCTTGCAATTCAATTATTGCTATATTTATTTAATTAGATAAAAAAAGATTCATAAATATGAATAAATAAAATATAACATTTAAATTGACAAAACTAATACAAAATCAAAACACTAAAAGACTATTACTAATAATAAATCTTTTCTGAATAAACTGCATATTTCTTTAAAAATAAAAGACTAATTATCTTTTATTCAAGAATACCTATATTAATGGCAAATTTCTGACGTTGAGGGATCTTTTTGGATCTTTTCATCAAGTTTGGATTCTTCTAAAAGAGTCAAATAATCGCATTTATCATTAAACAATAACACTTTATTTTTGTAATTTTTAGAAAACATTTTTAATTTTATTTTCGTTAATAAGATAAAAAAAATCAAATCAAATTACCTTTGCAAAAACATTTCTAAATAATTTTTAAAGAGATATTTTAAGAAATTGGATAATTGAAATTACTATTTAATCAATTAAAACAAATTATTAACATTGTTGAATTATTTTCCAAGATTGTCAACTTTCGAAAAATAATTTCACTCTTACTCATATGAGACTATTTGCTAGTCAATATTTAGAATATTCTGTGTCAGGTCTTCTGCATGGAAATTATGGTAAACATCAAGTTTACTTCTTTTATCAATTTCAAATTTTAATAGAAAACACAATTAAATACACAAATATATTTCATTTTAAAATTCAACTCTCAATCATGTTTAATTAATTTAGTATAAATGTACTACAAAAGTTACATTTTCTGAAACTACCTCTTTTATTTCAAGTATAAGAGAAACATAATATTATCATTTCTTATAATGAAACATAGAGTAATGCAAAATGAAATTTATGAAAAAAATAGCAATTATAAAATAAATGTTTTGCATTTCAAAATGAAAAATAAAATATTTCCAGTAATTAACATTTGTTGCTTAGAATATGAATCGAGTTTGTAATTCTTTGTTTTATTTGTTAAAAAAATTATATTTAATGCACCCAGTGAAAATTCAGATCCGTTAGTCCAATTTTTATTGTACCTTCATTTTGTATCATTGTAATAAATTACAATACGTAACTATTTTCTACAGAATCTGAGTTTGACAGCGCTTCTACTTTGACCAGAAGACTTGATTTGGCGTTCATTTCAAAAAATTTCTTTGAATTTATTAAAATTTTAAATCTTTGTATTAGGTTGTGTAAAAAGTTCCCGGGCAGCAACAGCAAGTGAATTTACAAAGCACTTTGCATACATGGAAGTTATAAGTTAATAAACTCTTTTTACACGACCTAGTACATTACCATTGCTTGAATTCATTTAATTTAGTACTGGTGTTTAAATTTAAACTTTACTCTATATTTAAATTTAAATTCTGTCGGAAATCGTGGAAATGTCAGATGAAAAAAATCGTTATTCGAGCTTTGTTAGGTAATTACTAGAAAATAGGATTAGCGAAAAGAGCAGCAGTGAAGGAAATTTGTGCAGTTGAAGGTGAGGGTACCGTTAAGAAGTCAGCAGCTGCAGAATGGTTCAAACGCTTTAATAATGGGGATCTTAGCCTGGATGGTAAACCACGATGGGATAGTTCATCAGTATTGAATGACAATGCTCTAGTTGATGGATTGAATAAAGATAAACATGCAACCACGCGTTCTTTAGCCACGAGTCTTGGGGTCTGCA
Organism: Schmidtea mediterranea; assembly: GCA_022537955.1. Taxonomy (NCBI): domain Eukaryota; kingdom Metazoa; phylum Platyhelminthes; order Tricladida; family Dugesiidae; genus Schmidtea; species Schmidtea mediterranea. The sequence continues at coordinate 77,619,015 of CM039679.1, forward strand.
AAAAACTGTACATAATCATCTTCAGCCCTTTTATTACACGCTGAACCGGCCTCGTCAAGATCCATATGATCTCACTAGTGCACAAGCTAAAAAACGAGTTGAAATATGTCAGCAGCTGCTTAAAAATCCTACAGAAGATCGTTTTTGGAGACGCATTGTTACCTGCGATGAGAAATTGACTTATTTTGTTAATAACAATCGATTAAAACAATGGGTTAAACATGGAGAAGAACCTGAATCAGTTATCTGCCAAGACCGTTTTAGTAAGAAAGTGAGGCTGCTAGTCTGTTGGAACTTCCAAAGTGTTCTGCATTACGAGTTTATTCCTGACGGTCATGCTGTCAATGCAGAGCTTCACTGTGAACAGCTGGATCGTGTATACAACATTTTAAAAGTTAAATACCCAGCATAGTCAATCAAAATTCAGTTCCCATGCAATTTGACAATGCCCCCTGCCATCGCACTCATCTAACTCAGCAGAAGATTGATGAATTGTCTGATGTTGAAGTTTTACCCCTTAGTCCATACAGCCCAGATGTTACTCCATCTGATTACGGATTGTTCCGTTCAATGCAACATTTCTTACGAGGACGAAAATTTACAACTTTATCTGATGTTGAACATGCTTGTCAGCAATTCCTTGCCAGTAAAGATCAAAATTGGTATTTTAATCAGATTCGATTGCTTGTGGAGAGATGGTAGCTTGTTACAGACAATGGAGGACTTTACTTTGACAAATAAAACGGTTGGTTAATCATGTTTGCTTTCATTGTCATTCTATATGTTGAAATTGTAATCCAAAACTGCCCGGGAACCTTTTACACAACCTAGTATATAAATATTAAAAAATTAAATAATAAATGTTAAAATTACTTATGTAAAATATTATGTAAAATAGTTGTTTCTAATTAACATTAAGTGTATAATGTAAAATTTTTATAAATTTAAAATAATAAATTTAGTATGTTAACCCATGCCGTACCAAGCTGGTCAAAATGACCGGCAAATCAATCAATCAATCAACAAGTTTAAATAATTATTTTGATTATATTATTCAAAATTTATTATTATAAAACAAAAATCTTTCATAAATTCTCCAATATTTGGAAAATTAATTACAAAATTCAAATTATTGATAATATACATATAACTTGGCAACATCGCACGGCATTTAAAAGTTTTGACATTCGACATAGGCGTGCTTAGAAATTGGCTTTTTAGCAGGCTACAATTTAGAGACGCGTGATTTCACATTATTTATTTATATTTCATTATTATCTTTACAATTATAACATATAAATAATCTGTGTTCACCACATATAAGTCGGTCAAAATGGCCGGCTTGGTATGCGACGTTCTAAAATGGCTTGGTAAATGGCGGGTTAATGTGAATAGAATATATGAAAAATGAAATCTGTCCTTCTTTGATTGATTTTGCTGTGGTTTTGGATGCATTAAATAAAAATCATTATAAAATATTTTTTAAAAATGTTTAATTTGAAAATAATCAAAAAGTGAAATGATTAATTAAATTAAATTAATTAAAAAATATTTATTTTAAAACTAATAAAATCTGTATAACCTACTTAAATTATTTACAATATGCATAGATTTAAGTAATGATGACAAGAAAATTGTCAAAATATATCGTAATATTTGTGTTTTAACAGTGATTTCTTGTAATTAAATCATTTCCATGTTTATATATATATATGTATGTGTGTATTTAAAATTACATATTTAAAAGTTTTAAGATCGATTCGTGTGAATTATCGACAAAATAATAAATGAGTCAATCCATAAATATGTCCATGCTATTCAAAATGTTCTTTAAAAATGCAAATTTGATATGTTACCGACAGGCAAATCTTTTGACAAGGAAACCTTTTAACTAAGAAAATATCATTGACGGTGAAATGTTTTTTATAACTTTCATTAAATTTTGTTCACATGATTTTATATTAAAATCCTTTTTTATACATTAATTACTATTCCATAAACTTCTCAAACATTTGATTTATATTTATACTGTTATATTAATAATGGCGAAAAAAGCCATTTTGAATGCACAAAGTTTGAGTGGAAATTAATTTACATTAAATAAAGATTTTCTAAAATTTGTAAAAAGAATTTAATTACACAAATTAAATAATATTCACAAAATTGAAAAATCAGTATTTTTGGGACAAACAATGTGAGTATTAGGTAGTGAATGATAATTTAAGGACAAATATAATAATTTATTATCAACGGGGGAGGGTTTCCAAGACCAGGTAATAGTGTAAATAATAATTAATTAATTAACACGTTGACGGACAGTAGGAACAAGCGAAGTTCGAAAATTGACACTATATGTTTTTGTGATTTTTAGAATGTTAGAAGTATAGTTTTACTCTTTCTGCTTAAATAAACTTAATTTTGATTAATTTAGTACCTTTAATTAGGTTGCGGCTATAACCGTCATGGCGCCAGCGGACTCTATACACTAAGTGATAGGACGATGGCGGCTATAACAGCAAAAATTTAAAAAGTAAATGACAGTTTAATGTTCAAACAAGCAATTTTGTATGCAACAAAGTATTTTGGAGTTTTACACGAAATGTTAGTTCTTAATCAAACAAAAATAAATAAATGACAAAAAATTTATTATAATTTTATAATTATTATACATTATTTTCGGTATGCCATGTTTCAAAGCATGGTGCAGGACACAGTGCAGGTTTTGACATGCAATTCTTGCAGCAATATGATGTTTCCTTCCTTATTCCCTGTTTATAACATTGTTTACAACGCTGAAAATAGCCGTAGTGTCTAAAAACGACCGTTTCGTTTTGGACGGCTATAGCAGTCATGCCACATTGTGAACTTCGCTTTGACGGCTATAGCCGCAATTGTCCGTCAACGTGTTAATTAAAATATCTGTTAAAATATCTGACGACAGTAATGATTGTAGTACGAAAGGAGAAATACTGGGTATGGCAGGTGTCACATAATCCAATTTAACCGCAGTCTTGTATATTTAAATTAGTGGTACTCAATTAGAAGATATAAATTGTCCGAATGCGATTTAATTTTGATTAATGTTAATCATAGATTATCAAAGGAAAACTTACTAAACTAAATTTGCCATTGGATCGAGGAAATTATATCTATTGTAATAACTGAATTTGAACTTATATATATATATATAACACCAAAGGTTATGTGACCAGTTTGATGATAACAAATGCTAAATAGATTAAGTCACATAACGCAAACGTAAATATAAAACCTTTATCAAATCTTTGAAAAATAGCAATGATTATAAAAAACTTTCATCAAAGTATTTAATGTTATTATTACATTTATATTTATTTCACATAAATCCTTTAATCTTTAAACGATAAAGTTTAAATTCAAGAATTTGACTTATATAAACAATTAAACTATTTATCTTGAAGAACTATTAAAACAAAAATACTCTTTGAAATCTGTTGATTAAAACAAAATATATTATGATTATTTATTCTTTGTGAAATAGTCTCATTCGAACTCAATCGGTCTTATTTGTATTTGTATTTTGTCTGGTCTCGCTGGTTTTCTTTAAGTGAATGCATTTATAATATATTTATTTGTGGAGAATAATCAGATTAAAATTTTATAAATACTGACAGAATGTTGTTATGATACAGATTAATAATGACAGAAAATGTCAGTTATTTATTAATATGAAATAATTAAAAGAAATAAATTATTAAATTAAATACTTAAACAAACCAAAATTAATAATATTTATTAGTACAATGAATTATTTTTTTTAATATTTTATTGTCTAACATAAATCATAATTTTGAGAAATAAAATATTTGCTGAAGATTGATGTCAGTATAGTAATATCTCTACAGGTTATATGTGATTTCTCTGCAAAATATGAATCTCTGTGATTAATAAATAAATTATTTTATCAATTGAATATCAGTAATTATGAATTTAATAATAAAAACAGCCAGGATATAAAAATAATAAAAAAAATAAAAATTTTGATTAAAATGAAAATTACAATAATAAAACGTGTGAATGATTATATATTTCTTTACTGAAGACTAATAGCTATAGACTACTCCAAACGTTTCAAGCATGATTATTTATTTTTAATTAAAAAAGAATCAGAGTCATTACCGTTCCCCTTAAATAAGTCTGAAAAACTAAATTGTCATCAATTTCTTGCAGTTCATTTTTTCTTAGTTTCTATTATATTCTAAAAATAATACATATATTTTACAGTCGTACAATGACATATAATTACTTATGAAATTAAATTATTTATGAAATACAATGTTAAAACATTTATTGCATCTAAAGTATTATTTAATTAGTTTTATTCATTTTACCATTTTAACGTTACTCTATTTAAAAACGAAAATAAAATCTAACAAAACATGTGAATAAATCTTTCTCTCATTATTGTTGGATACAATTATTTAATAAAACATACAATTTTGATAATAGTAATAATAACTGACAAACCTAAAACTTAAAATGCAAAGTAAGACTAAATCTAACAATAAACAATAGTCTAACACTTAAAACTGCGTTCTGATTTTATAAATTTGAATAGGAATGGTTAACTTTTCTAGTTAACTTTTTGTTTATGACTGTATGCCACTAATGAGTATGTGTGCATGTATCAAGCAACGTATGTATTTTTCTGCTTATAGGAGATTGGATTTGGAATAAGTGTCTATTATCTCATTAGAATTGAATAAGTTTGTTTGAGCTTTTTTAATTAGATGAATTTGGCAGAATTGCAATTATAACAAAATTACATTTTCCAAAATCTAACCTAAAACAATTATTTTTGACCACATTCTAAAATGAATCATAGAAGGTTTATTATTTTCGAAAATGTAATTAACAATGTAACCGTAATCTAAATTTGTATTTTTTTATCATTTTTATGACGATATTTTTTAGTTTATGTTAAAATTAACAATTACAAGTAAATTTTGATAAGTGAAATATCATACAAATAAATTTAAATATAAGCAAACAAACGTTTTCAGTCGAATGCCAGTTTTTTTATTTGAAAATATAATTAAAATACTGCTGCGAAAGAATTTTCTGAAATTCTAGCAGAAGAAAATTTATCAATTTTATCAATGCAAATATAATTATCTATTCAATAAAAATTCAACTTAATTGTAATGAAATAACCAAATTTATTTTTGAATAAAAAATAAAAGTTTAATAAAAATTTATTAATTTCTTTTTAATAAATATTATTTATTATTGATTTAAAATCAATTTGTGCATTTTATCGAACTTTGATCGATTAACATTAGATAAATAAATAATTCTTTTTGAGAAATTAGAATTCATTATTTTGTCAATCAATTTCGTGCTTAGTTCAATTTTCTGACAAAACTCTAGAAGAAAATCATAATTAATTAGAAAATTGAAATACATTAATTATTATCAATCGATTTTTAAAAATGTCTATTGATTAATTAATTTTAAAAAGAAATTCAATATAAATTGTAATTGTAATATTATTACTCACATTTATTCAATCATAATAATAATAATAATAATAATAATAATAATATAATAATAATAATAATAATAATAATAGCATAATAATAATAGCAATAGTAATAATAATAATAGTAATAATAGTATTAATAATAATAATAATAATTTCAACAACAAACAAATAAAAACATGCAAATAAAAAGATCAACATTAGTACAACCTAGTAAATACTTAATATAAACCCATAAAAATAAACTCGTAAAAAGATAAAGAATCAATCCTTTCACTATATTTCTCTTATACTTAAATTCACAAAAGCTTTCTGGAGAAGTATAAAGACCAGTATCAGTTGGTTTTCTATAAATCTCTGTCTCATAATGTTTATCTTTGCGTTGAATTAACAAATCTAAAAACGCAATTGATGACATTCTCTCCGTTTCACATGTGAATACAATGTTCTTATGTAAACTGTTCATAAAATGCAAAAACGGTTTTACATGTTTCTGGTTTTCAAATACAAGAAAAATATCATCCACATACTTTTTATAAACAAAAGGTTTTTCAAATTGGAAAGAAGCAATTTTCTTTTCCAAACTAGCCAAAAATATTGATGCCATCGTTGGTGCGATAACGTATCGATAAACAATTGATTTAAAAGACTTCAAATTGTTTATATAAAAACTTAAATAATAAGTGAGAAAAAACTTTATGTAATGCATTGGTAATTAAATCAAAATATCCTGCAGTTAACATTCAATCAGCGACGAATCCATTAAGATGATTTATTTAAATCATTAAATCATAACTATTGCATCATTATTTCTTTTGTTTCTAAAGGGTATTTTTGTGTTCTTTAAATATCTAAGATTTTTACGTGTTTTAACTTTAAATATTTTGAAACAAATTTAAAATGGATATAAAGTTTCTTACAGAAAGGTATCTGAAAATTTGGGAGTCTATCGATGTTCAAAATTATAAATATAAATGATTCTTATTTAACGTTATTTATTTAAAAATTAAATAAATAGGAATCTAATTTATTATTATCATAATTAAAAATAACATAATAATAAAAAAAGACTAATATCTTTTATTAGACCGAGAAATTTAATTTAAAATTTATTTAATCGGAATGATGACGTATGGAAATGTAAAATAAATAAATTACTTAATATCATAAATTTTTTCCGTATCAAATTTCATTCAACTGTATATGACAAAAAAATAAATTAGATTAATTGAGAATTTCTAATGTTGATTTTTTATATTTCTCAAAAAATATTGCAAATTTCGCAAATTTATTAAATTAATTAGAAAATTGAAATTATCTTTACGGTCTTATGTCTGATGTTTAAAATTAAATTAATTACAAATTAATTAATTAATTTTTTTTAATTCAAAATATTGTTTATTATTATAGTTTTTTTTTAATATTTTTCTTTTTGTTTGGTTTATGCTGCATTTGGAGGCGATCATTTTTTATTGGAGTTGGAAAATTAAAACTGAAGTTGGATTCAATTTATTTATTAAAGTATCTGCTGTCGCTGTCAGCATTTCCTTTAATGTCTAGTGGCATCAGCAAGCAGTCAAATACACTGACTGACTTTTTCATATAATTTCCTATTTTTGTCTCAAAACTGAGCTTCAAAATTTATTGTTATTCGAATTTTATTAACTAATTGAGAATTAATTAGAGACGATTTTTCAATAATTCAATTTAAAAAAGAAATTATTCATAATGAAAGAATAATTTATTTTAAAATTAATTCATGAAAGGTTATGGTTAACGAAATTCATGAAACATAAAAAAGCCAAATTAAAATTATTTTTTTCTTTTTATGTTTTTAATATTTATTATTACTTATTCAATAAGTATTGCAATAAGTATTGGTCTATTAGAAATTATTGACATGACAAACAAATATTCATACAAATTCCATAATTGATAAATTTTACCGTTTACAATCATATATTATTTTGTTATTATTATTCCTTTTGTATTTATTATAATTATTATATTGGTTTTTTCAAATTAATTATGGAATTCAAATTAAAAATTTAAAATTAATTAAATGAGTAATTTTAAGATTGTTGAAATTTTATATAATTTTTAATATTAAGAATGAATGAATTTAAATTTAACTATAATTTTATAAAAATTATATTGAAATGTATGATTGGAATCATGGCTCATTAAAAGGATTATCGAAGCTTTGAAAAGATATTTAAATAAATTAACAAATAAATATTTTTTAAATAATCATGTTATATATTTTTTGTGGAATTTGAATTATTATTAACTATGATATCAGAAGAAAACGATTGCAATGTAATTACAACTAAAAGTAGGAAAGCAATTAATACTTGTTTATATAAACATCATTAGAAAGTTTTTGTGAGTTTAAATATAAAAACATATAATAAGAGGATTGGTCTGTCGTTCTTGGACATTACCATCTACATATTGGAAATCTATTAAAAGTACAGATAAATTGATTTATTTACTCAATTGTTTTTTACCACTTGTATTTTGATTGAGTTTAATTCATTTTATTTGGATTAATAAAATTTATTCGATTCCAAAAATATAATTAAGCAATTACTAATAAACCTGTAAATATAACAGTTTTTATATTCCATGATTATGACCGCTGAACTGTCGAAATATTTTTCAAAAATATATTTTTAAAAATGGTGCTATTTATTTATTTCAAACAATAGAATTCAAATTTAGCCTTTTACTCTTTTAATATTTATTCTATTTTTAACTCCTCTTCATCTTACCTTGAACTCTAAATTGCCTTCCTTAAGTTTAATAAATTATTAGTAAGTATTACTTTCGCCTTAACCAATTTTACATGAATTAGTTTACAAAAGTTTCTTTTTATTATCGGAAATCACTTAAAGGTTTCGTGTATTTGAATCAATTCATGGAGGAATTTTACTCGTATTGTAAAGATTATGTCCAATGGTCTGTAGAGATATATTATTTCATTTTTAATTATTATTACTATTTAGATGATTAAATCAACTGTTTCTCCATGGTAATATGCAAAGGATGATGGAAATCACTGAAAAAACCAAAGCTTTGGAAGAAAATCTTGTATTAAAGTTTAATAAATGTATAAATTTATATTTTGTTATTTTATTAAAAATAAAATCAAGTTTAAGGTTTATTGATGAATACACGTTCAGTCTTCCTCTCACCAATGTTCTTTCATTATATTTCCTGCAACATGATCAGCACAATCCTGAAGTTATTACATTTATATTGTTCAGTGTCTTTAAATTTCGACTTATTTACAGCTTCCTTGATGTTCGACAAATTTTTGCCATTAATCTTCAGTTTTGGTTCAATGATAATTTCTTTTGCTATATCCGTTTGGTCTTGGTTTCGCTCCGGTTTTGGTTTTGGTTTGGTTTAAGAAGGACTAAGTGTTTAGTTTTTATTTAATTTTGGTTCGGTTTTGGTTTATAAAATGAAATTTAATGTGTAATACTTTTTTCCTTATTGGTATAGTATTTAAGCAAATTTAATTAAAATATTGCAGTCAGTGCAATAAAAAGCAAATACATCTTTTTTAGTACCTTTAAATGGTTGTTAGTAAGGATGTTAATGATGCATAAAGGAACCAATGTTATTAAAATACCTCAATTAGTATAAAATATATTTGTCAGTATTTCTCCCTACTATCTATATAAGTATGAACATTTAAAAAAATAATTAACATCCGAGAAGAATATTTCCTCCTCAACTAATAACATTACTTTAAGCAATATAACAAAAATCAAATACAAATTTAATAACATTATATATTGCTTAGTTCAAATAATTCAATAAAATATCTTCCAGGAAAGCATCTTCTAACAGCAAATACAATTTTTGTAAGTTCACATAATTCCTTATTTTTCTCATCACTGTTTTCCAAAAATTTTATTACACCAAAATTTGTTTTAGAAACAGGAACTTGTTTAATATTTTCAAAAGAGAGTAGTTTACAAATCATATTTTGAGATTTAGTATTGGTAATGGGTTTTCCATTCATTTTATTGATTTCTCGAAGTTCTTTATGTTTTTCATTTTCAATATGTTAATCATTTCTTCCAGTTCATTGACTTTTATGTTAGAATTCTCATTTATATTAAAACTTACAGACGCAGCTACGATTGTGTTAGTTTTACTAGCTACGCTTTCATCACCAAAATATTGCTACGAGTGTAAACATATTTGAAGCAGATGCGATTTCGCTCTTGTTTTTTGAGAATCATTAAGAGGAATTTGGTATCTCGGATTCCAATACATAAATATATAATATTTTGAGTGCTACAATCTAGGATAAGGACACACAACAATAAATTGTATCCTTTTAAAATCAGAAGACTGCATCAATTAGAAAATATTTTTTCAATATTTTCAATTATATTTTTCATGTGATTTTATGAAATAAAGATTTTTAAACAAATGTATTTATTTTACCAAGTTGTGTGAGTTTAGATTTAGGATTTTGTTGTTGACATTTTATAGAGTCTTGTTTCACATGATAGTGTATAATAATAATAATAATAATAATAATAATAATAATAATAATAATAATAATAATAATAATAATAATAATAATAATAATAATAATAATAATAATAATAATAATAATAATAATAATAATAATAATAATAATAATAATAATAATAATAATAATAATAATAATAATGATAACAATAATAATAATAATAATAATAATAATAATAATAATAATAATAATAATAATAATAATATTGTACAAGTAGTACCCTTGTAGCAAAACAATTAGTTTTATTGGTTACTAATTTAAAAAATAATTGGAAAAAATAATCATTTTGTTCATCCATGAAACCCCTGTCAGATGATTTCATACCTTGTATAACCTGAAGCAGCCTATTTATTCACCCGAACATTAGCCAAACATGACATTTTACCAGTTGATCTACTAATTTAATATTAAAACTACAATACATTCCGGATATAGTCGGCAAAGTAAAAAACCGTATATAGTAAATTTTTTTTCATAAAAATAGCGCCTTGCTTAATATGTGCTATATAAATTTTATCGGCTATAGTAAATTCTTTTCATGCAGATGATGGTTTTATATAAATGTGTGTTTACCTGTGACCTATTTATTTATTATAATGATCTAGATAGCTCACTGTTTTGATTTATATATACATATATTATATATACATGAAATTTTCTGCAACTTACGTAAAAATACTAGGAAAAATAATTTTTAGTTTAATATTACTTTCCCTCAACGGGCGGCGGAGGTAATTTGAATAAGACATGATCTGGATGCGATATATCCATTTACTCAAGACAGATGATTAAAATGATAAATCCTTCTTATTTTGTTTTTTCTGGTTTTTTATACTAAAGAAATAATATTGACCTCGTTTTCACAAATTTTGTTTAAACAACTAATTAATTTTTTCTTCATTTCTTAATAATTTATTGATTAAATTTGTTTTATTTCTTTTTTCATAAATTTACAATTACAACTCGTTATTTTAATTTTCCAATAATTTATTAATTTAAAACAACCTCAACACTTTTTAAAAATTATACTTTGAAATATTTTAAAATGGGTAAAAAAAATTTTAATTTCTAAATATATAACAAACCTATTTACTGCATTAAAATTTGTCAAAATTTGATACCTGTATTATTAATTTCTAAAGATTTTATTTATAATTCTGTAGACTATAATTAAAATAGTTTGAAGAAATAAATTTTAAAGAAATTTATATTTTGGTGTTTATAGCTTTTAAAAATTAAAGCTTTTTGGATGTTTATGTTTTTACAAATAGATTATTTACCAATTTAGTTTAATTAAAAATAGATTTGTGATTTTTTCTGAAATTATTAATTAATTCAAACGAAAAACATTTACAGAGTGAGTTTGGTATAGTCTTACATATTTATGAATGATCTTTTTCCGCCAAATGTAAACGAACATCAAATGTCAATATTATGAAATTTTTAGGTTTACAAATATTTACAGGAGATATATAATGTTTCTTACTATTTTCTACACACTCACATAAATTACAATTTATTTATTAATTATATAAATTATTTTACAACATTATTCCTTTGAAAAAAATAAAATTCTACATTTTATTTCATTTTTACAGTTAATTTAAATATAATTAAATATTCAAAATTGTGAGATATGACAACTTTGATTTTCAAGAAAGTTTAATTTCTAATAAAAAAATGTTTTCATTTAATTTTGCAGAAAAAACATTAAGTTATATGATGCATATTTTGCACCATCTTTCAAAAATGACCATCAGTTATTCCACAACTTAAGGTCTTTTATAAGATAAATATTATAAATAAGCAAAAATAGACACTCATTTATAATAACAACAAATTAAATGTTTAAATTAAGTGGATTTATCATAGAAAAGCAGAAAACATTTTTGGGCAAACATAAATTAGAAACATACATGTATGCACACAACAACCCTATAATAACAACGTACACGCTTTTTCGCATTTCACATTTTTGTTGAGTAAGAGAAGAGCAAAACGAAGTAATGTAAAATATAATTAATTTAAATAAATTTCATTTTAGCTTTATTATAGATTGTGAAAATGAAGATAGATTACAGAAAATTATGAAAATTATAGAAGATCATTGAAAATATATTTGTGAATTAAAAAATTTTAAGAAACTTAAAATTCTATATTTAAATAAAAAATTTTTACATCTCACATTTTTAAAATATACACAAAATAACTTGAAATTCAAAATAAATAAGAAATTTAAATAAAAATATTATTAATTGAAAAGAATAAAAACATTTAAAAAATATAACTTTTAACCATTATATTGGTCATTTCTGATACTAATTTATGAAAGTTGGTGCATTTGTGACCTAATACTTTTCATTCTACAGTTTTTCGTGGTTTTTACTTTAAGAGTCACACATCTTTTTTTAACTCTATACCACATAAATCGAACTTATCGTTTCTTTGCACTGGATAAGTAACAAGGCAGTGTAAATGAACATTTACTAAGATGTCTTGAGTAAATTTTGTAAATATTTGTCTGTTTAGGTAATTGCCATCATAACAAATAAGGCCAAAAAGTACTTATAACGAGATATTTAGACAAAATTGTTTTATACTTCCAAAACTGACTTTGAATGTAATTTTCTTTTAAATAATAGCAAATTTTTGGTAACAAAAATTTTTTGTCTTTTTTTATTATAAATTTCTTTCTACTTCCAAATTCCAGGAGTTTAGTGAGAATAAGATCTCACAAGCCAGTTGACTTATAAAAAGGTTACCTTTATAATGAATATATAATTATTTATCTTTATTTACCTTTATTTATCACCTAAATTCCACAAATCAACAACAAAACGAAAATCATGTTTATGTCTTAAGGGTAATAAAATATTGTCATAGAAGTTCGAAATACATCAAACATTTAAAGGTTTCCATAATAAAGGTGTCCAAGATAATAAACCTGAGAAAAATGTTTTTAAAATGAAATCCTAAATTGCCATTTTTCTATTATTCTCATTTCTAGAATTTTTTATGGTTTCTGTAATATATAATTATTTATTTATGTTATGTTAATGTTATAGATCGGGAATTATACATAATTAATATTGGAAATTTTATTAATTCTGTTAGCCAGTATATCTAATTAATCAAATTACTCATATATATTTATTTATTTAAATATTTGTTTATTTATATTATTTATATCAATTTTTTTGTTACCAAAACTTTGATATGAATATAGAAATGTAAAGTTTAATTTACGTGGAAAAAACATTGAAAATAATGAATAAAGTGACTTAAAATTCAGAAAATCCAGAATTCGGATTGATGTATAAAGAAACGTGCTATATTCGTATGATTTATTAGGAAATACACCAAGACACAAATTACACAGAATTGTGTGCTCATTTGTAAACTTTATAGATTTAGACAGATCCGTATGTATTCAATATCCGTTATCCTGGTTGTACACTCACTGATAAGTATGTCTCAATGCATTTGACAGTATATACCTTTTTTTAGCTTATAGCAGATTGAATTTAAAAATGTTTTACAATAATAGTAATATTCTACTTTGTTTGTAATAAATCTGTACATTTTTTAATGTCAAGTAATTAAATTTATACTATGAAAAATATTTGTCTTTCATATATTATATTCTTATATTTATTTTTTAGAATTCGACTTTAAATTTCTTTAAAATCCGATTATTTATGCGCAAATTTCCCACATTTGTTGAGAATTAAAATTGTTAAAATTATTTTATCCAAAATAACATTATAACCCTTTAAAGCAGGGCTTCTTAAACCATGGGTCGCGACCCCATTTGGGGTCGCGTAGCAATATTCTGGGGTCGCAAGAGATAAAAATACAATTTAACAGAAAATGTTTTTTAACTTGTAAAATTATTGTTATAAAGATAAAATAACAATTATCATAGATAAATATATCATAAAATCTTCTAGTTCGGAAAGATTGTTTGTACCTGCATTTCTATTAAGAGTATTGTAATAACTTGAATAACATTTACTATGAATTAGAATTAGAAGATGTTATAGGAATTTTAAAAAAATATAAATTTATTTTTCTTTTATATTTGTATGGGGTCGTCAAGAAACTCGCAATCATAAATAGGGTCGTGAATTACAAAAGCTTAAGAAGCTCTGCTTTAAAGTTTATATATTGTAACATATACTTAAAACATTTATTGTTTATTATATTTTAAAAAAAATTTATAAATAAGACAAATAATGATGGCAATATTAAATTCATTTAAAAAAATAATATTTTCAAAATCTTAATTCAAATTTCTTACAAATAATCTGTGACTGGTTACATTTAATAAAAATATTAAAACAAAAACTACAATGCTCATTACAAACAGTTGAATCTAATTGAAATTTTATTTAATTATTAAAATTCAAAAATAGAAGAAAAATATTTCAATAGCTTTTTGTCTCAATAAAAAGAATTAATATCAATAAAATAATTCTTATAAATATGTTTAGAGTAAAAAGAGTAAACCTTTTTTTCTATACTACAGTAGAGCTACGGTTAACGGAGTCAATGATTCTGTGGATATCATCTTCGTTACCGGCTAATTTAGCTCTTTTGTAATTATTCCACAAAGTTCCAGTAACATCTAAAGCAATGAGGTCACTGGATATTCTACTGACTGATTGCAACAAAAATATGCCGTCACAACCAAGATTCTTTCGAACAAATCTGACACAGTCTCTTTCATCTGTACTAGTAATTACTTTGAGCGCTTTAAGATATTGCCTGACAAATTGAACCCTGCGCAAGGGTAAACAAACATTGAGTGTCCATTGAACAGTATTGAGGGTTGTAAGAATGCTTAGAATGATGAACCAAAACCACAAGAAAACGTAGACTTTTTCAACAAAATAATTAATTGGCAGAACACATTGTAGCGTATAACTGAAATAAAAATATAAAATATTATTAATAAATTTTTATTATTAAAAATATGAATAAAAATTGTATAATCTTTACAAAAGGTTTCCAATAGTAGTTTCAAAACTTTAAGTCGCTGACAAATATTTATCATTTTTGAAGGTTTTTATAAAATACCAAGCTAAATAACAAAGATTTGGTAGTTTTGAAATCATCTTTGTGGTCAAACATTATTTGTAACAAGCAGAGAGAATAACTTATAACATCGTTTTGTGAGTTTAATTGTTAATATCTTGAGAAAATGGAAGATTGACGGCAATATAACTAGTTTTCAAAATCGTTTTAATAACACAATAACTTGAATATCAGAAATGTCGTACAGATGTCTCGTCAGAATTTTAACAACGTACAGTTGTTTCACATTTCATTAGCTGTAAACGAAGTATCCAAATCTTTCTACTGTAAATTGTACAAGTACTTAATTCAAATGTAACCTCTGCCTCTTGTCGTACATCAAAGAAGAAAAGTTTCCGGCGACGATTTCAATAATAAACAAATTTGACACATTTGTTTCTAAAATCAACAATAATATTCTGTACTAAACTCTGTTAAGAGAAACTACAAAAGCCACAAGTAGTAGTATGTAAACGTATATATATTGTTTGTCTTTTACCCCACCTCTTTTGTTCAAACACTCTGTTTGTTTTAAGGTTATCTCAAATATTTTTATTATAAAAGATTAATTGACACATATAAAATTCATTTGCTTGGATGAAGGATCTTTCGGTGGTTTGAAGGTGATACACCTGTAGAATACAAATAATGCATAAGCAGTTCCACATATATTTTCTCAATATTTCATACGTCAATTTGCAACTTGTGGCCTTGCATTATCGTGTTTCATAATAATCCTTTTACAATTTTGGTCGCTATTTTGAAATTCTTTATTTAAATGACTTTATTGAGTCCAAAAAACGTCTGCTCTTTAAATCAATCATTTATGTTGCAAACTCTGGTTTGGAATCATTACCTTTATAGATAGACTTTTCAAATGTCGGAACAAACAAGTATTTCACAAACATTAAAGGAATTTGATGGTAGATTTAATTTATACTTTCAACAGCTTTGGCAACGTTGTCACCATCCTAAATTCGTCTGCACTTATTTTTGTGTGTCTACAATGTACCTGTATAGACACTACACCATCAATACTACAATGCTACACATTTAAGTCTAAATTGTACTTTTTTGAAAAAAAAATGTATTTTTTCATGTTTTAATGTATGTCTGAAAATATGAAGAAAAAATACACAAATATTGGAAATGACTTTATCAAAAAAACTAAATTCGTAATTCGTTGTGGAAAATGTAAGTTGAGAACTTAAAAGTTACCAATTCGTTCCACTTATGGAAATATTTGGATTCAGTTTTCAAAGGAATTTTGACATGTGATGTGATTTACAATGCAAACTCCGTTCATGAAAGCCAACGGGCTTTAGCATGCACCTGATGATAATTTGCCACATATATTTTATTTACCCAATTAGCTCCAAACGATTATTATTTATTAAAATAAATTGAACTATTTTATTAAAACAAAAAATATATGTATAAAAGTTCTGCTGCTGCGGATTTGGCAGTGCCTCAGTTTGTCGATTCAAAAAATCAAAAATTATTTTTAGATGGAATCAAAGAGAAACCGGAAAGTTTGTTGATTGTGTTGGGGAAAGTTTCGTTGACTAATTATTGTCCTCCGCTTTTTTATGTTATAAATATATTATTATAGAGAAATACGAATTTTATTTCTTTGCTACTTCATATTTCTCCCTGTGACAGCTAAAAATATTTTATTATTTTAACCAGTCAAAATTATTATCAACAATTATTAAATTTTGCATTTATTTTTGTAAATTTCTGTGATGCAAAATGTAAATTATTTTATTTTGACTAGAGGCAAATATTGAAAGTATAATTTAATAATTATACGATTAATAATTAAATATTTATTTCTTTTATTAAATGTGTATATTTGTTTAAACTAGTTATAAATTAAAAGGGATAAAATAGGAAATAGAATTTATTCAAACTTTATTATTTGAATCAACTAGATCAGTCACATCGAAAGAAATCAAACGGTTTTTCCGGATCATAGATTCTAGATAAAAGAGTTTTCACAGTAATAGTTTGTTTAAATTTGAAAAATGTTTTCTAATATTTTCTGAATTACCTTTCTTTTTTCGTTTAATGTCATACACTGATTTTACAATGAATTTTGGTTTATTAATGTTTCTCAATCTTTCCGGGAAAATATTTTGAGAGAGCTTTTAGAATTCTTTAAACTTTAAAATCACAAAAGACTGCATACGAATTAGTCTATTATCAATTATTAAAATTGAAAGAAAACTAATTTGAAAAGATATTACATTTTATGTTCGTTCAAGTATTACATAACCATGATTTATTACGCAACTTACTAACAAATGAGACTTTAATCCAGCTTCCACAATAACTTTTAAGATATAAAATTGCATTTTAATTACATCATAATCAAGTTTTGCTTTGACTTTATCGTTTGATTGTTACGGTAGTCACTTTTCTGTGTGCTGCTACATATTTTGGTACCCTCCTTATTACTCATTAAAAAATAAAAATATAGCTTGATGATACATGATATATAATATATATATATATATAATATTGTTTATTTTTATTAATTAATTAATTATTTATTTTTAATTAATTATGATTAAATATTCTTTTTTTAAAATATTCATGACATATACATAACATGTACAATTTTTAATTAAAATAATGAATATTACAATATAACAAATATAAATTTAATAAATCGATATTAAATTTACAATGATTTAATTAAAAGTATTAATTGTTAATGTCATATCGATTTAATAAATTTATATTTGTTTTATTGTAATATTCAGAATTTTAAATAAAAATTGTAGTATAATAATTATAGTTTAATATGAATTTAATTGTAGTTTATTTACATCTTATGAACAAATCTTTCGCTTTCTGCTCCTCTTTTATTGTCCTTTCCTTTCCACGAATGTTTTTAATAAATGACAAAATTTAAAACAAATTTTTTAAATATTTTAAAATTTCATTTTCCTATATCCAAATATTAATAAATTTGAATTTGTTTAATTTGTTTTATTAATTTTGTTTTGTGAGTGATCATAACTTAATATAGGTAGCAATATTTTATTGATTTTATGAATACACATTGCGGAAAAGAGCTTACACTGTCATATGTTATATTATTATTATTATTATTATTATTATTATTATTATTATTAATATTATTAATATTATTAGAACTCGAGTACAGAGATGACAGGAGTGTTGATCTAAATAATAATGAAAAGGGATATAAAGAAAATTGAGCCTAAATATGTGTTAGTATTGCGGTACTCTGAAGGTTTTACAAATTATAAAAGGAAGTTAAGTAAACAGATGGGAAATTTAGAATATAAGATCGTCTCTAATTCGTGTAAGGTACGCAATATGTTTATCAATAAATCAAAAACTCCGATTCAATTTGACCAATATTAGTGAGCACAATACAGGCTGTACAAGTGAAATAGGAATGTCTGATTTTAGAATTTTGTTGAAAAGTTTTAATAATTATTGCGAACGCGTGACATGTGAAGCATTGTTGATAAGGTCATTATATACAAAGATTAATGTGCAAAGTGCTGAGACTACGAATGTTTTGAATGTTTTTAAATAGTTTACGTATGTTAAATCATGTTTATGTATTGTTTTTTTAAAAATAAAACCTTTTTTTAATATTATTAAAATAATTGAATTTTTAAATTACATTATTTTTTAAAAATTATATTATAAGTAAAAATTATAATATTTATAGAAATAAAATTTTAAATTAATTAAAAGTTTTTTGAATATATTTTTTAAATATTTATTTATTACAAAATTAAATTAATAAAAAATAATTTGTTTAAATTAAATGTTAATTCATAATATTTTTAGTTGGTTTTGAGTACCTGAAGATGACAGTTATGCTGTCGAAATATGTCGTACGAAAAGTTTTTTATTGGGGTTATCTTTTAATTATTTTATTATTATTATTATTATTATTATTATTATTATTATTATTATTATTATTATTATTATTATTATTATTACTTTTTAATACTCATTCATTAAAATATATTGTTTAGTAACTTAAATATAAATTTATTTTATTTCACTCATTCTCATTGTTAAAAACCACTTATAATTAACAATAAGTACTGTACAAAACGTAAATTAGACATGGAATTTTTATACATAATATTTAATTAAATTATAAATAAAATATGTTATTCCGGTGTTTTAGGTTTCTAAATTTATTCTCAGTGAGATTCTTTATCATTATACTGGCAACCAACTCAATTTTAAAATTTTCGTCACTAAAAAGACGTATGTATATCCAAAATTATATATCTGAAATTGTATAGTTTATATATGGTTTAGAACAACTTTGTAGTTGATAATATCTAGTTTTAAAAGTTACGATGAATGAAAAATTTATGGAACCGAAATGTATATAATAGGACGAAGCGGCAGTATCTATCTACCCCACGGGAATTAAAATTCATCTAATCATATAATATCTATAAATATCTTTCAATAGATTCTGTTTATAAATTCGTATTGTGTATTTTGTTTAAATTTATATATTGGTTAGAATAAAGGTTCGCAAAAGTTTAATTTACATATAAATTTGTATTGTTAGAATTTTAAATTGTGGTTTCATTTGACTATCAAAGATCTAAATTCTGTTGACATAAAGTTAAAGAAAGTAAGAATAATATTATGTAAAAGAAGAAAGATAGGTTATTTCCTAACCAATGCAAGTTTCTTTCCTCACAAATGTGAAAAAGTCAAATCAAAATAACGGATTAATAAATGCACTTGAATTAGAAAAATTAATTTTAAAAACGTTTTTTTTGTGAAGTTATAACGTTTTAGAGGTTATGATTAGAGAAGAGCCGATTTAATTTACAAAAAGGATTTTTGCTATTTTTGAAACATAAATGTATTTTTGAATTCTGTATAAGTCGGGTCAATGTTTCTATAATAATCTTTTAAAAGCAATGATTTACCATGTTGTCTCAAGATGAGTAAAAATGTGTCAAATGTGTCAAGCAAATGATTCTTTATCAATTTCATTTCTGAAATGGAGTTGTGGAATTTCATAAATCCTTCCAGAAAAAGTGAAATTTTAACCTGACGAAGAAAATCAAATTCGTCTAATAAACAATGAATATATATTTTCAAACGATTTATAATTATTATTAATTTATGATTACTTAAACGAATTTGATTACTATTAAGTATTTTTTCTTCAGAAAATAGTTTTACAAAATACAGTATGCATTAAGTATATATATATATATATATATATGATTTTGTAATGCTTCTTTCTTAATTGGCATAAAAAGAAAATAATAATAATTATAATTATAACAATAATTATAATAATAATAATAATAATAATAATAATAATAAAGGTAATAATAATAATTACAATAAAAAAGTGTTTTTAAGTTTATCTTAATCAGCCAAAACAAGCCGAATGTCGAAAAATCAAAATTAAGTAAAAACAAATTTTAAATGACTGATTTAATTCAGATTTATAATATTAAAAGTTTTATTTCCAAATATTTTTAACTATGTTTAAATCTTTATAAAAATGTATTATTCATGTTTAAATATTGGCAAATAAATTTTAAAATGTTTTAAAAATTTGTTTTAAATTTTGTTATTTATTAAAAACAATCATGGAAAAGTAATAAGAAGCAGAAAGAAAAAGACTTTGTGAATTTTGTATAATTATGGATCAGGATCTTGTAAAGATCGAAATATTTCATATTTTAAAAATTAAAAATTGTGGAAATTGCTTACCCAGTTATTTATTAAATTTATGTTTAATTACAATAATAATAATTAAAAGAAAACGCTAATAAAACACTATTCGTACGATATATTTTGATAGTTTAACTGTCCTCTTCAGGCACAAAAAAGAACTAAAAATTTTATTAATTAATTTATATAATTTAAACAAATTATTTTATTATATTAACTAAATATTCTAATAAATAAATATTTTAATAAATATTTAAAAATTTTTTTATATAAATATTATAATTTTCTCTATTTTACAATACCATTTTTAAATAATAATGCAATATTTCATAAAGTAAATTAAATTTTTTTAATAATATAAAAGTTTAAAAACTTTTACAACAATACTGAAACATCAAAGATTGAAAATGATAAATTGTTATAAAATTTGGTAACAACAATATTTTGTTTTGTTATTTTGTAAACTTGAAGGATTATTTAGATATTTTAACATCCAGACTAAATTAATACTACGACGCTCAACTAATCTATTTTGAACAAATTGTAGCAATTTAGAGAAAACTTGACCTTTATGGTCACTCAAATCCTTCAAAATAAACATAAGTACACCATTTGCTGTAACTAGTGTGGCATCACTTCGTCACAACTTTTCAATTGCAGTTTTTATTGGATGTAATGAATATAATATTGTTTTAATATATTCTTCTTCATTTATACTATTTATTGATTGAAATCGAGCATGGTCTTTAATATGCATGTTCTCAACTCAACAAATCGCTCGAATATTAGTAAAATACTATCCCATCTTGTTTTTACATTAATTATTAACTGAAGTTCGTGGTTATGCTCTATTTGAACGTAAATTTTCAATATATCATTTTTAAGAGGTGATTTATGAACTACTTTACGAAACTTTTTCAATAGTTTTAGCAATTTTAATATTATTGTGAAATTGATCTTAAAATTATAACCCTTCATTTCTTCAACAAAACATTTATCCGTTATGATAATTTAATTGATGTTTAATATTTTATAATTTTATGATAAAACAATCAAATATAAATCATGTCATTTATTGACTTAGCAAAACAATGTAATTTTTTATTTTTACATTAGAAATGCTAAATTTATATTAATTATATAAATTCTTCTACTCTCTTTTATTATTTGGATTTCATAATATTTCTTATATTTGTTGAAGAATAGAATGGGTTTTAAATTAATAAAAAAACTAATAGATAACGGGAGGTTGTGACTTTGAGATTCGGTTTAAGAAGCCCTACAATACACCAATTACATGTAAATTGATAAATAAAATCAAAACACAATTCAATCAGAGTATTTGATTTAATAATAATAATAATAATAATAATAATAATAATAATAATAATAATAATAATAATAATAATAATAATAATAATAATAAAAGTGAATGAAAATATCAAAAATAAAGAGGCAGCGAAATTCTAGTTAAAATTTTGTTATGAGTGATCAGGGCTGATTATCGGTCAAAATATTTCATATTTTATGAATAAACATTGCGGAAATTGGCTAACATTGTTATTTATTTAAATTTTATTTAAATAATAATAAATAATAAATAATAAATAAAAAATAATAAATAATAATAATAAATAATAATAAATAATAATATTAAATATAAATAATAATAATACTAATAATAATAATAATAATAATAATAATAATAATAATAATAAAAGTGAATGAAAATATCAAAAATAAAGAGGCAGCGAAATTCTAGTTAAAATTTTGTTAAAATTAATTAATTAATAATAATAATAATAATAATAATAATAATAATAATAATAATAATAATAATAATAATAATAATAAAAATAATAACAACAATAGTAATAATAATAGAAGCAATAATAACCATATTCATTAACTAATGTTTGAAAAAAGTTAGCGTGTAAAATGTATAATTTAATTTATCAGGTTATGGCAAATTGATCAAAATAGAAGCAGTTCTGCTAAATTTCATCATGGCGCCATTGTTTGCTTTGTAAAATAGTTTGAAGCCTTTTAGACAGAATTAGAAAAATAATTATTTAATTCAATTATGAAGAATAAATATTTATTAATAAAATAAAATTTTTCGAATAATCAAAAAAAGAAAAATTTGACACTATCTAATAATAATAATAATTTTAATAAAACTAGAATTTGAATAAATCACTATGTAAACTATTTTCCGTAGTGTTTATTCAAAAAATAAATTTTTCTTAATAAAAATTCCGCTTTCAACAGAAGAAAGTTTTAAACTAAAATAATTATTATAACTATAATAATATTAATATTAAAATAAAATAATTAATAAATAATACATTAATGTTTTTCAGAAAGTTTCAAGTTTATTAAATGAGTTAAATCAGCGAGTTATGTAGCATCTGAATTCTGGTGGCATATTATCGGTTTTCAAGCATCTTTACATTTGCCAATAGGACTACGAATGAAGTACATATCTGCCATGATTCTAACCATTCTAATGGCAACGATTTAAAATAACTCAGAATTAACGAGGCAATCCTTATCAAATGCAAACCACAAGAATAATACTCTAACGAAGAGAAACAGAATGTGCATTTAAATGTAAATAGATGTTTAGATAGGAAATTCTTTGTTTATAATAACTCTATAAAAACCAAAACATAACATAATGGTATGTTTTCTGCAAAGTTTTATGAATTTCGAAAGGACGAAACTTTAAACTTTGGTAAAGAGCTTTGAAGATATAGCGGAATAGTGTAGAAACAATTGACTTTAGATTGAAAATAATAAAAGATCTTAATTTTTCTTTTACTTTTTTCAAGAAAACATTCTTTATAAAATACATATAGACTATTTTTAAAATAATTTCGAAAATATATTAACGAAATTATATTTTAATTAAATTATTTATGTATAAACATTGCAAAAATTTATTAGCAACTTTCATTATTTTTTTATCAAAGACTTGATTATTTTCTTTTCCTATTATTTTTTTTTTGAAAATAAAGGCAGGTGCATATATGTATATGAGACAATCTCTATTTTAATTCTGCACGGTTAAATAATTTTAAATTGCAACAACTCTTGTTAAATTGGATAAATTTTTCATTAACTAAACTTTCTATAATAATTTATTTAATTTTTTGTTGTCAAAATTTTAAATGACGTTTTTCAATGGGTAAATTTATGTTTTGGTAAATGAAACCGGTAAATGTTTTGTGTTCGTTTCTGTAAAAACACTCCATCTATTGGATAATTTACTTTTTACAATAACTTTTAATCTGGGTTCCTGATTATTGTTCTAATTTTGATTGAGAGTGTTTAAGGTCAAATTTTCTGAATTGTCAATGAATAAATCTTTTTAATAAAATAAAATTTATTATTAAATAATTTATATATATTTGTGTTGATATCATTTAGCAGTTGTAGTTATTTGGCAATTTTTAGAAAATCGTACACAAAGATGTCTGGGATTAAAATTGCATTTGGATTTCTTTAAAAATATTTTTTTTATTTTTAAATTATTTGTTAAAACATTAAAAATATATATTATTATTTTGTTTATTATAGTTATTAATTAAATTCAAATATTTTAGTAATAGATCAAATAAAACTGATGATAATTTTTGCTTAATAGAAATTAATACAAGGAATGTATATAAGAATTCATGAAATAACAGATTAAGAGTAAAATTGTTTAAACATTTTAATTATACAAAATATAATTATACAATAATTATAAACATACAATAAATGTTGCAACATAATTTTAAAAATTGAATCAAATAAATTGTAAAAATAATTTTTCTTCGAACATAATTTGGTGACACTGGTATTATTATTATAATTATTGTTATTATTATTATTATTATTATTATTATTATTATTATTATTATTATTATTATTATTATTATTATTATTATTATTATGATTATTATTATTATTATTTTTATTATTATTATAAATAAAATCTCTGATACTTTATTTTTTTAATTTCTGGGAATTTCATTGTTGTTAGTAATTATTGATTTAACAAGTCATTTTATCATTTTTATTTACCTGCCTGGTTTGATTTGGCCCATTTTACGCACTTTAATAGTACAATATGTTACTCTAGGAAAGGTTTCTGAAATTTGACCTTCATTTCCATTTAGAAGATCACGGAAGACTGTTATTCCGAATGTTGTTTCGTTAGTTCCAATGAATTTTTTCATCATGAAGATCTGACCAACATTATTAGCGATGAAAAGAATTCTGACAAAAATGAATAACAATGTGACTCTTGCAGTTGGATTTACTCCACCTAAGCACTTTCCGAAAATACCTTTGATTTTACGAAATCTTGCTCCTGATTCAGTTTGCTCTTCAAGAGCAGCTACAAGACAGGAAATAGCTTTTCGTCGGATTTCGCGATCTGGAAATGATGCTTCTCTAGCTGACCGTAAAAGAATTGGAACTCGCCTTGACCAAACTCTCCATATAAGATGAGGAACCCAAGACATTACTGCTTGACCAGCAAGAACAATTGCTACCCATTGGTAATAACTAATGTATCTGACTTTACTGAGCTCAAAATCATTGTTTGGAACATCTTCATGTGGTAGAAGAAAATATGTGTTTTGTACCCAACATACATTTTCCGCATATTCTTCCCATGACCTTGTGAATTCTTGTGGCACCCAACATTGAATTGGTTTGCCTAAATTATTATTATTATTATTATTATTATTATTATTATTATTATTATTATTATTATTATTATTATTATTATTATTATTATTATTATTATTATTATTATTATTATTATTATTATTATTATTATTATTATTATTATTATTATTATTATTATTATTATTATTATTATTATTATTATTATTATTATTATTATTATTGTAACATAAAATATAAAATATATGATACATATCATATTATGATATTTTATATTATTAATAAGTTAAAACAAATATTTTATCCAATTTAATTGTTTTATTAATTTTATTTGAAAAATTTAATTTTTCAAAAGATCCTTAAAGTATAATATTGGATTCATTTTCATCTGTAATAATGAACATTATCTGGCATAAAAAATTAAAAATATATAATTACTTCAAATGCATAACTTAATTTTTATGACAAATAACATTTTGCCTTATAAGTATTATTTCAATAAATCATATATTTTATAGACGACATTGATCAATAAATTCTAATAAAATAAATATTATTAAATTTTCATTTTTGTAAATTTGATTCAGTAAAGGGATTAAAAAACTTTAAATATATTACGAGTTCATATTTATGAAACACAAATCAGATGTCAATAAGACGTATATGATAAAATACGAAATTGTAATTAATCCAGTGCGACAACCAGGACATTGAATTATTAAAATTGATGAAAATATCATAGAAATGGAATAAATGGAATGATGGCAAAGTGTAAATCTACACGGAAACAAAAAGACGATATAAAAATTTATTTCAATTTTAAAGTTTCTAATCTAGAAGTTTAAATAAATAATGGTTCAAAATGGAAATTTCAGTAGATACTTTTGAAATTAAGTACCAACTTTTAATTTTTCCATCTGACACACTTCATAAAATGAATACTAATATGAATAAATTCATTCAGTCGACGATGATAGATAGTCTCTTCAATGTATGTAGAATTACACCCATTACGTGGAAATTATAAGTCGATTTTGAATCACAGACCAACTGGAGTTGGAGATTTATTAGTGAACATACTACTAAGTTTGCAAGACATTGAAACAATACTAAACTGGGTCTTGTTTATGTGTTCAAGTATTTTATGCTTAAATTCTCTGAAACCCTTAGAATAAGGCTATATCAAAACATAGTTCGGTTACGTGTGGTTAGATAGATAATTTTAGAATTAATTAGGACAAACGGGCACAAGGTTCATGAGAATATAATCTCCATTTATCAAAAGTTTTTTTGTCATACACTCAAGATTAAAAATTAAAAAATTATTTATAGAATATTAAATAAACAACTAATGAAGTTCTCCAATATTTATTTCACAAATTTATCATTTTGTGTAATGCTTTTGAAACAAGAAGAAAAAATAATTAAATATAAATATACAGTGCAACTTTGTTAATTTAGCAAATTGAACTCAATAAGGTCTCGATATTTTCGTAGCATGAAATCCATTCATGATCAAACAACATTGCGCATATGTGTGACCTACTTTTTTTATTAATTAAACTATATAGTGTATCTGTTATTTGCATTGTATTAGTGGTGACTATAGTGTTAAGTAGGAGTGACTTAGTTATAAATAAAACAATATTGAATATGTGTGACTGTGTCTATAAACTACTAATTAATTAAATATGAATCAAACTAATATAACAAAATAAAACATTTATGTATAAATGTTAAAGTATAAGAACTTTCAAGTAATACATTTTAGTTTAAGTTTCATTATTTTCACAAATTATTTATATACATGTATAAATTTCTAGTCTGTATGATAGCAACTTATAATAACTCACTCTACTTGCTGATATCATTCATTAATGTTAAGAAAAATGACTGTTGAAGTAGCAAACTTTAAAAGTTCACGAAATAAGAGTTTTATAAATTTTAATTTAAAACAAACAATATAAATCAACCAATCCTCTTAAGAATGAGAGTTTGTATGTAAATTGTGTATGGTGAATTATTTAATGATAAGCATATACTTACTGTATGTGTTTCTGAAATTCATTAAAAATGTAATATTATTGGCAAGTTTAGAAATGAAAATTGCTCTTTTCATTTAAAAAAGCTCATTTTTTATTAATGGTATGTGGATGAAATTTTTCATATATTTGAAAATAGGATACAAGGAAGGAATATTTGCATTATTTGAACTGTTGGCATAAAGGCATTGTATTGACATTGGATATGGAATGAATGGATAAATATTATTAGAAATAAATTAATAAAAAACCATTTATTATCATTGTTATAATTATTTTTAATATTATTATTATTATTTTTTATTAGAATTGAAATATTTATTTAAAACTAATATATATATATATATATATATATATATATATATATATAAAATATTTTAAACTATTTCAACATATTGCGATATATTGTAATATATTGTTATGAATAGGTAATTAGCATAATATTTCCACATTTATTTCCTGTTCATTCTTTTGACCTACCTTTAATTTGCAGTGTTGCTATTATTACAATAGAAACAACAAATCTTTATTTATTTTAAAAATTCATTGGATTTATATATATATATATATATATATAGATAGATAGATAGATAGATAGATAGATAGATAGATAGATAGATAGATAGATAGATAGATAGATAGATAGATAGATAGATAGATAGATAGATAGATAGATAGATAGATAGATAGATAGATAGATAGATAGATAGATAGATAGATAGATAGATAGATAGATAGATAGATAGATAGATAGATAGATAGATAGATAGATAGATAGATAGATAGATAGATAGATAGATAGATAGATAGATAGATAGATAGATAGATAGATAGATAGATAGATAGATAGATAGATAGATAGATAGATAGATAGATAGATAGATAGATAAGTTTTGGGTTTAAATTAGTGATTTTAAACATAAATGATTAAATTAGCTACTTGCTACAATGACGTGTGTCGGTTATCTGTATGAAATGTCGTTAAAACACAAAGTATGGTTTTTTTAATTGGGTAGTTCTATCAAGTTATATATTGTATAAGATCCGCCATTTTTTAATATGTTGGAGTAGCTCCCAAGCTCATTGCAACGTTTTTTTGAACTAATTCGTTTTAAGCGAGCGTGTATAGTTATTTACTTATTTTTAACATCATTAAATCTTTTTTTCAAAAATATTATTTATACAAAAATTGTTTATTTTAATAAGTGATTAATCTTATTAAGGACCGACAAACTATGTTATTATTATTATTATTATTATTATTATTATTATTATTATTATATTATTATTTAGAATATAATAAATAAAATTGAGACATGGAAAAATTATATCAACACATTTACATTCTCAAGTTCTTGATGACAGTCGACTTAGAAAACTTTTGATATTAAAAACGCAATTTTGTGTTGCGTGATGAAAATAAATGTCAAATAGTTTTGTTTAGAAATTTAAAACTATTTTTTAGAAGTTTTATTAAATTTTGTTAAAATTTCGATGTAATAAATTTTATAAAATAAATTTTAAAAATTGAGATTTATAAAATTGAATACATTTTAAAATACAAAAAATGAACAAAAAATTTGTTTGAAAAAACTAATTTAATTTTATGTAGTTTCAAGTTCGAATCTACCTGACAATGACTTCAAAATATATTGTATTATAATATGTGTTGGTTTGGCGCTTATTTTATTAAATAAAAAAAATCATTTGTTTTATATATAACCAAATTTGAAAAATTAATATTAATAGTAAAACTAATTCCTACTTTTTTATACAAATTTGCATGGAAGGTATTGTCAATTGTATTTTGTCGTCTTTTATAGTAAAATAATGAAAATTAAGTGGGACATCTATAGAAAATAGAAAGCTTGTCTTGTCAAATAATGGCATTACCAGTAGGAGAGTTAGTGAATAGTGGTAAATAAATTTCCTCTCAAAACAAAAAAAAATTTGTTTTAATATAATTTAAGCATTTTTAAATGGTCATCGACTTATTGAGATATCTAGTAAAATTTAAGAAGATTGAATTTACAGTGTCATAAATCATTTTTTGTACAGTAAAAATATTACGACTTATCTTTTTGAATATTATTTGTAGTGATATATGATTTATGATTCAGTAAATTGTAGCAATGATACACTTTTAGTAATTTTAAACGCAAAATCGAATAAAAACCAGAAAGAGGTGTTTTTGCTATGACAAAAGTAAAAGATTAATTTTTCAATAATAATTGCCAAAGATTGCTTCTTCCTTTTATTGCATTACGTGGCCAACCAACCAATAACCCCTAATATTGGTGGCATTTCAGAAATTCTTTACAACACAAAAGTGTTTGCTAACTTTATCAAATCATGAAAACTTGAAACTTCCCTAAAAACCTTATCTGCTTTAAAATTATTTAACAAATATTTTAATTCTCCTTATGATAAATGTTTTTCTGAAATTTTTTTGATTTCTAACAGCCCGAGTCTCTTAAGTCGGTTCCGCTTGGAAGTTCATTTTGTCAAATAATGGAGAAAATTTTACAGTGAATTTAAAATATTTTCCAAACGAGTTTTTGCTTCATATCAATCATATTCGTTTTCTTCAATTTAATTTAATTTATCATTTAAATTTACAATTGTTTCAATAAAGTGAAAGTCAAACCATTATAAAGCAGAATATGAAAATTCAATTTAAACAAATATAATGAGTTGAATATTTGTTAATAAAATAAAATTTATCAATTTTAACATCCACCCAAAGAAAATTCTATCAAAAACTTTCAAGAGAAAAAATGAATTTAATTTATCCGAAGGAACAATTTTTAATGTTCTTTTTTAAAACTAATATGTTAAAAAAATTTCTAGACAATTTCATTAGTTATCAAATAAAATAAAATAGGTTTTCAGAAATAATATTAGAAATAAATATTTAATAATAAAATATTTTTTTCTAACATTGTAAATTATTAAGAATTAATAATACATTAATAACGCGATTTTTGAGTTTTAAATTGTTCAAATTGTAAATAAGTTAAATTTATTACCGGTTCCAATCAACCCCCCTCCTTCACAGCAAGATTTTATAAAAATAGATCTATTTATTTTATTGAAATATTTGACATTACTGATACAAAAGTATAACTTGTTCAAATAAGATTGATGTTTTTTGTAACTACGGAAATTCTAAATGTAAAAGTTTACAGTTTTTAAATGTTTTTTAAGTGCTTCATTTCGAAAAATATAGTTTTTCGATTTAATTTATAACTGAAAATACCTAGTATATTTTCACATTTTCAGACATTTTAAATTCGATAATTAACAAAACAGTAATAAGATTTAGCGTTTTAAACAAAAAATTAAAATCGAATCTTATTAGATAATTTTTCTAATTAAAACAAATAGATTTTAGTTGAAATTGCAATAAATAAAAAAAAATTTTCAAAATAACAAAATTTTTTTAATTTTTTTGGTGCGATTCTTTGAATGACTTTATTTGTTTCAACTTTTTCATTAGCTATGATAATTTGTTTAATAGAAGAAAAATTACCTTATTTAATTAATAAAAAAATCATTATAATTTTATTTTTTTTTAAAAAATAAAAATTATTTTTCCATTCCACTTTTGAAGTTTCAATTTTATTTAAGAAAGGCTATTTTGTAAAACAGCTACAAAAAATTTATTTTTTCTAGAAATAATGGATAACCTTCAAAAAATTAGCAATAGCGCATAATTTTATTGGTGAAATTGTAGCAAATATTTGATAGAATGGAGCTTTTGTTTTTATTTTAGTATTTCTCTTAGTTGTACATATATATTATATGTATTACACGATAGATTGACATAATTTTCTTTTAATTTTCCCATTAATAATATTGTAATAATATTTGGCGTTTTTTCAAACTGAGAGATGACAACAAAGTGCCCCATTGCGGTATGACAATAAATTATTTGTTTTAATTTGTGTTGTAATAATATTTTTTTATTTATGTTTATTAATATTCATAATTTTTTATTAACTTTGCACTTCCTATTTGTTCCTTTATTAACAGAATTTTTAATTTCACAAATTCAAAATAATTTTATTCTAGATTGTTTTAATTTTCAATATATTTTAAATCTTGAATGCACAATAGTATTTTACTGAATTAAACTTTATAAAGAATATATATATATATATATATATATATATATATATATATATATATATATATATTCAATCAAAGCAATACTTAATAATAAAAGGACTAAAATGCATGCATATAAACTAAAAATAGCTTTATTTATTTTTAATAAAATGAATATTTAATATTATTTTGAAAGACATTGTTAAGCACCGAAATGCATTTATAATTTTTTTTCAGTATAAATCTCAGCTTTAGAATTAAAATATTACAATTAATAAATCAACAATTAAAATCTTAACCTTTATTTAAATTAAAATGATATTTATTCTAGATTTTAAAATTAAAAGTTGCAATTTTTCAAACTTTTTCTCACACAAACCACTATAAATAAAACAACAGTTAATAAAAATTTTGAATTAATTAATTAAATTACTTAATTTAAAATTATGTTATATAATAATTTTTAAAAAATGGAAAAGATTCCTAAATTACAGACAAAAAGAAAAATTTTTATTGTCACAATAATATCTCAATTTCCCAGTAAATCATATTATAGACATTGTTTTTTATAAAATACTTTCTCAAATAAATGAATAAATACTTCTCCTCGTTCAGTAGTGGAAGAATTTCTGGAAATTCTTCTTAGATGTTTGTTTAACTACTTAAAATGATGAAATAGTTTACATTTTTACAGCGTTTATCATATTCTAAGTAATTATTTACATATTTAATTGTATCATTTTTGTTTAATTTAATGTTTTAAATTCTTTGCTTGCTTTGTTTAATGAAATGTTTATTAAGTTTATTTTATGATTTACATGTCAAATGTACAATATTAACTCACTTTTAAACTATATGATAGTAAATAATTAGGTCAAGAAGAAAGCAGATAAACTTTGTGAAGTTTTGTATATTTAAAAGATTACGCTAAACTAAGAAATTTATTGACATTATTTATTTAATATTAAAGGGTTTCAGTAAAAAATAGATATAGATTTGAGTAACTATTGGAAACGAGAACTTTGTGAGGCGTTGTTGATAAGATATTGAAATTCTATAGTTAAGGTCCAAAGTGCTCAATTTACAGGAGTTTTGAATGTACTTAAATAATTGAATGTTTCCGTTGTAAATTAAGTGTTTGGTATAATGTGGTTGTATGTAAAAAAAAATACTTTAAATTTAATTTGAAGTTTTATATTTTATTAATTTGTTAAGATATTTCTTATTTTCATTTCGTTATTATTAATGCGATTTCTAGCCAGAAGCAGACTGATAAACGTTCGGAATATATAGCGCAAATTTGTTCAGTATAATTAGTTGGTGTGTTTCAATTATTATTTATTTATGTATTTAATTAATTATGATTTTATTTAATTCTTGATTGTTTTTCCTATTTTTTAGTCAATTTTAATTTATTATTATTATTTTTAATAAATAAAATTTTTAAGTTTTTGAAAAATCAACTAGATTTGGATTACATCTTCGATATTACTGAAAAAAAGTCAACATCACGTTTTTCGGGAAATAAATGAGACATTTACAAGCTCTTACTTAAACGGATTATCGTGATGGATTGACATTTTCATTATTACTCCCGATAAATTTGCAGGACTAAATAACTCACAAAACAAGATTAAATTAGAAATTAGGATAAATATCAAGAATAACAATTAAAACAATAACGATAGCTTCATTAATTTTTACTAATGATATTTCTACTTCCTTTAATGTAAAATAACTCTTCAATTATTTATATATAAATATGTATGTTGTTTGTTTGTTTAAATGTGAAGTTGTTAAAGATAATTTAAACGAATAATTATTCATTACTTTATGTTATCGTATCAATTCGGCATGAAATCCAATTCTTGTTTAACTGTGAAACCACAGTAATTGAAATGAACACTACAGTTCTATGGTAATTAACTGAAAAACCGACCGAAAATGAATTTAAATAATTTTCTTCATAATAAACAATGTAAGTTTTCGTTTAGTTTTGATAAGAGCATAAATTGATAAATGCTTAATTGTTTTTTAATTTGATTTTGTTTTGATTAAAATAAAATTTTGCTTTTGAATTTTAAAATAAGAGAATTAAATATTGAAAATTATTTAAATATATGATTGATTTCATTTTATTTTAAATGTAATATATAAACACTTGAAAGACAAATGAACGAAAAATATTTTAAGCAAATTATCATCATAATCAGTCTGTCACAATAATATATGTCAAGTGATATACGGAAACAATAATGATATAATAATTATGATTTTATGAGTTAATATAAAAATCTCAATAAATTTGTTGTTGATTGAATATTAATAGAAGGGGATTGTGATTTAATCATTAATGCTTAACAATAAAAATCTTTGTCACTTGTTATAAAAGTTTCTATTTACAATTTTAAAGTTTTTAAAATCAGTTGTTACTTTACACAATTTTTATGTTTAATAATATTACGCACGCCTGTCAATCAGCTATTTTTCTGAACCCGTGTGCATCTATTATATCGAACTTTATATACCAGATCATACACTAAACTTATGGGAGTTTGAGGTTTATTACTAAACATATTTATTGATGTTAAAGATTAATGTTTTGTGAAGGAAAACTTAAAATTTTAAAATCTTCTAAATATGGAATAAATAAAACAAGGTATTTTATGGGTTAACCATCATTAGGTAGACTGTAATCTTCATTGGTTTTGTCATGCACAATCAAATTATTTATTAAGTTAAAGTAGTAATTATAACTTGGAGAAAATGTAATAATATTTTCATAAAAATTAACTATTATTTTTTTATTCGAGAATTAAGCAAAATTATCTATATATATTCTCCTTTTTTACACTCCAAACTTTTCTTGTAATTAATTAATTATGTTAAACTTAATTCTGACTTGAACTATTTCATTTTGACAATTTCGTTATTATAGTATTCTGAGTTTTTTTTCTTTTTTTAACTTGATTTTGTACATTTTATTATTTTGGTGTATTTTATAGTATTTTTTGACATTAACTTATGTGCTTTATAATTCTGTTCTCGTAATATTACTTTGTTGCGTCAAATGTGGGTTACCTTAGACAGGTACATGAAATTACAGTAAAAACACGTACCAAACGTTTATATATTTTACAAACATAATTTTCAAACAAAAAAAAGTAAATAAAATAGTTTCAATGACATTTAATTGTAATTTTAAATTAAATCATTCCAAT
Organism: Schmidtea mediterranea; assembly: GCA_022537955.1. Lineage (NCBI taxonomy): Eukaryota > Metazoa > Platyhelminthes > Tricladida > Dugesiidae > Schmidtea > Schmidtea mediterranea. Next base: position 77,653,941 of record CM039679.1, read on the forward strand.
ACTTAATTATTAAAAAAAATTATAAACAAATATTAAGTTAATTAATTAATTAATTTTTCAAAATTTTAACGAAATTTATTTTCAATTAAGAAAATGTCGATTAAAAAATGAAAAAAGAAAACTTTTAATATCATAAATGAAATTATTGAAGCGTAAAAACTATAAAAATAAATCCGAAATAAAAATTTTCAATTAACAATGAATGTCGTTTCTAATTCCAACTTATCGCATACAACGTTTGTTTTAATGTGCCATTATAACTGGATTTCAATGCTTATGTCAAGAAAGAAAGGAAATTCTCGACAATAAATTAACCAATAAAGATTTATTAGAAACAAAGACCACAAAACATATTTAATTCAAGGTATTGTCCTTTTTATTTATTCATTCTCAACAACAACAGTATGAAGTTAATTGAACTCTTTTGAAATTTAATTATCTTTCAATATATTTGTTATTGATTTTAAAGTAAAAATATTGTTATAATATATGAAAAAAAACTTTATGAAATAGGAATTATAAATGAAGTTTTTCAAACATGTGGCCTACAAAATAAAAGTCGAGTGTAAAGATAAAATTAATAAAATTAATAAATTCTTAATTTTAATTTTTTGTATGTTAAATTTAATTTGGTTGTCCTTGTTTCATTATGTCTCATTTGCTTATTGTATTTAATAATAATAATAATAATAATAATAATAATAATAATAATAATAATAATAATAATAATAATAATAATAATAATAATAATAATAATAATAATAATAATAATAATAATAATAATAATAATAATAATAATAATAATAATAATAACTGTTTAATTGAAAATCGTATCAATTGGTACATAAAATCCTTATGTAAGGAATTATTTACATATTATTTATTATATAAACAAAAATTAAATGATAAAATATGAGTTTGCAAGTCAGGCATAAAAAATAGAAATTTAGTTTGTTACAGATAATTTATGTGAGGCATACTTAAGTATGTGGTGAATTAGAGAAAAAGACTTTTTAATAATGGATTTTTCCTATATAAAAGTTTCTTATATTAGAAATAGAATTGATAAACATTTTAAATGGTAAAATAAATTCCATAACAAAAACAGTTATATACTGGACATTTAGCAGGTAATTTTAGTAATGGATTTTTTCAAACATTTCATGTCATTATTCTGCATAATGCAAACTTCTAATTATATTTTTTCCATTAATAATAATAATAATAATAATAATAATAATAATAATAATAATAATAAATAAAAGTAAGCGCCATTCAAACACTCTTTTTACAATATATTTTGACAGATTATTGTCACCATCAAGTAAAAACAATTAAAATAATATTTATTTAATTAATATATTATTTTATCATTATTTTTATTATTATTAATTATTATTTTTTAATTATTTTAATTTATTTTTTAATTAAATTTTTCATATACTTTAAAATTTATTTACAATGAATTCACATTTATTAACTTTTCTTTAAAAAACGTTTTATTTTCTATATTTTCTGTGATTGCGAATTTTAATTTTTAACTTTTTATTTTATTATTACTGAAATATTTACAGTAATGCTCTAAAATTGTGAAGTAAATTCTCTTAGAAATTTTTATTTAAGGTTTATTTTAAAACTGAATAAAATCATTTTTTTTGTTTTTGGGTTGATAAGATAATAATGTTTTTTAAAAGGTTTTTCAATAATGTTTATTGTAGAAAAGATGTTTTCTTCATATTAGTTTAGAGTTAATAAAATTACAAAGAATAAATATCAGTAACGCTGCAAAATAAAAATGAGCAATATCGTTATTATTTCTTTTTTTATTTAATGCAAAACGCTTATTTATAATATAGAAATAAGAAAAATAATTGGTGAGGCCAATTGGTGAGGCTAATAGAAATTAAAAAAACATTACAGAAAATTGAATATAATCGAGAGATTGAATTTGAAAATACTTTCATGAAAAAGGATTTTTTTTAATTAATTAACTAGTTTTTAGTTTTGAGGCTTATATTATCTGGGCTTTTAAGTCGCTTGAAAATTATTAAACTTTACATTTATAAAACAGAAAATATAAAAAGTGACATTTTCAATAAATCCCGGTAAAGTTTCTTACATGTGCAATGATGAGATGAAGTAGAAAACAAGGAGTTTTTGTTTTAAACGATTAATGCTTGAATTTCAATAAAATATAAACATTTGTTTTTGGTGTTTTAAATTTTGTGTTGATGTATTAAGAATGATGTATTAAGCATTTGGGATTTTATTTTTAATGTATATGAGATCGTTATAAAAGTGAATATTAACGAAGCTAGAATAATAAAAAAATGCATAAGTTATTGTTGCATTCTAGAAAGTTTCACTAAAATATAAACAATTATTTTATGCCAATTAAACTATTGGAGGTCAATTTTTGGATAGCCTTTGTACATTTAAGATTAATTTTAAATCTAGCAAAAGCCTTTAAGTATAATCTAAATTACCGAATTAAAATAAATTCTGCCAAATAACGAATAAATACTAGTACTATAGTCATTTAAAATAGAATAGTCGTTTATAATTTCAAAGGACTGTGCAGTGATTGGTCTATTAACATAGGCGCATGTAAAGGGGGCAAGTGGGGCTGATGACCTCCTGGCTTCTGGAAATAAATACCAATTCGCGGTTTTTAAGATAAAAAATAGATTATTTAAATATAAAATATAAGGTCATAAAATATTATTAGAAAATTCTACTTAATTCTACTATAAAAGGTTTTTTTTCGATGATCGAAAAAAGTTTTGTAATCTTATGTCCGTCTTAGGTTCACTGTATCTTTGCAAAGTAATTCCTAATTTATCAAATTTGTAGATATTTGATCCTATGTATATAGGATTAATGATTCTATATAATAGCAATAAGCGGCACTGCTCTCCACACACACATACACATAGAATTATTGTCTTAAGCGCGCCAATTTCTATGAAGTCGTTAAATTATTTTTCCTAAGATTAATAATAAAACATGTTTATAAAACAAATTTTTTTCATTTATCATTTATTGTTCATCTTTTAAAGAAGTGCATACGTTTTTGTTTTTATTTAGTGTTATTTTCAATTTAAATAGACTCTAATTAATTTGAATTAAATACATTATACATATTAAAGTACTAGGACCAGGTATCCAGGTAAATATAATAAATTACTTTACTATTAATCAGTATATAATTTAAGGTTCTAAAAAATTATGTCTATAAGAATTTTGAATTGCGGATTTAAGTAAAATTTTAAAATTATTTAAAAGTGACTACATTCTTTCGATTAATGTTTTGATTCTTTTGATTTCGAATTAACTATAGACATTACATAGACTGAACCTTGTGATAAACGACCTAAATGATGTATGTGAAATTAGAAATGCGGTTGGGACTATTAAATCGATTATTAACTTCTTTCGAGAGAGCTCTTTAAAAAGAAAACATATTCCAAATATTCCTCTATTTTGCGAAACACGTTGAACTGCTAAATACAAGAGCATTCGAATTTTTAAAGAAAATATTATTGTCATAATAGAAGCATTACATAAATTATCTTTAAATGGTAATATTAATACAACACCGAGATCTAGCCTGCTATATTACGCATGCACAAATTCAACTTTTTCAGTTTGTTTATATATAATGTCTGAGTATTCGTCTATGCTAGAACCTGTAGCTAATAATCCCCAAGGAGTTGATCAAAATCTATTAACTGTGAGGAAACAAATTACTTCTCTTGTTGAACTAATAAAAAACCATCGAAAGTTTGCAAAAGACAATTTCCATAATCTCTGGGATAATGGAGACATGTTTGTCTGAATTAAATATTGAGCTGATACCACTAAGAACTGTGAAAAGGCAAACTTGCCGAACAAATATTCCTTCTGATTCTCCTGAAAGTTACTATAGAAGGTCAATTTTTATTCCATACCTTAATTCATTAATAACATCTCTAGAAGAACGTTTTCCTGAAGAAAATGATGTTTCATATTCGATATTTAATTTAGCACCTAGCTCTATGAAAAAGCTAGATCAAGACGAATATGAAAGAATAATGAATGGTATTTTTAACAAATATTGTACGTTTTTAGAAAATTACGAAGCAGAATCTGCAACATGGTATCATTATTATAAGACTTATAAAGATGCTAGCGAATCAATTTCAAATGTATTCGATAGTTTAAAGGCAGCAGAATTATTTTATCCGTCAGTATTCAGGGCACTTTGCATTGGTCTTATTATTCCGGCCACTACTTGTACCGCTGAACAATAATTTAGCACACTGCGCAAAGTTAAAACTTGGCTGCGCTCGACAATATCGGAAGGCAGACTCGATGCCCTCTGTATGATGTACATACATCGCAATTTAGTCAATGAGTTAATTGAAAAAGGATTTTACTCAGAAATCATAGATCGCTTCAGACGAGATCGGAGAAGGCTACAATTACTACAATAGGGCAAAGTTGCGGAAAACAAATTAGTTGGGTAATATTAATATCTCGAGAATCTCCGGGGATTCATATTTAATGTCATTAAACCAAAGATTTTTTATAGAATAAGTTATTTGTAAAACAAAGCTGTGTATTTTCTTATCTGTATAAGTCATCTATGTACAGATATATGGATCATTATATATTTGGTATAAATAAAAATAAATGTTGAAACAGTCCAATTTTTATTATTTTAATTTTAACTATAAAAGAACACAACTTTTTACTACAAAAATAAGTATCAAGCTTTATGTCTATATCTCTGTTTTGGTTTTGCCCCCTCCCCCGTGGATTTATTTCTGTGGACGCCTATGCCTATTAATAATGTCAAAATGTGTATTTTGGAATCTTTGATTGGTGTTTTAAATGTGATTGATGAATAAATTAAACCAAATTCCATTAATTTTATTTTTTATATTATAATGGAATTTATTTTAAGATTTATTTAAAAAAAACTTAAAACCTTAAAATAGTATAATCATATCAATATTGATTTTATTATACTATTTAAAGATAGCCGTTAGTTAAAATATGTGTTTATACAAGCAAAACAAGAAAATGTGAGAAAAAGCAATTAAACAATTTATTTTAATTGTTTCATTGTTGGACATTTTTTTAAATTTTGAAATTTGAAGTGAAACTGAAAAAATTGATTAATATCAGTGAATAAAATTGTTGTCTGAATTTTGCATTTAAAAGTGGATTTCAAGTTCTACTTAGATTTTGTTCGGATCTTGGTTTTCAATTTATATTTCATGAGTGTAACACCACATACATTGAATGACTGCCCGTCATTTCCGCTCTCAATGTTTCGATCACAGTCGACTTATGGAATTGATTGATATCAGTAAGGGCAATGTTATGATACAGGATGAAACTAAATGTAAAATAGTTTTGTTAAAAAAATTTTTAAATATTTTGTTGAATGTTTTTGTTTAAATTTTGTTAAAGTCTCGGTTTTGTAAAATTTTAGAAAAATTTTTTTTTAATTTTGTAGAATTTGTGATTTATAAAAGCAAGATTTTTAATTTTTGATAAAATAATTTGAGAATTAAAAAGCAAATATTTGTTAAAATAAAAATGGTTTATTCTTAATAGTTAAAAGTTCAAGACTGTCTGACAAATGCAGAAATTTTGTCGAAATATATTGTAGCTGAATATATATTTTGGATTGGTGTAAATCTTTATATAATAAAATCATTTTCTTTTTTTTCAATTAATGATTGGTAATGAGCAATTGTCGATAATGAGATATAATCGCCATAAAATATTTTTAAATTCATTTATAATCTTAATATTTCATTATTAATGAAAAAAAGAAATTCAAAAAAATAGTTAAATTATGCAACTATTTCTAAAATTTCAATAAAATTGATTTTTCAAAAACAATTAATTCCGAATACAAAAGTAAAACAAATAACTCAAATCTTGTTATTAAGTTATTTATTAAACAAGAATTAGAATAAAAAAAATAAGATAATTAAATCAATTAGAAATCAAAGAATTTATTACAATCAATTGATTTTAATTAAAATTTAATTAAATTTGACATTTGTATAAAACAAATAAAGAGTGACTGAAATAGGGATTCGTTGAGTTGTATGAAAGATTCGCTAATAATAATTCATAACAAATATCTAAATATTTAACTTAAATATCAGAGAATTGACCTAGCAATATTTGTTGGAGAAATTAAATTTAGTTCAGCTCAATTGACAAAAGAAAATGATAAAATCCAACAAATTTTCTTTGAGTAAATTTGCATAAACCTTATTTAATTTACAAATGTTCGACTAGATCGAACTTGATTGAAGCAGTGAATAAGAGAGAATTGCGGAATTGCCATCAATAGACTGGATGGGCGCACTCTATTCCTCTTGGAGCCAATCAGTGATTGGTCCATTGACTCTAAAAATCCCTAGATGTTATTTATACTATAAATCACTGATCACATTTTCAATTTGGCTCTTTCTGGGGATATTAAAGTGTACTTTAGGAGTTTTCAAGTTATTCTACAACACTTTGATAAGTTTGATAAATCAGACATGAATAATTAATTGTTTGTTTAGAAGATTTAATTCTCATAAATTAACTAGATAATATTTTATAAATTTTCACTAATAATATGTATATTATAATAATAAATATAATAATAATAACAATAATAATAATATTAATAATAATAATAATAATAATAATAATAATAAAAGATTTATTATTACACTATATTCAATGCATTTATGAAAATCAATAATTGTTTATTTAATTTCTACGAATAAATGTAATTGTTTATTAATGCTAATTGCACACTTATATAGATTGAATGTAAGATTAAAAGCCCAGATAATTATTATTATTCTTTTTCTGTAATAATACTTTTTGAATTTTGAATTTCTTTTAGAGTTTATACTTAATTCTTCGTAAATTTCTATGAACTTTTCTTTTTTTTTAATCTAGAAATAATTATAAATTCAAAATAAAGGACAGAAATAAATATATAAAATATATATTTTCTCAAATATTGTGGACAGATTAATTTTGAAAATACTTGGTATCTGGTTTGAAGGATGCTTTTCAATAAATATTTGAAACTATTATAAATAATATAGTTTATATTATTATTTGTTTAAATGAACATTAAACTCTTGTATATTGATTTTGAATAAAATTATTTCGCTCTTTAATAAATTGCAAAATGTATTTATTAATTTTTTTCGAAATATGTTTTAAAAACTTTAAAGAACGAAATTGCTTTCTATATATTTCCTGAATGTCAGAACTGAGGATGGGCATGAATAAAATATTTTTAGAATTGATGTGGAATTGGGAGTATAATGGAAGTTTGAAGAGAAAGTTAATGACAGAAAACATTTTTCCTTAATTTTAAAGTGATAAAGGAACTCAGTGTTAATATTTTTGTGGTAAATTTTGGTATCATTTATATTTTAAATAGGTTTGGTAGTTCATTAATTTGATACCCAGATTTAATACACGATTAGGGTCTGAATATGATTCATTAAAACTATTCATTTTTTATAAATAAAAAGTCAATAGAAATAATCAAACATATTTTAATAATTGTTTTTAAAAATCTTTTTTAAAAATTTTAAATTTCAAGCGGTTATGAACAAATGAATGCAATGTTTAAATTTGTATGAAAAGTTCATTAACACTTGGAGATTGTGTATTAAAAAAAGTTTCTCAATGGTACTAATATCTTGTTTAGTACAAGTTCAAAATATTAAGAACATTCTGTTTTCAGTCAAATAATTTGAGTCATGAGTATCCTTAAAATACCTTTTAATAAAATACAACTCAAGATCTTATTTTCATTAATATTCATTTAATTCATCAGTGACCAGTTCAAAAATCTTAAAGAACTGAAAGAGTCTTCTGATTTGTATTAATCAAGCTCTGACAAAAAATACAAAGAAAAAAAGCATAATAAAGACCTCTCGTGTTGTCTACTTCACATTACGTGTAACATATACAAAGAATAATGAACCCAAGAACTAGCACCAAAAATTTAAAATCCTTTTGGAAACTTCTGAAAATCTTATGTATACAAACATCTTCAATTGTGTCAATCAAAGAAGCAGAAAATAAATATTTCAATTAAAATCTTAACTAATGACAACAATTACCTATCCAGAAATTCATGAAATTGTCATATATTGTTGACTTTGTGTATTTCTCAGATATTTAAAAACTGCAAAATAAATTTGTTGATTTTTTAAATGTTTTTAAAATAATTTAAAAATCGTAAATAATAAATTGAATAAATTCAATTAAATATATTAGTGATTTAAAATATGATATAATAAATTTTAAATTTGGATTTTAAATTTTATTTAATCAATTTTAAACCAATAAAAGTCAGAAAATGAATTTTTGACAGTTTGAAATGGAAAATTTGATAATTGAAAGTTTCCTCACCAAAGGTTTACAATGTCATTTATTTTTTTAACATTTAATTTATGCTGTTTCTAAGAAACCGTATTTCTTTTACTAATCCTCAATTAAATAGTAATAGATGTGGAAAGTAGAGAATTTTAAAAATTAAATTTTAAATTTTGCATTTAAAGCAAAATTATCTAATTAACATGCAAAATTAGCCTAGCAGTATTCTATTGTAAGAAGCTAGAACTTTACAAAACAATCTCCGTAAATATAATCGATCTTTCAAGACTAACGTTTTAAAGTGTTTTTGCGAGTTGCCAGGAAGATAAAAAACATGGAAGTAAACCTTTCAACATTAGGTTGTCAATATTGATAACTATAAAAATAATTTTAACATAAATATATTCAGCCACATTTTGGCAATGAACAACATTTAGTTCAACCTGATACTCAAAATCTTCAACTTTAATTAATTGAAAGAATTAAAAGTGAGATCTGGATTACCTCAAATTTCTTGAAAAAGAATATTTTGTTTAAATTCAATTCAAAGAAAATCTGAAAACGTACATGTTCACTCAAACTTATATTATGGAAAAATTGTAAAATAAAGAATAATAAAAGATCGTCAAAATATGCACTTTAAGTACAAAGTAGTTTATAGTAGCATTTTGTGAAACACCGGAGATAGAAATTTAAGCTACTAAAAATACACTAAAGACAAAGAAATTGAACCTGACCACTTTATGTATAGATTACTTTATTTATTTTTAATTGTTTTTTATAATGCGTAATGAAATAAAATTGAAAATTTCAAAAAAATATATTTTCAAAAAATTAAATCTCCTTCTAATATTCTTCAAATTATCAAAGAAAACGACATACCCGTATTTGCTTCCTCGAGAAACTAAGAAGATCATTCTAGTTATATATACAGGACATTTAGCAGGCAATTTTAGTAATGGATTTTTTCAACTATTTCGTGTCATTATTCTACATAATGCAAACTTCCAATTATATTTTTTCCATTAATAATAATAATAATAATAATAATAATAATAATAATAATAATAATAATAATAATAATAATAATAATAATAATAATAATAATAATTTAGGCAAACCAATTCAATGTTGGGTGCCACAAGAATTCACAAGGTCATGGGAAGAATATGCGGAAAATATATGTTGGGTACAAAACACATATTTTCTTCTACCACATGAAGATGTTCCAAACAACATTTAACATTCATTTAATAATAATAATAATAATAATAATAAAAAAATAATAAAAATAATAATAATAATAATAATAATAATAATAATAACAATAATAATAAATAAAAGAAAGTGCCATTCAAACACTCATTTTACAATATATTTTGACAGATTACTGTCACCATCAAGTAAAAACAACCAAAATAATATTTATTTAATTAATATATTATTTTATCATTATTTTTATTATTATTAATTATTATTTTTTAATTTTTTTAATTTATTTTTTAATTACATTTTTAGATATACTTTAAAATTTATTTACAATGAATTCACAACTATAATATAAAATCTCAAATTAATAATAAAAGTTAAAGTTTTAATGCATTTTACTTAAAATCAAATAATAAAAATAATATTAAAAAATTAAATTCAAATCTTTTTAAAATAATAATATATATATACAATAAAAAAAAATATTATAAATCAAAACATTTTAAAAACTCGAAACTATTTTAAAACATAAAAAACATTCGTACTCATAGTATTTTGGACATTAATCTTTGGAGGTAATGACCTTATAAACAATATTTCACAAATCAGATATACTCTTACTAACGCTATTGTGCTCACTAATATCTCTCCAATGTAAATGGCATTAATCGATTACATATAAATTGATAAACGAAATCCGAACACAATCCCACCGGAGTTTTTGATTTATTATTGAAAATATTGAGGACTTAACACGAATTAAAAACGATTTTATAATCTAAACTTCTCAATTTATTACTTATATGCTTATTTCTTACAATAATAATAAATTAAGTAAAAATAATATTTTAATATTATTTAATAGTATTTAAATTGTTTAAATGTATAATTGTAAAAATGAAATTTTAATAATAATGGTTTTCTGAACTATTACAATAGCTTTTCGTATTTTTAAGCTCTTTATTGAGTTTTATATAAAACGCATTTCTTATTTTTGGTTATTATAAATAAAATTTAGTATTATAATATATCGAACCGCAAAACTGAGAGATATTATGTTGTACCTTCTTACACCAGACTTTAATTACTAGCATTATTAAAACTCACCAGTTTACAGGGTTTCGACGAGGTGCGAATTCTTGAAGAACATCCTTTACTTTTGCATTCGTTGGTTCTTGGATTTCTAACTCAAAATAGTTTTACCGCTATATATACATTATGTTTTGTCAGATTCGGCCGTTTTGTACATTGCAGATATATATCATTTCGAATCGCTTATCTTTTACCATTAATGAAATTAGAAAAGCATTTAGTTTTTTAGAATTTCCAATTTTGGTACCAAAATTAAATTTATTCAATATATTATTTAAATATTATTTAAAAGCAGTACAAAACACAGTGAACTATTGTTAAAAAATAAACTTATAATCTGCATTAATATTTGCATAAAAATGAATTTACAGCGATTTTAAAACATTATTACTGACATAAAAGAGAATATGATATGGCGGAAAAGGAAATGCGTCTGTTCAAGTTTTAAATTTTAATATATATATATATATATATAATATATATATATATATATATATATATATATATATATATATATATATATATATATATATACATATATATATATAATACCGACTAGGAAAATTAGGAGAAAGTTTAAAAATAAATTTTATAAAAATACCTACGATGTTACAGTTGGTTCTGTGAAACTCAAACATATTCTAATAAATAATAATAATAATCTTGATTTTGAATTTTATTTTAGTTTATATGAAATTAAATATAAAATTATATAAAATTTAATACTAGTCAATCCTTTTAATCGACAATGCTCTAGAACTCGAGTACAGAGATGACGGGAAGTCTCTCCAATGGATAAATGTAAATTGATAAACGAGATCAAAACACAATTTAACCGGAGTTTTTGATTTATTATTAAAAAGTATTGCGTATCTTACACAAATTAGAAACAATTTTATACTCTAAATTTCTATTTTCTTTATTTAACTACCTCCCATAATTTGTAAAACCTTCATACTACGGCAATACTAACAAAAATTTAGGCTCATTATTCTTATATATATTTTTAATATTGTTTATATAAATACTCAATTTATATTCATTTCTCAAATTAAACTCAGACCTTTCCAAACATGGATCCTTAGGATTATTAATCAATTTATCAACAATCATTTTATCATCAATAATAAAATTGATTTAAAATACTCATTTTTCTCAACTCTACCAATTTATCAGCATTTCTCTGAATTAGCAAAATTAGAAGATAAAGACCATGAACGATAAATCAATCCCTTCACGATATTTCTCTAATACTTTGAATTGAATTAATAAATTTAAAAACGCAATCTATTAATTTCACTCCGTTTCACATGTGAATGCAATGTACATAAAATTCATGAATTCATAAATATGTAAGAGTTGTAACTGTATAAAAGAAAATATATTTTTTACAGAATATTGACAGATTTTAATCTGAAAATTTTGTTTTAATAAACCTTATTTTCTATTTGTTTTGATGGAAACCCACAAGCTTTCGCGGTCATAAAAGTTGATCCAGCTTCTCGGGATTTGTAGTATTGGTGGTGAATCAAATGTTAGAAAATTCATAAAGAAAACGGGGAAATGGTATGAGGTTTGGCAAAGCAGATGTCTTGGCTATTCTACCGTTGGTTCTGACTCGGAATGCGTCTACAACATTCGACATGTTAGATTAGAATTTAGGAAACAAGATATCACTAGAAGATGTGTTCTCAACATAGGAAAAACACATTAGATGGTAGTGACAAAATTAAAGAAAATGTAGTAAATCTTTAGTGAAAATCTCGTCGTTCACCTAGTAAATCTCAGAACACTGATTGGACTTGTAGGGAAAAAACCAGATCTCTTGTTAAGTCTTCACAGAAACTAGCAGACTACGTGAGTGCCAGCTCTGAAGCTCTTTTAATCCCTCTGGCACAATTGATAAAAAGTCTTTGTCAACATGTTATAGATTGAACTTTAAAATTCATGATTGAGCCACATCTAAAGGTCGCGGTTAAATGTTACAAATGAGAAAAAGACGGTCTGGTAAGGATTCGTCAAGACAACCGCATTCCATAAAAGGAATGTTTGCCCGTCAATAATACTCATTCAAGTAGATGAAATGAGTAATTGACCATTTTTGGACACCGGATCCTCGCAAACAATGATTGAACGCTACTGGAGTTTCGTGTTTAATGGAAACGTATTGCCGATTAAAAGTAGTAAATTGACTTGAAACAAGAAATTTATGTCGATAGATTTGTGGTTGTCACAACTGAAAAACTGATGTAATGGTTTCGAACTTATTTGTTTATCGAAATGCGGATTTAATACGGAGTTGTCAAACGGATCAACATTTTGGAGTAACTCAAACATTGTTCTAAGCGATAAAAATGGATAAACTCGTCTCAAAATTATTAGTCAAGGAAATTGTAGGACAGTGCTAAACGTATAAACGAGTAGATTCATCACCTATAAAATGGTCACAGGGGCACTTGAGTAGATGGCAACTTTGTATTCTTTAGCGTAATCCATTGTGGAGCAAACAGATTTAACGGAGCGTCAAATCGTAAAAGGAAAAAGACGTTTGTGATCATCCTCGATTGATATTTTTTTTAGCATGTTGTTCAGTTCAAAATACACCTGGACAATTGTAGAATATTTAACACTCACGAAATTAGAAACTTGTGCAAGCTGTTCTGTGTAAAGATGATTTGACCGGAAACGGTATTGTGAAGAGAAGCCATCAAACAATTAAAAGAATGATGGCATGGATCGGTTTTTCCTCTTTTTTATTTACCTCTTTTATTAGGCGTTGGAGGCCCAGGCCATCTATTCCAATAACGGAAACATGAATTCGCTAAAGAACACCATGATTTGGCAGCTTTGTTTTAATCAATGACTCTAATTTCTCTCGTCCAGGACTTGGAAATTATTTTTTAAACCTTACCTCAGTTGAGCAATCTAAACTTATTAATATCATCCCTGTGTGATGTGCAATTACTTCTTCTTGAGACTCCTTTGATAGAAATTTTGTTTTTTAATCTAATTTATTTTTTATCAATGAAATTGTCTATCATAATTTCTTGCTCTCTCAAGTATAGTTTATACATCCTTATTTTTCTCATTGCTCAAAACTTTATTTAACTTACTTTCTAAGTTTATTGATAAGAATACTCAATGAATAAAGATAGACATGTTATTTGATGCCACACAAAATACATCAGGTGTCCTTTCACTTGTACTTTTGTTATTAGATTTGTACGTAGTCCCCCGAAGAAACTATTAGTATTAAATTTCACCGAATAAGTCACTAATCCAATTCTGAACACTGTGATAAAGTTTTCTTAACTTTAATTTGTTATTACATATTTGATAAATTACACATTATTATTATTATTATTATTATTATTATTATTATTATTATTATTATTATTATTATTATTATTATTATTATTATTATTATTATTATTATTATTATTATTATTATTATTATTATTATTATTATTATTATTATTATTATTATTATTATTATTATTATTATTATTATTATTATTATTATTATTATTATTATTATTATTATTATTATTATTATTATTATTATTATTATTATTATTATTATTATTATTATTATTATTATTATTATTATTATTATTATTATTATTATTATTATTATTATTATTATTATTATTATTATTATTATTATTATTATTTAATGAATGTTAAATATTAAATGTTATATATATATATATATATATATATATATATATATATATATATATAATCAAAATTTAAAAACACATTTATGAAATTATAAAGTTTATTTTTCAGTATTTTTAATTGCATTTATATTCAATATTGTCCACACCCAATTCAGATTATATGAAATATTTATTGTCAGAAAAGATAGACAAAATTGTTATTGTTGTTCAATTAATCATTGAAATATTAATATCTTGTTGGGAAATTTTATGTTTCGGATTTAATAAAAATTTACAAATTCAATTTTGAAAAATTTTCAGAATTTAATGCTGAATTTTTATCAACTTTATTTTTTATTTTTATAAATTTGCAAATGAACTATTCTAATATTGTTAATGTTTAATAATTTTTAATTAGTTATAAATAATTGAGCTTGGAATTCAATATATTGAAACAAAAAATATAAAATAAACGTTTCAAAACAAATGGCATTCATTTGGATAAATCATTATAACAATTGAATGAATAAACAATTATTATTAATAATACATTATATTAATAATGAAACCAAATTTCAGCTTCCTGCCGGCAAGGCACGCCCAAACAATTTTAACTCAAACGATATTTAAATGAATGTTTTAATTGATAATAAATTGTTTCCATTGCTTTGAAAATGAAAATTCTGTTTTAGACTTTAAATTATTAAAACTGATAAATATTACTAATAAGCATTAATATTAAAGTAATTATAATTAATAAAAAAATAATTTTATTGATGTTTTCTAAATTAATTAATTAAATAATAGTCAATCTTGACGGAAGAAATGTGTTTTGTACTTTTAATCGCTTATTCAAAGGGATTTGTAAATTATTTTCTTTATTTTGAAAATCCTTTTGATTTTTGAATTTGTTTTAAAAGTGAATATTTTAATTTTGACTAATGCTTTAAGTATGGAAATAAAGACAGTCAATTTTCCAAAAGAAAATGTACAAAGGTGGCAAAGACCTTGATGAAAACGGTTTGTGGTGAGTAGTGATGAGTAAATGAAATAGGGCATTGTTGTAGTGTTTAAGTTCTGCATCGCAGGGCTTGAACAATGTAAAAAGGTCTAAGGTTTCTATGGAAATTAAGTTGTCGTTAAATAATTAGTAACAGTAGATAACGAAAATAATTTAGAGAATAGTGTTTTAATAGCTAATTTTGATATTAGTTAAATTTAAATGTATTTAATATTCATTTAAACAAATAATAACACAATTTTATTATTTATCATGGTGTAATATAATGATGATGTAACATTTGTATTCCATTCCATAAATTCTCTTACTAATAAAAAGTACTCACCTCTGTCCAAAATTATAATATACATTTGTATATACCATACATGGCCAAACTAAGGCTATCATATATGTGGCTTCCATCGACTCTCACGAAATAACGTGAAATAAAGTTATATAAAAAATATTTATTTTTATTTTAAAATTAAAACACATGAAATATTAAAATTACATTGATTGAAATATTCTACGATTTTTTTTGCTGTCTGATTTAATTTCCAAGAATTTTAAATTTTCAAATTCAATTTAATTGATATTTTACCGTTAAAATGTAAATTTTTTCATGAGTTCGTTAAAGTGTTTCATTTGATAGGTGATATTTATTATTCGCAATTCATTGTATATTTTGATTATGGCTCTCCAAAATTTAAGTTAATGAATTATGGCTCCTGCCGGAGAAAAGTCTGGCCACCTCTGGTATATACATTTGTTTATCATAATGATAACAAATATGTTCATATAAATACATGAATTTTTTAATAATTGGAGTTTTCAGAGTAAATAAATTTCGAATGGTTTTTAGATCACTTCTTAAAGAAAATATTATATTCTAAGTAATGTTATGATATCTCTTTAAATAATATTAATATTTTTAAATGATATAACATTGTAAGTATAAAATTATGCAACTTTTAAATTTATTACATATATTATACATTTAAAAATGATTATTGTAGTTACTATGGTAATATTAACGATTTTTTAATTTAAGCAATACGGCAGCATTCATTATACTAAGTGAATAATTGGAATAATTGTTAATTATTTCAGTTTAAATATTATTGTTGGGTATTTATTTATGAAGCCGGTTAATTTCTGACTCATCATGTTCTTTTTTTATAAATCAAATAATTAAAAACCCACAAAAAATGCGTTTATTGATTTTCAAGGCAAATTTACAAATTGTCACTTGATTTGCTCTTATTTATCGTTTACAAATTTATTGAACAAACGGAAATTGCCTTTAGTTGATGTCAAATTTGATGTTTTATCTAATAGGTTTATTTTATTCACCAAAAAGCTAACCTTAAAAACATTTATTTCTGAATTGATAATTTAAGTCTTTTCTTTGTCTTCGATCGTTATGTGGATTAGCTTCTCTGCATTTTCCTTTTTATACCATCTTTATGAAAATATTTTAATTATTTTCAAATAATTATTCCCGAAATTTGAGTCTAATTGTTTTCTAATTAAACTAACATTCAACTTTTTTGTTTAATCTAAAAATTAAATAAATTGCTATAATAATTTTCTGGGCTTCCCAAACAGTTCGGCGATTCTACATCTCGGTTTTTCAACACTGCTCGGGTTTTACATCATGGAATCAATAATTTTAATTAGTTTCTTTTTCACTAAAAACTTTCCTTAGGGACCCCTAAGTAAATTTTTACAATCATATCTGTATTTTTCTTTGGGTTTGGCATTCAACTGCTGTGCTTTTATTTTATGTTAATATTTTATGATACTATCAATTATTGTTTTTTCGTTAAATTAAAATGATAAAATTAATTATTACATTATTATAATTTATTTGAAAATATTTTTAACTAATAAACTTTTTTAACTAATACATTTTTGTTCCTTTTTCATTTTAAGACTTATTTTAAGAAAAAATTAATTTAAATGTTGAAGGTCGAAAACGGAAAAATCAGTCATGAATTTTAACTGGGATATTTCGTAATATTTTTAAAAAATTTTTTGATGTTTATAACATATTTATTTATTTAATAATAAGTAATTGTATTAAATTAAAAATCTTTAGTGTTTTGTGATTCTTCTAGTGAATATGTTACTATTATTATGTAACATTTAAAAATTATATAAAAATAACTAAAATCCAAATATTTGAAATTAAAATTAATATTTTTAATAATATTAATTTAATAATAATTTTACAAGTGTAGTACGATTATTAAAGAAAATTTTAAATTTATACGGTATAATATAATATATAATTTCATGAATTGTTCATGATGATTCACTACATGTAAATAATGATAACGGCACATTTAAGTTAGTAATGAGTACAAATACGCATGATGACTATCACGCAGCCTTCGGACATTGAATCAAAATGTTTATTAAAGAAAGGTTTTTATTTACTTTATATCTTAATTAAAGTTTTAATTACATATGTGCAACATGGGGCAAATATATTAAAAATATTGATTTTGTTGTGATTATTTTATTGAATCAGAAATAAACAGTGTATAAAAAAGGAAATTGTAAATTTAATTTATTAAAATTTAGAAATTTCAATTAAGGTTATTATTTTTTAATACTATTTTCTGTACTCCTCTATCCAAAAGAAACACGCGAGACATAATACATATTTTATTCTTTTAAGACTTTCAGTAAAATATTTTAGTTTTCTTTTACAAATTATATAGGCTTTGAATAAAGGTTTGTTTAAGGTTCCCATTACGAAAAGCACTAATCTTTAATTTAAAAGGGTTTTCATTGTGGATTTTTTTCTCTAAAATCCTATTTATTATTCTGTATTTTAATACATTAGTAAATATTTTGTGATTTTAAAACAGTTGGCCGTTAGCATTTTATTTATTAATTGCAAGTATTTTGTATTTTTTTTAAATATTTTAAGGATAATATTTTTCTAACTAATAACAATAGATTTAATAGCAATAATAATAATAAAACAAATAATCTTTTAATATTTTAAGAAAAATATTTGCATTTATCAAACAGGAAACTATTTCCAAATAAATATTTAATAGAAATTATGATATTATTAGAATTAATCACCGACTTCTAATTGAAAATCCCAATTCACTGTATTATAGCTATAATTAAATATTGTTTTAATCAGTATGTAATTTTGTTGAAATCAAGTGATTTTTATGCATTTTTAATTTATTTTCATAAAAAAAATAATTTTTACCCTTTTAATTTTATTTATTGTAAATTATTTATTAAATATCCACTTGGAAAAATTAAACTACTAACAACCGAGCTCTCCATTATTATATTTTCCTAAAATAACGCCGGGGGGAATTGTGCTATTAAAATTGACAAAATAATTAACCGTTAATATTTATCTACAAATTTCACTGGTACAATTGAATAGATTATCAATATTTCTTTTAGAATAACGAATGAATTTTTTTTCCCACAAACTTTTTTCCTTATTATAATACAAATTTTCATCTATAAATTATATTTCAATTCAGACATTGTTGTTGATAATCTGATTAATAGATTCTAGAATATTTTCTAAGAACTCTAACTTATTTTTTTTTCAATAATTTAAATGAGAAAAAAAGAAATTCATGTTGGCATCAAATATTTTATAAAATTTAATTAAAAAAACTATAAATCCGGTTAGCAAGACCTTCCGCATATATTTAGAGAAATGTGCATAAATTTAGAACAAAGATTACTACTCACTCATTTCTTTACACAAATTTCGTTTCTCAATGTTCTCCGCTTAGCCGTGATAAACACCAGCAATTTATTTTCTAATAATCTTCAACATTAAATAATAGACTTGCAGAATGATAATATTCTAAAAGAGATTTTTAAAGACATTGAATTAGCTGAATTTTATGCTTCAGTAAATATTGATAATTTTTCAAATATACAACATTTGATTATAAAAGTGAAATAGGAATTTCTGATTTTAGAATTTTGTTGAGAAGTTTTAATAATTATTGAAAACGCGTGATATGTGAAGCATTGCTGATAAGGTCATTGGATCAAAAGATTAATGTGCAAAGTGCTGTGACTGCGAATGTTTTGAATGTTTTTAAATAGTTTACGTATGTTAAATCATGTTTGTTTTTTAATATTATTAAAATAATTGAAAATTTTAAATTACATTAATTTTTTAAAAATTAGAATATAAGTGAAAATTTTAAATTAATTAAAAGTGAATTGAATATATTTTATAAATATTTATTTATTACAAAATTAAATTAATAAAAAATAATTTGTTTAAATTAAATGTTAATTCATAATATTTTTAGTTGGTTTTGAGTACCTGAAGATGATAGCTATGCTATCGAAATATATCGTACGAAAAGTTTTTTATTGGCGTTATCTTTTAATTAAATCGTTGCCAAATTTATTTAATTATTGATTATAAATATGTTTGTTTTAATTGCATCAACTTACATTTGGTAGTAAACGTAGGTCAAAGATCACTGATTCCAATTTGAGTTCTATAATATGGATTTCAAATAACTAGAAAATATTGAAAACTGTTTCCAGTTACACAAATCTCATTAATGATTAAATATTGTAACTAACAGTATGTCATTAGTATTTTTAACTATTGTCATTATGTAATTTTAAATATTTCAATTTTTTTTAATGATTTGTTTGTTTTAAACAAATTTAGTGTCTAGAATTTCTCTAAATTTCTAGAAGATTATCATGCGGGGAAAATTATGATCATAATTCAAAACAATAAATTAAATTAAAATAAATAAATTCCAGTTCTTTTATTTGTGTAACAATATTATGTAATTATAATTGGGTTGCTGAATTATTTATTCATTATTTAAATATTTTATTATAAAGACTTAAAATAAATGATTTTATTTATCATTTTATATACTATGTATGAAACGGGAAAAGAAAAATATTTTCTTCACATAAAGTATTTTAGAGAGATATTATATAATTATTAAATAACTTTAGGACTAATTATTATTTTTTCAGTTAATTTCTATATTAAAATGATTATCCTTGAATTTTAAATCTTTTCAAGTAGAGTTTCAAGTGTATTTACTCTATTAGACTAAACTTTTATGTGTCATAAGTTTGTTTTAATGAAATAATTGGAATTTTGAAATTCAGATCTATACTACTCATACATTTTTATAAGTACAACCTTTTATAAAAATATCAATATAAACTTATTTTACTGTAAATAAATACTTTTTGATGATGTATTCTTAGACAACTCTTAGTTCAATTATCTAAACTCGAAATACAATTAGATTTAAGTTAATTGTAGTTAGATTTGAGTAGTGTTCTTTTAGATTACTGTGTCAATTCCCCCTCTTTTAAAGTCCAAGACTAAGGTAATATTATCTATTCACCATTTAGATTTTTGAAATTTTGTTTAAATCGTAGGACTTTATGCTCAAAGGTCATGATTTAAGGGTAATTTTGTGTGTTTTATTTCATTGAAAGGGGTCAAGATGGGATCGTATTTCAAGTTTTTGATTTTTGATCAAACAAGATTATTTTTAGGTGAATTTTGGATGAAAAAGCCAATTCAAGCTTCAAAATTTGTCTACTGCATCTAGATAGTTGAAAGAGGTTATGGTTTGTTTTTGAACAAGAAAGTCAATTCTAGTGTCAAGAAGGTTCTTCAGTAAAAGGGGTATCAGATGTGAGTTAAAATTTGGCGAACAAGTTCTGGTTGGGAGTTATTGATAAATGATGTGTGACTGTAATCTAACTATCTGTAACCTAAACCTCTGCAAATATTTTATTTTTGTATGAGAAAACATTAATTAATTTAGTTATATTGACTTGTTGTGATGGTTGTTGTGATCGTGCGTTCAGAATGAAGGTTGTACCAGTAGTTGACTACTACTCGTCAAGCTAAGTTTGATTTATGCTATGATACCCAGGTACTTTTACCCTCTTTAAAGACATGTATTTGGTCACCGTGATATTAAAAGCAATCACTTTATCTTACTGTTTCTTGACTTGAATTTTTATTAGTGTTTGTAAATGTTATTATTATTAGCTTACCACAGTCATACCCGTTTTCATTCGTAAATCCCATCCAGACTTTGTTAGCCACATTTTCTAACACCATTTGGTACCCTTCTTAATGAAAATATAGACTGAAGTACCATTTAATCATATTTTCTTTAGGTTTTATTTGAATTGCGACCGTGACCTATTTCAACCACTTAGACGCACTAGATGCATTTTGATGCTTAATTCATAGAATTTGATATTAGAATTGGTTTTTCTTCAAAATGTCACCGAAACATGGTTTTGTTTGATCGAAATTCAAATATTATCACAAAAAATCAAATTTTCAAAATCTCGGAAATTCAAAATGGTGATCATTTCATATAAAAAAAAGTTCATTATGTCGATTACATAATATGACATTGGTCTTTTGCGTCATATTACCTTATCCTTGAATTTGAGTAGAAGGTGGGTATTGACATAATCAGCTCATAGTATACTACTGATCTGGAGAAGTATCTAGAATTAAGATAATAAAAAGTTAATTACATTTTGAATAACTCAAACATTAGAATGTCAATCCACCAGTGTAACAGTAAAATGTCTTTGATAGTTTATGAAAATAAAATCATAAAAAAATAATTCATTCCAGTTATTTAAGACGTTGTCACAATTTTGTATTGTCTATTTTTTTTCTCTTTGTTGGTTTAAGGTAAAAATTAATTATTAAATTTAATGAAAAATTAGGAACTTTATGCTCAGCCTTTTTTTAAGTGTTAAAAACCTTTAATGTTATATTCAACATAATTTAAGATTTTTATGTTTTTTATATAATTTATGAAAAGTTCATTTGTGTATTTATTGAAGAATGGTATTTTTGATGATTTTTTGTTTTAAATATTTTTTACAACTAGTACTCAATGGAGACGAGTTTTCTGGGAAAATGCTTAAAGTTATGTTTGGAGAAAAAGTAAAAGATAGAGCAACATTGGGTTTATGTACGGTTATTTCTGCTCGTTAAGGAAGGGCTACGCTTTCAGTTTACATTAGAGTTTATGACAAATTTAAAATATATAATCAAACTTTTGTTTTACTACTTTAATTACATTTAACCTAGCATCATAAAAAGCAAAATTAAATCAATTTTGATAAATATTACTTTATTAAAATAAAACAAAATAATAAAACAAAAAAAATTTTAATTTGCATGCAGAGATTAATTTGTGATTCCTAAACTTTTCTATACTTTTTCTACCTAATTGTTATGAAAATTATTTTTTTAACTACTTTTGTGAATTGATCATATTGAAAATACTATTTTTCTCCATATTTAAATTTATTTACACTTTTGTTTCTTCTCTTCACAATTGCAACGTTTACTCTAATTTAAAATATAAATTATTCTCCTCAAGATATTTTAAATAACAAATTGACAAACATGTGCAAATTTATTTTCTGAAAAATCTTCAAATTTCAATTCCATTAATTATATTGGAAAATTTATAGAAATTAATTAAAGTTTAAATGAGTTAACTTTAAAAAAAATTATATAAACTCTTTTTCATTTTAAAAATTGCTGATTTATTTCTTTATTCAAATAATTCCACAAAATTTAATAAATAAATTTACATTATTAATTTTAAATAGATTTAATTTAATAATTTATATTTAAAAAAATTTATTATTGTTTATTATTGGTTTTATTTTTAATATTTAATAATTATTACTTTCAATTTATTAATCAGCTTTTTTAAGTCTTTTAAATAACCAAAAATTAACCTTTGAAATAATAAACCATATTTTAAATAATAGTTTTCTTCCGGCAATAATTCAACTTTTAACTTATCTTGTTCCTTTTATTGTAAATAGTTTTATACATAGATAATATATTTAAAAAGCAAATTAACCTTTACATAAAATGTATGACTTACTTAAAATCCTCTATACTTTATTAGCCATTTTATAACAGCGCTATAAGATTTTATTTAATATGAACGAGGTATTTGACCCAAAAGCAACTAACGAATTTTCAACGATGGTTCACACGGTTTAGAAATAGAAAAGAGAGTTGTGAAGATAAAAGGTATGTTAACCGACCATCAGCTCTTGACAACAACGAATTAAAAAAAGAAGAAAATAGACAAATGGGTCACGCACGAATTTCAAGAAAACGTAGACTGTTTGATAGTGATAATTTATAGTATGACATTAAGAATATTTTTTTGACCATGAATCGGTAATGATATCGATGTTTTACTGATATCATCTATCGACGATATCATTACTGATTCATAGTCAAAACAAATTCTTAATGTCTTTGGAAAATGAAAACAAATCAGATGTGAAAATCAAAATAAATTCTTATAATATTCATATTAAGAATTTCTTTATTTATTTGTGTGATTTTGATATTTAACAGTGTTTTATTTAGATTTGATTATGTTAATTTTGTTTTTAAATTATTAATATTTTGGTTCATTAATTAAAGTTTCATTAATTTATGACGTAAAGATTAGCATAATCATATTAAAATAAACACCATTTAATTTCAATGGTAAATTAATAAATAATTTGTTAATTTTGTTTATTTACCGCATGAAATAAAAACATGTTCTCATTTAAAAAGAAATTATGATTAAAGTTTACAAATTGTAGTCAACGAACTTTTTCACTGAAGAAATTCGTCAATCTAATAAAATATTTTAAACAATTTTTATATTTTAAATTAATTTTTGTTTAAATTTTTTTTCATATATGTTCCAACCAAATTCCAATTAATTCAATTTTATCTATTTTTCCGACAAATTAATTTTAATCATCAAAAGATTAAGAATAAATTTGAAAATAAATTAATACATTTGTTTCTTCTCATTGTTTTTAATAAGAATTTCTCTATTCGAGATTCCATAAATTATCTTTAATTTAATTTTAAATTTCTATAAAAATATGATAATATTTTTGCCGAAACATAATTAATATTTCAATTTTAAAGTTATACTTAATCAAGAGTTGAATGTCGAAATTTCAATCTCAGCAAACTATAATAATTGAAAAGTATTTCCATCAAATTGAATAGAAGGAAATAATTTCAAAAATCTGACAAATATGACACTCATTCTAAAATAAATATTAGTGATACGATTTTGATATTATCGAAATATTTTTTTAATTATTTTTGTTTTATCTAATACAAGAGTTTAATGAAATATTTCAATTGACTGAGATGGTTGTATTTACCATCTTGGAAATATTCATATTGTAAATATATGTATATATATATATATATATATATATATAGAACTCGTGTCATTATAATAAGTATTTTCACCATATAAAACAAATATTTTATCTATTTTATATACTTTATGTATAAAATTATTTTACAATTAAAAAACAAAACCACTTCAAAGTTAAAAAAAAGAAATTTTAATTATCATGTTTCAGTAAATCAAGATTTCGTTAATGAAATTAATTATTTATATGAAAAATTTAAACAAGATTTTATTTTAGCTTTAAAGTCAATTAAAATAAAATTAGAGGTAAATTAGCAGACAATAAAATATTTTAAGAGCTGCTAATCCGTTTTTGGAGTTGTTTTAATAAGACTGAAATTGATTTATATTTTGAATCTTAATTAATATTTTGTTAATCTTTTTTATTTAGTTAAAAACAAAATGGAAATAATTATTAACAATTATATTAAGAAAATATAAATTGACAGATTTATAAGAAAAGTAAGTTATGAAAATTTAATTTATGAGATTTGAAGGCAACTAGGTTAATGTTGGGGCTCAAGGAGAAACCCAAAAAGGATATTTAAATAACTTAGAAAAGGCTAATAAATAAAAATCTTTAAAAATAGAATTCAATTAAAAAATATTAAAAATATATTTTAAGATGATCAAATCAAAATTTAGTTATGAAGAAAATGGAGGACATTTTCAGAATTATTTCTTTAATTGAAGATTTATCCATAAAGACGAAATTTATGAGACTTGCTCTTATTTTAAACAATTTAATAATAATTCTTGAGTGTCCTTCATTTAATCTTAATACTAATATTGTTGAGGATATTGTATAGATTATTGTATGTCATAAATAAAGAATTAAGTGTTAAAAGCGGAATTAATAAACTTTGTGTCATTGGAAAGGAATACTAAGAAGTTATGCTATAATTAAGAAATGCAGAAACATGTTTAAAATAATGACAACTAATGGAATTACAGCAAAGTGAATATAGGCTTTTAGAATAAAAGAGATAGTTTTTATTTTAATTTAAATTACAATAAAATTAATAAACATATTTTAGAAAATTTATTAGATATATAATAAAGTTATGATGGTTGTTTTAATTAATATATTAGTAATTTTAATTAAAGTTATTTTTCTTTTCTCAAAATATTAGTCTTTTTATTGGATTTTTTCTTTTCATTGAGAGGTTATTTTTACAAAATTCTGAATTTTTAAGTTTAAACATTGCAAAACTTTTGCCTCTGTCCCTCTCAAATTTTTTATCCTGCGGAATGGTGGTTTGGAGACAAAAATAAGTCGAAATCCCAGAGTGATTTATCAAGCAAATACTGGGGATGAAGAAAAATCTTTCAATTTAAATGAAAAATTGTTTTCTTTTCCATTATCTCCACGAAAAAACTTTGAGATTTTAGCAATTACTTTTGTAATTCATTATGTGAGCTTTCTAGATTGTCACTGTAAATGTTGATTGTGAATGTCTAACAGCATTTAGATACTCAAGAATAATGTTTCTTAGGTTTTAACACAGAAAGTCCTTTAAGTGAAATAACATATCCACAAATGTAATTATTTTCTCATAATGTAAAGCTTAATTTACTCTATTTTCAGAACCATTTTTGTTTCAATCATTAAGTCGATTTTAAATATGTAGAATGGAATGTAGAAAGAAATGTTAATTTTTATTTTGAAATTATAATTTTCAATGTTAAAATTATAAAAAAACTTCATGTTAAATATTTATTATAAACAAGTTTTTGTTTTAAATAAAATTAATTGTTTAAAGAAAAAAAGAGAAAAAATTAAATATTTTTTAGTTTTACTAATAAAAACAAATTCTGGAATTTATGGTATATATGAATTCTTGGAGAAGCTTTGTAAAATTGTTAACGAAATTAAATAATCTGAATATGACAAAGGAGTAAAAGAAATATCTTACAAATCTTCAATGTGTTGTTATTATTATCAATAAACAAAATTAAAAAATATTTCTAATTATCAAGCAATTATTAAAATTTTTAAAATATTTTTATTTGGACAATGCCCTATGTAAATTATTAAAATCATATATTAAAGGTAACATAAAAAGTAATTTTCTTTATCAAAAATTGTAATGGAAAATAAAAATAAATTATTTCATTGGTAATGAATTATATAAACTCAACGTGTTTCAGTAAGCGGCTCAAAATCTTTGGATCCTTAATTAAAACAAAATATTATTTTAATTATTTTCTTACATTTTATGAATCAAAGGATTTAACAAATAAATCAACTTCTTAAATTTTATGACTTATTTAATTTTCAACAATGTTAAAATGAAGTAAATATGCATTTATTATCCTATTTGGCACAGAATTGTTGATTAGTTTAAATTCAATATAAAATTAAAGTGGACTTGGTTAGATTCAATGAACGAATGAAAAAAATAATGCATAATTAACTCTTGAAATTATAATTCTCTCAAAAACGACGGAATTTATTATGTTACCTAAATGTTAAATTTTAATTATTCAAAAGATTTATGAAATAATTTTTATTTGAAATTTTCGTTAATAATATAATATTATTTTAATAAATTTTTTAAGATTTTACAAAATAAATTTTTAATTATAAATATATTAATTTGTAAATCAAAATTAAAATTCAACTAGTCGGTGAAACATGTCTCATAAAAATTGTCAGTTGTATATTAATAATAAAATTTAATTATAATTTATGTCAGTAGTGTAAAATGAGGACTATGTCCTGTTGGATATTTGGCTTAAAACATTTTTGCGGGGAGTTAATTTTTAGTGAAAAAGGGATTAAATTTTGTATTTATTTTTTTGTTTAAATGAAATGATTTTTATTTGATTTTTATTTATTTTGTAATTAAAAAATTTTACTTTTTTCCATAAAAAAGCCTAAAATAGATTCCAGTTGGATTATAGTGAGGTCTTTTTACTTAAACACTGTCTCGTAGAATAAATGGCTTAAAACCTTGTCTGTTTATATCTTTATGTTTGTATTACAAAAAAGGGTTGAGCAATTAAGACTACCCTTTTCATGTTTACGTGAAGTTTTTGGATGCATGAAAGAGTTTATTTTGTTAGATTATACTTAAACCA
The DNA here is from genome assembly GCA_022537955.1 of Schmidtea mediterranea. Lineage (NCBI taxonomy): Eukaryota > Metazoa > Platyhelminthes > Tricladida > Dugesiidae > Schmidtea > Schmidtea mediterranea. The sequence goes on from CM039679.1 coordinate 77,681,684, forward strand.
TTTCCAATACCTATGTCTTAGTATGATTGATCAAAATGATATAAGGTGTCTTTGTAAAAAGAACGTCATATTATAAGAATAGCTAATAAAATCTTAAAGAAAATTCACTTGAATTTAATGTACTTGTCTCTTTATAATAAATATTTTAAATAATTTATTGTTTCCAAATAATTTTTTGTCATTAATTTTCATAGTTGAATTTAATAATAATACAATATACAAGTGAAAGTTTTATGGGATGAAAAATATTCAATTGCTTCTATAATTTGTTTTATAACCAAATTTTTTCCAAACAATTATATATCTTATTTAAACAGAATTTTAACATTTTATTTGGTGTGAGGTTTCTTTTATTATTTTTGTTTATATTGTAATATATAATAAAACACATTTATATAATTAAATTAAAATTCGAAATATTAATTTATACATTACATAATCTAGAAACTAAAGGTTATAATTGCTGCAGACTATTTATACGCAAACATCGTGTAATTGTTTGTCATGAATCGAGGTGATAGTGACTTGGTTAGATAATTGACTCATTTTGGAATACTGTTATCTTTTTATAAATGTTAATGACGAATATGAATTATTTAGAATGCTATTTTAATACACGAATATTTATAAATGCATTAATAAGTTATAAATGGTGTGAGTAAAGAAACCTTATACTCATACAGAAATGATATTAATAAATCCATGAAATATTTAACACAAAACAACGATTATCTATAGTTAAGTATTATTGAATTGGTTTTACTTTACGAAAGTTAATTGGCATTGTTATCATTGTGTTTTTAAAACAATGTAACAACAAGTCAAATTTTGCGTCGTTTTTGGCTGTTGATGAATACAGAAAACAAGGACATCAATTGTCAACTGCACTATGCGTGTGGAAATTATGGTACCCTGTAAGGTAACTATTTATAATTGGAGAGTTTTTTTAATGTATACAGTATGAATGTGTAAATATTTATTAATATACTTAACATGCAATCATAAAATGTAATGAATAACGACCATTTTACTGACAAACTATAATTAATGAATAGCGTATTGTTTTATACAGGTGAGGATATTATAATATTAAAAGTTTGGTAATTAAATATTATTTTCGAATATTATTAATAAATTGTAAAACTTTAATATGTGTCATGGGAATGGATTAAATTAATTAAATAAGTTAAATTAATAACAGCAAACATTAGAAAATTATTAGTTAACCAATAATCTTTTGTTCATTTTAATAAATATTTGCAGTTTTTATCACATGTTTATGATATTGGAATTTATCTCTCTTAAATTGGTTTGAAAACTTAAGATTGTAGATGCACAACTTTTCGTAACAGTAACTTTTACTGATAATATAAATCATTATAGCATATATTTTTATGTTACAAATGTTATAAGATATCTAGGAATCTGGAATGTAAATTATTGCTACACCAAAGTACATAAACTTTGAGTAGAATAACCATAAATTAAAGTTTAAAATAAGATATAATTAATGTATAAATAAAAAAGTTAAACACACCTAATTGAAACAAGAAAATAAATTATAGGCATCGGTATCAATTTGTTATAAAAAGCAGAAAAATAATTTTGGTGAGAAAAAAATACATACACACAAATATAATGAATAAATACACTTAAGAGGTTAAAAGTTTAAGGGTACAATAATTGTATGGGTATTTTTAATTAGAAAAAATTACAATTTGATAATATTTTAAGATTTATATTACATTCTAATTTTTCATGAGTGTATCTGTGTGTGTGTTTTTTATGTGTGTCTATGGGTTAAAAATATATTTTGTTCAATATTACCAATATTATGTCACTTATAAAGAAATCAGAGGGGAAAAACAAAAAAAGTCCTTATAATAATTTTTAATAATTAAAAATTTATTTTATTTTTTATTATTTATTTTTTCTCTGATCAAATACGTTAAATTGTGTTCTAGTAAAAGAGATTTGAGAAATTCGTGGATGTATAAATCTAGGTCAATAGACATGTTATCCAATTCAAGCATATATATTTATTTACATTAAAACAAACAATACCAGAATATTATTAACCGATTTTCCATATCATTGGCATAAACAATAGAAAAGCTTTATGCCTTTTGTCAATTATAGAGGTCATCAGAAGTAATCAAATTTATGTTTGTAAACTCTGCATTTTAAAGTTTTTATGAAGAATGTTGATGTCATATTGTAATAAAAGGTTTCAATAAGGTATGAAATTTATTTGAAAATATATAAAATATCTAATTATGTAATTTTATTATGTAAACTAACAATTAAAGATGTAAATTAATATTAAAGTGTATGTAAGTTGCAAGGTTATTTTGTGATTATCAAAAAAAAAACAATTTTTTTCTTCATAACAGGTGTATTTGAACAAAGATTGAAAATAAAGTGTTTTTAATTATTTAAATGATTTATATAATTAGTATAAATAATTTCAATTTAATCGAAAATTAAGTTTGGTGTATTTTTTTAAATAATATGATGATGATTAAATAATATTCGTTAACCTGGTTGATTAAAACAAAAAACATTTTCTCTAAAGTGAAAAAGATATCCATATATCAGTATTTGTGTAAAATTTACTCAAATAATATTTTAACTGATATATAAAAATAATGGATAATATTAAGTTATTTTGTTACGTGACTTATGAAATTTTAAATATATCATGATTTAATTTTTACATCAATCATACTTATTTCATTAAGATTTTTTCTTTTAATTAAGTAATATTTTCTTCGCATTTATCATACAAAAAAGTTACCTTTTTACGAGATATTAATTTAATTTCCATTGAATCATTATATCTGTATGTAATTTTGTAATTTTTTCTCACATTTGTTATATATTTTTGGTAGAAAAAATGCATTAATTATACAAATGGAATTTATTTAGTTCTTATTACAGAATAAAGAATTTTTATGTAATTAATATTAAAGTTTGTCTATCTTTCAAAACAGAAACCAACAACATTTAGCCTTAGTAATTCGTAAATTATTTTTAGAAGATTTTTATACATTTCATCTATTTTTTATATTTATTCTATTTAATTCTAAAAAATATAAATAACAAATTTGAACTTATTTATAATTTACTATTTAAACTCTAATAATTTTTAAACATATAGCATTTTTAAAAGTAATAATTATAAACACTAAAAATATTTTATTTTATTAAATATTATCATTTCAATAAAAGGATATAAACATTTTGCAATTTAAATTAAAAGTTTATATAATACTGAAAGTTTTGAATTTAATATATTTATGAATATAATATAATACCTTCATTGTCTTTTATTATTATATAATAATATATTGAATTTTGCACTTTAATTTTAAGTGATTATTTTTAATGAAAAGTTATGCTTAATTCGTTTAGAATCTCAACGAAATATTTTAAATATCAGCAATTCGTTTGCCAATTGATGTCAAATATAATCTAATAATATATTATGGCAAACGATTATGAATAACAATTTTTATAAAATTTTATTATTTATTTGAAATGAATAAAAAAAATCCTTTTTTTTATGAGATTACTATATAATCAATAATTTTAAACTTTATTGGTTTCAATTAAAAATAATAACTATTTAAACAAAGAATTTTTTATAATAAAATTAAATACATGAAAACAAAAAATAAAATAAAAATACTCACCAACATATTGTCTGATTCCTATTATAATAATGAAGACTATGAGCAGACCACTGGTGAACTGGTAATTCAACTGATCAACAAAGTCGACACCTTCACCTCCATAAGGAACACGAAAGAGTTGTCCGATTCTAAAGAATATTCCACTTTCCATGATAGAAAATCAATACTATACAATTATGAGGATTATTATAATAACAGTTGATATCATCGGTTATTCTATGATTATTGTTCTCTTGCCTTCTAATTGATGTTAAGATAACATAGATCAATATCCGGTTCTGATAAAGCAATTAAATGAACTAATTTTGATAAATGGATCATCGGTTATAAATCTCATTCAAAGTCGGCATTAAAATTTGTCGAATGAAAAATACGAATTTAACTATATTTATTAATATGAAATTCAACTCCTCATAATATTAGCAATAACTCCAGAAATTCCATTAGTTACAATTTTAACCAATAGAATCGCTGATAAATTCATCTTTTATCGCTATATTTTGAATAATTATGGGTTATTATTTTATGTTTGGGCTAATTACTTTAGATTAAAATCGATCTGAATATTGTTGATAATCTTTTATTTTTAATTTTACATTCAGAATTGCGCATGGTTTATTAAAATCTAATCTCATAATTATATTTAGAATATTATTTTTATAATTAATATTAATTATTATTATTATTATTATTATTATTATTATTATTATTATTATTATTATTATTATTGTTGTTATTGTTATAAATAACGGATTTTGGTAGAAGTAAGGTTAATCAAAAAAATAAATATCAAATTAAGCTATAACTTTAACTTCAAATAATATTAAAATAAATTAGAGAATTTTCGATTATAATATAATTCTATGCACACTCTCGAAATTTAGTTTTTTCAATGTTCTTTTTTATATTCATTATATAAATTCAATTAAATAAAATTATTTAAACTAATGTATTTTAATTCTTTTTTCATAAAATCTCTTAAAATTTGTATTTATTTAAATTAACTTAATTATAATTTATTTTTAAAATTTTAAAGTGTATTATAACTCTTTGGCAGCCAAGTTGTTTTTGGTAAATTTAGCCCTGGTAATTTTTATAGTAATGAACAACAACAAATCTTCACATATTACACATATTATGTATCATTTCATTTACCTAAACATTTTTTACAATATTCTGTCAAAAATAAACACATTACATAAAGATATAGTCAAAGTGTTTCATAAAATATAACATAAATGTCCAAATTTCAAAAATAACACTTCATAAACAAAAACAACTTTTGAATAGATTCATCAGGCGTGCATCAATGAGCTATAAATAGAACTGAATAGGTGTATTTTATTGGAGAATTTTATTGAAATACTTTTTTCTTCTTTTATGAGTATATCTTTCAGCATATGTTTTTAAGGGGAGACATATTTTCATTGGTGTCTGACAGTTTTCCATTGCGCAAATGTTTTAATTTTAATTCTGTTTAACTTTAATAATAATAATGATAATAATAATAATATTATAAGGACTTATTTTGTGTTTCACCTCTGATTTCTTTATAAGTGCCATAATATTTTCTACAAAATTTGACTATGAATCAGATTTATTTAAGGTATTCACGTTTTTTTAGCACAGCCTTTTTCATGTGAAAATAATAATTAGTTAATTAATTAATTAAAACTGCAATTTAATTGTTAGTGATATTAAACAATTTCAAATTTGATTATGGATTGATAATAAATAATTCTTTTAAAAAAATTATTTTTCGTATATTTTTCATGATTTTTGTACTTCAGTTTCAAAGGTTTCAATCATATTTAAATTCGGAAAATATACTTGATTTGAGGAATTTTACCATTCAAATAAAATAAGTTCAGTTTTTTTTGCAACACCAAAACTTGTCATGAAATTATGTGTGTAACTATATTTAAGCATAATTATCAACGGATTTTAAATTAAGTTTTAAAATAATTAAAATTAAAAATAAGATTTAAACTAATTTTTGATAAATTTGATAAAATTATTTAAATATATGATTATAAAATATTATATTAATTATTAAAATATTAAATAAAATAAAATTTAAATAAAAAAATTATTAAACAAAATTTAAATAAATTAATTATAAAATAAAATTTAAATACCGTTGATAATTTTGTTTAAATACTCGGAAATCTGAAAGATATAATTTTGATTTGAATAAATTTTGAACTTTGAATGAATACAAATTTTGATTTAAACGAGGATGTTTTCACAGCATCTAACGCGGTGAAGTAATACTTTAATTATTTTAATCAATTATAATAATTTTTCACTATAATAATGGATTTTGATAATTTTATCTTTGTTCACAATTTTGCACAATCTTAAAATGTGAAAAGAACGAATCTTTTTAATAAGTGTCGATTTTTAATTTTGAAATGCTTGGCTGCGCATGATTATTAAATCAAATTTTACATTTATATACCCAAATTTTTAAACTCATTTTAATTTTTCCCATTGATGTAAAATTCGTAAAATAGAATTATTTAAATTTAATTTTCTAATTCAATAATCAATTTAAATTCTTAATTTTAAAAGATAAAATCGAATATTTTAATAATGATAAATAAATTTTATTGTAAAATACTCATGCAATATCTTTACAAAAGAAAACTTTAGACATCATATTTTCATTAAACTAAAAATGTTTCCTTAAAATAAACCGTTAATGACTTTAAAAGTCTTTCATTGTTTCCGAAAATCTTAATAACAATACAAATGAAAATAATTGTCCTTGAATATTTTGAAAAGATTTACTTTTTTTGAAAAATAAAATTTCGACAAACTAGAACAACTTGTGTAAATTAACCTGATGGTTTTTTATAAAAAATATTTTGAAATTTTAATTTTATTATCTGTTGTTACTTTAAATTTTATTTTACTGGTAAAATTTGTTTGAAAAAATTTAGATAATATCCTAGTTTTTATTTTCAGAATTAGCCAAAAATAATGCAAAACCTTTTTTTGCTATTTAATCTGAATAGATCAATTAAATATTTAGTCAAAACTTTATTATTTACACTCGAGGTGAAATATTTAACATTTATACATTTTTGAATAATTTAATTTATTAATAATTTCAATTTATTAAAACAATATAAAGAAAAATATTAATAATTATTTTATATATTTGTTTTATTAGTGAAATTATAAAGTTTTAATTTGTTTGATTATTTTATACAATTCATTTACCACTTCTATTTTATGATTTTTGAAATTGATAAAAGATTTTGTGGCACTTTATGTTTATTTTAGTTTAGTGTAAAAAGTAAATACATTAAAAGCACTATATAATATATTGAAAATTAGGAATTAATATTTGCAATTAACATAATTCAATTATAACAATTAACATTTAGATAGATTTTATTTTCAGTTTCACTAGTTTACAATGGAAAGACAATATTATAATAAAACTTTATATATAAATATATATACATATTTATTTTTATTTGTGTGTTTCTATGGGCTTGCTCAAATATTTTCCGGATTTTGCATAGAAACTTTGACATTTACACCACGTTGCAAAATTTAAGGAATTTGGGAAGCGCATTGTAAATATTTGGTTACAAAGAGAATGTATCTAATTATGGAAATAATCTGTGTGAATTTTAATGGCAAAATAATTTCAAAAAAAAATTTTTAGATTAGTATTTTACAAAATTATTTGTCTAAAAATAGGCACAACTTCATAGGTGGTGCATTTTATCACTTTGTTACATGTTTGGTTTATTAAAGAAATAGTGTGCACCAAGTTTGTGTGTTTCAAAATATTTTTCTACTCTTTATTGAAATCTATAATAAATCTATAAATCGGCAGATATATAGGCTACTAAATTTAATGATTTTGATAATATTTCTAATATATGTTTATATTATAGGTAATCCATCTGTTTAAATATCTAACCATGTTATTAAATCGTAATCCTGTTACATTATCATATTTTTTCTTATTAAATAATATTTATAAGTAAACGTTGTTGAAATACTGTTTATGAGGCATTACAATTTCTTCAGTTAAAACAGCAATTAAAATAATTTTAGTATGTGTTAGTAACAATTTTAAAAAGTTTTTTAATTTTATTTTTGATGATTCGTTAAGTAAATTTTCATGATAATGGTTTATTTAAATTATGCAGTCTTTCTCATAATTAACGGAACTAATTTTTAGCCAAAACACTTTTAAGAAAATATAATATCAAACAATTTAATATATTTATATTTAACTGAAATTTCTAATTTAATGTTTACACGTTAATCGACGAAAACGTCAGAAAACTATGACTATAAAAGTTTCTGAAATGATTTTGTTATTTACTTTTATAGAAGTGAATATATTTATAAAATAAATCTCTTTCATTGATGGTTTTTATCATTCTTTGAAATTTTGGATTTAAAAACATACATTTCGTGTAGTATTTTTAATTATGTTTTTAATTTATTTTTTCAATGATTTATTAGAAATTCGTTTTAACTCCGTGAAATTGCTATAAATTATATTAATAAATTTATAATATATTGAAGATTTGTCATATTTAGATTTCTTAATTTTCCATTAATTTAGTATAGCCATTATTTCAGTTTCTAAGAAATATGTTATTTTAAATATTTCTTTCATTTTTAACAAAACAGTTTTTATTATTGTTTTTTTGATTATTTAAAACAAGCAACAACATTGATCTTAGTTAGAATATATTGTTGAATTTTTTTTTAATAATAACATTTTAACACTTTAATTGCAAAAATGAATAGTTGTACAAATTTTTTAATACAATTATTTTTTTATTGAATGCAAACGTTATATAATTATTAGAATTAAATATATTTTTAAAAATGATGTTTTATATTTTAATTTTATTTTATTTTAAATAATTTTAATTTTTCTGACAACCGTGGCAATAATATTACTAATTATTGTATCATTGAGATCAACACCAAATTCCGTAATACCCGATGAAATTAATTAATAGATGGAATTAGAAAACAGCAAGTTTAAACAAATTGGTAGTTAGAAAATAATTTCTAAAATTGGTGTTGGGGTTTTTATTTATTTTAATTTGTTTTTCAAACCGAGTTAAAGATGTTTGAAATCAATAATTCTAAGATGATAATTTCTCCCTGAAATCTTCCCATTTCTTGTCGAGGAAACCCAATGGCAAAGTCTAATAAATTAAAACCAATTTGCAATTAGATAAATTTAATTTGAATAATTAACTGATCAACTACGGCTAACAGACTGTTTTGAAATTTGCTATATTGGGCGAATATACTCGCCAGGCTGACCTGATGTACTCAATTGGTCCCAATTGGACTCGTTCGTCGTTAGTTCGTCTTATTTCCACTTTCTCTCTCGTGTCTTACTTTGTCGAGTAAAGAATTGCTAATCAAAGTGTTTTCATCATAATTTTTGAATATTTTTCATGAAATATATAAAGAAAATTACCATTATATTGTTAGTTACTCGAAATATTCTAACTGGAGTTTGAAGATATTTTCAGAAATTATTTTCAGATTTTTCCAAACTTTATAATATCTAGTTTATTAATTTAATTTCTTTATATTTTGATGGATTTTTATATTTTTTATATTTTTAATGAAACTTTATTAATATTTTAATATATTTTATGTTAATATGATTGCTTATGGCATTTATTATATTTTAGTTTTAATTTAAACAATTTATGTTATTTTTTTATTATTTACTGTGATAAAATAAAAATTAACTTGTTTAATAAAATGTTCAACGAAAAATTGATTTGTCTATCAGTTTTAAATGAGTTTATTGAAACTTTACTATTTTAAATTAAGCAAAATGTGCTGTTTGTAGTTATTTGAGATCATATTAAGAAAAACAGTGTTTCATATTTTGGCAGGAGATGAAAAAATGCATTAGATCCAGCATAGGTGACTCACGCGCTTGGCCATACTGTTCATTCCGATTATCCAATTCAATACTAGCATTTATATCTACATAGATTTGAGTAGAGTATTTAATCACTTCTTGTTTCATATTGTCGACCATATCAGCATTATTTAGATTGGCGAAAGATTGATATAGTTCGTATAAAATTTATGTCATTACGCAGCTTCATCTCTTGTATCGTCATCAGGACTAATGGCACCACAACGTTCTAAGTTGATCGGCATATATTGAGGTTCTTCAATAACTTTGTCTGCTTGTTTTCTATTTATATATACTACAAATCTAACTCCAAAAAATATATTTCCCAATTTGAATCATAAATTTAAGTATGCAACGGCAATTTCATTTTTTAATTACAAAATCAGAACAATACAGAATACAAATTCATTATAGTAAATTCAATGTATAAATTTCCAATTTAATTCAACCAAAGAAAAATTCAATAATTCACAAATTGAAATCCATAATTCAAAATAATATAAACACTTTTAAATTTCCAATTAAATTTCACATTCCAAAACCTCATAAATAAATCAATACATACAAGGACGCACAAAATTTCATGATAAAGGCACACACAGACTCACAAAAAAACTTCTCAATCGGCCGAAACAACATGAAAAAAATTAATATATGTCAAATTTGACTTATCATAATTAGAACAATGATATATCGTTGCGCTTTTAGACCAGAATGGAATGGAATAGCAGAAAGAAACCACAGAAACGGCGACCGTCTTAAGGCTGTTTTTTTCTATAACATTACGCCACATTCAGGTTTAGGCAGTAACATCTTCCCGTCGAAGGTGCACTTCGGAACAGAATGGAAAAGCCCGAAATTTCTTCACAAAGTCCGCAATAGCTTGTTGTTTCATAAGAAATTGCCGGATACAAAGTAATTTAAATGACAAATTATATTAATAATGTAACTTAATATTCACAATGAAAATACCGCAACGTAAAATGTTGCTATTTTGTGATGTTTTTAATAGAAATAAGATATTTTTTTAAATTTTTTATAAAAGTTATTGAGATGCTAACAGATGTATTATTAAAATTATAATTTTATATAGAAAAGTCATACTAATCTTAATCATTGAAATAGATTTATTTAATAAAATTGGCTGTCCTTCATAAATGGTAGTAAGATTAGGAATCTCATACTTTGTTTTGCTAAAGAGTAACTTTAGAAATAGACATCACTTCAAAGAATATGAAAAGGTTTTCTAGAGTTTCTAAATTATTAATAATATAAATCTGCTGCTTGGATTTCTTACATAAAATCTAGATGTTTAAAACTACATCACATTAATTATAGTTATTATACGCTATAATTATTTTAAACTGATATAAATGTTGTAATAAAAGTCTAAAATAAAAAAAACGAACATGAACATAATTTTAAATTCTAATACTAAATCAAATTAATTGCATTTTTTAAAAGTGTTTTGTTAGTTTTATCATTAAAATTACAAATTTTATTTTTATATTATTTTTGAATAAAGAGTAGGTCGTTAGTGGCTTTCTGCACCCAGACACAAAATCTCCAGTAGCCTTCGGTAACGACGGATTAAATTACGTTATTGAGTAATAAATCCGGATTAATCTTGATTATGTAATGATATAATCAAGATAATTGATTTTGTGTGTATTTGTCTGAAATTTTATGTTCGAATTTTTGGGGCATTTTTTTAAAATAAATTTTTTTCGCAAATTTATTTTTGAGTTATTTTTTTATCCACAAATTTTTGGTCACACTAAAGTCAGAGGGTGCTTTTGAATAATTTTTGAATAATTGGGTATCTTATTCATTAAAATTCCCTATTTAAATAATATTTACCCTTTGAACACCGATATTCAAACAACTTAACCCACTTAAAAATAAAATAAAATTTTCTCTCAATCATTTCACCTTAAAATACTTGGTTATTCACTATACACACATTCACAATATGTTATCAATAACTAGTTACTGAACAAATCAATATCAAAAATTGTTTACTGACCAAGAAATCTTTAAATAAAAGCACATAAAAATTTGAACAATCAAAAGAAATACAATTTCATTTACGAATAAAAATCTTCTTCACTCTCTTTATCGATCATTGATGTCTCCAAATTGGTAAGTTGTTCGGTTGCTTAGTTACCTGATTGCTATCAAGCAACTATTAATCAAATTCATTGAAGATCAATCAATTGTTATATTTTCTCTCAATAAAAATTTATTGCTTTATTTACATTTTTTTATGTGATTGATTGAATTTTTGAAATTATTTTGTAAAACTTAATAGTTTTGTTAAAAAACGTTGAAATTTTTATACAATATTTGTAATATTTTTAATTGCATCCAATAATGAACAATTATTAAGTTATTTTCAAAGATGAATGTTAACCTTTTCATTTAATTTTCATTATAGATTTTCTAATCTTTTCACTCCAACTCTTATTGTTTACTGAATGATAAATTAATAAGTAAATACAAGTAGTGGTTAATCTAATTGCTAGTGAAAAGAAACTTGATTAGAAAAATATTCTTAAATTAATTTCTCAAAACATATATTACTTTTATTGTACTTGGAATAAATTTTCATATATTTATTGAAAATGATTCGACTATTAAAATTATTAACTCAAAGATGCTAAAGTTTTAAATAAAAATGATAGAAAACAAAATAATACACATACAATTAGTATCTAGCGCATTACTAAAATCAAATAATTATCAATTACTACTAAATATGTTAAATTTCTGATACCATGCTTTAATACATACATAGGTTCTTGTGTACTGATAACACTTACTGAAATCCAAATTTATACGACAAATGTATGTGACTGTCTATTAGTTTTTGTAGAAATTATTTTTATTAAATTGTGGTTAGCTGGTGAATAGAATTTGATTAAAGTAATGGGAAAGATGTAAATTTTAAATAAATTCGATTAAATTTATTAGTACTTTGAACAAATATTTTTAAAGAAAGCTTCAACATAGTAGCAAATTGCAAAGAAAACAGTACTTATCAGTGGGGCTCAATGAAAATGTAGGAATTTAACTTTTTTATCATTTTTAACCATCAAAAAAAGATGAAAGTTTCTAATTTATTTTTGTTTTATGCATAAAATAAAAATTTAAATTAACTTATTGTCTTATTTTTAGATTATCGATCAAGTTTATTAAATAAAAAAACGTTTATTTTATATTTTCCTACCCTGGTTTAATGACAAGAAAAAAAGGAAGTTTTAATAAAAAAGAATCAAAAGTTCTCGAATATATCGAAAAGAGTTTAGGATTTCGATTTGTTCTTATATCTTTCAATGAAGATAAATAAATAGTTTGTAATAATATTCTTATTCCATTATTGATAGAAATAAATCCCTACACTTTGTTTATAAATTTCGTTGACCCCTACTTATCAGTTAAAAAATTAATTAAATTAAATAAGTTTTAAAATATCTGAATAATTTGTTAGATCATTATTTAAATTTTATAAGATTGTTAGGTAATTGCTAAGAAAAATGTACTTGTTGAATGACAATTAATATGTGTTATCGAATGCTCACATCACTTAATTGTACAATTTCATGATAAGTAGATTCTTGATTCCTGGAAATAATCGTAAATATTTAAATTATATAGAAAATTGTCAATAAAAAAGTAATAAATGAGTAAATAAATGAATAATACTAAATTTTAGTTTTTAATTAAATTGAATTACAAATATTTTACATACTTGCTTGAATACATGAATCAAAAATTTTCTTAAAATCCAAATAATCACATATTTTCTAAATTTTATTCAGATTCCAATTAAAATTAACCAAAATTTTATTGATATATTTTGATAACCCTTAAATCAATGAAAAAGTAATAATTTTCCTAACTATCCTAAAAATTCAAACGACTTGATCCTATTAAAAAATATCATAATTTCTCTTTAACAATCATTTGTCTTTAAATAACATTATTTCTAACATCTTTTCACTCACTTATATCGATATCCATCCAAATAAATTTCTATAAAAATATCATAAATTCTCTTCATGACCAATCATTTCCCCTTAAATAATTTCATTTCAATCAACCATATTTCATAATTTTATTATAAATTCCCCGTTTAAATAATATTTACTCTTATTTATTCAACCAACTCGACCACTTTAAAAATATCCCTCTTAAATCAATTTGTAACTGAATATATCCCCCTAAAAATATTATCACTTTAATTAATCACCTTAAACTATCATAAATTCATCTCTTGACCAATAATTTATCTTTAAATGATAATATTTTCACACTTCATAAAATTTACCCACATATTGATATCTATCAAACAAATCCCCCTAAAAATATTATAAATTCTTCCTCTATATTCTCCATCTTAGAAAATATTTACCCTTTGAACACTGATATTCAAACGACTCAACCCGCTTAAAAATGTCAACAAACTAGTTTTTAATCGATTATTTCCCCTAAAATAAAATTTACTCTCAACCAATCATTGTTCTTCAAATGATAATATTCCCAGTTATTCATTATTTTTCAAAATAATCTATCACTTAGACAATATTTACTACTTTAAAAATATATATTCAACCAATTAGTGCCCCTTAAAAAATATCAGAAAATATTGAAACCAAATATTGCATTGTTTTTTATTACGAGTTACAAAATATTCTTGACTATAGTGTGTGACCATCGTAGGCAATTCGATTTTTTATTTTATGCTATTTTATCAAGAAAAATTATTTATGCTTTTTAATCAAAGAAATATTTTTTAGGCTTTTTAATCGATAAAATATTTCTATGCTTTTTTATTGATAGGTGATTCAAGCCAATTTTATCTTAGGCTTCTTATCGAGAGTCAAAAAATATCCCCTGACTATAGTGTGACCGAAAATTTGTGGATAAAGAAAATAATTCAAAAAAAATTTGGGCAAAAAATTCGAAAATAAAATTTCAAGAAAAATACACACAAAATCAATTATCTTGATTATATCATTACATAACCAAGATTAATCCGGGTTTATTGGGTAATTACGTAATTTAATCCGTCGTCGCGGGGGGCTACTGGAGATCTTGTGTGTAAGTGCAGAAAGCCACTAACTACCTACTATAAAGTTAAGAATATTATAATTTAAATTTATTTGAACGAAATCTGATCCTAAATTCTTGAAAGCTAATATTGGCTTTTATATTAATTTTTTAATTATTAAAAATATTATATTTTATCAATATAATATATTTATAAATCTGTAATTATTTCGTTTACTTCAATATCATTTTATTTATTTGTATATTTTGAAAAATGTAACATCATAATATAATAATGATCATGAGGTGCAGTTTAGGAATGTGTTGTAATTCCGTGGGCCACACATATATTATATTTTTAATTTTTTGAAGTAACAATTTAAATTAATATTGTGGTTTTTAATTATTTTTCATAAATTAACAATATAAAAAACGTATATAATTATATATATATATATATGTATTTGTATTTTTTATTTTCTTTCCATTAGCTTTTTCAAATCGATCTCAATAATTGTGTTTGCACCTCGAAAATGGTTTTCCATGTTTTTGTCAAGATTGCACAGCCATGAAGTCATAACAATATCACAATACAGTTTTGTGAAATTGTGTTGAATCTCGTTTTTCGCAATGCTAATTGTGGCGAGCCTCCTTTGAATTAAAAACAAGAATTAACTAAATAAATAAAGATCTTTTTTGTTGAGGATCACAAATGAAACTAATCCATTATTATATTTAATAAATTAGCAGTTAAAGTTTTTATAAATTGAATATTTATAAGCTGAATATTTAGTTATTATTAGAGTCAGGATTTTTTATAACAAAAATTAAAAGGATTTTTGCTAAATTTAAGACATATTTTTCAATTAGGTATTTTGTAAAGCTTTAATCTGCAATGTATCTAAACAATTAATTTCTTGTGAAAGTATTCTAGAAAGGTTTAAATGGATTTTATCCTTGCAGATTGTAGATTTCTCGAATTATTTTTATTCTATTTTATTTAAAATGTAAAAATAAAATCTTAGAAAAAGTCACATTTATACTAAATGTGTTAAATGTGTTAAATGTATTCTTTAATCTACTTTAAAAGATATGTTTTATTGTTTTAAAGTATTTGTGTTTAAATATAATTTATTTAAAAATATTACAAAACAGAATAAATAATAAATTATTAAATATAAATTTTAATTTATTTTAAAATCAATGAAAAACATTTTATTTGTATAATTTTGACGTGACAGTGCTTTAATTACAGTATTAACCCAAAAATAAAAAAGAGTCCCATTTTTTTAAAAATACATTACTTTATAATACTTACTTTCTGTTTAATCGTGCATAAAAATGCTTATGTGCTTTTTCTGATTTACTTATTTTTTTAGTATTATACAATTTATTGGTATAAAAATTAATACCTACAAATAACAAAGTAAAATTAAATTAAAAATATTACATTTCAAAGATTTGAGTATTCTCTAGAGAATTAAGTGTTTATATGTGTATAATGAGGTTTGAAAGAATTGGAGAGAGTCTATAGGATTTGTGATCACCTCAAATTTTAAACTAAAGGTAGTAAAAAAGAACAATGTAGGAAATTTTGTTTTACTTTAAGTTCATTAAAGAAAACATCTAAAAAACTGATGAGTAATAAATATTTTTTAGTATTGAACATTTCAAAGATTAGCAATTGAAAGATCAGTTACTGTATATTTCTGCATATCTCAAAGAGTTGGCGACGAAATTAAGGTAGATAGTATCATTTTTATAATTTTGCTTTTGCAATTTACCAGCTATACAGAAATGTTACAAATCGAATTTGTATTGAACTTTGTACTTTTACACAATAAATGAACCATTTAAAGTTATGCTCTTCTAATAAATTTAATCACGTTTTTACTGCACTTAAAAATTGATCATATTTACATTTTGCAATATCGAAAATGGTCAAATATCTAGTAAGTTATATTCAGTATCTAAAACATTACAACATTGTTAGAAATATTTGCACAAATTATTTTTATTTCTTTAGTAAATTTTTATTAATTATTTTAATTACTTTTTTAAATTTCGAGTTTTTATTATAATTTATAACCAATTAGAATTGATGAAAATGTTAAAATTAAATATTGGTCCGACTTATCTTTCATTTATTATCATGTTTAATTTAAATTTTTAAAAAGTTAGTAAAAATGAAAAATTTTTGCTATTTATAATTAAAATAAATAAAGTCAAAAATAAAGAAAGAAATATGTTTATTAGTGCAGTCGTTATAAAAAATCTTTTAATGTACGAAAACCATTTTGGATTTTCGTTTTGTAGGATAAATTTATCCAAAATAAATACACTGTTAAAATTATTTCTTCTGAAACTGGACTATCTGGAAAGTCTACATAATTAATATCACTAATAGTCGAGTTCTCATTGGACAAAAATTGGTTTATTTGTGAATAAAATAAATTTTTCTCCCGCTTTCACTTGAAATTTATTTTCCATAAAATCAATACATTTTCTATTAAATTCAGACGCTATCAACCTAATCAACTAATTGTCGACATTAATTGCTTCAATGAAAAGATGTTCCAATATCTTGTCAAAGCTCCATATTGAAATTAGGACTCCCCATCACTGACTTCTCTCTGTCGCAGATAATCACAAAATCTTTCAAGTGTGATTAAATATTTTAATTTTCCCCCACTTTGTTATGTAAAATAAGGCATTTGTCCGTATTCTGAAATTAAATTAAGACCTCAGGTCAACTGTGATTTGTTTATATTTATGCATAATAATAATAATAATAATAATATTGATTTTATTGTTATTTTTAGAGTAATAAAAATTTATGAATTATAATAATTTTGCTGTTAAAATATTCATTTATAAATCAAAATGTAATATCTATCTCATTATATTATTACTATAATTTATTAATATTATGTAATAATTAAATTTTAAATAGCTATTAATTTTAATCGAAATTGTGACACTTGTGTCTGTTGAGTGATGCCAAATTTATCCAATTTTATAAAAATTTTTCTTTAAAACTGTTATACAATTAATATTAAAAAATTTACCTACTGCAATAATAAGTTGAAGAAACTTAAATTTATAATTATTTTATTATATATTATAAGGACTTCTTTTGTGTTTCACCTCTGATTTCTTTATAAGTGACATAATATTTTCTACAAAATTTGACTATGAATCAGATTTATTTAAGGTATTCACGAATTTTCGGCACAGCCTTTGTCAAGTGATTTCGATAATTACTTATTTATTTAAATAAATAGGAAGAAAATTTATATATTTTGTATTGATTTTATTGGTTAAATTTAATTTTAAATTAATTTAAATTATCGCCCAAAAACAAAGAAATTTTCAAATTATATTAGTTGAATGTTGATGGTTGGTTTGTGTATTTTGATAAAAAAAAAAGTTTCTACGGCTTGTCTTTGTAATGTGTTTTTGAATGCGTTTTGTAGTATTTGGCATTTTGTTTCGTGTATTAGTGGCGCTTAATTGGCTTTGCTTTTAATATGTTCATTGAGTCGTGATCAGAATGTTCTATGTGTTTCTCCTATGTATATTGCGTCGCATTTCTTGCGACTGATTTGGTATAATATGTTTTTAGAAAAGCAAAAACATTTGGTAGGAGAACCGCAAAGACAATCGTGATGATAAAGGTCTGATGTTTGGGCTTTTTGAGATTTACCAAGTTGTGATTTCAAAGGTGCTGCAGTAGTGAAGGTTGGACGAAAATGTACAGGTAAATCTGTGTTGTGGATGAAAGATCTGATTTCATTTCATGTATTATTGTTCAAAAAAGGGAGGCGTGTGTATATTATTGGTTTGTCGTGTTTTTTTGTGTGTTGTGACTTTTTTTATTTTTTTTGTAGCTGTATTCATTTAAAAAATATTTCTCTGTGAATTCTTTTGGATATCCATATTACAAAAAAGTGTTTTGAAATTCTCAAGGGATTCTTGTTTTTTAGTAATGTCAGAACAGTTTCTCATTGCTTTTTTTCTCTTTCCTATTAATAATGCTATATTTTGCTGGAGAGGAACGTGACTTTCCCAAGGAAAAATGTGTCCTTTGTGTAGGTTTTAGTGAATAGATCTGTGTTGAAAGTGAGTGTGTCAGAAAATTTAGAGGAACTTATCAAGGTATCTAAAAACGAATTTTGCCTTCAGAGTTAGGAAGTTCAATATTGAATTTTATATTTTTGTTAGTGGGGTTTGAATGGAATAAGATAAGGTTGAGAGGTATAGTGGATAAAAGGTTGTTAATGTATCTTTTTTAGAATAGGATTTTATCCCCAAAAAAGGCCAAATCCTGGATTCTATATGATTCATATAGATAATGGCTAAAATCGGTGAAAGGTTGTTACCCATGGCTATACCCTGAATTTGTTTGAACGGTTTTCCCCCTATTAAGACAGTGTCCGAGTTTATGGCTAGTTTGTGTGGCTAGATATGTCTGCAAAATTGTTTCTGCTTTAAGAGTTTCAAAAATGAATGTTGCGACAGTGAAGACATTGTTTTCTTCAGTGAGAGGTATGGATCCGTAGAGATTTGAAACGTCAAGAGATCCCAGAAGTATTGTTGCTCTGATATTGTAGAAAAAGATAGGTTTGAGATTTCTGAAACAAATTGATTTGTGTTTTTAAGATGACAAGGGACAAAGTTTAGAAGATTTTTGAGAATTTCAGCTAAATTTTTGAAAGAGTTGTGGAAGGAGTGTCAACAGCAGAAACAAAAGGTATACCCTTTAATGGATCTTTGTAATCTTTAGGCAGCATGGTCAAGTTGCTTGGTAAAGGTTCACTACAGTTATATTTTAAAAGTATGTCTCTGATTTTGAGGTAAGTTTGTTTTTTAGCAAGGACAGGAAGTTTTTGGTTGAATGTGATTTCAGTAGAAGCTGGTAAGATCATTTTTTATTGGTGTATAGTTAGCTAGATGTTCATTGAAGAGTGATTCGTGTTGAGCGCGATAAGTCGGTTTGTTTTGTCAGAAGGAAGGATTGTAAAGTCTTTGAAGTTTTAAAGTTTTTTTATATTAAGAGTGAGAGATTTCTGTGCTGAAAGATATTTTTTATAAGGTTAGTTTGTTTCTTGATAATGTTCTTCAGGCATTTTCTAAACTTTTAATCTTGTCGTTGAGATCATTTGGAAGATCAAGCATGTTTTCATAAGTTCTACGGTTAGTATTGAGAAGATGATTGTATTTTTCAGCAATATGTGAAGATTCTAGGCGCGTTTTTGCTTTTAGATGAAATCTATTTGTCTTTTAAGGCTTTCTAAGGTATCATTAGTTATACTTTCAGTTTTGTTAACATCTTTTTGGTTTGGTAGTGGAACGAAAGATGGTCATTTACTAAGAAGATTTTCTTGTGCTTTTGTGAAGATGTTAACATTTTAAATACATCATATGTTTGGTGTAATAACTTCAATAACATGCAAAGAATATTAGCCAATGAAAATTGAAAAGAAATTGGAAATTTTAACCACTATTAAAGCAGATTAATAAAGTTATAAAATATATAAATCTGAATATTTAAACAAATTTAAGTGTTAATTAATAATTTAAAATATAATTAAAACTTTGTTAGAAAATAACATAAAAATTTCAAATGTTTTATATTTTTTAATCAAATTTTTACTTTTCGAAGTTTTTAAATATATAATTAGCGGATTGCGCTTTTAATTAGTTAACTCGTGGCGATCTCTTTCAAAGCAATTTACAGAGAGTTGGCATGTTATTTTAACTTTTATAGGTCAGTCTGGTGTTTCAATATTGAACATGTTGATACATGTCTTGTCGACATTTCTACGTGAATCTAGAACAAAGTCCTTTGGACAATTTCATTGACAAAAACAAACTAAATTTAAACTAATTATTATTTACCATAAACGAAACAACCTTCTTCACTAGATATTTTTGTTTAATTTTAAAAATTTCTTCTGACAGTAGCTTATCTTGTTCCTTTCAGATTTTAATTTTTTTAATATAAACTTATGCCTACACATAAACAAACTAATATAAATGATAAACTAAAATAAATATAAAAATAAATAAAAATATTTATAAAATAGTAATAATAATATAATGCGAATAAATTATATTACCTATTACAATTTTCCAAACTAAAGTACGTAAAATGAATAATTTTGGAGATTGTCCAAGAAGAATATTGTCCGCGGGAATTTTGCCCTGATACCTTCAATAAATATCAGTCGACTCGCATAGAGTTTAGATTCAACTAAGAAAAACAAAAAATAAGTATCATATCTTTATTAATCAAAATGAATTCTAAAATTCCTTGAAGCATTATTAAATAGAAAAGTATTTTAGTGCTCTAACGCTTAGTTTACTAACGCTTTTTGTTTAAACCTAAGCCCTTGTAAAACACAATTATGCACATGTTAATTTTATAATTTATTTTTTTAATATGTTTACCTTTTAATAGTATAAGGATTTCTCTACAATTATAAACATTATAAATATAAAATGTTTTGAAACTTAATATTATATAATTCTTTTGATATTTATGCAATTAGTATTGTTGTAATTCTTATATTATATTATTTTAGTCATATCTTTTAAAATTAATAATTATATTCTTTAGAAACATTTATTATTTCAAATAAATATTGGTCTATAAAAGTCATTTTTTAGTTTCATTTGAAAATAAAGACGAAAGAATTTTATACACTAAAATTTAAACAAGTTATTTTAAATTAATTATTTTACCTAATCTTTTGCTCTATTTTATTTAATTGTTAATTAAATCTCTTTTGAAATCTCAATTACATGCTTTCAATGAAATTTTCTGTCCGTTGTTTATTTTTTGTTTTACTGAAAAGAAACAATGATGAAACAAAATTGATTACCGCACAAATTTAATTGTCACAACAGAAATGATGGAAAATTGATAAAATTTCCATACAAAACATTTATCATTTTAACCTATCGAATTTTAATAAATGTTTTTTTTAAGTGGAAATCTTTTTAATGATTGATTTGATGATTTATTAGTCTTTCTATTTTGTTTTTTATTCAGTTTTGTTTTATTGTTTGAAGATCAGTTAGACGTTTTTAATTGTGAAAAAGTATATCAAAAGAAACTTTATTTTTGTAGACTTTTTTTTCAAAGGTAGTTGCAAGAACATATGTAAGAATATCTGTAACTGTAATATATTGCTATAAAATGCATATTTGGCTTTTGTCTCACTATTTTTATTAATCGAGATAATATTAGGGAGAAAGGATTTTAATTGTAATTTTAAAAATAATTAAAATAATTTTTGATTGCCAAAGATTTAAAATGTAATTTTGATGTTAGTTGATATCTTTAAATTATTTCTATTTTAAAATACCGTGAAAATATAATATTTTCAAAATTAAAGTTGTTAAAAGAATATTTATTGAATTTTGCTTTTATTAATGGAATTCTTCTTATTATTTAAAGTGCATATTGGCAATACGATCCTGAGCCGGTACAGTTGATTCAAATATAATATATTAATAATATATAATATATAGGAAGTTTATTGTAAGAATGAATGATAAAAAAAATATTTAATAAAAGTTAAAATAAATCTACCTTTAAATTTCATTGTGTGTGTTATGGAATATTTAATTATGTATGTTTAATTACGTATTGTGTGTAGGAAAATATGATGAACTCAGCCGAGGCACCTGTAAAACTTGTGTTGGAACAGCTGGGATGTTAGTATTTTAATTTGTCTGATGTATGCTTGTGTGTGTGTTGATAATGTACAGAAGAAATAAAAATAATAAAGGAAACTACAGAAAAAAACAATTTACATATATATATATATATATATATATATATATATATATATATATATATATATATATATATATATATATATATTTGATATTCATTTTTATTACATTAGTTATTCATTTTTTATTTTGTAACAAAATTTTTTAGTTTTTTGAACCTTTTTTAATTTTTTAAAAATTTTATTTTCCAATAGTTTTCTTTGAATTATTTATTGTTTTTTTGTAATTCTTTATAACAATTGATTAGCTATTCATAATTTAAGAAACATTGTGTCAAAACATAAAAAAATAAACGTTAAAATATAATAAAGATAACATCCAAAATAAAAGGCTAATCAACATTAATTAACATGTTTATAAAAAAAGTTCCAATCCAACATATATATTATACAATTTATTTGGACAATATATTTTCTTTTTTTAGTTTAAAAACAATGTTGTGTGATTCTTTTTATCAATTTAAAAGTTTTACTTCGTTTGTTCCAGTATTCAAGAGAAGGTTTTAAAAAATGAGAAAGAAATGTGGAAATTCAATGAATGAAAAACTAGTTGAAAAAAGTTGTTATTGTTTTTGGGTTTATATTTTGCATGATAGGGTCGTCAACGTGTTTTTTTGGTAGACTTCAAGTCTTATGAATATTTATGCAATGGATGCAATGACACATACATTGGAATGACTGTCCGTCATCTCAGTTCTCTACTTCTTGATAACTGTCGACTGAGATAATTGAATAATATGATTGAACGCTTTTTTTTAATTTAATTCAAAACCAATGTTGTGTGATTTTTTTATTATATAGCCTTCTGATGATAATTGTTTTAATTATGTTGATTTTAATTCTAATCAAATAGAAAGAAATATTCATTATTTCAATTATTAAAACAATTTATGAAACGTAATTAAATATTCTGGCCGTAACGGTTTTCTGAAATTAAAATCATGAAAGTGTGATTTAATAGAAAAATTTATTTTTTTAAATAAATAACTTACTTTTTCGGAAAATTAATTTACAGAAATTACTCAGTGGAAAAATCAATAACTTAACATGATTGAAATAGTTTAATGGAAATTAATATATATATATAATTAACTAGAAATTTGCTTAAATTAATTATAAATAATATATTCTTTACAAGTGCATATATAGATTTTATAAATAAAATTTAATAGGAGTTGAATTTATTTTAATCTTTTAAACATTGACTTAAAAATTTTAATAATATTGCAATTGTCAGAGAAAACAAATGTCATTAAACTAATTAAGAGAGACACAAAAGGTGATTTTCGATATTTTTACAAATTAAATTGCATGTTGGACACCGGAATTTCTTGGTAAATCATTCGTTTGCACTTTCATAAATCAATTGCAGATTTTAGGTTTTCGAACTTATTTTTAATTTATTCTTTTATTACTTTGACATATATAGAAATAATTCCATGTTACATTTATTATTTTGGAGGTCAAAATTTATTATTTAAATTATATTATTTTCTTACTGATTCTTAAATGAAAACATTTGATTTAAAAATAACTGAATACTGAATTTTACTTATTTTATAAAAAATTTTAAAATAAAAACTTTTTTGATTTTCATTGTCTTTACTTTATTATATTTTAAAATTTTATATGTTTTTTCATTTAATTTCATATTCATTTATTTTACATTCATTATTTGTAAATATTTTAAGATTCACGCAACGCTTTATTATTATTATTATTATTATTATTATTATTATTATTATTATTATTATTATTATTATTATTATTATTATTATTATTATTATTATTATTATTATTATTATTATTATTATTATTATTATTATTATTATTATTATTATTATTATTATTATTATTATTATTATTTTTAGTATTATTTTTATGATTATTATTATTATTATCAATATTACTATTTAACTAATTAATAGATTTGTTTATTTTTTAATTTTATAATTAACTGAATAATAAAGAAACAAATTGGAAAAATTGACTGTGAAGTTTATTTAAAACAAGTTGTTTATATGTGTTCTTCTATGAAACAAATAAAAAAATTTCCTATTGTGTAAATCTTGTGTTTTCTAGAAAAAAACATTTATTTGTGGAACAGCTGAATTATTTCGTAATTAATTAAATGAATAAAATTGAAAGCATATTAAAAATTTTATTTTTATACACAAAGAAGCAATTTAATAAAAATACTTTTCTAACAAAATATAAATTGAAAGTAAATGTTTTGGAACTGAATAATAATAATAATAATAATAATAATAATAATAATAATAATAATAATAATAATAATAATAATAATAATAATAATAATAATAATAATAATAATAATAATAATAATAATAATAATAATAATAATAATAATAATAATAATAATAATAATAATAATAATAATAATAATAATAATAATAATAATCGTATTCATCTAAATTATTGTATACAAATTTAGTATTTTAATAGAAATTTGTATATTTTGTATATTTATCGCCAAATTAGTAATCAAGTGGCATTAAGTACTATGCAAAATTTTTCAAAATATTAGAAATAGTTTAATATAAACAAAAGAAATTAAAATTGTTATTAGATTCCATTTCTAGCTTTATTGTGGAGGTTTTCATAGGATATCATTTTAACACTTCTTAATGTCGGTTTAATAAAATATTTATTTATGCTGTTTTTTAAATATTATAAAATGACAAAAATCTTACATAAAAATTCATGATAAAATATTTTCTTATACAATAAATTGTTTATACTGCATGTTGATAAAGTAATCTTGTGGTTGTATTCCTAGTGAAAGTTTATTAAATTACCTATATAACTAAAAACTGCATAACAAATGTTACAATAACAACTATTGTTGCAATGGAGAATTCCTTACAATATTTCTCTGTTTTTATAACGTTAAATTATCAAATTTAAAACTGATAATAATAATAACTGAAATAATAAGTTTTTCTTTGACACAAATGAAATAAAAAATATTAAATTTAATCAAACAAAAAAAATAATAATTCATTTAAACAAACAATAAATTTTAAATAACTTTTCAAATGATTTTCAATAAAGAAATGTTTAAAAATAAATATATTTATACGAAACATATATAATTGAAACTTGATATAAAACTATTTAAAGTAAAATATTTTCCTGGAAAACTTTTATCAATAAATCATAAAACATTTTCTTTAACAATTGAAGTGTATTTAACAGTTCTAGAAATGTTGATAAATAATTAAACAAATAAGAGAAATGTGGAGAAGAAAATTAAATTGCCAAATGCAATTTGTACGAACCTTGAGAAGATAGGAATCATCAATTATTAAGTAAATGTGGATTGATCATTATCTAGATGTTTTAGAATTGAAAATACAGAATTGGAGAATTGTAGAAAAGAAAATACTGCCACATGAAATCATTGCTAGGTTTGCAAACTGTTAATAAAAATTCTCTAACAAATTAAACAAGAAAATCTGGGGGTTTTTTTCAATCTATTTTCGTTAATTAATTTAGTCATTTAATTTCTTTGATTGAATTTCATCTATATTGCTTTGTTTTAGGTAGCTGAAGAAAAATAAAAGAAATTAAAAGTTTTAAGTCGGACAGAGATCAGAAATGTTGTAAAATAAATCTTACTAATTTAAACAAAAATATCAAAAATCAATATGCATAATTCAATGATAGAGTTTTAGATAAAGAAATTCAAATGATTGAGTATAATAAAAAGATTTGGATCATTTTGACAATATGACAATAAATGAAACTTCAAAAACCTTAGATCAAAAGTGAATAAAATAATAAAATTATTTAAATTTAAAAATATTTAGTTCAAAGTGATAAAACATAAAAATGTATAAAAATACTAAAAATTAATTTTCAAAGTGAAAACAGAAATTATTAAATTAATAAAATTAATCTTATATATCATAATTAAGTGAGAATAAAAAAATATGATGTTGAATCCTCATACATTTTGATTCATTGTGAAATGTATTAAAACTGTAGTCTCATTCTGTTCTGATTTTCATCAAATAATCTGTGAAATCATTTGGTGCTAAATTGGCACAGTATTTGATACTTCATTTCCAAACACCAAAGTGATACCCATTACGCGCCCGGCACATACAAAGAAAGAGCTGTTTGCATAGTCGGTGAATTCATTGTTTCAAACATAATTTTAATTTTCTTTTTATGCTTTGCTTTAACATTCAACCAGGTCCTTTTTTCAACAAAATTTATTGTTTTCTACAACGTTTTTTCGAGCCGGTAAATAACATTTTAGCTCTAACTGCTATAACATCTGGAATTTAGACAATGATAGCCAGTTGGCTTTTTTTCTCGGATATTTCAAATTCATAAACAGTATATCAATATTTTTCTGCGAACAAGCTTCGTTAAAATTAGCCACATAATCTTCACATGTATCTTCTTGAACAGCTTTTTAATCCCTTTGATCAATTTTAACTCCATCTTTAATGCTGAAAAGTATGTATTTTCGTTGTACTTTTTCCGTGTAAAAAAATAACAAAGTAATCGCTAAATGTTTATTTTAATTTGATAATCAAAAATTTCAAACTTCTACCAAATCAAATTCTCGAGCATACCAAATTCAAAGATTTTTGAAGACACTTCTTTATTTAGAACGAACAAAAATATCAATAAATTGTTAGTTAAAAGTTTCACAAATTTCACTCTTTCTAAAACAAAACGCTCACATAGACGCTTCGCATAATATAAATGCGCACACAGACGCGAAACAAATAAAAAGGCACACACAGACGTGAAACAAATAAAAATTCTAAATTTAACACGAGATATTATAATACACCAAGCCCCATTGAGATAAATTCCGCTATAATTCAAGTTGATACATAAATCAACTTGGCGGAATTTATTTTGTGAAAAAATAAATGCATTTCAGCCATTTTTTAAATGGCTGCTAAGTAAGTTATTTTTTATATAGTTATATAACTTAAAGTTAAATTTTAAGAGTTGAATTATGGTTTCATAAGGAAATATGATCATAATTCAAGCTCTTAAATATAACTTTGATCAACTATTTCATATATATTATTATAAATAATATTTAGGAAAATTAGTAACAATAACTAATCTCCAAAAATATGTATTTTTTTCGGATATTATTCAAAAAATGTGAGTTAAATTATTTTTGAAGTTACAAAAATTATTATTTTCATTAAATAATTATATTTTTTATACATATTTTGAAAAAAATCATCGATTATGTACACAAAATAATTTGATTTATGATTATTAAATAAACAGATTGTAAATAGATGCCTTTCAAGTAGACATATATCTATAGGTCAAGACCTCCTAGAAAAAGAACGTCAAATATTTGTATATATCATATAAGTAAGGTACTGGTTATAATGACATGGTTGGTTTTCTAAATATTTCTGGTTCAACTGTAATTCTTGTTCATAGAATTTTATAAAAGTTTTAATATATTTTCAAGTAAAAAATGGCAGTTCTAATATAATAAAAACATTTTGATTATGAATAATTAAATAAATGATTTTCATTTAATTTGTTTAAATTATTAATTTGTTTTAGTGAGTTTACAAATATATATAATGATATTTATAAATTTATTTATTTATATTTTACTTAATTCTCAGCTAATGTTTGTTGTGCAAAAATTGTAAAAAATTATTTTTCATTTCTTTAAGTAATAATTTCTATTTAAAATTTTAAAATAATTATTATTAATTTGAAAACACAATTTCCTTTAATTCAGAGAAAATAATTGAGTTGTAATAATGTATTTATCTTCTTTATACGTATAAATAATGTATAATGTCTACTTTCAATTTATACATCTTTTATCAGTATTAACCTGAATTAAATTCAAATTTGCAATGATATTTTTATGTAGTTATTACCGCAATTTGAGTATAATTGAAATTTTTCTTTTTCCTTGACATTAATTTCAACTAAACAAATTGATGGGTATGTTAATTTGTTTTAATGCTATTTGATTAATAAATATAATTTATATAAAATTAAATAGACTATGTAAAGTAAAGATTAGTAAAAATTTAATGTTTTTCGATTAATATTACTGATGTTAAACTTTTACTGTATTAATATATAATTATTTTGATTTTTATACAAAATATGATTCAGAGATGTATAACGGTACTTTATAATGGGATCATTTGTTCATACATTGCAACAGATTGATAAAAACTCAAAAATGTATTATAAAGATGCATTGGAAAGCAAAAAATAAAAGAAGTAAATAATGGATAACATCAAATAGTAAGTATCCTACTATTTAAAAATAGAGGAAAAAATATTTTAGAATACACCTTCATAAATTTATAAAATTGAAGTAATAATTAACACATTGTAATCGGATCACGTATTAATACGTGTTTAGCAAATTAATGCTAGAGAGCGTATCACGTATTTATACGTTTTTGATAGATTGTTAGTGGAGCGCGGATCACGTTAAAATGCGGGTTCCAATATTTTTGAAGTTATCGCAATTTTTCTAGAGGTCTACGTTAGCGCGAAATTACGCGAAAAATCACCCGTTACCAGCACTAGTACGCGGCCGAAAACTGCCCGATCACAATGTGTTAATATAGAAATACGATTTAATTAACTTAACTAAAATTAATTTAATGAAAATAAACAAGAAAAAATTATTAAACATGTGAATGCTCATTTACTTATTTTTTACACCTGATATTTAAATAATAGTGGAGAAATATTTTAGAATACACCTACTAATTGATGTCTTCCGTTATATTTTAATTAATATTTGAAATCAAATGAAACATGTTTGGCAGAACAAATGAATTTTGTTCTTTTTTCAATTTTTAACTTTACACACCTTCTGCAGCCGACTGTTTAATTGTCACAAAAAACTGTGACTTTTACAAGACTCACAAGAGTGACTTGAAATATATGGAGTGACTGGTGGGAATACATATTTTGACTGTTAGGCAAGTCTGAAATGTTGGTGTTTATAGCGCAGTGGGCCTAAAACTTTTTGAGCATGCTTACCCCCAAATTACTAACCTAGGAAAAACTGTGACATTTCTGGAAATAAGTTTTAAACTGTCTATTTAAAAAAATGATTCGTAACAAATAAAGACTTGATATATGCATAACAAAAAACCACAAGAAAAAAGTTTAACAGAAGCTTTTTGCAATTTCTAATACTCAAATAAGATTTTTAATTTTTTTTTAAAGATCTTTATTCAGGATTTTTTTTGCGTACCTTCGGAATTTTTTTTCGCGTACCTCAGGTTGAGAACCTCTGTACTAACCTGTGGGATTAAATGAAGTTGGTTTAGATTAACTTTCTTTACAACTTAATCTATGATGTCTTTGAAAAATTTTCATTGACATTTGTAGTAACCATATAAAGAATATTTTATAAATTATTCAATTTAATGAAATTGAATTAAATTTATAAAATATGTTTTTTAAATATAAAGAAATTTGTAATAAATAAATATTCAAAAATCTTCAGTTATATCTGTATATTTAAAGATGAAGACAAAAACATTAAAACTATATTTTCTCCAATTTATTTCTTAACGCAGTTTGTAAGTATAAAGATTTTTCAAATGTGGCTTTTACCTCTTTGCTGTGTAAAATTTTATTTTGTCTATTGTATAAAATAATTTATACTTTTTTAAATTATTTTTGTTTTTATTTTGAAAATAGTTAGAATAGAAACAATTTGATTTATTAATTTTAAAACTCTTAATTAAAAGGGTGTTCCAAAATAAAGTTTGACTTGTAATTTGTAATTACAATTCTCAATAAAAATTAATAAGATTATTTTTCATTAACTATAAAAGTGAATTTTATATATTTTGCTGATAATTCATTAAAAAAATATCATAAAAATTTATTAAATTTATATTTTTCACCAAATTTAATCTGTGTAATAAATGTAACTGTTATTTTTGTTTTACTTAATTAAATTTTAGAATATTGTCAATTCTGTTATTCACAAATGCCGCATATTTCTCGATTTACAAAACCTTTAATTAGAGAAATGTGACATTTATCCGATGAGAAGAAACTGTTGAATATTGCACCAAGAAATCCATTTCTAAAAATAAAGTCTAAAAAAAACTCTCGTAATGATTTGTCACAAACCAGGTTCAGAAATACTTGTCAATCATAGGATTTTTTTCCTCATCAAAAAACGGAATTTTACCAAGAATAAATGTTGATTGACGTAGACCAAACGTGTTCTTTAATTGATAAAATTAATAATTACTGTTTCAATGAACATTCTTCAACACCTTCAGTAGGCTATTCTAAATATAAATAGAGTAAAATGGATTTTTATTTTTGATAAATTACATTTTTTATATAATTTATATGAATGTTTTATTGAAATATTATTAAATTCATTTTTTTTCTTTCTTAGAGCATATTTTATAATTTATTCATTTAGATAATTATTTAGAACATTTTGTTTTAATTAGTTCAATGATCTACAGTATTTTCTTACTTTATTCCCTGCGGATTATGTGTAGTATTTTCGTGTCCCACAATATAGGTGAGAGTTGCATAAATTTTTCTAACGGAAAAGAAATAAAAAATATTTTTAGTCATAATAAATCTATTCTTATATTTATTATAAATATCAACATTTATGTCTGGGCATTTATTGCGGGTATTTATATTGTCACAATATACAATTTGAGAATATTTCAAGCAGTTTATCACATTTGACCTTTTCATGAACAAGAGAAGAAAAGAGCAACAATGTAAATTTTAATTTATTTAATAAAAAAAATTTAAAACTTTTTAAGAAATTTTGAATATGATTATAGAACTGTAAGTATTTCCTCGATTAGTGGCCGATGGAGCCTTGATTCCGGTTCTACTCCTCCATCACTGATATGGAAATTTGTGTTGTCGACAAAGAACTAAGATTGAATTTCGAAATCGGATTCCATTAACTTTGCCGATTTTACTTCTCTCAGCAATAAAAACGAAGTCACACTTTTCATCCTCATAGTATATCCACATTTAGTTGCATTAATGTCTGTTATAACAGAATCAACAGACGATCCAATGTCATTAATAGAATTGAGCAAACTGTCATCTGTTTTCTCTGAATAATGTTCATCCTCTTCTGTTAAATCAATATAAAATACAAAATATATAAATTTTTCTCCTACTTTTTTAAATAAATAAGTAATGATCACTTGAAAAAGGCTGGTCCGAAAATTCGTAAATACCTTAAATAAATCTGATTCATAGTCAAATTCATAGTCACTTATAAAGGAATCAGAGGTGAAAAACAAAAAAGTCTTTACAATAATATTACTATCTGTCAATAATATTTCTCATAGTTACTATTCATTAATAAAAGCTTGTGTATAAGTCACTAATGTGTATGTGTGTATGCATTTGGTAGTATGAACATTTTTCTGCTTATAGCATATTGAATTTATAAATTGTGTATAAAACCGGTTTCATTCGATGATTAAATTTGTATTTTGTGTCTTGAATTAATTTATGTTTCTTTGCCATTCTACTTTAATATTTTTAATTTAATTTCTAAATAACCTTTTTGTTTAAATTTAATTTCATATGTATTTAAATGAAACCTTTTTAATTATTTAAATGTTTTTTTACATAAAATCTCGTGAAAATATTTATGTAAGTAAACTAATTGTTGGCAAAGGAGAAAAGACTTGAAAATTTATTTATAATAACAGTATTATAAACTTCTGTATTTTAAAAGGTTTTGTCAAAGGAAAACTTTAATAAATATTATTGACCCAAAAGACTATTTTGATTATTGGTTTGGTCTTATTTTTTATTATAGGAATTATGTGGTGAGTGAAAATTTATTTTTTTGATGAAGTTAGAATCTCATAATAAAAGTGTTATCCCGGGTAGCAAGATTTTCTACACACAAGAAAGTTGGTATGTTACTTATATTATGAAATTTGTTGATTTTTTTAATTATAGATAGTGCTATATAATAAAATCAGTTTTATACGCAATTTCGAATATGGTTGTCAATTGTGTATTATATTCGAATTGCAATGAGTTAATCATTTTTTTCATTTTAATGTCTAATAAATTATTTTTATTTAATTCTACTTCAGCACGTAAGATTACATTTTTAATTTGTATTCAATTTTTTATTTTTTTCCGGTTTCCCTAATTTTAAGAATAATTAATTTTCAAAGCTAAAGTTGTCTGTCTATTTGCCAAAAACAGAATTATTTATTTCTAAACTAGGAATTATTATTTGCAAATTTAAGACAAAAAAAATAATAATTTTAAATCAGCCGAATTTTTATTTAGAATTTTATTTAATATTTATCAAAATAATCTCATCCGAGCATTGGGTAAATAGAAATGAATGATTATATGAGTCACTGATTTTCCAATTTTTCTTTCCAATTTATAATTAATAAACTTTTATTTACAATTTTCATGAATAAAATTTTCTAACTTAAATCAATTGGAAAATTTATTATGATTTATTAACCTATATTTAAATTTGTTTTTATAATCAATCAATAAATAAGGAAAATTAAATTATATTTAGAAAAAAAATGTAAACCTACTTGAAAAAATGACAAAAATTATAGGTATCGGAGTAAATTAAATGAATTTACCATAGAAGAGCAGAATATTATTTTTTGTGACAAAAATAAATTACAAACACACTGACAATACATACAAAACTGTAATTAAAAATCCACGATAAGGTAGAAAATCATGGACACAATCAGTTGTAATGGGGATTTGAAATTATCAAAATTTACAATTTGAAGATATTTCAAGCCATTGATCATATCTTTTGGAGAAATGAGTTCCACAAAATCATGATTTGAAACTTTCTATCAACTTTGACCAATTTTTGAATAAAAAACAATTAGGAAAATTTATTTGAATTAATTTTAATTTTAACATAGATTATGTAGGCTATCGAAACATATTCACTTATTTTTTAATAATCTGTTGAATATGTTAAATTTTTATAAATATTGATAATTTAAACAAATAATTTTCCAAGTGCAATTATAACACTTAAATGAAATTTTATGAAATTGTAAAAACTAATTTGGCGTTATCCCCCGATATCTGTGCACAATTAATCATCGGTTTCCTTATTAAATAAATTATTTTCCATTTTTCATTTGCATTCAACAAATGTTATTTCACGGGTTTTTCTTATCAATCTTTCAACATAAATGTGAGATCTGTATTTCTAGATATGATGACATTTAATTTTTGAAATTTTCTAAAATAATTACTGATAAAAAACATCGTGTCGCACCACTCAATCAAAACTTCTGATTAATCAGAATAAATTTTGATTATTTTTAATTATTTAATTATATATTGACAAAACTGACAGTTTTTTTTCAAATTTTAACATATCTTCTAAATCTTTTTCCACATATTTTACGTTAATCGACAATTATTTTTTAAATGTTTTTTAAAAATGTTTTACTCAGTGATGTAGGAAAGAAGAGACGAACTGAATAAGAA
Source organism: Schmidtea mediterranea (assembly GCA_022537955.1). Taxonomy (NCBI): domain Eukaryota; kingdom Metazoa; phylum Platyhelminthes; order Tricladida; family Dugesiidae; genus Schmidtea; species Schmidtea mediterranea. Next base: position 77,715,703 of record CM039679.1, read on the forward strand.
AATAAAGAAATTAATCAGGATTGGACGGAGTCGTTTGAGTTCATATGCAACATTGTAGACCTTCCGACTTGTTTCATTTACCAAGAAAAACTTGCACACAATAAAAGGACAAACTTGGAAAGACACTTCGCTGCAAAACATACCTTATTCCCTGCTACATATCCAACCGGTGACGTACAAAACAAAATTTAAAGAGCTTCAAAAACTAAAACAATCGAGTTCTATCCTAAGTAACTAGGCGCAATCTTCAAATAATGTAATCCTAGAAAGCTTTGCAATATCACTACAAATGGGAAAAAGAGGGAAACCATTCACAGATGGTAAATTTGTCAAACATTGTTTCAAACGTGGAGCTGAAGAACTGTTTCTTGATTTCAAAAAAAACCGAAATCATGAAGAAAATCAAAGATTAGCCATTATCTACTAAAATGTTTTCAAATGTAACACATATGCAAGTGGAAGACATTCAACTGGCTTCTGCTTTATCACTTGCAATGGATGAGTCTTGTGACATAAAAGACACGGGATAAGTTACTTTTTTCATCAAGTATATGTTGTTCAACAGTCCAAAAGAAGAACTACTATTGCTCTCAAGACAAACTCGTAAAAGGGGAATAGCAAATACTGTGCAAAAATTCCTGTAGGACTATGAAATCTATATAAATAAAATCGTTTCTATAGCGACTGATTGAACCACAAGTATAACAGGATTACATTAAGAGGTAACAACGATTCTTCGGCTAAAAATAAACCACGAAATTTTAACGTTTCGCTGTATAATTGATCAAGAGGCGCTTTTTGTTCAAACATTTCCGGCCGACTTTGTTGAGGTCATGAACTTGGTAATTCAGATCACTATCAGCAATTTATCGAAAGTTTAAAGAGTTTTTTGAAGAAATAGGAACCCAGTATTCTGACCTACTTCTGCACAGTAAAGTGCAATCGCTTTCCAGAGATAATTTATTGAAACGTTTTGCTTCTTACTTGAGTAAAATAAAACCATTCTTAAATTCCGTGAAAAAGGCATTGTCCATTCCGAATTGAAAGAAGGCAAATGGCTGCAAAAATATAGTTTCATTGTGAATATCACAAATGAACTAAATGAAATAAACGTAAGCTGCAAGGAAAGGGAAATCCACCCTATGCCTTGCTTGAAGAAGTAGTTTGTTTCGAAAATAAATTGCCTCATTCTGTCGAAGACATGGAGAGTAGTAAATTACTTCATTTCGAAAGTCTGAAGCAATATCGCAATAAAGCCAATGCGCCTTTTGACTCAAATTACTTCAGTATGGATTCGTTGAGAGATTTGAGCAATTCAAAACAAACTCGAGTACTCTTGTGCTCATAGTAAATCCTGTTAACACAAATAAAAATGAGATAAACAATGAACCATTTTGAATTAATGCTGGTAAGCTTCAAATGCAATGCTGGATTTGAAAACCAAACACTTTTGTAGTGGCAAATTCACAGAACTCTAGAGCAAGGTAAAAGGGTTGGAGGTCCAGGAAACTATGCACGTCACGCTGAACAAGTGGACAGCTCTAAATGAAAATCCGTGATTTTAGGCACTCATATTTGACGTATGGAATAGTCTATATAATGTTACTGTGAGGTGAAGAAGTTGGCATTTGGAGTGTTGACGATTATCGGGTCATCATATTCGTGCGAGCTAGCGTTCCCTTGAATGAATACAATAAAAATCAAAGTAAGAAGCCAACTAACAAATAAAAATCCAGAGGCGTGCTTGAAACGGAAAGCAACAAGTTATGAGTCAGATTTAACCAAACTTTTAAAAGGCATGCAAGGCCAAACTCCCATTGATGCAACTATCTATTATTCAATAATTATAGTTATATTATTTGATTACTAGTTTTATTATTTTAGCAGAGCTAGCTAAAATGCTTTAAGATGTTTTGTGCAAAACATTTGTATGTTTTTATATGAATAAATATTATTTCATATTTAAAGCTATTTATTTAAAATCAAATTTAGTGTCTCTTTAAAAACCTGAAAATTTTGTAAATTGTAACTTTTGACTCTTCCGTCTTAAAAGGTTACCGACCCCCGAGTTAACCTTATTAAAATAAATTTTTATTTTCGCATTACTTCTGGCGGTTTGTTTTACTAGTTTAAATTTCATTAACTTTTAAATTAAATTTTAAAATTAATAGTATTTTAACTTCAATTATTTATAAATAATAAATAAGCAAATGTGAAAAGTAATTAGTAAAATTAATTTCTTTATATTTTCATACAATTAAGTATGAATTTGGCATTTGTGTAGTTAACATTATGTTCAGTTTAAGAACACGGAAACTTTATAAATCTGATATTCGAATGAACAAATTATTGAGAAATATATGTTAAGAAATATAACTTTAGAAAAATACACAAAAATGAAAATATTGGAAATTTAAAAAGGTACAATATAAAATATAAAAAGAAAAAATTATGATAGTTTATTTAGAAATTAAATTAAATTTCAAAAAAACAAATTTTACAAAATAATCTAGAATCTGAATTTTTATAATTATGTCATTTTTATAACAGCTCTTTGTAATGATATTTAGAAATTTTTATTTTTTAATTTGATTGAATATTTGTTTTGAAATAAATCTTGATTTGGAATAAATTGTGATGAATTCAGAAATTAATAATTGCAATATTATTACAATTGTAATAGCTTGATTGGCAAAAATTGAGACACATGTAATATCGGGTATTGCTAAGAAAGCTGTTGTAAAACTAAATAATTAATTTTCACATATAGCAGTAAGTTTTGAGTTATCAAGTTTTATATATAAAACGTCATATGTCGCTAAAATTGTTTAGGCAATACTGTTGAAATCTCTTGGTATTTTTTTTCTTTTTATGGGATAACTGCAATAACTACAGACAGTTGTTTTAAATAAGTTCTGTTGATTTAGTTATTATTGTATTAATTGAAAGTATCAACTTTCAGTTATTGTCCCAACTGTTTTTAGCGTATGTATTTTTTTATGTGAGTTATGACTTTCTTGTACACGAAACAAGGAATATAAGTATTCTACTTTCTTGTTGGGTGTTCAATGAAAGTCGTATAAACTGTAATTATTAGTCTTTACTTTATATATAGTTTCGAGTGTTCTCAGTTACTAAAATGAAAATATGACAATTCAAATGTATTTAAAATAGTGTTTAAATCGTTAAAATCAATAAATATGTTTAATAATAAATCTCAAATTTCAATAGGTTTAGTTTCTGATCTAGTGTATAAATTTTAATTTAATGGATACAATGTCACATACATTGGAGAGACATAGCCGATTGAAAGGCGTGAGTAATATTATTGAGCATAGAACAACTGATTTTAAAAATTTTATATAAAAACTTCAATAATAAGTTGGAAAAACTTTACCTGAAGCTCTGGTGATTAAATCACAATCTCTTAAAAAAAACGTTCAATTAGCTACAAATTTATTGAAATTATTTAATAAAATCAATAAATCATAACTATTACAACATTTGAAAAAGATTACGATTGCAGACTGAAGATGAGGATAATTTCCTCGGAATATATTTCGTTTATTTGGCTTTCTCGTGTTTTCTTTTATAATGGGCAATCATTTTTTCGATATTTAAGCAATATATTAGTTTATTTTTGATATCACCGTTTTACAAAATTTTTATTACTCTTATTCATACTCTTATATGTAATGCAATAAGGTTATTTATTTTTAGTTTATATTTTTTCTATTGATTCCTTAAATTACAGTTCAATATATTATTAATTTTTCACAATCCTTTAGCACAGATCTTTTCTTGTAAAATATGTAAAAAAATGAAGATAAAAGAAATTATAATTAAAGATAGGTGTATGAACGCCTGCGTGTTTTATTTATTGTTTTGATTGTTTCGGTCTTCAGATTATATCATTCTTAATAATAATATATGTAGTATAAATGTATAGTGTCTGTTTCTCTTTATTGTTAAATTTATTACAGTAACATTTAAAAGAAAAAATATATTTTTTAAATGATTTTGAGGAGTATTATATTTCTAAACATCACTACCTTAGTTTGTTATTTAATTTTATAAATGTTTATATAAAATACTTTGTTTGGGATTTCGTAAAATTGGACTTGACAGAATTACGTTTTGTTTGTTTTATGTGTAAAAAATTTATTTTTACATTTAGAAAATTAGATAAAAATATCGAATTTTATCATACTAAACTTCTTTAAAATAAATGTAATTATTAAATTAATTTGGACGAATTGCAGTTTTTAAATCAATTAAGAATTATTTTTTTGAAATTTTTTTTGATTTACTAAAACAATTCATTAAAATTATTTTTTTGTTTCTAAACGTCATTCGATCTTTCTATTACAATTTGTTTGAAAAGATTTTCAAAAACAATTAGCATTATTCTCTCTCAGATTTTATTTTTCTTTAATTCGTAAATTAAATTTATCGGAATCTTAGTTGAAAACAGTCATATTTTAATGTCGTTGTTAATACTAAATTTAAACAAACAAATATCATTGAGTGCAATCGGCTATATTGTTAGATATCTTAAGGCATTTAATTGTTGTTATTAAAACAGTTGAATGGAAAATAGATTATTAAAATGGATAATTGCAAAGTAATTAAATTTTACGGATCTAATTGGTATCAAAAATGTCGGAATAAAATTCGGGTGATTGAATAATTGATAATAATGCCATTCAGATATTTCAACTCATTTTATAAATATTTTTTTATATGTTAAAGTCATTTTTCACAAAATCCTTCGGGAAATTATCGTATCCATATTGAAAAAAAATAATTGAAGACAAACAAAATTTTAAATGAATTAAATAAATATATTTCATTAAAATTATTTACATAAACAATTGGACACCATTTTTTTTAGAACATGTTTTTGCAATATATTTCAATGACCAGTTTTATTATCACTACTAAACAAATTTAATGAAAATGATCAAATATAAAGTTTTGTTAATAATTATGTAATCATGTGTTGGGTTATTTTTAGCATGTCGGTTACTTTCAGAGCCCTCGGGTTTTTTCTCTATAAATCAACCCAACACAGAATACGTTTATTTATTTTCAACACAGAAATACAAATCGTCCTTTATTTGCATTCTTTTTGTCGTTCACAATGCTATTTGACGTCAATAATTTAACATACAAGTTGTTCTGATTGTTTAATGACCAACCTCGTCTTGCCTGCTTACATTTGTTCAACCTTAATAGTGGCTAGTTACTATGCCATTCGCTTTTTTTATAATTTCTCTGAAAACATTTGAATTATTGCTCGTCTATTATTCCCGAAATTTGGATTTAATTGCTTTCAAAATAAGCTACCTCCTTTGATGTCTTATCTCAAAATTAGTTTTATCATCTTAATAATTTTCTTATTTCTCTCATTATTCGGCTCTTTGTGCATCTCGAATTTTCCACACTGCTCGGGTTTCCCACTGGCTCAGGTTCTCCATTAGCTCGGATTTTCCATTCGGGGAATAATTTAACTTTAATTAGTTTGTTTTTTATTATAGCATTATCAGGGCGTTTCTTACAACTTTTTATTCTTATTTTGGGTTTGTCTCAAGATTTGGAATTCAACCATATCTGTTTTTCCCTATCAATATTTTTTTTAATTTTTAATTAATTTTGTGTAATTTAATTATTTTTGATGTTTTTGTTAAGTTTTGGTTTTCCTTGCTTTTATTTTGATTTTCTTCCTTTTATATCAACTCAAACATATGTGTAACACAATGAAAACGTATTAATCTTGGTAAAATGTGGATATTGTATTTTCAAAATTTATTTGTGGATTAAATGATTTTATCGTCAAAGCCTCACAAGGGATACACAAGAGATGGAGGAAAGTTTTTAAATGCATGCGTATTAAAATTATTGCAAGTAAAAAGAAACCAAATGGTGTCATTATTAATTACTGAATATATCATGAATTAGTCAATTTAATTTAATTCATCAAATTAAATTAAATTACTGCTCTCTGAAAAATCTATTATTAATATGACTGCATTTATATGTCTATGGGAACTCATCATCTTAACACCAATAGAAAGTATATCATCAATCCCATTCAATTTATAAATACACTTACTTCACAAAAGCCCACTATATAACGGCCTGGATGACATTTAACAAGGACTTATCAATTTAACTTATTAATATTTATTAAGTTTTTTAGTTATTTTAAAGTAATTTATTTTAAAAGCTATTTTATGATAAATTTTCATTGTCATTTGAAGAAAATTTTAAAAATTTATTAACAATAAATCTAAGACAATTATTTATAAATATGTATAACAACCTTTACATTTCAAACATTTTGGAAAGAATCTTTTGGCATTATGATAATAACTTCTTAAATATATCATAATCTAAGGCAAATGTACTATTGTTTTTTGGCATGAAATGATTGTGAATTTGATCTGTTGCTGTATATTAAAAGATCTTCTGTAGCATCAAGCTTTTCTGTAAAGTCATTTACGTGGTACACTCAAAATGATTTCGATCTACCTCAGTTAGAAAGGGAATTTCTTAATGTTTTTGTCATCATTTCATAAATGATTTATAGTAATTATGACCGACGTTGTAGAAAAGAGGGAGACAATCAATGGGAAATGCCATGACCACCGTATTGAGAAGTTCGCAGATTTTCTCGAAAACCTCGGGGACTTTATCACTGGTTACAACACGACAAGGTACCGCTACATACCAGTTTGGTTACTCAAGGAAAGATTAAGTTGGCTAGACTTTAGGTCATTCTTTATCTACCATATTTGTCCTTTTATGATTATTGTTTATTTAGTGAATTAAAAAATAGAATCAAAGAACAACATTTCATTGATGTTGACAATTTACAAGACACCGTAAAGAACCTTTTGGAAGGTTTTTTACTTACATTTTACAATGTTGCATTTGAAATATTTCATGCACGCTGGGTGAAGCGTTTGGATTCCAATTGGAATTGATTTGAGAAGTAGTGATGTTATACTAATAGAAAAAGTTGTCTGTTAGTTTACAGTTCTTAACTATAGTAAACCGGAAATTTTTGAAATGTGTTTTTTATGCTTCGAATTTATTTATAATGATTTTTTTTAGCAATAAATCAGAAATTTGGAACCAATTCTACAAAAGAAATTACTTACCTATTTATTAGTATTGGATAATTGGTAATGTGGAAACATCAAGAATTTTTCTGAAACATAGATAATTCATTTTTTACATTTAAAATGAGGCCAATACTTATTTTTAACGGACGTTTTTTGGTTCCAAGTGTATGTGTGTGATTTTTAAGATGTATATTTTGTGTGCCGTGCTTGTGTGCATGAATTTATTTTTGTTCTCTCAATAAATTTTTCTATATTGGAAATTTTTTATTGTCAATTTTGTGAAAGATACACATTTATTGATTAGTTTTTTAATATTTTTGAACCTCTTATTTATTGTCATTCAGAATATTACTTATTCGCCGTTTCAAGTGCTATTTATTACTAAAAATATAGAATATTTAAGAAATTTGTCAATAGAAAGGTTTTATAAATTTACAATTAGATTTATTTAATGTTATTTGATAAAATTTTATTAAATTAAATATATGTAATGATTATAAAACCCTTGGGTAGAATCATTTTTATACATTTATTTAGTGTCTTTGTTAAAATTTGATGATAACTTATTTCTAATATTTTAATGCTACAATTTAATAAACATTTTAAATTATAAGTTTAAAAATAATTTTTAAATTTTTTTAATCTTATGTCATGAAACATAATTTGACAATTAAATTAATAAATATTTTATAAAAAATATTGAATCGACTTTTTAAAAATCACATCTATATTTTTGTTGATAAAAAAAGATTAATAATTATTTATGGCACTAACTTTATCAAGTATTTTTCTTTGTTTTTTCTCAGCCTAAGAGCATCTGAGAAAAAACTCATAAAGTGTAAGTCTGAAGGAAAAAAAATTAAATTTTAAAAAATAAGAAAATTGAATATAATCAGACATATTGATCCATGAAACTAAGTTTTTCAAATAGTTTTGATAGTCTGATAGCTTGTTACCAGTTTCTGTGTTGAACTTGTAGTTCACAGAGGTAAGATTGTGTCTACCATGGTTTCAAGTGAAAGGAGGTTCAAGATAAAAATTCGTCTTATTTTCTTGCTTTAAAACCAAACTTTGCAAACTTATTTGATGTCCAGTGCATCCGGATAAGTGTATAACAGTGTTAATTTGACACTGATTTTACACTTACCTGGCGCTCAGAGAAATATGATCACCTCCCGGCATAGTACTGATGAGAGCCATTACCTCGAAACTAGTATACTATTGGGAAATGTACTTGATATCACTTAATGAATCTTAAAATTAAAAGCTTAAATGATGGCAAAAATATAAATTAATAAAAATATAATGTTTAAATCCCATGAATATATAGAATTTTATTATAAAGAATAATATTTGAATAATAATACTATATTATAAAAATTGAGAAGATTAAAATGAGAAAAGAAAAACCTGAATTTAATGTTTAATAATATAGGTATTCAGTCACATCAAGTGCGTGTTACATTTACTTACATAACTATAGAGCAGTGGTGCCCACAAGGTCGATCGCCTAATTATTTAAAGTCGATCGCCAACGAATATGGAATTTTATATAGAAAAACAATTTTTTAAGGTTTTATGACAAAAATATTAACAGAAATCTTCATGGAAATCTGTGAGAAGCTGTGGCTGACACAAACAGATCCCGAGATATTTCATGTCGTAGGATAGTATTAAATTATTTCATTATGTTGATTTTCTATCAATGATGTGCTCCTTTCAACAATCTGCTTCCTCCAAATTCTGATTATTTGTTATACAGGTGACGTTTCACGAGAAAAAATATGCATATGTAATATTCGTTTTGATCGCCGCCTTGACAATTTTTTAAAACCTATAATCATTGACAATTGTCACAAGTGTCTTCTTTTTTTTACAAACTTATTATGTTCATTAAAGTTTGAAAATTATGTCAAATTAATTTTTTAAAAAATTATGAGTTTTTAAGTTTTAATTATAGATAAAATCGTTACTTAGTTGATTTTATTAAACGCCTTGTTTATATTTTGAATTTTATAAGAATTCCATTTTTTTATTATTATTATTATGACACATACCGTTAATTTATTCAAATCGATCTCAATATTTCATACATTTCAAAAGTAGATCTGCTGAAAAAATAGTGGGCAACACTGCTATAGAGTAATGTGACTCCGGTCCTTTCTGCTTACTTTACTAGTTACACAAAGTCATGGATGACCTCTATTGGAGATCATGAAGTAGAATTGTTGGTAAAAAAATGAGTACCAAAACTAGAATGATTGGTAAACACTGATCTTTAAGAAAACGTAATCTTCGATGAATCGTAATATATAGTATTTCAAATTCAAGATTTCCTAAAACTTAATTAAAATTTTGAATTTTTTTGAATGATTTTTAATATTTTTACTTAACAATTGCTTTTATTAAATTGTTCTATGACTTTCTGTGTCTATTTGATCATCGGTAAATTTGTATTCTATGATCTCTTATAATGGTTCTTTTGACTTGTTTTACGATTTTAATAGAATTTTTTTCTTAACGTTAAAATATTTCTATTTTCTTTTGAACAACAAAGTGTTTTAGATTTTACATTTCAGTCTCATTATTCATTTATACAAAATTTTTCAATTAATGAAAATTGTTTACTTTTTTAGAACTGTGATTTTTTTCTATAAGAACTAATATGATTTTATTTTTCATTTATTTTGATATTTTTTATGAAAAGTGCAATTTAAAAACAATTCGTGTTTTAACACAAAATGATTTCTAGTTGTGGAAAAATAATTTCACATGAAATTCAGGTTTATATCAGTTAAAGTATGTGAGAAAATTGTATTTTATAGTTTCGAGGCTTTTCTTAATGTTGAACCTATGTTGCTATGACAATTTAGAAACCATGACAAAAAATGCGTTAAAAATTTTGTGATCAAAACCATCCAAAACAATATTCGTCCATTGCAAATAATGAAAACTTAGAACATGCTTGCTTGATATGTTTAAAGCTCCGAAACAAATTTGAAATACGATTGACATAAAATTTCACAGAAAAAACAAATATTTGTAACTGCTTATAATTCAAAACAATATAAAATGATTTTTTTAATCTTTTTTAACTAGAAATTGTTGAAATTTTCCATTGTATTGCATAACCATTTTACAAATAAACTAAAAATATTGCCTCCTATTAAGTTCTCGTTTAAATTGTTGTTGTTGTCTTAAATTTAAAAATTTTAACACATTTTGCAAAATTTTTTTGCACTTTATTTTGCAAATACAAAATATATTTTATTTTAATAGAAATTTAGTTTTTTTTAAAATCTATATGTTGTTAAAAAGAAATTTGTATAAATATTTTATTGACATTGATTTTTTTGAATTGTAATGTTTGTTTTAATATTGAAATTTTAGATTTTTTAAAAAATTTAAATATCAAAATTTGGAAAGTCTTTTCTCTTATTTATTCATTTGGGTTATTTTAGAATTTTAGTTAAATACTATAAATGTTCATTTTATGATTTTTTTTCTGTTTGATATGCCAAATGCAATATTTGAATAAATTTGAGACTATCAAGATATGAATTTTTAAAGTGATATTAAAACTGTCATTTAAGTCCCTTAGTACCTTGGTTCTCAAAACTTGTTCCTCGAAACACTGGTGTTCCTAAAAAATCAAATGTACAATTCAATCAAAAATTGTTTGAAAATAAAAATCAATTCAATGTAAAATTTACACATTCCATTCGGCTTTGTATGAATAAAAATATCTTTCGGGTTAAAATTACTTTTTGGAAACATTAAATATTATTGCAGTTATTAAAATTCTGCCTAAGCCGATTGTAGATTCTGCAATTAAAGTCTGACGTCGTTACGGATGTCGGGAATCCCCTTTGCCGAATTAGTTGAGAATCACGCCCGACATCTATAACTACACTTTAATTGTAAAATAGTCTTTAGACAAAGATCTCTACATATAATTTAATTAAAGCTATCGATATATACACGTGTCAATGTGACTCATGTAGCTTAAATTTAATTTCTCTTAATTTGAATTTTTGAATTAAAAATATTTAGGTAAGTTTTACACCATAATATTTATTGATTTATGTTCAATTTTTAAATTTATAGTAATGGATAATGTCGTTATAAAGCAACCCTGTTTTAAAGTTTATGCTGTATTGTAGATGTTCGCCTATAAATATATCAGAGTTTATGTATAAAAAAGGCGTTCGGTAAATTGTATTGTTCCTAGGTTTTTTATTATTTAAAAAATTCTCAAAATTTAAAATTAGTGAGTGATAGCTACTTAGGTCCTTATAAAAATTCAGAATATTGCTAAACCTATTTGAGTTTCATTTTGTCTTTCCCTTTATTTATATTTCCATTAATTATACAAGTTTCGACTGTGGTCTTTCCCTAGATTTTGAAGGAATCTGCGCTGTTCATGTATTTGAGATTGTAAGCAATTTTGTAATCATTGTGACTGAACTGTTTTGATCTTTTTTTAGTTAACAATCCTACTTTTTTGATTTTTGCTTCAGATTGCTTACAGAAATGATTTTGAATGTTATTGAATCTATATATTTTTTGTAATTAAAATGATTAATTGGCTCTTAATAAATTTTGGTAACACAGCAATCAAAAAAATTTTGTTTGTATACACTCAACATATTTTCAGAATTCCACAATCATTCAATCCGATTTCCTATTAATTAGTTTATTTTAAAGTTTATTGTACTGTAATATTTATCTCTAAAGACTCGTTAAAATATTAATTTAATAATAAAATATTATTTTAAAAATATTAATAATATTATATTAATAAATATTAATAATATTATATTAATAAATATTAATAATATTATATTAATAATATTATTAAATAAAATATTTCTTATATAAACGGTTAACTGAAATTACAAGCGTAGAATAAAAAATTTATTTATATCAACTAAAATCCTTTATTTTTTTATCATTGATCTGTAAGTACTCTTATCAATTAACTTTATCTTCCTTTCAGATTATAGATTAGCATTATTTATTTAACACAAATATTTGACACAGCTCTTTTCGAGTGGTTCACTATTGGATAAAAGTCTTAAAATTAATCAATTGTGAAAATGATAAAAGATATTACTCATAATTATTGAACTGTTTCATTATAATTATGAGTTGAAGAAAAAAATATGAGAAATCACTTAAATGACGTGCTTTGAAATTTGGTGAAGAAGAAAATTATTATGCAAACCTTCCACTATTATCGGTTCAGTAAATTTGATTCGTAGAAAAAATATAGTTTTTTTTGAAAACTTTCATTTTTTTTCTTAAATGGAAATAAAAATTTGTTGATCAGTTCTAGTTGATTAATTCCAGTTAACTCATTGTCGCCAGATCATATCTTTTCGTTCAGGCACTGAATAAATTGATTTTTCTGACATACTTTAAAATAATTTTTCACCATTTAAAAAGACCAAATTGTTGGTTTTTTTGCAAATATTAGCTACTCATTGTTGTTTGATCAGATAAGAAATAAGGAGAAACGTTTCATCGTACTGTTAAAAGATGAAAAAAGAATATTAACTTATTTGCATTTTTGAAATTAAATTATTCTCCTTAAATTCAGTTGAATAAGCTTTCTAAAATCGAGATATGATTTTTTTTTACGAAAATTTTCATATTTAAGTGGAACTCGTCGATTCCCTACGGGGTTCTCAGCGCCTTCTTGTGAGTGTTGTTTGTGGGAGTTTCTCGGGAATCGTTACAACAAAATAATAAATATTAGGAAAATGAAGTCCATAGCTATTTTGAGGCCGTTTTAAAATGGCTCACGCAAACAGTTTGTAAATTATTAATGAATTTGTGAGAAAGTAGTTGAAGTTTCCAATTCATTACTTGTTAAAAAGCTTTAGCTTTTCTTAATTTTAATATATCATTTATTACTGACAAATGTTTACTTGACGTCATATTATGCCATATGGCGAGTTATGAATATGTAAAATGAAATCTTCATTTTTACATTTTAAGATTTCTGTTCTTAAATTTGAATGTTAAAATTTTATAAAAAATACATTATGTTAAATATATATTCTAAATAAGAAGTTTTTGTTTTAACTTATTAATATTAATGATAACAATTTTAAGAAGTGCTTAAAGAAAAATGAAGATTTTCTTTTAATTTGACTTAAAATAAATCATTGTGAATTATATGGTAAAGCTGAGTTAAGAGAAAATTTATGGAATGTTATTAATGGAATTTATAAATCTGAATATCTCAATAAGGTTAGATTTAAACAAAAAAACTCTACACATCTTAACACAATTTCTTGGAGTTAAAAAGTATTTCTAGTGACAGGCAAAGTAGTATAGTTTGTGAGCTTAAGATATACAAGATATGTATTTTATTGGATTACACACATATAATTATGTAATTACATAATCGTTTTTATTGAAGTTATTTAGTGTGTGTGGGAACACAGCATTCGAAACAAAACCAAGCAGATTTTGTTTGATTTGATTCATGATCAATTTGACATAGTGTTGAGAATTTCTCATTCAATCAGAAATGTTGAGGATAAGTAGTAATTGTGATGGAATATGACACTGATGTGGCTGTTGTGAATTTAGCAATAATGTTGACTACTGCAATGAATTTCTTGGTTAATTTATTAGTTGTATAATGATATTCAAAGCGCCCAAATACTGATTCGTCATTTATTGGCATTATTTGTCAGTTTTCAGGATTGTTCTGCCTTGGTAATTTTTCCTATGAATCAATCCATTTATTCTAAGCTTCTCGGAAGTTAGGATCTGAATTTGAACGGCTGTAGTAGAAATCTTTAGAACCCAAAAATAAAACACCCAAACAAAAATTTAGCACGATTGAATCTTGGTCTGAAACATTATCAATGAATATTCAAGAGTTTTTTAAATGAAAAACGTGGTGATCATGTTCAAAAGTGAAAATATTTTAACAAAATTAAATAACTATTATTTTTAATAAATCAATCAAGACATTCATTGCAGCAGTCAAAATTATTTCTAAAGCCACTATATCCACATCAATGTCATATTCCATCATAATTACTACTTATCCTCAAAATTTCCGATTGAATGAGAAATTCTAAACACTATGTCAAATTGATTATGAATCAAATCAACCCAAATCTGCTTGATTTTGTTTCAAATATATTTTGGATATTAATGTTGTGTTCCCACACACACTAAATAACTCCAATAATTAAAATGTAGTAAAATTTGTTAAATATTAAATGTTTGAGGCATTACAGTGTAGCATGATGATATTTATTTATTTATATTCATTTATTTATATGAATAAATTATTGTTTTTATTTAATTTTATTTACTCTTATTTCTTTATTTTGGCGACACCTCATAGAATTATAAATTGAATTCAGTAGTGTTTATGACATTTAATTCTAAATGTTATTTACCTTATCAAAAAAATAAAATTTTTAAATATGATTTTTTCATGCAACAGTTACAGATATTGAAAGTTTGCACACATTTTATATTGTGTTGTGTTTTTTTGTTAAATTTATTTCTTATACTACTTTCTCTATTGTTATTTGAATCCTGTTTTATGGAATATCAACATCTATAATACATGTGGTGTAAAAATCAACAGATTACTCAGAATCTGTCAGTAATTTTTTTTTGAATTATAGATGTTCATGAATTTATTTCAATTTAAAATAATTTTTACAATTTTTAATTTAAATTTACTGTTATTATATTATTCTTCACATATTTTCATATTTTAATTTTGGGTAAATTTGGTGAATATTCCACAAAATAGTGTTTTATATTTTGGCATTGACTTTTAAGATTTTTTCTCTCTTTTTAAAAATTTTAAAGCTTGAAATTCGTCTTCATCTTTTATTATTTCACACGTGTTTAAAGCGTACATGTAAAATTAGAAACAAAATTAGTGAATTATTTTTTTACTTTAAATATACAGTGAACTTTTTTGTGGCAAATATATCAGTGTTTTAATATTCAATTATTTAATAATTTTGTAAAAATAAATAATTTAATAATAAATAAATAAAAATTCAAATAAAAACTAAAATGTTGTTAGTTTTCCTTACAAAATATATCAAAATGTAAATGGGGTCCGTATAACCCTTATGTACGGACGCCAGGAAATTTCCAAGTCACAGAGTGAAAGTTAAGACTGTTTATTTTTTTGCTTTTATCAATGATATTAGTAAAATAATATCTTGTTAAATTATATTTCTGATAATTATTTTTACTTGTTTAAAATATTTTTCATATTACTTGTTTTGAATTTTTACTTAAAATTTCCATTTTAAAAAATTATTTTATAGTTTTACAAATATAAATAAATACTATCAAAGAAAACTTGGTCATTCTGTATTTATTGAGTAAATGTTTTTATTTAAGTTAAATTTAGAAATCATTTTTAACATTACAAGTAATTTATAAGCAGAAATAAATTACAATTAAAAAAATTTTCGTAGTATAAATAGTATTTTTAATTAGTAAATCAAAAGAGAAAAAAATGTTTATTGACAAAAACTCGAAATCAGTGCATTAATTGTAATTCATTGATAAACAAATGTCAGTTTTATAAGGCATGAAACGTCGAATAAGCATTTCTATGATTTCTGGGAATAATTAAGGCACTAATAAATATAAATAAAATTTTGTCAAAACTAGTTTACAAGCAATTTGTGGAATTTTCTTATTTGACATAATCATTTCACTGAATTTAGTGATTTTTAAAAATTAAAATTTTTGGTTTTTTTTAATTAATTTTTTTTAATTTCCTAAATTTAACCTTATGTCGGGTGCAATGATTCTGTAGGAATATGCTCAAATGGATTGTGACACACAGATTGTAAACCATTGGTTCAATAACACCAAGTTCAGATAGCAATTCGGTGTGTTCTTCTTTACCTTGACAAACGTCGTTAGTTAAGACTTCTTTATTAATTCCATCGTAAAGCTGAGGTTCACAATGATGTTGAACACGATACTGTTTGTTTTGATCTTGGTTTTGGTCTTTCTGAATTGTTGTGTAGACCTGTCCCCAGAACTAAATGTATAAGTCATTTTCAAAATTGTCAAAATTACCTTAATTATTATTAATTATTAAGTATTTTATCTGTGATATGAGTTTTTGTCATTTATTTTTTGTTTTATTAATAAATTATAAAAAAGGTTAAATAAACAGTTTTATTTCAAAAATTCAAAAAGAAGAAATTCATACAGTCTCTTAATATCAAATATTACGCACAACGACCATTTTTGTTTAAATGAGCAGCGAGCGGTCCCGGGGTAAATAAACGAAGTTTTCGAATCCAGGTCAATTGAAAATACGATAAATATTTTTTTAAAGAATGGGTTTCTCACTTATCAGGAAGTCTTAAAGAAACTTATTTTCTAATGGGTTTTGTCATCTCAAGACATTGCTTGATAGATGAAATAATTAAAACAAAATTAATATGGGGGAATATGATAATTTTTTAAGTAATAGATCAATTTGAAATCAGTAATCCAAGGCCATGAGAAAGATTTAAAAGATAAAATGTAGTCATAATGCAAGTCATTAAGTACCATCTTTTTTAGCTGATTACAAATGTATTTTATAGTAGAATAGTAAATACAAAAATTGCGGATAGCAGATGATAAATCAAACATGAATACAAGTAATTTAAAATCGATGGGGATCCCGGGAAAAAGTTATTCAAAAAATACAAATTAATTAAAAATTAAATTAATTTAATTTGTATGTAGAAACCCTGAGCTGTAAATAATGGAATTGGTTTCACAAATAAAATTAATTGGGTAATTAAAAACTCGAGCGGTCCGTTTTCTACCAAAAGTTAAATAATTAATTAATTAAAAAGTGCCAAGAATAGCCAAGAGCAACAGAAGGATAATTGGATTTTGGACGATTGCCTAATTAATTATTTCGTTGTTAAAAGCTTTCGTGGGAGAGAATTGTAAAAAACCAAAGACACTAGTTCACAGTTTGATTGCAGACAGAAAGATAAAAGTTGTAGAAAATATCGGTAAAGAAAAGAGAACATTAACCATTTCAAACAAATATATCTAAAGGCGGTTTCACTTGGAGGCTCCTTCTTTATAAAAATAATAAACATTAAAAAGTGCAGATTAATTCTAAGGTGTATTTACGAAATTGTGAAACTTATTTTAAATTGAATAAACTATGAGTTGAGTTTGGTTTGATTAAATTTTTAAATAAAGAGTGACTTTATAATAATAAACCAACAAAATATTATTTAGCCATGTCTCATAATTATTATAATAAATAAACAAATTTTGATTTACTAACACTTCATAAGGACAATACCAAATATTTATGATTATTCTTAGGAAAATTTAATTTATTGTCACCTTACCATAAAAAAATAATATAATATTTTAAAATATAAAATCCTTTTTTGTTTAAAATTTACTCTTTAAATTTGCTTATGATAGACACTGTCAAAAATTCAATCAATAAATAATAGATTTATTTATGAATTTTTATAATAAATTAATTGGTTATTTTAGTTTTTTATATTTTTATTTATCTTTACTATTTTTTTTAATTTGTCTAGTTTTATGGTTTAGACATTTATAACAAAATTCATTAAAATATTTAACTTAAACATTACTTAAAATAAAATTTCATTTATTAATTAAATATAATTTTTTTTGAATTTAATTATTTGTTATGATAAACTTTGAAAAAGAAAGGAAAAGAGCGCAAAACTTGTTAACTTTTGTTTTGGAGTGATCAGGACCTATTTTAGGTAAATTTATTTCATATTTCATTTTATAAATAAACACTGCAGAAATTGGATTACAGAGTATTTATTTAACTTATATTATTACTTGTAATGGTAATTTATTTATTTATGTATCACGATACGCATTGAAATATTATTATTATTATTATTCGAAACATTAAGTGATATCAATTACATTTCCCAATAGTATACTAGTTTCGAGCTAATGGCTCTCATCAGTACTATGCGGGAGGCGCTCAGATTTCTCTTCGGGCCGGGTAAGTGTAAAAACAGTGTCAAGTTAACACTGTTATACACTTATCCTGATGCATTGGACATCAAATAAGTTTGCAAAGTTTCGATTTAAGGCAAGAAAAAGACTAATCTTCATTTTGAACCATCCTTTCCCTTGAAACCATGGTAGATACAATCTTACCTCTGTGAACTACAAGTTCAACACAGAAACTGGTAACAAGCTATCAGACTACCAAACAACTTGAAAACTTTATTTTATTAATCAATTTGTCTGATTCTAATCAAAGAATATACAATACATTGCATCAGGATAAGTGTATAACAGTGTCAACTTGACACTGTTTTTACACTTACATGGCGCGAAGAGAAATCTGATGAGAGCAATTACCTCAAAACTAGTATACTGTTGGGAAATGTACTGGATAACACTTATTGTATCGTATATACTTTGATTAGAATTAGACAAAGTGATTAATAAAATAAAATTATTATTGTTATTAGTATTATTATTATTATTATTATTATTATTATTATTATTATTATTATTATTATTATTATTATTATTATAAATGAAACATAACAGTTTTAATTTATCAGTATTTTAACGCATTATGATTATCTTAATATATTGGCACGCTACTTTTCGTATCCGATATTCATACGTAGTTAATCCAACGCTTCTTCGTGAATAAAACTTGATTTGATTTGAACCCTTATTTATGAAAATTAGGATATATATTAAATAGCATGATTCTTCATTTTATACAAATTGAAGGTTTTCTCAAGTTGCACATTCTATGATTTGAACAGATATTTGTTTTACTTCATTTTCTTTAATGGTATCTTTTATAAAAAAATTTTTAAGTTTTAAAATTTTGATATTAAAAATTTTCAACAGCAGAAATGTCTATTGGTTTTTCTATAATATTTAATATTTCACACAGAGTTGATGCACCATTTCCAAATTCAATCTGCTATAAGAAAATAATCATTTTCACGTGACTTATTATTTTTTATATAATTATGTTACTGCTAAGTTTGAAGAAAAATCTTTGAGATGAAAGTATTTATAATGAAAAGTATACACGAAGTATATATAAAGTATATATTATCAAAATGATATATAATAAGTGTATATAAATTATATTTTGATATCATTATGCCTGCTTTACAGTTAATTTGAATCATCATGATATTTATTTATTTTTATTAATAAAATTGATGATTTTGATTATAATAAGGAATTTGTGCAAATTTTGGAAATATTTGAGTAGGTAAATAATATAATTTTTTGATTTATGACAATTTTATTTAATCTCTGTCATTTATATTAAAGATTTATATTAAAGATACATATTTAACACATTGAACGCCAACAAGTTTTTGGAATAGACCAGTGTCAGTCACAGGTGACTGACAAAGTGATCAATGTTTAAAGGAATTAAACTACCTAAATATATTTATTTAATCCTTATTGTTATACTTTATTATACAACTTTACTGAAAAATGTCTTTATCATGGATTCTTGTCAGAGTATTTTAATATGAATAATAAATTTTAATGTTTTGGATCAATTAATATTCTTTCTTTTTCTGTTATTGTATCTCATTAAATATATTTAAAATATATAAAAATTCAATTCAATTTTTAAAATCATTATAAAAATAAAATTTAAACTGTAATTTTTCTAGCTTCAAATTAAAAAAAAATGATAGCTTTTAAATCACATTAAAAATCTAACATATAAGTTGCTGGGGTACTCATACCGAAAAAAAACTTAGAAACTTACTTTGTTTAATGAATTTAGTTAATTTAATAATAGATTTGGATGAGAATCTATAACATTTTTCTAAAAAGCTATGGAATTTGGTTAAAACAAATAATAAGTTTTAATATTTCAGCTGCAAGGATGAGCCAACGTTTCATAGATGTCAGTGTTCATCAACTATATTCACTTTAATTTAAATTACTGTCTTTTACTTTACTAATTTGTTAAATATTTTTTCTTGCATACTCTAGCAACAGATAGGGTACCCCTAGAGGTATAGGTCCTACTAGTTGAGACGCCATGTATCATGTAACTAGAGATAAAACACATTTAAATTAAAGTTATTATTTAGTATCCGAATTATGATCAGTTAATTAAAATAACTATTTAAGCAAAAATTATATATTAAAATCAACTATAAATAATTATTACTAAAAATTGGTTTGTGTTAAAATTATAAATGCTTTGGTATTTTAATAGGCTGACCAACTCGTCCGTTTTTGCCAGGAGTCTCCCGAAATCGACATTAACTATGACCCGGGAGATGGAAATCTCCCGGTTTTCTGCTTTTACAATATTTCACAATTTGTGAGAGAACTTTTAGTGGAATGAGTCAATTGTGGAGAAAGGAAAGGAATCACCTCAGAACTGAATTAGTAAATGAGGAATTACAAATTATTAATAATTTTTTGTTTTCCTTTAATGAATTTAATGCACACTTGCTTAAATCACCAAAGCTATTGGAGTCAGCCCGCCGACAACAAAAATACAATTTTAAAAACAAAAATAAATAGGATGATTTGGAAACTGTAATATAAAAAAAATAAATGTTTTGTCTAAATCTTTATGGGATTTATTGAAATCACTAACATGTGTAGACCCAGAAAACGCTTGTTATATTTATTAAGCGTTATAATGTCTCCCTTTTTATAATCTCCCGGGTTCGAGGTTGTGGGAGTTGGCAACCGTATCTTTTAATATTGCTTAAAATAATTAGTGTCTATTTAAACTTAAATATATTTTTCAAGTGAAAAAGAATTTTTGTTTAATGGCTTCTATTACTTTATAATGTAAAGTATTACTTATAATATAATATATTATAGTATCACAAAAAATAAATTTCTAATTTTCAATTATAGCATTTCAACGAGGAATTGTTTTAATTTTTCCTTTGATATTTTTAACATTTTTTTGAATAAATTTATTTTAAGGTTTAACTTGATAAAATCAAATCTATTATAAAATTGAAAATTAATTAATTGGAAATAAGAGGCATTTCGATTAATTTGACTTTTGAAAATTCAATTAAAATTTATTTTCTAGTTTTATTTTTAAACAAAAAATGAACCTGACATTTTACGACTATTTTTGTGTTATTTCTGAAATGCCACTTGATAAAAAAATTGTAAACGCTAATAATAATCTTTGGTGATAAATAGCAGTCATGTTTGGCATCAAAGTTATGTTACTTGCATGAAAATTTACGTATATGGCTAATCTGTATTGTAGTTTATCTAATTCATTGTAAAGCCGAGAATACTCCTTCAAACATGTCGTTTACGATTTTTTGTTTAGTCAAATGCATTTTATCAGTAAAATATTATTTATGTGCATCATTGATCAATTTTAATATACAATTTATTTATTTTCCTTTCTTTTCAGGCTATAAATCAATATTTTAATTTATTTTATTAATATTTTCTTTAAATCATTTATTTTACACTCATTAAACGCTATGCCGAAAATGTGTGTTAAATAAATAAAAATATCGATATATTGTATGAAAACGAATGAAGATATAGGAAATTAAAAATTAAATTTTAGTTTAAGGTCTTTTTTTACATAGTTTTATTTGTTATTTGATAATCAAATATAATCATTGGATTTGATATTATTTCCTTTTAGACAAAAAGTCGAATTTTTTATTGTTTATTGTTTTTTGAGGTTTTGGATTTGCCTTTATTAATTTCAATATAATAATAAATATATATTTGAACTTTTGTCAAAAAGGAAAAAAATAAATCCGAATTTCTGTAATATTTTTGAAAAATATTATTTTATTGATTTTTTATTGGTTTATAATAACAAACCTATCTATGACATGCATATTATTTGTTGTATTAATTTTCCATTTTATTTTCATCGCTATACTTTTTTTAGAAGACACATTTTTACAAATTGGACTAAATTTTTTGTAATAATTTTTTTATAATTTTTTAAATTTTTGACCTATCTTAAAGTAGATAACTATTATTTAACATTACACTAATGAAAGCACCCAAAGCAATCTAAATATCCTTAATTTGTCAACTCAAACTATTTTAATATATTCAGAACACACGTGCTCACAACACTTTGCATAATGATTTTCGATTCTAATGACCTTGTCAACAACACGTTATTTATATCAAGTTTCCTATAATTATTATAATTTTTTAATAAAATATTCAAACCAGACATGCCTATTTTACTCATACAGCCCTTAATATTGGTAATTTCTTTCAGTAGACAATGTTCAAGAACTCGAGTACATAGATGAAGGTAGCATTACACTTAGTCCATGCAAATTGATAAACGATATCTGAACACACTTCAACACGAGTTTTGACTTAGTAATAAACATATTACGCCCTCATACGAATCAAAAACGATCTTGTAATCTAAATTTCGCAACTATTTACTTATCTTTCTCTTTTAATCTGTAAAAGCTTCCTACTAGGAAGTTCCGAGTACGTAAATATCAATTTATATTTGGGCGTAACATTCTTACATGCACTAATGATGTTATTTATATCCATATTCGATTTAAACTTACTAATCAAATTACACTCAGACATTCTCAAACATGGATCCTTAGAATTCTTTATCAGTTTGTCAAAATCCTCTTTATCATCAGCTATAAAATGATTTTGAATACTTATTATTTATCAACAATTTAACCAATTTATCAAAACTTTTCACTGAATTTACAATTAAGAAAAATAATAAATCTTTTGAATTTTTTTATCTTTATAAAATAATAACTTAAAATTCATTAATTTAAACATGTTTTTCAAAAAAAATTTTTGGGTGCTAACAAACACGATGAATTTTTTAATTACTAATTTTGTAGCGTTTTTTATCATAAAGACGTTTTAGTAAGAGAAAATTTATTTCTCTGACCAAGTTAAAATTATAGAAACAAGCTCAGGGTTCTCATTGATTTAACGTATTAATGAATTAAAATTTAAAATCACTTTATATTCATTTTTTGTGTTATTGTAATTTACTTTGATGCCATCTTTTAATACAATTAAACTAAATTATTAAATCAAATCAATCTAAAATAAAAACAATAAAACCCTCCTTCACTGGAACACGGTAAAATGATCAAATTTTGATCGGTCCGCAGCGATAAAAATTTTGGGGACCACTGTTGTAGAGGAGGAAGTTAGACGTTATAAATCAACCAAGAATTATTTGGAATATTTATTTTTTCTTTCATATGGTTTTAATGCCTGGAAAAATTAACTTAATATTCCTGAAAAATAACATCGTGTTAAAACTTCTGTTGTAACCAGCAACCCAATATAAATCTTTTGATGAATTGTGTTCAACACTTTTTACAAGAAGAATAACGTTTTAATAGTTAAAAATAAGTTGTAGTTTCAACTTGATGAATAAATAAAATTATAAAAAATTAATAGAAAAATTTATTGTAAATTTATCAAAATTTATTAAAAGAGTCATCCATTAATCTTATCCATAGATTTTAAGCAGTTTAAAACCATATTTGTCAAAAGCTATCAAAGGTTCAGGTTCAAGAATTGCAAAATATTTTTGAACCCTCCCATTCGTTTTTCTGAGATAATTAGTAGACCCCTCAAAAATAACATCGAGTAAAAAGATTATATAATCTAATTTAGAATTATTAAAAATAATAATTTTAAATTACGCAAATTTAATTTGTGTTTTCCGCTAAAAGTGTCATTAAAATAATTTATTCTATGTAATAATTCAATTATTTCCAACATAGATCCATTTACATTTTTTTAATTAAATTGAACTACTATTATGAAATTAGTTTTTTTAATTTAAAAATTTTTTTAATTAAAAATGACTAAGGTTAATAAATCATAAATAAATATATCATTAAAAATTAATAATTTTTAAAAAAAATTAAAAAATTTCCAAGTTACTTATTCGTGCAAAACTTCCAAACTCAAATCATAAATTCTGATTGTCTGGTCTGTAGTGGAAAGTGACATTTTCAAACTTAATGAGTTGTTGAATTTACTCAATATTCACGTAATTTCATAAAAAATAATTTAGAAAAATATTTTATTTCAATTTTGTTTTAATAATTATTGAAAAAATCAATTATAATAGGTATCATAGCCGTGGGGTTCAAATGTCATATATCAACTGACCTTGGTTTTTAAAAATATAAAAAGACAATAAATAAATTACATATAATTAATCTGTAATAAAATATAGGCTTGTTCATTAGCTTTGCGTTGACTGCATTTACACAAACTCGCATGAATTATTGTTAGGATATCCACAAATTAAGGTCTAACATAAAACATAATTAATTTATATATAGAGAAAAGCACATTTATTTGAAATAATGACAAGTGTTATGGACACCGGTAAAAAAATTTTGCATATGATTATAGGAAAGCATAAAAATAATTTAGGCCACAAAAATACATTTCGTTGTATAAATTCATCTATATTATTTTTAAAAGATCGGAAATGATATATACTCAAGCTTAGATGTGTCTAGATTTTTTTTGTTTCATGGAATAGGATCATTTAATACAGAAACAAAGAAATAGGAAGAAAAATCAATTAAACACACTAAAATTAATTTATTATTTAAGACATCTGTCGAAAAAAAAACAAAACCTGAGATCCAAAAAAAAGCATAAATTGTAAATTTTATTAATAAGTTTAAAAAAATAATCATAAACCCAATTATTTTGTGTACATATTCGAAAATTTTGTTCAAAATTTGTATAAAAAATATAATTATTTAATGCAATTAATAATTTATTTAACTTCAAAAAAATTTAACTCACTTATTTTTTGAATAATTTTTGAAAAATAAGTCATCATAAAATAAATCATTTCCTGAATATTAAATATTCATAAACATTATTAATAATAATATACATAAGCTTGATATTCAAAAGTTAATTTATAACCTTGAATAATGATTTAATTTACTAGTAAAATCATAATTCAACTCTTAAAACATTATAACTTTAAACTTATAACTTTAAAAAATAACTTACTTAGCAGCCATTTCAGAAATGGCTGAAATCCATTGATTTTTCACAAAAAATAAATTCCAATAAGTTGATTTATGTTTTAACTTGCATTATAGCTGAATTAATCTGAACTTTGCTTGGTGTACACCTGATTCAGTTCATTAAAAACTTCTATAATAGAAGTTTTAATGAACATTCAACAACAATTATGATTAAGTTTATGAATTAGCCATTTTTAAAATGGTTGACAGGTAAATTTTTTAATAAAGTATATTTTAAGGCTTGTATTGTGATCTCCTATATTTATGAGATCATTATTCAAGCTCTTAAATAATACTTTTCATCAACGTGTATTTTAAATTTACTTTTATTAATTTTCGTTTGGTTTTTTTAGGAATTTATGCCAATTTATGGAAATTAATGGAATTATTTTTAATAAATGTAAGTCCGATTAATTGAAAACTAAAATTTATTAAAATAAAATTGTTGCAAGATATAAATTCATTTGGAAAATAATGGCAGTAGATATTTGTGTGTAGAAATTATAATGCCGGTAAACCGGTTTACCGGTAAATTTCCAAAAATATCCTTAAAATTTTTACCGGTAATTAGAATGGGATTGTTTCGACTGAGCGAGAGAATGTTATCGGTGTTTCGGGGAATCATCGTCCTCTGGTCTATAAATTCGGTGCTTTCCCATAATTTCTAGACAAGTTAGTCATATGCAGAATACTTGCCAACGCATGACGTGTTATCTGGTTTCTAATTAGATGCCAAAGTTGATTACTCGATTTATTATATGAAACAAAGTGTGTAAAAATTCAAAGGTAGGAAATTGATTGATAAAAATTTTATTGTTAGTTTAAACATTGATATATTTTAATAGCCATGGATAAAAATTTAAAATGGTATTATTTTAATTGAACAGCAGAAAAAGATATAGGTATATGTAAAAATGTTTAAAAAACTAAAAGCAGTATGAGGAAGTACAAGCGGTTTACATAACCATCTCAAAAGTGAACACAAATATTATTTATTGAAAAGAAAAAAGGAGGCTACTGATGATTTATGTGTTTCGATTCATTATTGTTCAAAAATTACTTCATATTTCAAGAAAACAATTGACGATTCTTTTTCCACTAAAGTAGCACGAAATGGAATTCCGTTTATAAAATTTTGTACATCTCAAGATTTACAAATGTTATTAACCGCCAAGGACTATACAGACATTCCTAAATCCTCAAACACAATTTAAAAAATTGTATTCCAATATACAGATAAAATTAACCAGGAAATTATCAACGAAATATCACAACATATCGTTGATAATAAAGGGTTTAGTTCAGGGGTTCTCAAACTTTTCTTCCATAGACCCCCTGTAGGAGTTTTATTTTTTTCATAGACCCCCTACCTAAGAAATATATATATATATATATATATATATATATATATATATATATACACAACTAATTTTTAAAACACATAGTAATAGGAAAATGAGGGGAAATTGTACAGAAGAAAGAAACTGAAATATCAATAATAATATTTATATTTTTAATGATTAAATTTAACATTCCCAAATCAGAATTCAACTTTAAGAAAATAGTAATGTGTAATAGCATTTTAGGTTAAAAAAGGTTTAAGTAAGTAATTCTAAAAAAAATTAAGAAAATTCCATGGAAACCATAATAATAATAAATAAAACAAATAATATTACCGTAAAAATAGCGCATATTAATGAATAACAAAACTATCAATCAATTTTATTTTTTTTATTATATGCAATTAATAAAAAAAAACATTAATATTTTACAAAATTATAATATTAGTGTGACATATAATATAGCTGGGACACATAAATTTTCCATATCGCGAAAACGGAGATTAAAATCCTCTTTTAAATTTTTTAAATGGGTTGTATATAATGTTATATCTTCAGAAGAAATGTAATCTTTTTCAATTACAGATAACTGCATTAAGTTATAGAAATAACGGAATTCTTTTCAATTTAGAGTAGATATGAAAGTCGATTTTAGATCGAAAACGGAAGATATTCGTTTTTGCATCTATGAGATTAATGTTTTCATAAATATCCATAAATATCAGCCAAATAAAAAATGTGAGTTTTGAAATTTAATAGTTGCAAAGCCATAGTATTGTCATTTTCAAGGAAAAACTCAACAACTGAACTAAAAATATCAATAAATCGCTGCAAACAGTTGCCTTTAGAGATCCAGCGTACTTCCGTATGAAGAAGCAAATTGTTGTACACTTCATCATTTTGGTCACACAATTTGGCAAAAAGGCGGGAATTCAGTGCTTTTGCTCTTACAGATTTAAAACATTATGTAGTTCTTCGTGAATATTCTTAGCTACTAAGTGCTGTCTATGCAAGAAACAATGAACTGTCCAGATCTCGGGTACTTCGTTTTTGAGGTATGCTAGGAATCCTCGATATTTTCCAACCATAGAAGGAGCTCCATCAGAAGAAGCGGCAATAATGTTTTTATAGGAATATCATATTGTTTTAAAATATTTTCAAAACAATAAAATATATCTTCTCCTTTAGTGTACGTTTCAAGAGACTTGGCACAAAAAAACTCCTCGATTATTTCTTCCTTTGAACAACTATAATAGCGTACGTATAACATTAAAATACTATTCCTGCCGAAAGTTGACTCGTCCAGCTGTATGGCAAATTTACTTGTTCTTAATTCTGTTATTAATTGCAGTTCTATATTTTCTGCCATTTCATCTATTCGTCGTTGAACTGTGCTATTTGACAGCGGCAAACTTTTCAAGACAGGTTTGTCATTTTGATTCAAACAGTTGTTATTACTTCGCTAATAACTGGTAATAATAAATTCTCTCCTATCGTGTGCGGATATCCACCTTTGGCAATTAAGTAAGCAATTTTGTAGGAAGTTTCGAGGCCTCCTTCGACATTTTTTGATGTTGAAGGTTTCTTAAGAGATTTGATTACTTTATTTGTGTGTGTTAAAAAGTTGCATTTTAGATTTTTGAAGTATTGTAAATTGCTGTCTTTTTTATCAGCATGCATCCTATTCAAATAATCTTTTAGTTAGAAAGGTTTCATATAGTCATTGCTGAAATTTTTTTCACAAATGAGGCATAAAGACATTGATGAATTGCCCGGAGCTACCACAAATCCAAACTTTAAATATTCCTCGGAATATTGACTGATTTTTTTCTTTTCTGTTGACATGCTGTAAAAAAATAAATTAACTGCAAAAATAAATTAATTAGATTGCAAAAATAAATTAATTAAAGGGCAAAACAAATTAATTAAATTACAAAAGCAAATTAAAGCTAAAATGAAGAAAAGAAACACTTACTTTTCTTTTAGAAGTAAACTTCAAAAACTAATCACAAAACTGATCACACACAAAATTAAAAAAAACTAACTTAACTAATCAAATTTAACATAAGCTACTGTTCAATAATAAAAATTGTACAGTGAATAACACTCAGATTACATTTATAAACATGCTAGTAACATGTTTTTGCTGGTTGAATGGATTTGTGGTATGTCGGGGGTTTTAATTTCGGGTTTAAACTCTCATATCAAAACATTGGACATATTTTATAAGTTATCAAAACATACTTTTTCATTACTCATGCTCACTTCCTCCCCAAATCTAGTTTATATTTACTTATTATTTTTATTACAATACGAATACTTTAATATTCAATTATAAATATTATTTTATTTATTATTAATAATATTATTATGTCATTTTATTTATTTATTCATTTATTTTTATTATTTTTATTTTTTATTTCTAAATTTATTTTTTATTAAAGAGACATCCATAGACCCTCAATAGACTCCTTGGTGATCATAGACCCCCCGTGAAGTCCCATAGACCCCCAGGGGGTCCACATGGACCTCTTTGAGAATAGCTGGTTTAGTCTAACATTAGACTAACGGACCTCTATTTCTGCTTTTAAATTCTCAAAACATTTTATCAAAAATAAAATATTTTTACTTTTTTAAATCACATGTTCTACAAAATATT
The DNA here is from genome assembly GCA_022537955.1 of Schmidtea mediterranea. Lineage (NCBI taxonomy): Eukaryota > Metazoa > Platyhelminthes > Tricladida > Dugesiidae > Schmidtea > Schmidtea mediterranea. Next base: position 77,744,912 of record CM039679.1, read on the forward strand.
AAAAAAAATTAATTTTTAAATTTTACAAAACCGATATTTTTACAAAATATATATAAAATTTACAACAAAAATATTTAAAAATGTTTACCAAAACTATTTTACATTTTGTTTTTATCCTGCATCAAAAGATTGCGCTTTCTAATATCATTCAAAATCAATTCCATCAGTCGACTGTGAACGAAGTGTGAGAACGGAAGTGACGGGCAATCATTCCAATGTATGTTGTATTACGCCCGTGACATATAAATTGAAAGCCAAGATCTGAACAAAATCTAAGTAGGAATTGAAATCCACTTATAAACACAAAATTCATGCAACAATTGTATTCACTGGTACTAATCAATTCTTTCAGTCGACAGTGTTCAAGAACTTGAAAACGGAGATGACGGGCAGTCAATCCAATGTATGTGGTATTACACCGATGACATAAATATTCATAACCAAGATCTGAATACGATCTAAGTAAGACTTGAAATCTATCAATCAACACAATGACGATCCTATAATGTAAAATGCAATCCCAAAAACAAACCTCGCTGTTTAAATTAAAGAGAGCTAATTCAATCATTGACAGTTTTTCATTCATTGAATTTCTATCATTATTTCTCGTTAATAAAACAGAAACACACAAAATTGGCAATCAATTAAATTAAAGAATAACAACATAAATCCAAAATATATATTCAGCTACAATATATTTCGACTGAATAACAGTCTTTGTCTGGTAATCTTGAATTTTACACTATTTAGAAGTTCAAGTTCAAACTATTTAGCAAAAATTAAAATTTTGCTTTTTTTAGATCACAAATTCTACAAAATGTTAAAAAAAATTAATTTTTTAATTTAAAAAAAAAGATTTTAACAAAATTTAAATAAAATTATTATTATTATTATTATTATTATTATTATTATTATTATTATTATTATTATTATTATTATTATTATTATTATTATTATTATTATATTTTAAAATATATCCAATTGTGTAATTTGTTAAACTATTTAAGTAATCCATTCATATATATGGATATATATTTCTAAAAAACCATTAATATTCAATTTATTATTTTGAAACAAATAATATTTATTATTTTATAAATTTTAATAATTTTCAATCTTATCTTATTTTATTGACGCATCTCGGAAACACTTGTTAAATTGAAAGATTTATAAATTTTACAAGAAATATCTGAAATAAAATTTTATTTGTAAATTTTAAAAGATATATATGCAAAAAAAGAGTTTTATAATTTAAATTTTTTAAGCTAGATTTGAAATCTGTTCAAACTTTTTGTTTAAATGAAACGGCTGGGCAAATTTTTTTCAATCGATGAAATACAAGCTTGGGCAAAAGAAGAAAAATTCTTAGAAGAAAGATCTAACAAATATCTCAAAGCATTGCATTTAATTAAAGTCATCTTCGACAAAGGCAAAGTCAATAATTACTTATATGAAGGGTCAAGCATTTTCTCTTGTGAAAATTATTGAACAAACCTATTGTATGAATAAAATAATTTGCATTACACATTTATAGCGTAGCTAGAATTGATCATTATTTGATCTCTTGTAAAATGATGTCATTGAACTTAGTCATATATCCCTTTCCCTTTGATCACTAACACTACCACAGGCACATTGATCAAGGCCTCTTTCTTGTTCGACACCTACTATTGTTTGGGCCAAGATTTGCAGACACTGATATTTAAAAATGTTGAAAATTACTTATTATTGTTTGTTGTGAGATCTTTGTTTTCTCGTATTGAAAAGGCAAATAATAAAACGGCGAAATATAACCAAACTATATCAGTGAAAAGGCAAACCAAATGAAATTAAAATAATATGAGAAATAATACAAATTAATGTTGAAAGAAATATTACGAAAGGAAAATTAAAAATTAAAATTAAATTAAAATATCAAAAGTTATAACTAATATTTAAAAGATAGAAACACAAAAGGCAAGTGAGATACGAAAAAGAAAAGTGAGCTGATTCAAGAAGACAGGAAATCAGTTTTTATAGGCGACTCGGTTGGGTTTTGCAGTTTTCCTCCTAAGACTAACAAGTACAATACTCAAAGTTATATTTAATTAAACAAATCACGTTATAATTACAAATTAATCCACACAATCACAATGGTATATTATATTTTTAGTTCAATATTTTTTAAATATTATAAATTAAATTTATGATTAGTTGGTCATTGTGGCCCATTGAAGTTATTTGTTGGGCAATTATTGTATTAGATAATTTTTATGTTGATGTCAAAGTTAAGGATCGCCCCATGTGGCACAAGCAATAGCTACGCCATTGATATGAACGTCTTAGGAAGGTTGATAGCTTTTAATCTCTTCTTATTGTATTAAAAACTAAATCATGAGATAATTTGGACTTTCAATGTCTGAATAATTTTATCTTGGATAAGAACAAAATTAAAGGGTTCTCTGCTGTTTACTTTGAGATTTTTTAACCAGTATTGGTGCCCCAGCAAGGCGTTTGATTGTCCTAATGTGTTTTGGAGGTATTCATTCATGACCATATAGATTACTTTCTTGTCGTTGGGGTTCTTGAAATTGTATTTCACAACTGATAGAAAGAATCTTCTAACAGTTATAAATACTTTTTTGAAATTTCTCTTTAGATTTTTTTTAGTGGAGAGGTATTTTATAACTCTTTCTTTGGCCTTGGATTGGATTGTAACTATTTATCCATTTTGAGAAGGTCATGAACGACATGCAAGAAGGTTTTTTTTTATCTACTTTTTTGGGGTTGGAGTAATCCAATACTCCGAATTGTTGGCATATATGCCTTAGAACTAAACTTTCAACATATCGGAATAACATAAGCATCTCTTTCGTTATTATCCAAAGCATAATTTAACTGTCTAAGACACCAAAGACTGAAATATGAAGTAAATATTCGAAAATAATAATATTTTAGAGATGAAACCATTGGTTGAATGTTCAAGATAACAATAAAAAATGAATATTTAAAACATTTTTATTGACTAAAGCAAAAATAAAAGTTTAAGTCAGGCCCTTTCGATCCAAATCTGTGATGCTTTATGAAATTTCATAAATTTTAAAAAATCAACTGATTAATGTTCCATTGATTAAAAAATTCTATTTTAAAACTTCAATTCAGAAAATAAACCTTTGATTTAACTTTTCAAATGAATTTTCAGAAAATTTTCCAAAAAGGTAGAAGAACGAAGTAAATCAAATATGAAATTACTTGATCACCAAAACTCAAATGATTTATCACTTGAGTAGAAGTTTTGAATGTTCTTCGAGGCAAAACAAGAAAATTTCGCATTAACAAAAGTGATATTGTTTATGTTGAAACTTAACAATAAAGTATTTTTTTTGAAAACGAAATATTCCTCCGTATTTATCATAAAATTATTCTTATGTGGCTTTCAGGCATTATTATTTTTAAAAAATAGCCCTGCGTTCACTTTGGGTTGCACAGGCCTGGTTTAAGTTATAGATATAAATTAAAATAATAACAGAATTGTCTACATATTAAAACAAATTATTCAAAATATTAGTGACCAATATATGAAACGAATAGTAAATTGTCACTATATAGAAATAATAATTACTTTATTCTTTTTACATCAAATTCTCCATTTATCTCTCGTCATCTATTTCATCATCATTTTAAATAAATTATTTTTATTTTGTTTATTAATTTATTATTTTCATTTTTTATATTTATAGTTATGATGTTTTGTCATCTATTTCATCATAATTCCTAAATTATGTTTTATTTTTTACTTAGTTTCTTTTCGAATTTTATCTAATTTTACTAGTAAATGTGAAGGATGGGTTTAGGCGTAATTTTGCTTTACTCACGGATTATTGTACGCTCAGGACCGAAAGCCCCATTCGCACACAAAAATGTGATTGCGCGTAAAAACATAGATAATCCACAATCTCCCCCCTCCCTTTACATCTACTACAGCACACAAGCGCTTTGCGTTTTCAACCAAACTATATAATTATTTAGAAGGAATTAGATCTTCTTATCTAATTTTCTAAGCATGTCTTTATACTCTTGTTTTAACTTGATTGTCATATCCTTCTTATTATTAGTCTCATATTTTGGGGGAATTTATTTCTTAATTTTTAATATTTGATTCCTATTTTCTTGCAATATATTTTTTACTTTCCTGAAGCTTAGCTTCAAATAACTCACCATCTTTAAAAGCTTTCTGATGGAAGAGATATAATTTGTCAATTCCGTGTTCACTGCATTCACATATTTCATGATAAACTTTCTTCTTTTTTAATGTCCGTCCAATCGGATACACTCTGAACTTAAAATGAGCTAATAGCTCGTATAATGAGATCCAGTTATTGCAATATTTAAACTATTAATCGCTGGTCCTGTTATTTTTAAGAAATCGTTAATAAGAAGCCCTCAAATTTTGATTCCAGAATCTCCTGTAGCCCATATTTCCTTTATTTTTATTCCTCTACAGTTGTATTCCTGCTCGGCCACTCCGGTTTGCCATGCACTACGATGCGATAACCTTTGTCATGTGGTACCTCTCGAAATCATGCCACTGACAAATCAGGTACGTTATTCACCGTCTTATGCGAGTCTTGAATAGAAAAGTCCAACCATATAGGGTTTGGAAATATCACAAAAAAATTCATTTCAATTGTTCATCATTATCATCACATTTCACCCTTCTTACTGAAAATAATATTATTCTTCGTCAATTTAACTGGTTTCCTTCAAGTCTACATTAAATCCATTTTCCGTTTCTTCCTCACTTTGTATAATATAGGTAGTCTGCAATCAGGGTTACTGATTTAGTTGTAAACTTAGCGCCCTTACCGTTTCAACAGTTTAATGGCTATTCTAAAGTTATTAGTAAATATATTTTTTATAAAAAGTCTTCGGCAAATACTATTTCAGCATATGAATACAAAACCGGCATAAAATAGCTTAAAAACCGATGCATCAATTAAAGTTAAAATGACAACACAGAAACACCAAATAATCATCTAAAATCATAGGAAAACCCACCAATAAATCTCAGAAACACGAAAATAAAATAAAATAAAAACAAAAAACAATAAGATCAACAAGAAATTATGTAAGCATAACAAAAGAAACACAACCTGTAAAACGAAGAATATTCCCGGATGGCAATTAAAAAATAGAACAAATAAATAAATCAGCAGTAAAACTAGGTGTGAAATGTGGTTTGGGAAAACAATTATTTTTAGGCATGGTTTCCTGTACGCTCAGGACCAGAAGTCCCTTCGCTCACAAAACGAAATTACAATAAACAAAGGTATCAAATGAAGGTTTGATCAAAAGCATCATACTAGAGTAGGATAATTAACTATTACCCCCATTTTCTTCGATAAAATACATTTACTTTACATTGTAAAATCAGGAACAGCTACTAACGTTTTATAATATTGTTAGACCAAAAAAGGGCCTTGAAGTTTGTTTTAACGTATCAAAAAATAACATAAAAACATAGCACCAAGACGATTCAGTTTGAATATAGCACACCAATTAAGCACATTAAAATAAATGAAAAACAAGAATAAATATAAAATTAAATAAAAAGAAAGTAAAATAAAATCTATTACAAATTACACCAAGATCAGGAAGAAATTTAGATAGATATAACATGAAAACATAAGAATTTGATCAAAAAATACGGCCAATTTATTAAAACATTGTATAGTAAAAATAATTAAAGAAAAAATAAAATAAAAAATTGACGAAAATTCTAATTAATAAATTAAAGAATAGATTTGCGAATCAAATCAAATATAATAATAATAGATAAATCTAATATAGAAAATTCTAGAACAGTGGTGACCAACCCAATTGATCTTGCGGGCCATATTCAAAGATTATATATCCCCGTATAAGATTTAGATACAGTGATAATTTTGAATATATATTTTGTTAAAGTGTGATGAATCTAAGAGAGCCGGAAAATAGTTATGGCGGTCCGCGGGTTGGCCACTGTTTGTTCTAGAAGATTAAATTTGGTTTAGTTGCATTAACTCAAACACACATAGACAGACCAACTAGCAAGACTATAAATATTAATACGATTTGACAGATTTTAATCACTTTTTGACTAATAACAATCAGCTATGATTTACACTCAAGCACTGTTATTTATTTTCCGAACCCACACCATAAGTTAGTTAAATAAAATACACCTAATTCAAACTAGCTTTCGGTCCATGGTCACTTCTTAAAATTATGCAGACAATAAAACACTCACCAACTGTAAACTACTGTCATTTTTACTTACTAAAGCTATATTCACATAGGTTCGATCACTGTTTACCTATTGAAAGTAATGAAATTTCAGTGATGATAAAAATAATAGAATCCTATTTTGCCTTTACAGTACACTTGTTTCAGTTCATTAAAATCTTCTATAATAAAATGAAAAAATCAATAATGTTATAATATAGGGGCATACATACATACCCGTGTCTGCATGTAATTTGTTCAACTGAATAAAAACTTATATTATAGGAAGGAAGGAAATCGAAATAATGCATCCAAACTTTCAAAATGTAGAAATGTTCAGTTCAATAAAAACTCTATATAAAACTATTTTTAGTAACATTTTAGACAGTTTTTTTTTAAATTAAAGCCGAAAATTTTTGAAAAAATTACCAATAATTCTACTTTGAGTTATAGAGAAAATTAAGAAATAATTTCGTAAGATTTTTCATGAAATTCAATCAATTTAATATTTTTACAACATTTCAGATATTTCAAAAATATCCATCGAAACTCTAGGTTTTCGAGGAGATGAAGAAATAACAATGTAACATTTAACTTGTACTTAAAATAAATTGAGTTTTTACCTCATTTGCAATTTACCAGGAGAGTGGAACCAGAGCCTTCAAATGAGGAGTTAAAAAAAACGGAAAACATAAGTTTTCGATAACTTAAGTTTAAAAATAATGCTTTTTATAAAGTATAAAAAATACAAATCATTAATATCATTGAAAATGGGGAAGATTTTTATAAATTTGGGAAATTAATGGAAATTTTTAAAACCTCATAAAATCAATAAATATAAAATCAATAAATATCAAAAATTTGGATTTGTCGAGAGGTAAAAAAGAAAGCAGCCAAAACGAATTTCGAAGGAACAGAGAAATAGTTTATTCGAATATAGAAACTTTTTAATAATAAATTTTAGTTTTCAATTAATCGGACTTACATTTATTCGAAAATAATTCCATTAATTTACATAAATTGGCATAAATTCCTAAAAAAAACCAAACGAAAATTAATAAAAGAAAAATTTAAAATACACGTTGATGAAAAGTATTATTTAAGAGCTTGAATAATGATCTCATAAATATAGGAGATCACAATCCAAGCCTTAAAATATACTTTATTAAAAAATTTACCTGTCAACCATTTTAAAAATGACTAATTCATAAAATTAATCATAACCATAGTTGAATGTTCATTAAAACTTCTATTATAGAAGTTTTTAATGAACTGAATCAGGTGCCAAGTCACGCTGAGACAAATCACCTATAATATATAAAGAAAATCAATAAATTTATAGCCTATAACACACCAACTCACCTTGAGGTTGTTTGTAAAATAGTCACTGAGACAAACCCTACACTATAGAAAATCAAAAAGTGATAGAGAAATAAAATAATGCGCTACCCATTATAAAACATTCATGTAAACTTTTAACATGTAGCCATCAGAAGTTGAAAAAATCACTATAATAAATTAATTTATAGACATTTTTGAGATACTTTTAGAAAGAAAAATGGCAGAAAAAATTTTTAATTTAAATTTTGAGGATTTTGCTAGGAAATTTCGAGTAAATGAGAATGTATCTTCATATGATTTACCCTTAAAACTAAAATTAATTTAATTTTTCAGACATTTCTGTCGAAAAAAAACATAAATTGTAAATTATATTGGTTAGATTTAAAAATAATCATAAACCAAATTATTTTGTGTACATATTTGAAGAAATGGCTGAAATCCATTAAATTTTCTCAAAAAATAAATTCCAATAAGCTGATTTATGTTTCAACTTGCATTATAGTGGAATTTATCTGAACTTCGCTTGGTGTAAGTAACGAAACTAAAAGTGGTATCGATCTCGAGTGGCTCGTGAGACTGGTGGAAGAAGTTGAGGTCATAACAACTTACTTGAGTCTGTGTGGCGGAATGCTAAGCGGTTAGTGAGATTAAGCACAAGAGGACACCGCAGGGTAGTTAATTATAGCGGTTAGTGGTACCAGACGAATTACGATCTTTTGATGCAATATCATTAGCTGAAGATTCTGAAGCTACTCTAGTTTTTAAACAAAGGTATCTTGACCAAGTGGCTGTCGATAATTATGTATTTTATTAATCCGTTACGCTTGTGGTTGTATATGAGAACACCCTAGTTAAGTCACTAACGACACTTAACCCTTAGAATTAGCCAGCTTTGAGATTATCGACTTAAGGATATCTTTGCTTGAGTACTCAACGACATCTAATATAATTTTATTGCTAAACATATTTGAGGTTTTGAATAAATGCTAAATTGTGTCTTGTTTTCTTTTTTTGATATCTTTTGATGTTAAGGCAAGAGTATTGCAGTAGATACCGAACTATCAATTATGGGTTAGGGTACAGTACACTGTACATATTCTATAGTACACGTCCTACAGCACACTTACTGGCGTTTTAGGACGCCAATTACGTATTCATAACCCTGGAAAATCTAGAATGGCCAATCCGGAACACTCAGCTGCCAGAAGATGTGGAGTTCCCAAGCTTGGCTATAAAATAGAAACCAGATTGAAATCCGCGCGAGGATTTAGGAACAGAATACTACATGAATCATTAAAAAACAACAATAAGTGTTATCATATAATTGTAGTAAAAATAAACCTTTAGTCTTGCCATGCTTATTTCAGTATGATTGCTGGGCACCTGATGGGTAAAATATATAGGCTTTTCGAGACCATTTTCAAGGGAATCGCACCAGGCACGCGCATAAGAAGTCTTGGATGATGAGGGTAGACCCATCACCACATTTATTTTGAATAAGTATTTCAAAGCAGGGCCTGAGAAGTATAGAGTCAACGTGTACGCCGAGGAGAGGTTATAACACGAAATAAATCGATTCACTACGTCAAATCAATATAGTTATTCGAACAATCAAACAATCAATTCCTATGTCAAATCAATATTGTTATTCGAACAATCAAATCCATTATGACTTATGCGAACAATCAATTCCCTGTGTGTCGAACAATCATTATTCTTTTGAACAATATTGTGAACAATTATTATTATTAATTGGTGTTGATATTTAGTTTGTATTTGTAAATAATTATTTTTAAACAGTTATTATTTGGTAACAATTGATGTTGATATTTAATTTTTATTATTTTTTTCTGAACAATTGTATTTAATTTGGTGTTGGTAGCTAATATATTTATTATTATTTTGATATTTTGTTAAAAAGTGCAAAAAGAGAATTTAAACAAAAAACAAATCAATGAGTAAATAAAAACCTAAAGGGAAAATAAATCAATAAACAAATGGTTAAATAAATAAATAAACGAATTTTTCAAAGTAATACGAAATATTTTCAAATAAATTATTAAATAAATAAAAACAGAATTTTTGTAGAAATTTAAATAAGCGCATATAAAATAAATTTATTAAATAAATAAAAACCCTTTTACAGACAAAATATTTTAGTATAAATACTGAGATATTTTTAGTCTAAGTGCTCACTAAAATTTTACCACAAAAAGAAGCAATCTGAAGAAGGTAATCTTTGGAAGATCTTAAAATAGAACAGATATAGTTCATCACGATTTTTTGCATTCACTTATATAACAAGCACCTACACACATTTTAACACGTACATAAAAAGCACCCAATTTTTATTTGTATTGACAATCTTGAATTGAATAAAGTGTGATCGAAAAAATTCAAATTTGAAAGAAAATTGTTATAATTGATTTGGTAAATTTTATTAATAAATTATTTATATATCAACTTTGTCTTGTGATTTATATAAGAAACACCAGTGCAAGTTGAAACCTTACCAAAAATTGAGACCTCAACAGAAGCATAATCATTGGATACCCGTCAAGAATGACGGTAGAAATGTATTCCAATGGGCAGTTTCTAGTAAAAGGTGAGCCATATTACCATGACTGCTAATACTCTAGGAAACCTTTGGGTTCAAGAGCTACCATAGAAGGTATTCACACTCACTTTAATTACGGGTCCCTCTGTAGCTAATTTAATTGAAATAATATCGATCATTCAATCAATTTATTTTATTTTAAAGGTACTTTTTATCGAATAATTTAAGTTATTGAAAAACGAACATTGATTCAAAACCCAGAACATTTTATTATATATTTCACAAGATTATCTGGGGTTATCAGAATATGTGAGTCCAAATTTCTTTATCTGACCCAGTAAACAGCCTGTCTTCAATCCGCGCCTTCTTTCTCTCTCCGCTTTGCTGGGGTGACATTTCTTGTGATTCGGTTTGGGTTGTGGATCGTTACTGTTTTGGGTATTAATTGGAGTGGAGTTTGAGATGGGCCATGTGATACTTGGATTAATGCTCGAAAACGTGCTTGGGTAGTGCGCGATTTCTGTCCTTATCGTCTCCTTTAACTTTAGTTGGTGAATTTTCCTCTTTAATTTGTCTAATTTCGCTACCATCTCAGCGTGTTGGGTCCTTAATAACTTATTTTGTTGGTTCAATCTTTTTGTCTGTTCTGGCCGAGTCCAGGTTTCCTCCGTCCGACGACATCTTCGTATTATTGATTCAGCTCTCTGGCTCTGTTTCAGGGCTTCGTTGTGATAATGGGCGACATCTCGTCGGAATCTTTCCATGTCTAGGGGTTTGTTATTATTTTGTTGGACTAAAATAATTTAGAAGCTGTCTTAATTCAAATCGATAATCGTATCTGGAATGTTATGTGAAATGTTAAAGAAAAGAATTATTTATTTCAATTGTGAATTCTCATTAAATTTTATCAGATTAAGAATAATATCCCTTGAATAACATAAATGTTGGGTCCCCTTTATTTAGTTTTAACAAACACCCATTTAAAAGTTTGACAATTCATGAGCCTCCCATTAGAATAAAACTCACGATAGAAATTATTATAAATTAAATCACAATTAAAAAAAATCTTTGTTTTACTGTTGAGGGAGAAGAGTAATTTTGTTTTCCCTTTTTTTAACACCACTACCACGGTGAGGGCAAAGAAGTGTTTGTTTATCATGTGTTGATTATTGATTTATTATTTTATTTTTTATGTAGGTCACTGTCAGAAATTATTCTGGATTTCCCCGATTCTTAAGATTCATCTTTTAGTTTTGGTCAATTTCTATAGATGGCATAATTGACAGGTTAGTAAATTTTATTTTATTATATGTAGATATCATATAATTTATTAGGCTCCTTGCGGTGACTTTATCACTTGTCGTTCGCAGTAGAATCGACTTCGCAATTTGACGAGAACCAGTTTTAGATTTCGCCAATCCGTATTTTCCCAAATCAAAATTCAAAACTTCAAAAGTAAATTATGTGGGAATTTTTCCAAACTTATTCACCTTGCCTTGGATGTTTATTCTCGCCTTTCCGGATTTTCTGATCTTGATATTTAATTTTTATCTAGAACTTTCAATGAGTGAATTTTTTGTTAGTCGTGGATTCTATTTAACTATTATTAAATTTAAACTTACTACATTTTTCAATTGGATTTTATTTATCCACATAAGTTAATAAACATACACATCACAAATTTTATTTAATATCATTTGATCAATTCTTGAGATTTCCGATGATAAATTTTTATCCGGTCGCCGATCCTCCTTTAAACTCTTTTTCTCAATGTTGGAGACCAAAAAAATAAATAAAATTAATAATAAGGTTAATAATAATGGTAATAAGTAAAAATATGAGTCAAAATTTAAATTAAATTTCTTAAAACTGAAAATAGTATTGCCACTTTCGATACTCATTACACGACGGTTTCTTGTGACTCTATGCCCTAAAACTCGAAATAAACCAATACGATCATCGTGAAACTGAATAGGATGTTTATAAATTTTCAAAAATAGAAATAAAAAAACCAATAATATTTTTTAATTTAATTTTCAATCAGAAGTTTATAGTGTGCAAACATGCTTATTTATCATTAATTTTTATCATTCAATATGAGGTAACTTGACAGTATAATAATTTCATTGATTGACTACTAAGATTTGAATTACTTTTCTTTCTAAATCTTCATCTTTCTTATCAATTCTCAAATTTCTTTTGCATTATTATTCCGGATAATCTTTTCACTTCCTTCTTTTCATTAGTCTTTTTGTTCTTCTTCCTTTTTATGTGTGGTATTTGATACTTCCTCATGATAATTTACTCTCAACTAAGGGTTTGACATTAAGGTTCTTGGAGAGGAGATCTGACCCGGCGAACTACCATTCACTACGGGTACCTCCCATACCGAAGTACTAGTTTTAGACTAGTTTGTGAAAAAATTAATTTTGATTTCTTGCATGCATGTAGTTTGACTATCAGATGGTTAATAATGGTATTATGTGATTTATTGATTTCATATTATTGATCATAATGGGGATCAGGTCATGAGGCATCTCTTATAGGTCAAGTACCATGGGAGCGAAGCTTCCTTGGGACTTGATCGATCCGAGGAAACTATTTTAATATTATGCATTATTAGAAAATTCAAGATTTCAAAAAGGAAAAAAAATTATATAATTTTAACATTGACACTTGATACATATAACATCCATTCATGAATTCAATTCAAAAATAACTTAAAGTAGGGTATTTCGTAAGACCTATTTAAATTTTTGCATAAAAAAACAAATTCAATGGAATTTCACTAAAATCTAACATTAGATAATATATATAAAAATAAAAATAAAAATAAAAATGGCGATAATTCCTTACTTCTATTAAAAGATTTCGGGAAGTGAGTACAATTCTTCTAAAATTTAAAAACTTTTTGAAAAATAGCATTAATTTGTGTCAATCTGGCATCGACTTATATAAGGGGATTTACATGCATGTTTTTTGATGCGCCAAAACAATACGCCTACTCGTTTTTACCATATTTCATCCCTTTTCTCCTGGTTTACAGAATTTAGTGATTCTTTTTAATTAATGCTTCTAATTACATTTCCTGCTTAATTCTCATAGTTATTTTCTAGAATATAAGCGTTTTCGATGACTTTGGAGCCAATTTGATGAAATTGGTTAATTTATAATGTTTTTCAATTCTTTTTAAATGTTTTTACTTATTTTTTTATATATTTCTTGCATTTTTTCACTATTTTTTATACTTTTTGTAGTAATTAATGCAAAATAGTCGATATTTGATGATTTTTCATCCATTTGGACTTTGCGCACCCCAAAGTTTATCATATGTCGTGTCAGATAAACAAAAATTTTAAAACCTTAGTTTTTGCCAAACATGATTGAATATTAAGTTAGACAAATAGAGTGTTAGAAAAGGAGCAAAATTTTATCTTCATTATGATTGCATTTCAGTAATAAATGATTATAACTATAGTTAAAAATTTTAAAACCTTAGTTTTTGCCAAACATGATTGAATATTAAGTTAGACAAATAGAGTGTTAGAAAAGGAGCAAAATTTTATCTTCATTATGATTGCATTTCAGTAATAAATGATTATAACTATAGTTAATTTCAGTGCTCGAATTGGAGACTTACTTAAAAGCAGAATTATAGCATTAGAATTGCTTGTATGTATGGGCTACTGAGGGTCAAATCCCTCGTCCTGCACCAACTCACCAGAATTGACAAAGTTAAAATACCATGTTATGGTTAATAAATGTTTAATTAACTGAAATTAAAAATAGTTAATTGGTCTTTATAAACGTAAATTTCAATTAAATTAGATATCAATAACATATGTAAAACAAGTTATTTATTATTTAACTAAACCTAAGTTCATTGAGTTTTGTTACTAATAATCCATTATAATTAGTTAAAAATAAAGTCGTGATAAAAAATTCGTGTATATAAATTAAGATTGCTAATTATAGTTATATTAATTTATATATAATTATACTATCAGTTTCTGTATCTTTAATTTTTATTCTGCTATATATTATTAATTAAATTTTAATTAAACATTTAACTTTGTTTAAAATTTTGATTGTTTACTAATATTTTGCCATTTTGTCATCATGGTATTTTTAATTATGCTGAATGTTAATTTTTAATAATTTTTAGTCTGGTACAAAACTTTTTGTTGGTAACATACCTAATGGTACCTCTAAAGAGGAGTTATCACGTTTATTTTCAAAATATGGCGAAATTTTGGAAGTTACAATTGTTAAAAATTTCGGATTTATTGTAAATTTGTTTTTTAATTAATATTTAATTACGTATCAATAGCATATGAGTTCAGAAGAAGAAGCTAATCATGCTATTGAACTTTTAGATGGTACTGAATTTGCCGGTAATGTTATAAATGTTGAAATAAGTCATGGTGGAAAAGACAAAAGATCTAGAGATGATAGTAGAAGAGTTCTTCCTCGCAAATCATATGGTCGAAATGAGGAGCGCGATTCTCGTGATGGTTATCGTAGTAGCCGATATGATGGACATTACTCTAATAATGATCGTACTCGACACAGAGATGCTCCTCACAATCCTCTTGAAGCTCTCAGTGGTCGCCCAGATCTACCTATCGCAGCCTCAATGCTTGCCGCAACTCTACTAAATCCTAATACTCTCAGTCTTTTACAAAATATGGCGAACATCAGAAATTTAGGCAATCGTGAAGAAAATGGGTATTTAAAATAGTTAATTATTGATTATTTATTTTAATAATTAACAGCAATCGAGATGATCGCCGATATTCACGAAGGACTCCACCAAGGACTGAGAGATACAGTTCGTCTAGGTAAATAATATTTTTTAATTAGGCCAATACATTGTTATTTTTTTTAAATAAGCTATAAGTAGTTAAATTTTGTCTTAAAATATTAATAAATTTTTAAATTCAGATATCAAACACATGAAAGAAGGTATGTAATTCATTCTTGCTCTTGAGATATCTGAATCTCCAAATCGGTTCTAACAAATTCTCGTTCAATCAAAGTATAAGTCTAATTAATTATATTCGACTGTTCATTGGAATAAAGTCTTCATTATTGGCAAAATCATAGAAAAGCCTGAAATCTCTAAGCAGCTGTTTTCCGTTTATATTTTCTCACGTCTATAAAATAATAAGCAAGAGAAGTATGAACAGAGAGACCTAGTAAAATCATTCTCAATTATAAAATTCGATTTTCTTATTATTATTATAATAAAGTAGAAAGTGGATCACCCTAATTCTCAAAAATTAATACGATCTTCACGTTTCGGTCGACAATTCATTCTAGAATGAAATAATCTTAATTCAATGATCATTATCTCTACATGTCTAAATATTTCTAAATTATTTCAGACATCGTTCAAGAAGTGATAGGTCGCCAGATCGCAGTTATTCAAGGCGTCATTAGTTTCCTGTATATTTAATTATTCTGTATTGTCTAACCCTGTGGTACCGTCAGCTTCTCTCATTCGTTAGTGGTCGCTATCTCAAATTCCACTCAAAAGATGGCTCGTTCAGCAATATATTTAATGTAGTGTCGATATGTTATAGTAAAATGTTTTGAATCTGCTTCTAACCGTTTTTATTATTACAAAGAACTAAAAATATTAAGATCGGTTATGGAATGTGATTAAGGAGGTTGTAGAAATATTATCTATGAGTGCGTAAGATTTTAATATCTTGTTATTTAAAGTGATTCGTATTAGTTTAAAATTTATCGATCTTATATTTGAATTTAAAGTAAACTGAAAAGCGTTTCGAATTTCTTAATGGTGGTAATAATTAGAGTAAAATTACTGATTTGATTAGTATCATAGTGATAGTGTTGGCAAATATTTAGGAATCAATTGTTAACTGGCAGATTTCACATTTGGAAGTACTTAAAGAAAATGAAATATATCATGTACTATGAGAAACGCTTATTAAATAAGGAAATATATTTATGTAATATGGCAGTGTTTGGTTATCTGTTACTCGTTGGAAAAGTGACGCTTTACTTTTCAAATGGTTTTTTTCAAGTTATAAATTTGTAATTCTCTTCGGTTATTCTGTAATTAAAATTTTTATGTAATCTAAAGAAAATCGATGTGAAAATGATATATTTATAAAAGGCGTCAATGGCTACAAAGATATTTTTCTTCTCGATAAGGAATCCGCCCATGGTGTGATCGAAAAATATACATCATTTTCAGAAGCGGTTAGAAAAAGGCCATACCATCACAACCTTGGCATTGGCTGAACACCTCTTAAGAAAAAATACCACAATTGTTTGGTACTTTAAGACACAATAAAAGTAAGATACCGCCTGCTGTAAATGTGTAACAAATCGAAATCGAGGAGACAGCAAGCACTATTACAATGGCAATCGAACTATTTGTTCATTTTGGGACAAGTCCAACAAGCCGGTCCTGTTGCTTTTGACTATGCATGAATGTCAGGTGGACAGAGGTCATGGCAAACTAGATATTGCTTCATACTATAATTCAAAGAAGTCTGGCGTCGACAAACTTAGATAAACTTGTACGTATGTTTCGGTCAAAGTGCAAATGTAGAAGGTGGCCTTATTCCATTTTTTTCACATGCGTGGATGTCGCTATCATTTCCAATATGAAACTGTTTGGAGAGGAACATTACTATTTCAAGCGAGAGCTTGGATATGAAATGGTGTTGCCACATATTCAAAGAAGGAAAAACAATCCAAAGTTTCGTGAAACTGTCAAACAAGCAATGAGATAAGTCCAGATGCGATTCGGGAACGTTCACAAAGCCAATGACGATGTGGATTTTGTGGTCGACAAGAAGATAGAAAAACGAAAAAGAGCTGCAATCGTTGTGGAAAACTTATCTGTGTGCAACACACAGTGGACTTATGTCCTATTTGTTCGTGATCATTATTTGTTAAATTTATCATAATCATGTGACTATTTATATCATTTTGCAAAGATGTTTGGATTCAGAGCGTTCTGATTTGATAATAAAATTACTATCTTACACAGCTTAATTGGTTCAAAGTTGGCGGGAAAATAATAGCAGTGATATTGCTATCTAATATAAGGAAATGAACGAAAGTGCGACTGGACAATATGTAGTTTCTGTGAGGTAATGTAGAATTTACAAATAATCCCAAGGTCAAATTTTGTTTCACTGCAGTAAAAATAACATGGAAGGTTAGGGATAAAATGTATGTATTTAAGAAGATGACTTTTGACAGCATTTCAAATAAAATTTAGAGCAAAAATAGAAAACATTTGTGGCCATCAAACACAGGACGAATTACAGAATTTTCAATCAACCTAACCATTTCTGAGATTCTCAAAGTAAGTGTATATATAAATATGACTCACCCTTTACTGTTTAATATTAAATTATTAATATTGATAATTTAATATAAAACCAAATACATATTTTCAAATTGTTAGTTTATATCTTAATTGTATAATAATCTAATATTAAATTTCATGCCTAGTAACAGTAACGACCCATTGAAATTCATTTCCAACGTCATTCTTATGCGTGTATCTAATGGGAATCAGTTTGAAAGTGGTAGCATATACTATTTTTCTTACCCATCATATACCCAGCAAAAGCAACTAAGAAATGGTAAGTTAAATGACAATATGAAAAATTAAGAATTAATTAATTTGAAGTAAATTTTAAAGTATACAATATTAATAAAAATAATAATTAATAAAAGGAAAAAGGCAAAGTTTCAATAATTGAAAACGCCAACTGTATATTCTATATAACATTTAATTATATATTTCGACTGTTTATCAGTCTTTTTCAAGCTGGAAATCACATTCACAAAATCTAAATAAAAATAGGAAAATTCAAACAAATTAATCAATAAACTTTAAAATCTTTTTTTGTCGGTAGCGGAACTATTTATATAAATAGAATTTAAACAAATAACAAGGTTAACCATTTTCTACAAAGTTTATTCATAAAATTTGAAATATTTCGGCCGATAAACATTCCTTATCACTCATAACCAAAATTTAATCTAGACTTTCGCTTTCTCTTCTCTGATTGATATTTTCTAAATATCATAGGATTTAAAAATTTTATCAACAAAGCCTTGCCATTTATTCGCTTCAAATAATTACTCAGATTTTTGCAATTATCTTGAAGTCAGACATATAATAATAATATCTATAGTGATAGTATCACATTTCAACAAATTAATAACAAATGAATTTAAAATAAATGTTTATAAAAATATTATTTAAGAGCTTGAATAATGATTTCTTAATTTTAAGAGATCACAATCTAAGCCTTAAAATCTGATTTATAAAAAATTTACTTACCAGCCATTTAAATATGGCTAGTACATAAACTGTATAATAACTGTAGCCATTCAAGATTCTATTATAGAAGTTACTAATGAATTGGAACAGGTTTATTTGCATTTTTGTAATTCACCTTGACCAGTGTTTGGCAACAAAAATCATATTAGTAGGGTTCATCATAGCTTGATCTTTTGCAGCATACCTGATCAATCGCTCTGTAACTGTAAATGGAACATAACTGGGTTTTGTACAGTTTCCTAAATCATTAACAATAATTTCAGCTTTGTCATGTTGAAATACACCAACACACGAATAGGTAATACCCAAATCAATACCGATATCGTTACCAGACATTTAATTAATTGATAGTAAAATTAAAATGAAGGATTTAATTTCAAAACTTTATTTTATCAAAAATATCCAAAGAAATACCTGTTAGCAAAACCAAATTTAAATTAAACATACATAAGTCCAAATTCATAATAAACATCAGCAAATTCATAAATTTGATCTGATGAAACAAACATTAAATTTCTATCATTCCAAAATTTCACAATTTAATTCACCAATAAAAAAATATAGAAAAAATCATATTGAAGCATAATTTTCGAAACAACAAAAAATTACGTGTTGCTTCACACCTGTGTGACCATCCAAACAATCTAGAAACGACAATCGCGCACGCAAACTCGAGAAATGAAATTGATCACAATCAGCGTGCTTAAAGTAGTTATCAGGTAGCAACTAAGTTGCAGACGACCTAAAAAGCCAATTTTTACACAATGGTGTGTAATCCTTATGACATTGCTAAGGGAATGTATTATTATACTGCTCAGTAGCACTTCCAGACCATCTTGTAAGGGGGGCGATTAAGGTAATGACGTCATATACAGGTATCCCAATAGTCCGATTTAAAATTCGGACCAAACAATTTTATTAAATTTCATATCACTTTTAAACAGTCTACTTAATAAGCCTAATTTACTTCCATTTTAAGACAAGTTGCTGTGTTAGATCAAAAACCAATAAATAGTAAATACAAATTATTTATAAAATTAAAATTTTTAAATAACTGTTTTTTAATAATTTAATATTAGTTTATTGTAAAAAAATATTATAGATTGTTTCTATAATCAATAGTATTATCAATTAAACATTATTAATATTTTTTTCTAGACGCTATGAAGAAAACAAATCTTTTTCGGTCACAGAGTAGTTTGGATTTATTTTTGTGGCAACTAAGAAAGAAATGTTTGCTAAAACACCTACAACTAATAACACTGCTACTATTGATGTTACTACTGGAACTACTGAATTCGAAATCACATCAGCGGCAACATCGGTAAGTAATAGTATTGCTCATAGTATTGAACTCGTATGCTATTGATAAGTAATTAAATATTAATTAAAAAACAAATTTACAATAGATATAATTGTGCCTTTTTCCGAAAATGGAAATATTTTAACTGTGCCAGATCATGCAACCACTGAAATTAACCGAATATATTCAAATCAGATTTCAAATGCTGGATTTATCAATTACATTGGAAATTTTGTTGGAACAATTATTGATGATTTAACTAAAAAACTTGTTAATATCGCTATGGAAACCTTCTGCTGACTACAAAATGCCGCAATCAGTTCACAAGAAGAAAAATAATCAAAAAAAGCGGTATCTTAATCATTCTCATCTGGAAAAGTACGAATGGCTAGTGTATTCAGATAGTAAAAAGGGACTTTACTGCAAATATTATGCATTATTTTCATACCACTTGACTGCAGGATCTCACAAACAAGTAACACTTCAGAAGCTTGTTAAGAATTTTACAGACGATCAATTTAGGGTCGTACAATAGGTATATATACCGATTCATTTTTACACAATTTTAATCAGTTTTTCCAACTTAACTTAAAAATCTATTTTTCAATGTAAGTGAGAGTTTTATTTGAAAACTCTCTCCACGTCGCATCCTCGCAACCTCGATGGAGCTCTGCTTGGATGTCGGCGTGGGGAGAGCGATATATTTATGAATTTTTTATATTTTTGTTGATTGGA
This sequence comes from Schmidtea mediterranea, assembly GCA_022537955.1. Classification (NCBI taxonomy): domain Eukaryota; kingdom Metazoa; phylum Platyhelminthes; order Tricladida; family Dugesiidae; genus Schmidtea; species Schmidtea mediterranea. The sequence goes on from CM039679.1 coordinate 77,765,432, forward strand.
TTAATGTATCGGGTAATTTATATTTATCTTTAATAAATTATTTATAATGCATAAATTGTTTTTTTAATTGTCGAAATTTTTCCGGCCCACAGCCAAAGACATATCACAAGTTATTAAAATCAAACATATTATTCGAATTCGTGTAAGTGCGTGGAATATCGCCAATGATTCGTGCCCGTGAAGACTCCGGCGTGCGGAACGTCAATATTATTCCGATTAGGGGAAGAGAGGGATAAGGAAGTGGTCTTTTGGCTACTCTCAATTTCCATAAATTCGACCTAAACTGAATTCACATAGGCTCAAAATCATCACACGAGTAGTCAAGTGGGCACTCATTAACTATAATATGAACACAATGCGCCTAAGGTCAACCAGGGGAAAGGTGACGGGAATATAAAATGAAATTGTTGGTATGAAATTTAATTAACTATAAACTCAAAATGTTGCTTTACACCTAAAATAACCACAAATTTCAAACTATTTAAAGTATCATAAATATTGAGTAGTTGCCACGAACGAATAACAATCAATAATTCTGAGTTAGGATTACGAATTTAAATGAATTATAGATTCGAATAGTTGTTATGAACTAAAGTTAAAATATAATAAAAAATTTTTGAATCATAGTTTGTACTAACGGCGAGGTATTAATTCCGAGCTTAATAAGTATATGGTGACTAAATTTGGGTAAATATAGTGGTAGATGTTGAGGAGTTATGTCGCGCAAAAAAAAAACCTTAAAGCGGCGGTTATAAATACGAGACTTAGAATTAAGTTCATATAAGAGAAGGGAATTAATATGTAATGTTCAAATACGGTGGCAAGGATAGGAAGTATCATATATAAATATTAGAGGCTCCGAATACAGCATCGGCATAGCTAACGAACACTAGTTACAACCCATTAAAATCAACCGAAATATTTTTGGAAAAGAACAAATAATTACAACGTCAAAATCTCCCACTTCAAAACCCGAATCGCCCAAAATTTTCAGACGGTAAGACGAGATTCCAACATAAAGAAAACTGCCGATAACCTAAACTCCACCAATCAACGGAAAACCCATTTTTCGTAAAAATCATCGAGAGGATAACAATTGATAAGTAGAAACCCATGCATTTCCAACGCGACCAAAATCTCACACGCTCGATTCCCGACCTAGGACTCGGCTAAGCTATAAGTATTAAATGCAATGACTGTAAAATGACCCGAAAAGCACAGACATCGAAACCCATACTAATACTTGTAGAATAGTAATTACCCGAGTAAAATATAATAATCTACCCACCCAATTTGCCCCGACTAGTATCAATCCCAAAAGAAAATAAATCACCAACAACAACTTATAATCATTTATTGACAAATAAATCCATAAATAAAGGAGTGATTTCCAACAGGGTTCTTTTCTGGCCAGTCGATGTTCACTACGAGTCCACTCTGAAAGAAAATTTTATTAAAGGAACCCAATTATCCGATAATACCCATAATGATAATATCTTCCCACCAGAATGAGCAGCCGACCCAAGCCAAGCGAGCGGGAATCTATAAACGGATTAAAAATATAAATATTGCAAATGGATTAAAATACCTACCAGATATTAAGCGGTGACATTTAGAGAAATCAATATAGTCTATCCCTCACACACGGCGTAATGCGAGTGCAATTGCAAATACACCCAAGTACAGGTGACACACACATCCACAATGCTAGAGATTGCCTGGGAATGAAAATTCGGCGCAGCTGCCTGGACTCGCACCACATCACAAATATGCACAATCACTCAGGTCCAATTCGTTACCACCGAGCTGACAGGTACGCACGAATTAAATGCCATGCACACCAATCCTACGACGGATTTCTTGGGTATGGCGATTCTGGCAGTAATAAATAAAATTAATATGACACATGCATATTATAATGACCGACCTATCTACTGCAGTAATCGATTCCACCAGCCGTGCGAGTAGACATGTCTATATGTTCTTCGCATCGGCACACCACACTATATAGATAATGCCAACGACCCGGAACAGTAGCATAATTATAGGAATACCAAATGAATAAAATGAATCAAGCATCAGTAGTTCAGGTTCCAGACGATGACCTAAGTCTAAGCTCGAAGGTCCATTCTTTAGATAATATTTGATTCATTAAATTTCATGATTAATCATGTTTGAGTTCCCAAGAGTAATCTCGCAACGCCACTTCCCACGCTAATTTTCGATGTATAGATGTCCTGGCAGAATCGAATTAATTATCACAAAATGCAAGATTACCCTGACCAATAATGTAGTTGGATGAGCCCTGGTTGGGTCAACTCCCCATATAGCCCATGTACCTGGTAGCTAGGGCCTAAAGAAAAATGAAGCCATTCTCGTCTACAAATTAATATCCATTAATCGATTGTTGATTTAGTTTAATTTAATGTATTACTTTAATATCCATTAATCGATTGTTGATTTAGTTTAATTTAATGTATTACTTTAATATCCATTAATCGATTGTTGATTTAGTTTAATTTAATGTATTACTTTAATATCCATCAATTGATTTTCGATTTAGTTTAATTTAATATATTACTTTAATATCGTGTTCATTGTTTTATTCAATTCGACGAATCTTAAAGGTGATAATTATCAATCTAATTTCAATAAATGAACGCTGATTACTATTTTTAATTTTCGCGTTCATGTAGTTTGACCTTTCCACGAATGAGGACGATTATTTTATTCCCAAGAACATTGATCATCACCGAGGGATGAACTTCAAATGATTACCCATTAAGTTCCCCGTAATAACCTAAAGGTAATAGCTAAAAGGAACCTAATAAATAAATAAAATATGATATAATCTAATTACTCTCGATCAGAATTCCCGTAAATAGGGTGAATCTTTAGGTGGGTTAGGAGTAGTGATTCCATTACCTAGGAGACGCAAATCAAAATAATTGGCTACTTTAAACAAAATTTGTATGAATTTTTTTTATAATATATTAATTTAAATAAAAGTACATGAAATATTCCCCTGCAATTAATATTTAACTCCAGTTTATTCCAGTCTAAACGGAATTTAGTTCAAGCTCATTATACTAATTTAATTAGGTGCCTTAAATTAGATTTCAAGTAAGAGGACTCGACAGATAGGTTATCAACCCATTTAAAAAAAAAATTTCGTTTTCCCATAGACTATCTTGAGAACGTTTTAGCTGCCTTGTTAAGAAGTCGGAGATTTTATTAATGTGATCAAATTGTAGATATGTCAGGACCCTTTATCCGTGTCCCCACGCAGGTTGCCGACCAGTGGCGACAGGCATGGCAACGCGTCTGGTGGGAAAAATACCCTGAAGGGCCACAACCGAGAGAGACCCAACGGAACACCCTCCCCTCCAGAGAGAATAATCGGAGACCGTGTATACAGAACGGACAAATAGGCAGTCAGAATCCGGCCCAAGAGATTCATGATCGGGCCCGATCTCTTCTGGCACGCCTCCAAGATCACCAACGCCGGGTCAACTCTCACGTGATCTGGGCCAGACAATACTTGGCAAACGTAGAAGAAGACATAGCGGCTGGCAGAATCGCCAACACCTATGGTTATTCACCGCCGCACAGCCCCACGCTTGGTCATGCTGGCGGAAGAATGGATAGTCGCAGCCATGATCATCCGATGCCCCGAGGTAGTCGCATCCGAAACACGAAACGGCCCGAAACGGGCTACTCTGCCGACGAAGGGGTGGAGAGATGTTTCAAAGATCTCTGTTCCCGTGGCTCTGTGGGGTGTGGATTTCTTAGTCGGACCCGTCACATTAATAAACTTGAAATTCATATTAATAAATAACTAGTTGTTTAAGAATTCAATTTTGTTTCTTTTCTTAGTGTACGTTTGCAACTTTATGTTTAATTAAATTTATGTTTAATAATTCCGGACTAATTAACAAAAAATTAATTTCGTTATTACAGAAATGGAATCCCAAAAGATTCTACAAGAGGAGTTAGAACGCGCAAGAGCAGTCAACAAAAGTTTATATGAACAAATTATCCAACTATCCAGAGAAGTGCAACAGACGAAAACCACCTGGGTGGACCCAAAGAAGGCCAGGTTAACGTATCAAAGGCTTACGGCAGCCCAAAGAGGATGGACAGACGAAAAGGAATTAAATCAGAGCCTCAGAACGCAAATAAGGGGACTGGAGGTTGCACTATCGGCCTGTCAAGAGGGGGCAGCTGTAACTTACCCCTTCGTCTTTGCTCCTGCCCAATTAGCCTATCGAGAGGAGGTAGCAACTCCAAAAACTACACCAACAACGAACAGCTATCGTCCTGGACAAAAGGAGCGGGCAAAACGCCGAGCCACTCGAATGTTGAAAAATCCGCAACCAATACTCTAAAATGCGCCATTGCGATATGTAGCCACTTATTATAATTTAGTATATAATTGTCGAATTTTTTTGTATTTTATGATGAACTCAAACGATAAAATTTACGACATGAAGGGGACCTAATAATCTAAAGCGAGCACCAGTCTTCTAACGACAGCTCGTTGAACCCAGAGATCGTCCGGGAAATTACAGCCTTAGTAATAGCGCTCACTTTTTGTGGACGGTCTACCCACTCGAACACAGTTCCAACGTTGCTCAGCAATGGGTGCCGAGTGGCAACAAAGAAATATTTATCTAACGTTACCTGGGTAACCACAGTAAGATTAAAACAAACAATAGTACCCAGTAACCCACCAATATAATTTACAACATTATATTTCTGGATTAAATTTGAACATTTTTTTTGACATTGCATGTTTTCTTAATAAAGGGCTGCAAACACCAAGTAAAAAGCGAAAAAAATTTCTTTCAAATAATCTAAGAGGGCGATCGCTCCCATCGCCCCCTTTATGGATCCGCCACTGCTACTGCTGTTGTTAAAAACATGGGTTAAATTATTAAGAATATCAATTGTGGAATCCTTATATTTCATTTTTACAAATAAGCATCGATACTTTTGTACATGATTTTTATCTTAATCAAAGTCAATTACCAAAACAAGGAAATTTAAGACCTTGATATGAAATTTGGAGCATCACTAACTGAATCAATTTCTGTAATAGCCTAAAAAATATTTGAAAAATAGATTCAAATTACACCATATCGCACAGTATTGGTTTGAAAAAAGTCCAAACTTTACCATTTTGAATAATTTCTGAAATATAAACGAAATTAAGAAAAACTAATTATTTAAAATAAAGTTCTTACTTATTTATTCTTTTGTTTCTTGATAATAGTTCTATTCAAATTGAATACGTAGGTCAAAGACGGTTAAGAGCTGAATCATATGACAAGGTCTTTATTGTAAATACCAATCTTGTAATCTCAATGATTAAGTTTGGCTTGCACTGTAAATGAAACTGGAAAAGTTATAAACATTCTATTCAATGGGTTAACCCTATGAATTATTATAAAAAATTTATTTACGGTTAATGTTTATTAAATAAAATTGAATAAAAGCATGTCATTGATGGATCTTTGAATAGAAGAAACATTAATATTGTTGTTCTGTTTACTTATTTGTTGGTAATTTTTTATTGTTAATTTTTTTATTGTTATTTAACATATTGCAACTCTATTTATTATTATTATTATTATTATTATTATTATTATTATTATTATTATTATTATTATTATTATTATTATTATTATTATTATTATTATTATTATTATTATTATTATTATTATTATATTTTTATTATACAAATAACATAAACACCCAACGAAAAAGAAAAAATTAAATATTTAATTAAAACGGTAAATTTGCATAATTGTTAATTTTCTTATTGTTATTTAACATATTGAAACTCTATTTATTATTATTATTATTATTATTATTATTATTATTATTATTATTATTATTATTATTATTATTATTATTATTATTATTATTATTATTATTATTATTATTATTATTATTATTATTATTATTATTATTATTATTATTATTATTATTATTATTATTATTATATTTTTATTATACAAATAACATAAACACCCAACGAAAAAGAAAAAATTAAATATTTAATTAAAACGGTAAATTTGCATAATTGTTAATTTTCTTATTGTTATTTAACATATTGAAACTCTATTTATTATTATTATTATTATTATTATTATTATTATTATTATATTTTTATTATACAAATAACATAAACACCCAACGAAAAAGAAAAAATTAAATATTTAATTAAAACGGTAAATTTGCATAATTACTCTAATTACTAACGGCTGATGCTAAATAAGCTTTCAAATGGTCATCTGGGAGACTAGAGCGTTACTTTGATTTAATTATATTAATTGTTGAAAAAGTGGATTGAAATTAATAAGTAAATTTAAAAAATTGAAGATTTTCGTAAAAGATTCAATACAAAAACTGCTAACTTATAAATTTATACAACTACATAACAGAAGAATCTGAAAATTAGATTATAAATCAATATTTGTATTAATTTAACACAAATTTTTGGAATTGCTTTTTTCTAGTGTTTGTGAAAGAATTTAATCATAATTAAAAATATGTCTATTTTATACACTATAATATACACTGTAAAATGAAGCTTGTAATTAATTGCATAATTCCAACTTGAAAAATTTAGAAAGATTTTATCATTGAATGAAATTGGTCCAGGATAAGAAAAACCAAATTTAATATAAACTGAGAAAAATACATGTAGATTGAAAGGAAATTGCAAATAATATGGAAATAGTTTAACAAATTACAATTTTTTAATTTTTTAATTTATAAATAATAAAAAGAAGCTAGAAAAATATTCAGCAAAATATCACTTTTCACCATTTAGTTTATTAGACTATCGACCAATATTTTATTTTATTTTCAACACGATTTTTTGACACTGCCTTTTTCAAGCGTTGGTACAATAAAACGATTATGACCGTATATTAAATGAGTACAGAAAAAATTTAAGAGATGAATAAATACTTGCAAGAAAAAATTATATACACATTTGAAAATTCAGTGGATAAAATTTATCGTAAATATAGAAAAAAGTATAAATAAGACTTAAAAAAAATCAAAATAAAGGAAATATCAATGATGAAAAGAAAAAAAGTTTTACTGATTATATAAACTGCTAATTTTAAACCATAAAAAAATTACGTGATGCACTGACAAAATTTATAATAACAATTGTGATGAAAATGTTGGTTTGCAATATTCTACATATATTCCATAATTAAAAAATCAATAAATTCTGCAATTTTCTTTTCCAAACTAGCCAAAAATATTGATGCCATCGTTGGTGCTAAAGGGGAACCCATAGCGACTCCATCTATTTGTTGATAGCATTCATTATTGTTATTTGACATTTGAAGTATCAAATTCAAGAAGTTTACGAAATGCCCTTCTATCCAAAATGTGATGTTCAGAATCATTTTCATCCCACAATGCATAGCATAAGTCAATTGTATCAACCAGTGGTACATTCGTAAACAAACTACAAACATCAAACGAAACCATAACATCATTCATACTTCGTTTTTGTAACTTTGCAATACAAGACACAAACTCAAAGCTATCTTTACATTCAAACTCAGATCGCATTAACGGTTTTAATAATCCATCTAAAAAATTTGCTATTTTATACTGGGCAGTACCAACCATCGACAAAACTGGTCTCATAGGTACACCATCTTTATTGATTTTAAAAGTGTTGATAAAGAATGGTTATTCTAAATCATTTTTGTTGTTGATGATAAAAGAGACTGTTGATAAATTGATTAAAAATCCTAAGGATCCATGTTTTGGAAAGTCTGAGTGTAATTTGTCAAATGGATGTGAATTGAGTGTTGATCTAAATAATATTAAAAATGGATATAAAAAAATTGAGCCTAAATATGTGTTAGTATTGCCGTACTCTGAAGGTTTTACAAATTATAAAAGGAAGTTAAGTAAACAGATGGGAAATTTAGAATATAAGATCGTCTCTAATTCTTGTAAGATACGCAATATGTTTATTAATAAATCAAAAACTCCGGTTGGATTGTGTTCTGATCTCGTTTATCAATTTACATGTAATGGGTGTAATGCCACATACATTGGAGAGACTTCCCGTCATCTCTGCACTCGAGTTCTAGAGCATTGTCGATTGAAGGGTTTGACCAATATTAGTGAGCACAATAGTGGCTGTAAAAGTGAAATAGGAATGTCTGATTTTAGAATTTTGTTGAAAAGTCTTAATAATTATTGGGAACGAAAAGTTTTTTATTGGCGTTATCTTTTAATAATAATAATAATAATAATAATAATAATAATAATAATAATAATAATAATAATAATAATAATAATAATAATAATAATAATAATAATAATAATAATAATAATAATAATAATAATAATAATAATAATAATAATAATAATAATAATAATAATAATAATAATAATAATAATAATAATAATAAAGGAGGTTTCAAGATAAAGATTCGTCTTTTTTCTTGCCTTAAGGCCAAACTTTTCAAACTTATTTGATGTCCAGTGCATCAGGATGAATGTTTAACAGTGTTAATTTAACACTGTTTTACACTTATCTGACGCGAAGAGAAATCTGAGCGCTTCCCGTACTGATGAGAGCCATTAGCTCAAAACTAGTATACTTTTGGGAATTGCACTGGATATCACTTAATGCATCGAATAATAATAATAATAATAATAATAATAATAATAATAATAATAATAATAATAATAATAATAATAATAATAATAATAATAATAATAATAATAATAATAATAAAATAATAATAATAATAATAATAATAAAATAATAATAATAATAATAATAAAAAAAAAAAAAAAAAAAAAAAAAATAATAATAATAATAATAATAATAATAATAATAATAATAATAATAATAATAATAATAATAATAATAATAATAATAATAATAATAATAATAATAATAATAATAATAATAATAATAATAATAATAATAATAATAATAATAATAATAATAATAATAATAATAATAAAAAAAAAAAAAAAAAAAAAAAAAAAAAAATAATAATAATAATAATAATAAAATAATAATAATAATAATAATAATAATAATAATAATAATAATAATAATAATAATAATAATAATAATAATAATAATAATAATAATAATAATAATAATAATAATAATAATAATAATAATAATAATAATAATAATAATAATAATAATAATAATAATAATAATAATAATAATAATAATAATAATAATAATAATAATAATAATAATAATAATAATAATAATAATAATAATAATAATCATTAAATTTATATATATTGAAATCATTTTTGTCTTTTCCTAATCACCGCCACCTTTACAAGATATCAAGATTATTACGTTCCAAATAATTAAATAATATTAAACATTTTTCACATTTTCTATATTTACTTAATAAGAGTTAAATAGGAGTTCATGAAAAAGTTTGGATTTATTTAAATAATTATAATGTTTATTCGTGAAATCAGTCCAATATAATCTCCAAAGAGGTACTGATTGTTTAAATGATGTTTAAGTATAAAATAAAACCCTCAATGATATAAATATCACCATTGAAAAACGAATACATGAGTCTATCTACTTATAAAAAATTGTGACATAAAAGGTTAAAAAAACTTTGACTTAGTGGGTATTCAAATATTTTGTACTCTTTTGAAAGATTTGACTCGCGATAGTTTAAACCTTAAAACTATAGAATCTAAAACTCTATTTACTCACAAAAGGTCAGAAACCTTAAATTCCAAAGAAATTTAGTAGTCCTTTTTACACATATTTCACAAAAATTATATGTTAAAAACACTTAAATTAGTTAATTAATTAAATTAAATGATTATTATATCAATTTTTGGCACACCTTTTTGAAAGTGTTATTTCGTCATATAATAAATAACTAAAGATTTTATTTTAAATTCATATTATTAAAAAATAATTATTTTTTTTAGTTTAGGAAGACAAGCGAGAAAATAAGAAAACATGGAAAGTGTGACGATTATGAATTTTACTAAACTGAAAATAGAATGTAATTTTAAAATGTGAAAATTTCAAGCAGAATAAAAGAAAAAAATATTTTTTTTATAAATTGATAATTGGGGAATTATCGTACAACTGAATTCAAAAAAAGTGTCCCAAATATGAAAATTGGTTTTAATAAGTAGTTTTAATAACTTTCAGTAATTTTTGAAATAAAAATACAAATTTATTATTGATTTAGTAATAATTAATTCAAAAAATTTAAATATAAAAGGGACAAATATTGTACAATCCGAGTTTGATAGAAATATTGGTTTTTTATGAAAGAGGTTTCTTTGTTCTTTAAAATAGGATTTCAATTGAAGGTTTAAATTATTTGATAAAATGCGATGATTAAGATGTGACATAATATATATATATATATATATATATATATATATATATATATATATAATAAAGCTGAATTGAATCTTTAAACAAAATATTTCACTTATAATTTTAATATTATCAAATGTTTATAATTGCTGTAGAAAACTTTCATTTAATCTTTCTATAAATATCTATATAAGGGAAATAATATAAATATTTCTGACAAAAAATATTTTTCAAAATCTTCCTCCAATTATAATTGAGAAAATTTCAACCAATCAACGGTAAAAAATTAAAAATTATTCAATTGAAAAATTGAGAACTATCACAATATATTTTATTTAAAAACAATTTACAAAATGGTTTAGAAAATAATTCAATTGAAGAATAAGGTATTACATATTTAATTTTAATCTATTTTATTATTATAAAATTTAAAACAAATATAAAAGCATATTAAATTTATCTTTATAATATTTAAGCCAAATTATATTTTCTCAAAAACCGAGTAATTTTTATTTTTAAAAGAGACACGGCTGGCATGGTAAAGTTAAATAAGGTTGAAAGTTTAAGAGTTTTGAAATTTAAATAAAATCATTTATATAAATCTTTAAATAGTCTTTTCAAACCAACTATTTTTATTTTTAATTACAATTTTATCTACCACTGGGATATATATATATATATATATATATATATATGTGTGTGTGTGGCTAAATAAATTTAAATAAACAAAAACTTTATTTTTTAGTCCACAGACAAAAGTATTGTAATTGTTTTAGAAGTGCTAACACTATTAACAAAAAATTTAATAAATAACCGAAAATAAATCCCAAAAACAAACTTGAGATTTTTTAAGAAGATTTTAAAAATTCAAGTTAAAACTGTAAAATTGTTGCCACTCATCAAACTTAGAAAGTTTTGTAAAGATTTTATTTATCTTAACAACATTTATTATTAGTTTAGGTTTCAATTCATTTTCAGTTGAAGCTAAACTAATAATTTTACTATTAATTACATTTTTATGTGCCAAAAAATGTTTATTTGCATTGTAAAATTTATTGATCAATTTTCTAAAGTAATTATTTTTATTATTATTTTATTATTATTAATATTATTATTATTTTATTTTATTATTATTATTATTATTATTACTATTATTATTATTATTATTATTATTATTATTATTATTATTATTATTATTATTATTATTATTATTATTATTATTATTATTATTGATATTTAATAATTCCAACAACATTAAAAAAACTAAATATAGTTTTTCATTATTTCTCTGTTCAAATTTATTTTTCTTTATTTTTTACTTTGGACTTTTGAAATAAAGGAAGAGAGTTTTTTTCTTTGCAAAGATTTACAATCAGACAACATAGTTATAATTTTAGGTAATAAATAAAATAAAATAATAGTTTGCGCTTATTAAGCTATTCATATTAATGACAGCTTTATCATAAGGTACAAATTTAGTGATAAAAAATGAGAAAAGATACAAAAGTCTAAAATAAAATTTAATTTTGATTACCCATGATCGCATTATTCGGGTAGAAAAGATTTTAAATTTTAAATTACATTACTTTTAAAAATCTTAATGAGCAAAGATTTTGGAAAGTACTATAAAGCAAAATTATATCATTTTATACTCACAAAATTTAAAACAAAAATTCCATTGCTGCGTTGACAATTTCTCTTATTATTTTGAAAACATATTTTTGTTAACTCTAATAATTTTATATTGACATTCTTTGAAAGTCCAGAGCCTCACCGGAAAATTTAACAGAAATTATTTATTTATTTTAAATTAAAAATTAAAACTATGTCTAATCAATTCATCAAACGTTATAAAATTATAAATAAAAAAACTAATATCTTTGGAATTTAATTTGTAATTTTATAGGGATGATGAATTCGGAATATAGATAAATTCGATTCTTAAATATTTTCCATTATAATTAATTCTTGATATCTTGTTACTCATTGAAAAATATTATATTAGCAAAAATATTGAAATAATTGTATAAATTAAAAAAATTTACAATTTCATTTAGTTTTCTCCAATATAGATCAAATAAAAGAATAATAAATAATTTATAATAAAATGTAATTTAAGATAAATGTAATTGATTTGATAATTATATACAAGAAATTTATTTCAAAGTAAATTGGAAATTTATGAAATATTTAAACTAAAGAATGTCCGGATAAAATCATTTGAAATAGGAAGAAGTTCGAAAAGGATTCGTATTATTGCTTTGATGGGGTTTTTTATGGTCGTTGAAGGTTCGGATTCTTAGGTCCTACAAATGTTTGTTAATTAATTATTGATAATGACTCTTACACAAATGCCGCTAATTCGATTTGGAGTGCTGTTAAGGTCAGGTGTTGTTGAAAATGGAACACTTACCGTTCAATGTTGAAGTCTTATTTGTGTGAATTACCGTGACTACGTCAACTCAATGAAAAAAAACATTCTACACAATCCTTCAAGACATTGCCGAGCTAAATTCGCTGCCTGTCTAGTTGTTTACCCGGCCTCATTATGGACTAAACGGTGGCGCTGATTTAGTACTCAAATAAATCCTTTTCCTATTTAATGCATGACAGCGACTACAGTTAAGATTAGCGCTATGCAACGATGGATGAAAGGTTGTGACAGTATTCATAGTTATCCTGTTACCGCCAGTTGAAGTTTGAATTACTTGTAAATACAGAAGAAAATTCATGTATTAGAGCTATTCTATGTTATGTAAACTTGTAAAATATTTTGAAATTCAATAAAAAAAATTCAATCATTATTTTTCAAAACCGAGAGGAAAAAAATCCTTTTTTGTTGTATTTTCTTCGAAGTACATAATAGTGAAACAATTTCTAAATAAAATTTTGCCTAACTTTTTCCTATGTATGGAAATTAAGTTTGGAATTCATTTGTCATAATTATTATTAAATGTGATATTTAACTCACTTTTCTAGGCTTTCACTCCAAATTGTAATTTCAATTTTTGAAGGATTTCTTTATTCACTTTAAAATTTGACTTGAACCCTTTTTAGCTATCATACTCACTCTTTCATATCGCCAAGAATTGTTTTTCGGAGATTTGGTTGATTTTGCTGGTGACGAAATCTGATGCCAAATTTCTTTAATAAATTTGAAAATTTAATTAAAATATTTGAAAATATTTTTAAATTAATTAATTTAATGTTTGTGTATTTTTTAAACGACAATCTGTTTTGTAATGGATCATGTTGAAAATAAATTCACACTTTGCTGATTTCAAAAATAAACTTAATCGCATGAAATTAATTAAGTGCACAAAAACAAGCTTTCAATAACAACTTATCAATTCACAGGTTATGTAATTTACATATTTGTTAGAAATCCTAAGATAAAATTATTTTTTCAAAAATTTTTTGTTGTACTCAAATTCTTGTGGTTATTAAATCTTAATAATAATTTTACTTATAATTTAATTAATTTTATTTTAACTAACTATCATCTTAATATTCTTCAATTTTAAAGAAACTTTTATTTTGTATACTTTTTTGACAATTACTCGTCCAAAAATTAACTTGCATAAAATATATAAAAGATTATCCTGAGAAAATAAAATAAAATTTTATTGTAATTAATATGGAATTATTAATGTTATCTTTTCATCTAAGACGAGAGAAAAAATACAGTAGAAGCCTTTAGAAATACAAATAAATTAGTGATTAATTTTTATTAAAATATTTTACAATTATTTCGTACTACGAAACAAAATTATAATATTAACTGGAGTTTCGTAATAATTATTTTACGATTAGTTAAATAATTATAATTTTTTAATATAGTTGATAACTGAGATTGTTTGTAAATAAATAATATTTCAATTTTCAACTTCTATGAAATACGAACATAAAAAATTATATAAAAAAAATGTAAAGAAATTGAATGTTTTGATTTTTTTTATGAATATTAATTTATCATATTCACGGTCGCCCCCATTCTACTGGTGCCTCCATGCTAAGCACAGTCAACACAATGGATGAAACGGCTTAAACTAAGGTATTAAGTCAAAAAAGTAAACGGAAAACACTACAATGTTTACAAACAAACATAGTGAAATTATTCTGCCAAGATTCATATTATTTCATTGTTTCATATGCGACTTGTAGACATTTATGTATTTTCTTGTACATGAAAAGAAACGCAATAGTAAAATGTCAGCATTTTGTCAACGAATCTTTCCATTTCCGGAAAAATGTCATTTTAGATGAACCGTATTTTATTTGAGAATAAAATGTCGACAAAAAATGTTCAAAATTTGATTAGCAAACATTGTAAATTAAATAGGATTTATTTTACATTTTATTATTCTACAAAGGTTTTAAAAATGTTAAATAAATAAATAAATTTAATAAATAAATTAAAATTATCAATTTTCGTTTATCAATTTACATGTAATGGGTGTAATGCCACATACATTGGAGAGACTTCCCGTCATCTCTGCACTCGAGTTCTAGAGCATTGTCGATTGAAGGGTTTGACCAATATTAGTGAACACAATAGAGGCTGTAAAAGTGATATAGGAATGTCTGATTTTAGAATTTTGTTGAGAAGTTTTAATAGTTATTGGGAACGAGTGATATGTGAAGCATTGCTGATAAGGTCATTGGATCCAAAGATTAATGTGCAGAGTGCTGTGACTACGAATGTTTTGAATGTTTTTAAATAGTTTACGTATGTTAAATCATGATTGTTTTTTTAATATTATTAAAGTAATTGAAAATTTTAAATTACATTAATTTTTAAAAATTAGAATATAAGTAAAAAAATTTAAAATTTAAAATTAATTTAAAATATATTTTTAAAAATATTTATTTATTAAAAAATTAAATTAATAAAAAATAATTTGTTTAAATTAAATGTTAATTCATAATATTTTTAGTTGGTTTTGAGTACCTGAAGATGATAGCTGTGCTATCGAAATATATCGTACGAAAGGTTTTTTATTGGCGTTATCTTTTAAATTAAAATTAATATATATGTTGAATTTCATCGTTTGAAAAATGATATCCCATAGCATTAAGTTCGAAAAATGTAACATCTCGTTCACCATAGACACGTACAGATCCTTTTGGAACTACCAAATCTTCTGGGACAAGATTTTCGGATAATTCTATTTCTTAAGTGAAATATTTGGAATATTTTTACCCACCCAAATCCTTTTATCATCTCTATTTGTAAGGGCTACTTTACTATTTTTAAAACTATAAAGTTGATGATTTTTTGATCCTATTCTAAATTGTGGTACCGAAAAGACTGAGTTTTTCTCATAACACTCTTTATAAGTTTTATGTGTTAGATCGGTATCCTTTAACGATATACCCTTAGCTTTTAGACAAGAAGATTTACCTAACAAACTGTAACATTTTGGTCGAAGGAAAACCCATTCGTCATAACCTTCTCCCTTACTTTCGTCCTTAAATTTTCCAATGACCGAATCAAGTTTTTTAGAATAAAGTGGATGAGTTGAAGGGTAATTAGATGTATCCAAAAGATTATCCTTAACCATTTCAGACAAAAGAAAATCTAGTTTACAATTTTTAATCTCTAAGAAGAAAGAGTCTGTATCTCCAGCAACTATATTGATCTCACAATTAAATTGTTGTCGATATTTTTCCAAGTCCTTATACTGAAGCTCATACATTCTAAGTTTCGACAAGTCAAGCACTGATTGTCCTATATAGCTTGGTCGATCTAAACATATCGAATCAGGATTTAACAACGCAGCTATAAGATCATTGTCAATTTTTATTGATTTTTTAAAGGTAGGTTTCGAAGTATAAGTCACAAGTTTTTTATCTATTGTGCAAAGACGCAAATTCATTCTCTTTTTCAGATTTTCAACAGTTTTTCCATATAAACTGTTATTTAACAACTTATAATAATTTTTATCTAGTGTATTTGTACTTTTAGCTCGAAGTTCAGTGTTTATGTCGATGTACTTTTTAAAAATATTAGACTGTTTGTATCTTATTCCTCGATTAACATGTGTCACTTTAACACCAAGAGACATGTATAATTTTAATAATCGCCAATGAATTACATAGTTATATTTAGGATAATGAGTCAGCAACAATTTTTCAACCTTTGAACCCTCAGGTTTCATTTTCTCAGCTGCAATTGGAAAATCATCTAACTTAACATGAAGGTCCGAAGGAATCTCAAGATCAACTTCAAGAGTATACCCATATGACAAAGATTCAAGATCCAAAGTCAAACAATCATATAATATTGTATCAAATCCATCAAATATCCAATTAAATTCACCACAAGGTAATGGTTGACTTAAAGCCCAACCATATAAATTATTAATATCAATATATAGTAAATCTGTGTTTTCGTCGGTTTTAACATAGTGTTTATTAACAAAAGTAAGACCACCTCTAATACCTCCCTCATAAAAGCTAAACATTTCATTTTCTGTAATTAATTCTATAGGTTCATCCAATGACATTAAAGCAGAAGACCATGACATTCCAGGAATTTCAAAATAATTTAAAGGTTCTAATCTATTATGTGCTATCGATTTCGCTCGAAATTGTTGAAAAAAGTCTGCCAAAAGAAAACAATCTAGTTTCAGGTAAACTTTCATATAATCAAGTAAAGTCCTACAATTAGTTTCATCCCAAATAAGCAGAGCTTTTTCATATTCAGCTTCAGTGACACCTTTCCAAATTGGAGGTAATTCATAAGTATCATGAAGAACATCTAAACTAGTTGCAAAATTATATGGAAAGATCCCCTTTTCATCAACTATAGTCCCTGTAAAAACTGATCGAGTCAAAGGTAAAGTTGTCAAGGTTTTAACCGCTTTTGCTAAAGAATCATTTACAAATTGATAAGAATCAATAAATCACACACTAATTTTTTCTAAATGAGCAATTAAAGAAATAAAATTTTCAGATGTTAATGGAATACATCTTAAAGCCCAATTTTTAAATTTATTCAATCCATATTTTAATATATGATGCATATCATATCCCTTTAAGTTATGGAAAATAATTGGTAAAACTTTATTTATTTTTCTATTAATATTACAGTCATTGCAAGCAGCACCCAAGTATTCCCCAGTAAAATGATCATGATCTTTCACTGGATCCACAATATCTTTCAAACAAAGATAATATTTTATACATGTATCAAATTGAAACTGTTGTAAGTTTGTTAAATCTTTAATTGTTTGATTTTCCATTTTATAATAATATGGTAATACTGTATATTTTGCTATTTTTTCAACTGTTTTTAAAAATTGTTCCACACAATCTTCACCTATAAATTCTTTGTATGTTGTACTCCCATCAAAATTATTTATTAACAAAAGTCCTGCCGAAATGGGTAAATGTATTTGATGGTGTACATTGTCCTTTGGCAAAACAGATTCGAAATCTGCATATATAACATATGGTGGGGTTACAGTTTTGGACCAATCAGTGAATTTAATAAACTTATTTTCCGGGAAAGTATATAAAGTTGTCCCTAACTGATTTCTGATACATAACATCTCATGTTTATCCAATGCTTTCTTATATCTAAATCCGTTCAGACATCTATGACACCATAATGATTGAATTCTTTCTGTTGTTTTATTTTTACAATTCAATAACCTATTGAGTGATGTAATCCCAACATAATGATATTGTTCTCCTTTATTTAATAGCAATAAATTAATAATTATTCCTTCTGAAACTTTGGACCTATGAATTATGTTTAAAAATGGATGTTTTAAAACAAAGTCATCATGTTCGGGTTTAGCTGTTTCATCATAACTAAATATATTAATTATTAGTCCTTCGTTATTTGACTCAAATTTTCGAATACCATTTAATTTCATGGGCATATCATTTGGGTCATAATTTAATTCATTTAGATACTTAGTGTAACTATAAATATTATTTCTATTACTACTAACAATCTCATCTTTTTAAAGTATCGATAATATGCTATATATAAAACATAAATTATCACTATTTTTTACATTTGTTATACAGTTTTTGTTAGCCAATTGTTTTGGTGTTTTTATATAACTTCTACCACTTAACCTACGGATGTTACTTATTTTTGTTACTATAAAGTAAATTTCCGTTATTTTTCTAATAACCCAACTACTCCTTAACTCTGTTATTGAAGATATCTTTTCATTTATCTTTTGTATACCATCGTCAAAGAATGATTGGGTAAGTGGTTTTGCACTGTTGCTAATATTATTTAATTTTATTTCTCCATCTTTCTCAAATTCAATTTCTATTACAAATTGAATTTTTACATATCTAAGTTCATCTATTATCTCTCTTAATTTGTTTATTATCTCTATAGGAAAAACAATTTCTTTAATGTTCAAGTTGGTCGTATCTATACTAATTATTTTATGTGTACCTCGTAAGTCACTTTGGATTATAGGAAAATTTCCTCCTATTTGTATATTGTTATTTTGCCCCATTTGTACCTCTTCCATCTCTCCATCCCATGAATCCATCGATCCGATATCTTCAATCTCTTCAACTGCTCTAACCCATGAATCCGTCGATATGTTATCTTCGTCCGCTTCAACAATTTCGTCTGATTCCATTGTTTCATTCACCATTCCAATATCATCATTTAAATATT
This sequence comes from Schmidtea mediterranea, assembly GCA_022537955.1. Taxonomy (NCBI): domain Eukaryota; kingdom Metazoa; phylum Platyhelminthes; order Tricladida; family Dugesiidae; genus Schmidtea; species Schmidtea mediterranea. The sequence goes on from CM039679.1 coordinate 77,784,478, forward strand.
CCAAAATACTATTTATAGAATCTTTTGTATGCTCACTAATGGGTTCACTTATAGGGGTAATTTGGATGCTGCTTAATTTAATTGCTCCTGGTTTTTTAAATAATTTAATTTTTTTAACATTAAACTGTCGCAAATGATTTTTATGATGGTCATAAAAGTCTAAATAGGGAATGGGTTGGGAAGTTATGCATACGGGACATATAAAATAAATTGTATTATGGTATTTTTTAATTATTTATTTAATTATTTATTTATAAATTAATTAAAATACTTACTTCATTTTTAACCATAACTAATAACACATTGGTTTATAGTATGTTCAACAATGTTTGTCAAACAAGTACTGTGCGGCTTGATGTGATTTGAATTTCTTTTTCAAATACTCCGTATACAAGTACTGATACAGATTCGGTTAATGGATTTTCAAATTTTATATCCAATCGTAAATTTCCACTTTGAGGTAACTGACTTTGATTAAGATCAAAATCAGGTGCCAATACAAATGTAAAAAAGGGATATTTATTTTTAAAGTCTGACAAGGTAATACCACAATTTATATTTTTATTAAGATAACCCATATTCCTAACAATACTTTGCATATAACTAGAACTATAATTATCATTGGCAAAATCTTGACTATATTTTTCACGATAATCATTTCCTTTACTTAATGTTAAAGACTTCACATTAAAGTGTTCAAATATTGAAAATGTTTCCAAATACGATCCTCCATATCTTTTATTCCCTTGGAAAGCAACAAGAATAAAATTTGGTAGTCGCTTATCACCAAATATTTGCTCCTTATAAAATGAAGATGATCCCATTGGCAATGAAAATTGAACAACTTCCTTACTTTTCATTGGATAAATTGCATTTCTATTAGCAAGCCCAATTTGATGACCAGCTAAAACTGACGATTCAACACGAACTCTTCTAACCATCAACTTTGCATCTAATAATATTATTTGTGGAATTATTTTTGTACATGTTAAACTTCTTTCAGTATTGGATCTTGTTAATTTAATTTGAACACTAACACCGGGTAATAAATATTTTGGTTGATCAAAGAAATCTAATTGAAGTGGGGAACAAACACTGATTGGTTTTGATTTTGAAATCCAAATTTTTCTTTTTGTGTCATTTTCATCGTAACCCATTCCACCTAAACAAGTATGTTTTGTATCGTGATTGTAATTAATAATAGTTTCAATCATTGCCTTGTGTGCGAATACATCATTACTTCCTTCAATTTTAGTAGAATTAAAAATTACTTCAACATCTTTAAAAAGAGTTTGGAAAAAGAAATTGTTTGCAGTAACATCTGATTCATTAGATAAATTTTCCCCATTGCTATTTACAACTTTCATTTGGATGTAGAGTAATGTATCGTTCAAATCCAAGTATTCGGTTTGAGAGCTATTAATGTAAAATTGAATTGAGGTGTTTCCTGGATCTGTAATTGAATTCACTGGATAAATATCTTCAAAAGAACCATTTTCAATTACTGCTTCAGGAGATGGTCTATCAAAGATGCATAATTCTGATTTTGCACTAATCATGACTGGAATATAGTTCCGTATCCTTTCATTCTTTTGTTTATATGTTTCTTGATAATTTTTCAACGTTTAATTGTTCCACCTTTTTGTTCTTTATTAAATACATCAGAAACTTTGTTAATAACAGAAGGTAAGTGTTCCATTACAGAGGGTATAGAATCTTTAATTTCTGATATTGCATTTGATTTTAGAGCAAGTAAGATTTGTGCATTATTATTTATTACGTCATTAGCAGTTTTCATACCAAAATTTCCAATACGTTTAAGAATAGGTAGTGCGAATCGCCCAATTGTTTTTAACCAACCAGATCCATACTGTTTACCTACAAAATAAGGTAAATCCCCACCATTTTGATGAGTGCTATAAAAGTTTACAATGTCTGGATTACTCATTTATTTTACGGAAATGTAATGTCAAGTAAGTTTTGTCTTGTTTACCAAATATATATTTGCCACTGTCATCACAAATATTGATTTCTATATTGTTTATATACGAGGATGATACTGGTAAATACATTGGATTTTTCTCAATGAATTGAACAAGATCGTCTTTTTTATGTTTTTCTATCCAAACACATTTAAGAAGGGGAACACTTAATTCACCACAAGAATTGGTTCAATAATATTTGTATAAATCATCATTTTTATATTTCTTTGCATTATAGTTGGTAAACTAGATCCAACAATGATCTTTTCACTATAAGATTCATCAATTAATCCCAAACTATGAGCCAACAGTTTACTAAATTTAACACTTCTAACATCTTCTTCCAATTCAATTTTAACAAGTTGATCTTGTTTAATTTCACAAGACTTGAAAGGATGGGGATAAGATGTCATTAACTGATCAGTGACTTGTGAAAGTTCAGTAATGAATAAATTTTCTTTAAATGTCTCAGTATACTCTACATCATAATAATAAGTTATAGTTAATCGTATAGTATCTAATTTTGATTTCTTATTTGGTATACGTATCTGATTCAATTCATCATTAAAATCTACTTCTTTTTTATTAAATCCCAAGCAATTAGCTTCTTCAATACTATCAAATGTTACTTTGAATGGAAAATATTTACAATTAATGTTCAAAATTTTATTGCCAATATATATCAGATAAAATGTAGAGTTGTGACTAATTGTATAGTTTCCTTCAATATAATAAAAATATTCATAACTATTATGTAATGTACTCTTGGTATATTTGATACAAGAGTTGTTATAAAATGGAAAATTATTGTACACAAAAGTGAATTCAGTTAAAGCAACTTCCCATTCCCCATCCAAGTAAATCTGTTTTGGAAATTCTACATTAAACTTTCCAGCTTCATTATTTGGAAATGTAAGTGGACAACTATTACTGGGTAAATTCACGTAAAAATCTCTTTTATTCATTTACTTTTCTAAAATGTAACGATAAATGTGTTTTGGTATCTTTGCTAAATTTTATTAATTTCCCACTATCATCTCGAATATTTATTTCAATGATGTTTATAGTTGAATACGATACTGGAAGGTACATTGGATTCTTCATTTCTAATTGTACAATTTATCCTTGATCATATTTTTTAATCCAAATTGATTTTAATAGTGGAACTCTAACATCACCAACATTTATTGGTTCGATAATATTTGAATAAATGAACATTTGTTGATGATGATGTAATAATTTTGGAATTTTAGTGCCTAGTATAGTTCCTGTAAAGTTTGAAAATTTTAATCTCAAAGATTTAGATAAATTTGTGTCAAAAGATATATTTGTAATGTCATCTGCAAGTGTTATTTTGACCAATTCATTATCTTGAATTATCAATTCTTTAAAAGGAGAAAGATTAAATGACAGAAAATGACCTTGTAATTCTGATAAAGTGTTTATGAATAAATTATCTTCAAAATATTTTTCAAATTTTGATTTTTCTTCGTAACTTATAATTATCCCAAATTGTTCCATAACACCATCATCAGTAAATTTTGGTAATTTTATTCGACAATAATCCTCTTCACAAATGATTGATGTAGATTTTAGTCCAAAACTAAACGCATGTTGAATATCTGGGAATGTTACTTTAAATGGAACATGTGGACAGACAATAACCAAATTTTCATATTTTTCAATAAATATATCTACATCTGGAGTATATTTTGGATTTATTAATTCATAAGTATGATTTTGATTATTTATTTTCAGATACTTTATTTCACTACCACTCTTTACAGATTCATAACGTATACAAGAATTACTATAATACGGAAAAGGATTATACACAAAAGTGAAATCAATCAATGCAACTTCCCATTCATCATCCAAGTAGACAGAATTTACTTGTACATTAAAATTACTAGCTTCGTTATTAGGATAAATAAGTGGACAACTATTACTAGGTAAAATCATATAAAACTGGTTTTCTTTCATAATATTTATTTAATCAATTGAGATGAAGATATCCAAGTTGGAGTTTCGTATCCATGCCACTTGACGTAGTATTGTTTATATTTACCAACATTTTTGGTTTTTAAAATCTTTTGAATTCTAAATATTGTTGGGATTGGGATGACTTGGAGTTCTTGTTCGTAGAATTTTCCACTAATTTCTTTATTCTCATGATCTGCTATTAAATACATTACAGGATTCTGTTTTGTATCTATTTTCTTTATTACATATACTTCATCGCTCCAATTGTTGTCAAAATTCTTGATGAACGGAGAAGTACTGATTTTACTAATTCTTACATGATCACCAACCTTGTATTTTGGCTTATCGATTTTTTCTTTCTTTAATGTTTGGTTTCTGTTGGTGTCTGTAATGTCAACAGGTCTGAGACGAATGATGTAACTAAAAATAATTTTCGGTAAAACATGTATCCAAGTTTTATTACCCTGATGCACAAAGTATTTTTTCAATCTTTACAATTCTGATGAAGATGGAAGAACTGTTTCCGAATATGAAAAACAAACTTTCCTATTGTGCTCCTGAATACTTGGGCGACACGGATCTATCAAATGACAGGAATCAACATTGAAGAAATTGTACGTATGCACTATGAATCAGTTCAAGGATCTGGTTTGAAATGTTTAGAAGACTGCATTGTTTGTACAGATCCCTCAATGTTGACTTGTCCATTTGGATGCAGATGCTGCAGAGACTACAAGAAGAAGGAAGTTGTACATATTTTGTTGGCTGAGCTAAGAAGAGCTTATTATAAGCAGATTTGTGATGATGTAAATAGATTTTGATCTTTAACGAGTTTATTTTATGTGTTTATAGTTTTTATAGTTTTTTATAAAGATTTTAATTGGTGGAATTATTATTATTATAATTATTATTATTATTTTTATTATTATTATTATTATTTTGATAACGCTAAATTTCTTTGATCGTAATCAAAATGTATAAAAATTTCATTGTAAAAATTATCCTAAAAATCTTATCTTAAAAAATCGTATATAAAAAATTCATCGATAAAATTATACTCAAAACAAGCTAAACCTTGTATAAAAAATTTCAATATTTAATTATATTAAAAATTTATTACTTTGAAAAATTATATTTTAAATTAAAAATTATACTAAAAATTTCATCTTAAAAAATCATTTATAAAAAATTAAAAGATAACGCCAATAAAAAACCTTTCGTACGATATATTTCGATAGCACAGCTATCATCTTCAGGTACTCAAAACCAACTAAAAATATTATGAATTAACATTTAATTTAAACAAATTATTTTTTATTAATTTAATTTTTTAATAAATAAATATTTTTAAAAATATATTTTAAATTAATTTTAAATTTTAAATTTTTTTACTTATATTCTAATTTTTAAAAATTAATGTAATTTAAAATTTTCAATTACTTTAATAATATTAAAAAAACAATCATGATTTAACATACGTAAACTATTTAAAAACATTCAAAACATTCGTAGTCACAGCACTCTGCACATTAATCTTTGGATCCAATGACCTTATCAGCAATGCTTCACATATCACTCGTTCCCAATAACTATTAAAACTTCTCAACAAAATTCTAAAATCAGACATTCCTATATCACTTTTACAGCCTCTATTGTGTTCACTAATATTGGTCAAACCCTTCAATCGACAATGCTCTAGAACCCGAGTACAGAGATGACGGGAAGTCTCTCTCTCTTTGAATGTAAGGATAGCTTTGAGTTTGTTTCTTGTATTGCAAAGCTACAAAAACGAAGTATGAATGATGTTATGGTTTCGTTTGATGTTTGTAGTTTGTTTACGAATGTGCCACTGGTTGAGACGATTGACTTATTCTGTGCGTTCTGGAATGAAAATGATTCGGAACATCACATTTTGGATAGAAGGGCATTTCGAAAACTTCTTGAATTTTCTACTTCAAACGTCAATTTTCTTTTCAATGATGAATGGTATCAACAAATAGATGGAGTCGCTATGGGTTTCCCTTTAGCACCAACGATGGCATCAATATTTTTGGCTAGTTTGGAAAAGAAAATTGCTTCTTTCCAATTTGAAAAACCTTTTGTTTATAAAAGGTATGTGGATGATATTTTTCTTATATTTGAAAACCAGAAACATGTAGAACCGTTTTTGCATTTTATGAACAGTTTACATAAAAACATTGTATTCACATGTGAAACGGAGAGAAAGTCATCAATTGCGTTTTTGGATTTGTTAATTCAACGCAAAGATAAACAGTATGAGACAGAGATTTATAGAAAACCAACTGATACTGGTCTTTATACTTCTCCAGAAAGTTTTTGTGAATTTAAGTATAAGAGAAATATGGTGAAAGGATTGATTTATCGTTCATGGGCTTTATCTTCTACTTTTGCTAATTCGGTAAAAAGTGTTGATAAATTAGTTGAGTTGTTGATAAAGAATGGATATTCTAAATCATTTTTATTGTTGATGATAAAAGAAACTGTTGATAAATTGATTAAAAATCCTAAGGATCCATGTTTTGGAAAGTCTGAGTGTAATTTGTCGGATGGGTGTGAATTGAATGTTGATCTGGGTGATGGTAAAAATGGATATAAAAATAAAAAAATTGAGCCTAAATATGTGTTAGTATTGCCGTACTCTGAAGGCTTTACAAATTATAAGAGGAAGTTGGGTAAACTGATAGGAAATTTAGAGTATAAGATCGTCTCTAATTCGTGTAAGGTACGCAATATGTTTATTAATAAATCAAAAACTCCGGTTGGATTGTGTTCTGATCTCGTTTATCAATTTACATGTAATGGGTGTAATGCCACATACATTGGAGAGACTTCCCGTCATCTCTGTACTCGAGTTCTAGAGCATTGTCGATTGAAGGGTTTGACCAATATTAGTGAACACAATAGAGGCTGTAAAAGTGATATAGAAATGTCTGATTTTAGAATTTTGTTGAGAAGTTTTAATAGTTATTGGGAACGAGTGATATGTGAAGCATTGTTGATAAGGTCATTGGATCCAAAGATTAATGTGCAGAGTGCTGTGACTACGAATGTTTTGAATGTTTTTAAATAGTTTACGTATGTTAAATCATTTTGGTTTTTAATATTATTAAAATAATTGAAAATTTTAAATTACATTAATTTTTAAAAATTAGAATATAAGTAAAAAAATTTAAAATTTAAAATTAATTTAAAATATATTTTTAAAAATATTTATTTATTAAAAAATTAAATTAATAAAAAATAATTTGTTTAAATTAAATGTTAATTCATAATATTTTTAGTTGGTTTTGAGTACCTGAAGATGATAGCTGTGCTATCGAAATATATCGTACGAAAGGTTTTATATTGTCATTATCTTTTAATTAAATCGTTGCCAAATTTATTTAATTATTTAACTAATTATTTAACTACATTGATAAAATTAAACTAAAAAAATTTTAATTAGAAATTTTACTAAAAAAATTTAATTAGAAATACTTAAAAAATTTAATTTTAAAAATTGAAAATATATTCGAAAATAAATTAGAAATTTTACTAAAAAATACACACAAAAAAAATTTCGAAAAAAAATACACAAAATTAATTAACTTGATTACATCATTATGTGATCAAGATAATCCGAAATTAATCTGTAAATAAACCCCCCCCCCCTATTTTATTATGCAATTTTTTGTATAGCAGAGTGCTCCTAACTACCTACTCTAATCAAAAGGTACAAATATACAAATGCAAACATATTCTCAGTTGAAATATAGATATAAACACTTTAAACAATAAAATGAATTTATATATAAAAATCTATTAATACAACAATATATTATGCTAAAAGCAAAAATTTATAAATTTAATTGACAAAAATAAATATAAAAAATAATAAAGTACTTTAAATGAAACAATGTGATTTCGACAGAAGAATAAACATACGGATTGCTTGAAAAAGTAAACGTGTAAAATTCTCAATGCAATTTACTATCAAACTGCAGATCAATATTTTTATTTATTTAACAAAAATTCTCGACGCAACATTTTGTCAAATGCTTTTTTTTATATAATTTAATTATTATTAAAATATGAAACAATTTAAAATTTCAATTCAAAAATTCACGAAAGTCAAATATTAGAACTATTTATTAATTTATTAAGTTTCTTAAAGTCGAAAACTTTGAAATATTATTTTTTTAAGTAGCAGAAGAAAACATTTATTCTTTCTATATGTCTTGTGAATGCTCATTTATAATAGTTGTTTTATGTAAACTTCTATTTTTCATATTCAAATTCAAGTCATAATTTTTCATTAGATTGTGAAAAAAAGATTCAGTGTTAGGATTTGAAAATCTTTTAATTCTTATATTATTGCGTACTTAACCGACGAAAATTTTTTTAAAATAGTTTTGACCGAAAAAAAATATTTCTCATTCATCTGTCCTTTATCAATTCAATAAGGCGCATTACAGTAGTAGGATGTGTCATCTCCAGCACACTACCCCCCCCCGCTGAGAGAAAATTTTTCTAATTCCAAAAGTACAAAAAATTTTTAAGACAAAGACAATGACTCATTCAAGGTCATTTAAACAAAGACCATGACTCATTCAAGGTCATTGGATGACTCATCATATTTTCCAAGGTCATTTAAACAAAGACCATGACTCATTCAAGGTCATTGGATGACTCGCCATATTTTTTCAAGGTCATTTAAACAAAGACCATGACTCATTCAAGGTCATTGGATGACTCGTCATATTTTTTCAAAGTCATTTAAACAAAGACCATGACTCATTCAAGGTCATTGGATGACCAATCATATTTTTTCAAGGTCATTAAACAAAGACCATGACTCATTCAAGGACATTGGATGACTCATCATATTTTTTCAAGGTCATTTAAACAAAGACCATGACTCATTCAAGGTCATTGGATGACTCATCATATTTTTTCAAGGTCATTTAAACAAAGACCATGACTCATTCAAGGTCATTGGATGACCAATCATATTTTTTCAAGGTCATTCAAAATTTCTCAAGGTCATATTATTTTTAAACATTTTAAAATTTAAATTTACTACTTATAAAAATAAGTAGTATATATTTTGTAAATTAATTTTATTATTATTAAATTAAATTGTTTGTTTTAATCAAGTTAATTATTTATTATTATTATTATTATTATTATTATTATTATTATTATTATTATTATTATTATTATTATTATTTTTATTATTATTACATGTTTTAATTTTTATTACAAGTTTTATTTATTAAGATTATAATTTTTATTATTATTATTACATATTTTAATTTTTATTACAAGTTTTATTTATTAAGATTATAATTTTTATTATTATTATTACATGTTTAATTTTTATTACAAGCTTTATTTATTATTAATATTATTATTTTTATTTATTATTATTTTTATTATTATTTTTATTAATATTTTTATTATTATTTTTTTTTATTATTATTTATTATTATTATTTTTATTATTATTTTTATTATTATATTATTATTATTATTATTATTATTTATTATTATTTATTATTATTTTTATTAATATTATTATATTTATTATTATTATTATTAATATTAATATTTTTATTATTATTTTTTATTATTATTATTATTAATATTATTATTTTTATTATTATTATTATTAATATTATTATTTTTATTATTATTATATTTATTATTATTATTATTACATGTTTTAATTTTTATTACAAGTTTTATTTATTATTCTTTTTATTATTATTTTTATTTATTATTATAAATATTATTATCATTATTTGTATTACTTTTTATTAATAATACATATATATATATATATATATATATATATATATATATATAATAAAACAAATACATAAAAACAACTATATAAAAACATCTATATAAAAACAACTATATATAAAAAACAACAACTTCATAAAAAGTAAATCAATTATTAATAATACAATTAAACAAATATCAAGTTTTATTTCACGTTTCTTCAAGCTTGGCATTTGATTATGAAAATATTGATAATAAAATTAATAATAATAATAAAATAATTATAACAAATGAAAATACCAAAGAGAAATTTTCACAATTTTTATTTTTATATACAAATTTGTTAATAAATATCAATAACATTGTCAAATATCTCATCAAATTGCTGATTGCGAACTGCTGGATCGGTTTCAGGCATGATTATATTACCACCAACATCAAGGACATCAACCCCTCTATAATGACCATATGCAAAACTCGAGTTTTTCCCTACCCAAGCTCTCTTATCGTCATGATTATTTAATGCTATTTTAGAATTTTTAAAAGTGAACAGCTGATGATTTCGGGTCCCTATTCTAGTTTGAGGTACCGACATAATAGTATTGTTATTATAACAATTCAAATATGATTGGTGTTTAATGTCGGTACCCGGTAATTTTACACCCTTAGCTCGCATTGTTGATTTATTTCCTAGCAAGCTATAACATTTAGGGCGCAAGAAAATCCACTCGCTATATCCTAACCCTTTACTCTCATCCTTGAACTTGCCAATAACCGAGTCAAGTCGTCTAGAATATAAAGGATGAGAAGGATCATAATTTGATGTATCTAACAGATCATCCGAAATCATAGCTTTTAATAAAATTTCTAATTTTAAATTTTTTATCTCCAAAAAGAAGCTATCTGTATCACCCGCTACTAGATTGATATCACAATTATAAATATCACGATATTTTTGTAACTCAACATACTGTAACTGGTACATCCGTAGTTTGGATAAATCTAGAACTGATTGACCGATATAACTAGGTCTATCCAAACATATTGAGTCCTTATTAAGATGAGCGGCAAAAAGATCATCAGTAATCTCTATTGTTTTTCTAAATGCCGGTTTTGACGAATATGTAATTAACTTTTCAGCTGAATTACATAATCGCAAATTCATCCTCTTTTTAAGGTTCTCAACAGATTTACCATACACACTGTTGTTATACAATTTAAATAAATCTCTATATAATTCACTAACTGCATTTGCACGCAAGTTAGTGTTTTTATCGATATAATGTTTAAAAATAGGAGCTTGCTTGTATTTAATAGCTCTATGTATATGTGTAACCTTAGCCCCGAGAGAAAGATAAAGCCTGAGAAGCCTCCAATGAAGAACATAGTTCTTCTTAGGATAATGCGTTAGCATTAACTTCTCAACTTTTGAATTTGGTGGGCACATCTTTTCCAGTCCAATCGGAAAGTCATTTAGAAAATCATGTAAATTATCTGGAATCTCGATATCAACTTCCATAGTATATCCATATGGAAGGATTTCAATATCTACAACATTCGCACATTCATTCAAAACCTCATCCAAACCAAAATACACCCAAGTAAAATCAGCGTAAGGAAGACTTTGTCTGAGAGCCCAACCGTACAGATTATTTATATCTATGTACAATAATTCTGTATCCTCCGAAGCAGCAATGTAATGTTTGTTAACAAATGTTAACCCACCCCGTATTCCACCTTCGTAAAAATTGAACATTACCATGTCCTGTAAAAGTTCAATGGGTTCCGTTAATGTCATAAGCGCTGAAGCCCATGACATACCCGGAATGCCATAAAAGTTTAGAGGTTCAAGACCATTGTAAACAATAGCCTTGGCACGGAATTGTTGAAAATAGTCCGCAAGGAGGAATACATCAAGTTTAAGGTAAATTAACATATAATCACGCAAAGTCCTACAGTTTTGCTGCGTCCAGATTAGTTGTGCCCTATCGTACTCATCTTCACTTACGCCCTCCCAAATTGGAGGCAACTCATAAGTAGTCTCAAGAACTTCCTCCGAAACAGCAAAATTATATGGAAAAATACCTTTACAGTCGACTATAGAACCATGAAAGACAGACGAAGTCAATGGAAGAGAAGTTAGCGTTTTGACTGCCTTAGCTAACGAACAATTAACAAATTGCATACTGTCGATAAAGCAAACAGCCAATTTGTTAATGTGAACAATTAACGAAATAAATTTTTCTGTAGAGGTCGGTATGATATCTAAATTCCATGAAGGAAAGCGATCGAGACCATATTTTAAAATATGGTGAAGGTCATACCCTCTTAAATTATGAAAGACTATAAGTAATAACCAATAAATCCTACGAGCTATATTACATTTTCGGCAAGCTGCCCCTAGATAATTACCAGTAAAATGGCAATGATCTCTAACCGGATTTACAATCGGTTTTTTACATAAATAACAGGTTCGACAAGATTTAAACTGTCGAACCTCACTTAAAGACATAGGCCCTATCAATTTATCACCTTCCGAATCATAGTACGGAATAACAATTTCAGTTGCAATTTCCTCAATTTTCTTAAGAAAATCAGGAATGCAATCAAGTCCGTAAAAGTAATAATATGATTTTGTGTTAGTATAATTATTAATTAATAAAAGACCTGCTGCAATAGGCATATGAATTTGATGATGTCTATCATCAGGAGGTAAAACCGATTCAAAATCGGCATAAATCACAAAAGGTGGGGTGATATGTTTAGAATAATTTAGGACTTCTAAATTTTTATTTTCGGGGAGCGTGTATAGGGTTGTGCCAGTCTGATTTTTGGCGCATAATGCAACATGTGTATTGAATGCATTATCTAATCTAAACCCATTAAGGCAATGTGGACACCAACGACATCTAATTTGAATGTTACAGTCAGGGTTTTGACGGCAATTCATTAACCTATCAATATTGGTCACAGCGGTATAATGATATCTATCATTATTTTCAAGTAATAATAAATAAATAGGGTTTCCGTCAGTGACTTTGCTTCTATGGATCAAACTTAAATGAGGATGGTGAAAGACATAATTATCTGGAACCTCATCAATTATAACAGTTGGTGTGTACGAAAAAACGTTTATTGCTAATTTTAAAGTCGAATTTTTCTTTTCAAACTTTGGTATGTTTATTAATTTCATGGGACAATCCGTGATCTCATCGTACTCTAATTCGTCTAAAAACTCTGTATATTTAGAGACTCTGGGGGTTTTCACCAATTATATCTTTCTTTAATAAATAAAGAATAGAGTAAAGGAAGCACTTGACGTCATTGTTTTTTATATTTACTATAGCTCCTTTATTTTTCAATGCAGAAGGGGTTTTAATATATTTATGTCCAGACAAACGATTAATAGGAGCATATTTTGTTAAAATAAAGTGAATTTCCATAATATTAATAACACGCCATCCACTGCCTAAATGGGTGAATTGTTCTATTTTTTCATTAAGCTTATTAACCCCTTCGCTTAAAAAGTTATCTGAAAATGTCTCCGCATTATTCGAAAAATAATTGTCACGGATCTCGCCATCTTTTTCAAATTTAATTAATATCGCGAATTGAATTTTAACGCTCCCCATTTTATTTATCTCAAAAATTAATTTATTACTGATTCGCTCAGTTAAAGTTACTGTAATTAGTTGCGCGTTAGATATATCAAAACGTAAAGTTTTGATAGCGCCATTTAAATTTACTGAAATGTTCGGCTCATTCTCTAATACAGAACCTCCGAATTGTATAATATTTTCATTATTTATAGTAGGTATAGTATTTTCATTAATTATAATAGGTATATTATTTATAATATTTTCATTATTTATAGTATTTTCATTATTTATAATAGGTATATTATTTATAATATTTTCATTATTTATAGTATTTTCATTATTTATATTATTTACATTATTAGAGTCATCATCATCACTGATTTCGATGACTTCTTTTTTAATTATTTTATTTGGGATATTAATTTTAATAGGTGCAGCAGGTCTTTTATTCTTTTTATTTGATGTTTTTTATTTTGTAGTATATTCAAAATATCGACGTTATTTTTATTAATTTTCTTAAACATATTTATTTTACTAGACTTGAAAGAATTTAAATGAACCCCATGTTCCCTATAAAATTCTTTATATTTAATGTTCTGGGATGTATTGCATATGGCGCAGATAAAAAATTTGATGCCATTAAATTTATGGCGGTAATATTTTTTCATTTCTTCATGGCAACTTTCATTATGTTGCAATGATGAGATGCAATATCTCGGATAAAAAGTGTCTAATAAAAATATTAAATTAAAAACCTATATAAAGTAACTATGATATAAAATATCTAATAATTCTAACAAATAAACCTATATAAAGTAACTAATAATATTTGCATGCTCACTGCAAACTATTTAATAATTCTAATAAATAAAACCTTAAATACAATAATATTTGCATGCTCACTGCAAACTATTAAATAATTCTAATAATTCTAATAAATAAAACCTTAAATACAATAATATTTGCATGCTCACTGCAAACTATTAAATATGCTATAAAATATCTATTAAAATAATTCCTATATAATTCATATATAATTCAATTACGTAAGATCTATAATAAAATGCCTATATAATTCAAAACTATTTGTTCAACTATATTTGCTTATAATTTATTATGTTAATATATGTTTCAGTAATAATACTTTTTTAAAATATATTATAAATTAATGATATTTGAAGTATTATTAAAATAATACTTTAAATTTCATCAATTTAAAAATATATTTATCATAAAACTTTTGAAATAAATAGATCCTTATTATAAATTTATTATAAATTATTATAAATTATTGATATTTGATGTAATATTTTAATAATTCTTCAAATATCATTAACTTAATTTCGATAAATAAAAATAAATAAAAAACTAACATTTATCTCCTGATTCCGACGAATCATAATCCTCTATAGAAGAGAGGTCCTCCATATCTTCCCCAGTAACGAGGGCATCTCCAAAAACGGTGGCATAATTATTGTCATCCCCAGAAATGGGGACATCTCCAAAAACGGTGGCATTATGATGATCATCTGCATCCAAATCAACTAAAATGTTTTTTTTTAAATATATAATAAAATTAAATTAAAATTTACCATCTTCGATAATATCGTCTTCGCTATCGCTGATAACAATTGTATCTTCGATTAAAATAACTTCTAAAATAATTTATAAATAAAACATATATAAAATTAAAATTTACCATCATCGTCGATAATTATAACATCATTTTCACAATCTAACTGATCTTGTATTTCTGTTAAAGTATACCAATCTAGAAAAATATAATAATAAAATTAAAAATTAATAAAAAATCCTTACCAGTTTCATTCTCGAGAATACTTCTTAAAATATTATTGTTCATTTTTGAAAATAGCGCTTCAGAAATTTTTGAAATAATTGTGACAAATTCTACATTTGTCAATGTTTATAAAGAGAATAATATTTTCAGGATTTAGCCAATCACATTTAAACAATACACACATATAGGTGAGAGATTTTTAGACATGCTTTCTTTGTAAAACACATGCAGTCTACACTGTGACTGCATGCGTTCTTTGTAAAATCACATACATACTTTTGTTTGTATGTTTTTTCTTTGTAAATCACATACATACTTTTGTTTGCATGTGTTTTCTTTATTCAATTTTGTGTATGCATGCACTTATCATGTGATGATCACGCACTTATCTTGCACTGTCTTTGTGATCACACACTTATCATGCACTGTCTTTGTGATGATGCATTAGCTTATCTTTAATTAAACACATAATAATATTTATAATAATAATAATAAAAATAATATTAATAATAATAATATAAAAATATTAATAATAATAATAATATTAATAATAATAATAATAATAATAATATTAATAATAATAAAAATAAAAATAATAATATTTATAAAAAGTAATAATAATAAATAAAAAAATATTAATAGTTAAAACATAACAGTAAACATTAATAAATTTATTAATCATCAAATCTCTTGGATAATAACCAAGCTAAACAATGTTGACCATATGTTAAGGTCCATGGTTTTCGATACATAGTTTTATTATAGACAATAGGTTTACCCATTGTTTGCAGTTTCGAAACCATTAAAGCCGGATAATAGAAACCCATAGGATCAAATACAAATATCTTGCTAGGTTTCATATATATTGCTAACCAATGTTCTCCACCGAGATGAGATTATTGAGTATTGACGATTATGGCTTGATTATTACGTAAATATGGAATTTTATCAAGAGGAAAAACCCATAAAAATTCATGTCCTAGTATTTGTTTTCCAATTCGATAGACCTGAACAGAACTACATCAATAATATTAATAATACATTTAAAAACTTACTCCATGACAAATTATCATAAATTATCTATACATTTATACCACTCAAACCAACAATATTCGTTCAAACCAAAAATGTTTGAACTCTGTTCAAACTAGTACTGTTCTGTTTGCAGTTATTTGAACCTCATTTTCAAATACTCAATATATTACAACATGTACCGGTTCAGTTGTAGCTTTAGAAAACTTTATATCTAATCGTAAATTTCCATTTTGAGGTAATTGACTCTGATTTAAATCGAAATCGGGTGCCAAAACAAATGTAAAGAATGGATATTTGCTTTTAAAATCTTCAAGAGTTATACCACAATTAAGGTTTTTATCCAAATAACCCATATTTCTAACTATACTCTGCATATATGTAGCACAATAATTATCATTATCGAAATCTTGAGTATATATTTCTCTATAATCACTATTTTTCGATAAAGTTAGCGATGTTACTCCAAAATATTTGAAAATTGAGCTCGATGTTAAGTAGGATCCATTATATTGAGATTCACTTTGAAATGTTACCAATATAAAGTTGGGCATTCTTCTATCTCCAAATATTTGTTCCTTATAGAAAGAAGCTGAACCTTTAGCAATAGCAAATTGAACAATTTCCTTTGTTTTCAATGGATATATTGCATGCTTAGAATTAAGCCCCAATTGATGACCGGCTAATACAGAGGGCTCAACCCGAACTCTTCTCACCAATAATTTTGCATCAACTAATTGAAGAATTGGTGCGGTGGTGGCACTTGTTAGTGATAATGCCGACTCAGATCTTTTCAATCTAATGTGTACATTAACACCTGGGAGTAAATATTTCGGTTGATCCATAAAATCGAGTTGTAATGATGAGCACATGGTAAATAATTTCGAACCTTTAATCCACTTTTTCCTATCATCATCACTACCATAACCCATAGGAGTTAAACATGTATTTTTAGTATCACTATTGTAATTTATAATAGTTTCTATTAGAGCTTTGTGAATATATGTACTGTTTCCACCCTCAATCTTGATATTATTAAATCCGAGAACTGCATCTTTAAAAAGTGTATGAAACAAGAAATTGTTTGGTATTACATCACTAGGTTCACCCAACGGTTTTCTATCTTTATCTACAACTTTGATCTGAACAGTTAACAATGTATCATTCAAATCTAAATATTCAGTTTGGGAACCATTAATATAAAATTCAATATCGGTTCTACTATCCATAATAGAATTCATCGGGAATACCTCTTCAAAGGCCCCATTTCAATTACTGCTTGGGGAGATGGTCTATCAAATAAACACAATTCAGATTTACCACAAATCATTTTTGAAATATAGTTCCATGTCCTTTCATTCGTTTGTTTATATGTTTATGATGTCTTTTACGTTTTGGAATCGGTGTTGGAGCAGGTTCTTGTTTTGAAACATACCTGCAACACTAGGTAGAACTTTCCCTAACTCGGATAATGCATTTGATTTCAGAGATGGCAATATTTTCTGCTCATTCATTATCACATCTTTAGCAGTTTTCAAACCAAAACTACCAAGGCGTTTAAGAATAGGAAGTGCAAATCTACCAATTGTTCTCAACCAACCTGATCCATACTGTTTACCAATAAAATATGGCAATTCGCCACCACTTTGGCTACCACTATACATACTAATAATATCGTTATTGGCCATCTAATTTACGAAAATGTAATGTCAAATGAGTTTTTGTATCTTTACTAAATTCAATAAATTTACCGCTATCATCACGAATATTTATTTCTATATTGTTTATACATGATGTTGATACCGGTAAGTACATGGGATTATCGATATTTATATTGACAACTTCATCCTGATCATGTTTATCAACCCAAACAGATTTCAAAAGAGGAACCAAAGAATCACCAACAATTATAGGATCGATGATGTTAGTATATATGAACATTTGCCTATGAAGTTTTATTATTTTTGGTTTGCGTACACCAAAAGCATTTGTCCTATATGTTTGCTTATCTAATCTCAATGTATTAGCCAAATTTTTATCAAATGTAACTTCACAAATGTTATTATTCAAACTGAATTTACATATTCCATCTTTAACAAATTCAATAGTTTTAAATATATGTAAACAATTGAATGAAATATATTTATGTAATTTTTCAAGTGTTTCAATATATAAATCATTAGTAAATGTAAATGTCTCTTCAACTTCATTAATATATGATAGTGATATTTTGATGTTTTCGATCGTTACACTTTTCTCATCAAATGTTTTGAAACGTATTAGGTATTCAGTACCAGGAACAACAATGTTAAGCTTATCACAACCCATTCGCTTGGCATCCTCAATACTTTCAAACTTTATTGTAAATGGACTATAATCACAACTAACATTCAATCCATCTTTAAAAAACATGCCACAATTTTCATCTAAAATCTGATTCGGAATATGACAATATCGTTCAAAATTATTGATTGAGAAAATACCACTACAGGTTTTGGGGACACGTTTCTTGTAGCTTATTTTACAATGACTATAAAATGGAAATGTATTGTACACAAATGTAAAGTCTTGCAAAGCAACTTCCCAATTTCCATGTAAATAAATGGGATTTTGAAGATCAACCATAAATTTACTTGCTTGATTTTCCGGATGGATTAGTGGGCAACTATTACTCGGTAAAATTGTATAGAAACTCATTTTACTAGGTCTTTTGATGATATCCATGAGGGTTTTTGATATCCATGCCATTTGACATAGTATTGTTTATCCTTACCCACCATTTTAGTTTTCAATATTTTCTGAATTCTGAACACTGTAGGTTTGGAAATAACTTGTAATTCCTGTTCATAGAATTTTCCTTGTATTAAATTGTTATCACTATCTTTAATAACATACATTACACGACTCTGTTTAGTATTAATTTTAGTAATTTGAAATACCTCATCACTCCAATTACTATCGAAATTTTTGATGAAAGGTGAAGCAGATATTTTACTAATTCTAACGTAATCACCAACTTTATATTTTGGTTTTGTAATAGCAACTGTTTTAGATCGTACTGATTTAGCTAATGTTTTCGAGCTGATATCTACGGGTCTCAAACCATTCAGACCTCGATGTGATGAATTATTATAACTAACAAGTATTTTCGGTAATACATTTATCCATATTTTATTACCTTGATGCACGAAATATTTCTTCAATCTATCCCTCAATGTCCGGTTAAATCTTTCAACATGTGCGGCTTTGTATTGAGAATGTACAGAATAATGATTTATTTTGAGACGATCCAGGATTTGCTTAACTTTACTATTGTAAAACTCCTTGCCTATAATAATAATAATAATAAAAATAATAATAATAATAATAATATTAATAATGATAATAATAATAATAATAATTATAATAATAATAATAATAATAATAATACCTAAATCGGTTTGCAAATTGTCTGGATGCTCATTTTTAAACATTGAGTTAATTGCTTTAGATATTTCCTCTGCAGATTTTGTCTTTGTTTGTACACCTCGAGCAAAACGACTGAAAACATCAATACACGTTAAAATATATTTATAACCCTTGTTAATCTTCGAATACGGTATCATCTCCATCAAATCCATTTGCCATAAATCATTAATACCGAATGTTTTATAAGCTCTTGTTGGAAATCTTTTCCGCATTGGTTTGTTTAAACTGTACGCAAGCTGATCTGACAACCACTTTTGCGTTTCCTTTTTCGACTTTGGGACTCTTTTCTTTAACTTTGCCACTCCACCGAAACCTGCTTCGTCTTCTGGGTTCGTCCAAATCTTCTCCATTACAACAAGATGATTTAAATTTTAATTTAACATTAGGTAATGATTGCCCCATCGTTTATTGTGATAATAATGATAATGCTAATGGTAACATTGCTCCAATAAAACCACCTTGTTGTTTATATATGATTTTTCTCATTTACTTACGATTTTTATTATTTACTAGTGATAACAAAGGCTTACGATGTTTATTCAGTACTAGTTTTTTAGAATTACTGATTTTAATTTTACCTCTGACTACTTTTAATAGAATTTTGAGTAAATCATCGACAACAAAAGTTGGAAATGATTGTAAAATAGACATTCTTTTCATACTCGAAGCCTTTAACAATGCATTAAAATATGGGAAACTCCTATGATTTTTTACAATTTTATCTGTTTTCTTACTCTTTTTAATATTGTTTTTCGAAATAAGATTCATTGCGGGGTAATTCTCGGTTATTAGCTTTTTAGATGGTGTATAACTGGTTTTTGGTGGAACTTTATTTATTGTCTTTTTAATACTTTGTCTAAGTTTTCGGATATTTTTAAGCCTGGATTTCATAAACATTTTTACATGTTAAAGTTTTCAACTTTGTTTATATACCATGGCACCTTCTTTATTGAAAATATCGGTTTTTACCCGTAAATCATCATTGCATTGTTGTGTGAAATCAAGAAATATATATCCATGTGGTGATTTTGTAGCATCTTGAAATGCACTGATGAGAAAATTACGATTATTAGGGTATGCCTGTCGAGCAAGAAAATCAATAACTGTTGCATCTCTAGGATTCTTGAAAATAACTAAATATTGAACATTTAAATTCCTTGTTCGATGTGCGCCACCCTGATGAAATAGATTTTGAGTAATAAAGATCACAGTAACACCAACATGTCTACTGATTTTTGTGAATAAATTATTAAAATCCTTTTCTTTATTAGCTTCCTGATACAAATCATCAATAATGATGACATCACCTTTCCTTAAACGACTTGACCAGTTTTTATCGAAACCCTTTACTATTTTCATGTTTTTCAATTTACAGAAATTATCTTGAGTTAATCCATGTTCTTCATCTGCACCCCTATGCCAATAAATCTTGTTGAATTTTGTTTGAAATAAATTAGATTTCAGTAATTTACACACAAACATAGTTTTATCACTACCACTTGGGCCGACGATTTGATATACAGCATCATTTCTTAATTCAATTATTAATTTGTATAATTATAGGTTTTTGTTTATATTATATGATTTAATGAACTCTTCCTAAAAACTCGTATATATAGCTTAATATTTCTTTATTGTTTAATTATGCTATCAAATATAAATTATAAAGGAACTTTCGATGTATCAAAAATGACGTTTCCAAATGGTAAACCACAGCAAATTGTAGATAAGAGTGGAAAATATCCTATAATATTTTTCAAATCCGGCAAATGCAGAATCATGGGATGTAAGAAACCTTTAGATGTCAATAAATTACAATATAGAATAAAGGATATTAAAATACAGTCAATTACAGTTACCATGGATATAGGACAATCTATCAATCTATACAACATGTCAACAAAATGTCTTTGTATAATCGAACCAGAATTATTTCCTGCACTGAGGCTTTTAAAATACAACCCAATGTGTGTTAACGTGTTTGCTAGTGGCAAAATAGTTATATTAGGGGTGCGAAATCTAGAATACAAAAATATTGTTTGTGACATACAAAATGAAATCACCGGATTGGTCGATATCTGATTGGCCAATGATTGTTTAAAACAACTTGGTTATTCATTTAATTTCATTTTTAAAATGGAAAATATTATGTATGCTATGCCAAAGAAAAATATCGCTGAATACGGTAAATTTATCTTTTTTTATTTTATTTTTTATATTTTATTTAGACCAATATGTCCCAATGATAATAGATCGCATTATTTATTACTATCCTCAAATAAAGGAGATTTTGAAGAATCAAGAACCGTCAATGCATCAACAGTTAATATATAATGAAACAAGAATCGATATTTCCAATCTGATTAGGCAAGCCCTTTGGGATAATGAAATAAACCGAATGGTCAAGGAGATGGAAACTGAATACTCCTGCATTCTGGGGTGTAGCTGTTGTGATTTCAGATATCAGCGCTATGTCGAATGGAATCTTACAAATTCAATACGAAATTTTCAAAAAATGAAACTTTTACGACAATAAATGTATTTTATTTTGATTGTTTTGGTAGTTTTATTGTTGGTAATAAATGTTTTTGTATTTTATTTTTGTTGTTTTGTTAGTTTTATTTTGGTAATAATAATAAATGTTTTTGATAGTAATAGTTTTATTTTGATGTTGGTAACAATAATAAAAATAGTAATTTTATTAGTATCATAATAATAATAAAAATCATGATAATTAAAATAATAATAACAATAATAATAATAATGATAATAAAACACGTGATATTAATAATACATTTTATATAGATGGTATGTGTAAAATCATATATGTAAACTCAATGGGTTAATTTAGATACAGTTTTCCAGTCACGCACTTATCTTGCAATTATCATGCACTTATCATGCATGATTCTGATTGGTTAATCATTATCTGTCAAGGGTATAAAAGTGCGTCACCACATTATAAAGATCATAAATCAAACATGACCAAGAAAATAAGTGTCCAACCAGTTCAGATGTTCCACAATTATAAAATGTATTTTTTAAAGGAGCCTATCAATATGCAATTGGCAAATCCAGTCAAACTCAATAAAACGCAATTTCAATCTCTTGCTGGTACTCTCTCAATGTTAGATATCAAGGATATTGATAATACATTCAAAAAGATCAATTCCAATTTAAAATGCAATGAAAATGCTTTCTTCACGAGTCAATATACCAGATATTATGATGCATTTACAGAAATAGGTTTCAAAGAACAGGAAAACTGGTATATAACAATATCAATCCAAGGATATAAAGCAGATCAAAACGATGTGCTTTCTCCAATCTGGAAAATTGTTACTGCTAGACTTTCACAGTTATTTTAATGTATAGTGTTTAATAAATGTATTAATGTTTCTTTGTTATTCTATAAACAAAATTATAATTAGTTTTAAAATAGTGTTAAAATGATGTCTGAAAAAGGTAAAATATAAAATATAAATAATTAATTAATTTTGGTTTAGAATATTTAATAAACTTTTTGTTTGATAAACTTGAAGAAATAACCGGTGTAAAAATTAGAGATATGTTGACTCTAGTTGAAGCATTGAGTAAAGAATCGGATTGCGAATCTGAATGTCAGAGTGATGAAATTGTTAATGATGGAGATACTGAAATTATTAATGATTCTGAAGAAATTATTAATGTTGAAGAAGCTACCAAAATTATTAAAGATGAGCCTACCGAATTTAAGAATTGTATTGATCATGTTATAGAAAATATTATGATAGAATCTTGTGGTGATGAAGAATGTACATGTAATAATCAATAAATCTTTAAAATATAGTTTTTTATTAATAAAAATAACAAAGAAATATTTATTAAAATCTATGATAAACCTTGTTACATAAATATAAAAAAGATACTCCAGTGAATAGTTTTAATAAAAATTTGCAATTCTCGATATAAATATCAGAGCGTTTGGCTTCTGCGGCAACTTGAATAATAGCTGTCCATCCACCGTTTGATTCTACCCACGGATCAATTTTTGTTTCTATCACCTAAATAATAATAAATTAATAACAATATAAAGTAATATACCTCTATAGACCATTGGAAATAATTTTCATAATCGGATCCAGATTTTAATATCATGTGTTTCATGTACATTAATCCTACTATTATTCGCATCCATTTATTATTTTCATCAAACATGTAACTAAATATTGATTGAAATGCCTTCTTTCTCTCCAACGGTGGCAGATTGAGAATTTTTTCATAATCGAATGGGATGTCTTCAACGATTTTCTCGGTACGGTTTACCATAAATTTCATGTTTTTAATGATTTCATCTTCTTCTCTATTATTAGAGACCAGCTCATTCAACAAAGTTATAAAAAATTTAGTTTCTGGCATTTTATAAAAATATTTGAAAGTGTAAGCTTATTTATACTATATTCGACCAATCAGAATCATGTAATACTAAGAAAATATGTAAAAATATATAATGGAAATGGCAATGATGATTTGTTGGCACTGTTAACTTCTTTCAAGGTGTTGCCGCCACTGTTAACTGGGTGTTGTTGTAATTTCATTATACGATTGAACTGATCAGTTGTTTTATTAGAATAAAATTTTATACTATATTGAACTTGATTCATCATTTTTCATTAAGTTTATGATTTTCTTTCAATTCTAATATTGATTTTCTTAATTCATTTTTGATAGTACCAATGGTCTTATTTAAATATATAATATCATCATATAATTCGTTTTTAGCTCTTTTTAAAGTCTCATATGCATGTTCAAATCGGAATTCTAAATTACTCATTCTTTCAGATAATCTTTTGACTGGAGTTTTCAAATATCTAGGCCTATCTATCATATACAAAATATCCATCAATACAGCGGTATCAGGACATACACATCTTGTTGAATTTTTACCTTGAACGGTTACAACAATTGAGTTAGCCATATTAAAAACTAATAATATTATTAAAATTTCTTTAATCATTTTCAAAACATTATAAATTAATATTTATTGTTTATAGCTAAAGATGTGTGTGTGTGTCTAAATTAGTATAAAAGCAATTGTTATTTCAATTTTTATCATTAAAATGATTGTACCGAGCGCAGTTCAAGCTATGAATGAAATTAAACATTATGGTAATTTACTATTACTATTATTATTATTACTTGTTTTTTAGATGATTATTTTAAAGTTATTAAAGAACGTCTGGAATTCTATTATCCAGAAATACATGGAATCATGGATAAGCCAGCATCAATAATTCCAGACTTGATATTCAATCATACATCAATATGGATATTTACTGTAATCGATGAGTTCCTATGGGATATCGAACAAAACAATTTGTCCAAAGATATGGAACCCGAATACCCTTGTGGTGATGGATGTCATTGCTGCGCTGCCAGATATCGGAAGTATGTGGAATGGGCTTTGAATAAAGCTCTTCGACAATACTACTATAGTAGAATTATCTCTTTATAATAAATTTGTTGTATATCTCGTGGTTTTCATTATATAGTAATAATGTTAATAATAATAATAATAATAAAAAATAATAATAATAAAAATAATAATATTAATAATATTAATAATAATAATAAGTAATAATAATAATAAAATAATTGACTTGATTAAAACAAACAATTTAATTTAATAATAATAAAATAAATTTACAAAATATATACTACTTATAAAAATAAGTAGTAAATTAAAATTTAAAAATGTTTAAAAATAATATGACCTTGAGAAATTTTGAATGACCTTGAAAAAATGTGATGAGTCATCCAATGACCTTGAATGAGACATGGTCTTTGTTTAAATGACCTTGAATGAGTCATTGTCTTTGTCTTAAAATTTTTTTGTACTTTTGGACTTAGAAAAATTTTCTTTCAGCGGGGGGGGGGGTACTGTGCTGGAGATGACATGTGCTGGAGATGACACATCCCACTACTCATTACAATAAGTTTATTAACAATACAACGATATAAAAATATTTAATTTCTCATTAATTATATTCAATACAATTTTACCTTTATGATCAACAGTCTACAGACCGAAGACCTTACGAAAACATGCCTCAAACTGTATATAAATTTCATTCAGCTTTAACTTGTTAATCTTTTATAATCTCCTACTTCTTATATAGAGCTAAATCTCATTAATACACTCCTGGTCTCCGAAATCTTAAAAAAACTTTAAACTTGCTAGCTAAACTAATTAATTAATTAGTTTGTAATTTAAAAAAAGCACTATCTGTGAGATTTAAATTATTATATTCGTATTTATCTTTCATTTGCTACTTGTTAATATATTTTTCCTATAGAAATTTTGATTTTAATTAGTTTTAAAACTTGAAAACAATTGTTAAAAAAATCAAATGAAACAATTAAATCTTTCTAAATTATTCGTCAATCATTGAAATTTTAAATTTTATTTACATTCCATTTTAAAATTTTTATCAGAACTTAAAGTTTTTATTTTTTAAATGCACTCATTGCATCACATATTCAAATTTTTTCGGTACTATTTATAAAATTAAATTTTTATATTTTCTTTATTTTTTTTGAGTTAATATAAGCATAATATAAACTTAAATAAAATTTTTATACAATTTAGTTTACTTTTCGTTTAATTATTTCATTAACAACAAACATATCTGAACATATTATAAATAAATACTTTGTAAAATTTACACAGCTATTTAAAATAATCAATTTAAAACAAAAATCTTCATTAAAACTGTTTCAAACTGTTTCACAGTTTAGTCACTCAAAGAAAAGAAACTTTACAAAGTAGAGAGAAATGAGAAATTTTTTTAGAATTTATATAATTAACTGGAATTATGAAAAAATTATTTTACTTTACAGATAAAAATAAAAATAATATGGAGATATTTTATCTCGATTAAACGCGTGTTAAGAAATATTTAATCAATTAAGAAAATATTAATCTGATTTAAAAATTAAAAATTATAAAATACACAGAAAATCAATAAAAATTACAAAATTTATATTTTAAATAAATATTTTTTAATAAAAATACAAAACTTTATTTATTATATAAAATAAAGATTATAAAACTAATTATGCTCGATTTTCAATAAGAATAAATTAACTGAAAATTATATGTTTCTTGCCGTTAATTTTTCTATATATATATATAGTTAATTTAAACAATTTCACATTTTATATTTTAAAAATATTAAAAAAAAAAAAAATTTCTAAGTAAAAATGATTTTGTACTAAAATTTTATTTAAAAATTATTTTGATTGGATAAAATATATAAGTTTGATTGATAAAAATATCTATAAAAAATTATAATAATCTAAAATTTCCACAACAATGCCTTTCCTCAAAATTAAATTTTTCACACCGTTGCAAGTGATAAATTGCAACAAAGTCAATAAAATATTTAATAAACATGATTTATTATTATTATTATTATTATTATTATTACTATTATTGAAATTAATGAAGTATAATTTTTAAAACTATGGTAACAATAAATTAATGCGACAGTGTAGCATTCTAAAATTATATTATAAATAATAACTTCAAGATAAATTTATAATAATAATAATATATAAGTGAGAAACAAAATAAGCCCTTGCTGCGAATTAATAACTATATTTTTGAAAAAAAGTTTCGATTATTACTTCGCAGCAAGGGCTTATTTTGTTACTCACTTATCTGATATATTAATTTATGCTGCTACAAAGGAATCGCCGTCTTATACTTATAATAATAATAATAATAATAATAATAATAATAATAATAATAATAATAATAATAATAATAATAATAATAATAATAATAATAACAATTCACAAAATTTAAAAAACCAATTTTCTCTTTACCAACAGTTTGTATTGAATTTCATTTCCTAAACTGTTTTCTGAAACGAAATATAATTTTTGCAAAGCAGTAAATAAAGGTAATTATTCAAATTAACGCCATTGAAAGAAAATGCCAGCAAATCCAGTTAATATTGTCCACATGAAAACAAAAACAAAAACCAGATGGTTTCGCAAGAGTCTAGTCGATAAGATCTCGGAATTAATCCATTTAAGAGTATAAATTGGTTTTTAATTCTTTTAAAATACAATTACTGATGTCGCAGGAGATTCTAAATACCTCTAATAATTTGTTTAAATGTTATAATCTTTTATAAAGCACTTGAAAATAAATCAATCATTAGTCTAAAGAAAAAATGAAAATAAATGAAATTGAAACAGACCAATGGTGATTAAGTTACAAATTTACTGTAAAAATTGAGAAATTCTATTTTAATATATGAGTAAATTTCCAATAACATAAATAGAGTCTCAAGGATATTTTGATTATTTGTTTCAATTTGATTTTTTTTGGCATTTTTTCAGTCAATTCTAACAATTTTGCAGCAGTCTGTATTTTTCGATCCATGTATGATCTTTGAATGACATGAAAACTATTAGAAATATAATTAACAAAATATTGTAAACTTATACCGACTATTGACAGTAATTTTCATAATCTGAGTCCGAGTTTTAAATTTTGTTTCTGGAATCCATGCTATCTGATATCTGACCCTTTCATGTTTTCATTGAATAAGGAGTAAAATACAATTATCTTACTTTGATTCAAAGTCTGTGAGAAATCAATTGAATTGGAATTTTGCATCAGATATTTTTTTACTTATAATGTCATCATTGGATACTAGATCATTTAACAATTTGATGATAAATGTTTTATTCTACTTTAACTAGAATCTGCTTGGTGTATTTAAAGTTTAAACAAATTTAGTATTTTTGATGATTTTATTACTCATATAGACAGTCCAAATGCAATAACAATATATGATTTTGAGTGGTCGATGTGCGCGCGTTACATTACTTCTTTCATTGCTTTTCTTTATGGTTTTACTCTTTTTGAAACCATTTCAATATGTTTTTGAGGATGCAATGTTCAATATGGACATAATGACAAGGACAAAATATCAGCGGACAAAATGGCACAGACAAAAAGCTATGATGGAAAAACAGATGAAAAAAGTAAATAAAAATTAACTAATATAAATGAAAGTGAATAATGAAATAAATTTAAATCAGCGTCAGCTACGAATATGATCATGTCGTCTCTTCGAATACAAATGAAAGGTCTGTTGCTATGCGCCAAGGAATATCTCATGATACCATCTTGATCGTTTGGTACAACCTTCTGACGATGTTGACGTACATCTCGAGATAATTTTGTTCGTTTGGGAAGTAGATGCGCTGCTGAAACTGGAACATTCATCAATTCATTCTGAACAATTGATCGTGTTGTTTCTTCGGTTGTTTCCCCTCTTCTTTTCATCTCTTCTTTTGTGTCTTTCGACATCTACTTGACCATGTGGTTGTGAGTTTCAACTTCATTGACAATGTCATTATCTTTGGTGTGCATTCGCGCTTTGCACGTTCTTTTTTTCACAACACCAAAGACTTTTTCCATTACTGTTTTCCGAATGCTTTGTAAACAAGTAACCTTGAACGGCAAGCTTACGATTTCCCTTCTGTGATGTAACGAATTCTAGCATTTAGATCAGTTTTATTCTATTTATTTATAAATTAAAATCAGATAATTATATTAGTTTACAATTGTAAGAATTTAAATTCAACATCAATTGAATATTCAAACATCGTTTTTAATTTTTGACGAATTGGGTATTTAAATATATAATATAAATATATATTACCTATATAATATAAATATAATATAAATTTACTTACTTACGTACTTATTACCTACTTATTTTTTAATTTATTTAATATAATTAATTGATTTAACATCTCCCTTATTAATATAACATTAATATTTTGTCCTCATTTTGTCCTCATGACATTTTGTCCGTGACATTTTGTCCATTGACATTTTGTCCGTGACATTTTGTCCACTGACATTTTATCCGTGATATTTTATCCGTGTCATTTTGTCCGCTAACATTTTGACCGTGTACTTTTGTCAGTGCCATTTTGTCCGTGCCATTTCGACCATGCCCTTTTGTCAGTGCCATTTTGTCCGTGACATTTTGACCGTGTACTTTTGTCAGTGCCATTTTGTCCGTGCCATTTTGTCCGTGCCATTTTGACCGCGCCATTTTGTCCGTGACATTTTGACCCTGCCTTTTGTCAGTGCCATTTTGCCCGTGACATTTTATCCGTGCCATTTTGTCCGTGACATTTTGTCCGGCCACCGTTCAACATGAAATCATAAGGAAACCAAAAATGAAGCTGTCAATTCTGAAATATTTTGAAGTCGATTTCTTTAATTTCGTTTTTCTTACTTTTTCTGAAAAATTATAAGTTGTTGTTAATTTTCTTAAATATTTTTTTTGGAGAATTATTTATAATATATTTTTTCTTTAAACATATAAAAGGTAATAATTTTTACATGAAAGAAAATCAGAAAAAAATACTATTTTAGAGAGCACTTTATTTTAGTGTTGGAATGTTTTCATTATGTCATGGCAATCTTTTCCTTGTGCTTCTTTTGAATTTTAATTGTATTCAAATATGGACTAGAATGATAAGCGATGAATCTCTAAGTAAAGTTTATTCTGCATGCTTATGAATGATTGGAAATTGAAAACTTTTACATTGTCAAATGAGAATTGAAAAATATTTGAATTGTATTTATATCTCAAGATTTTTCGGGATTAAAAAAGTTAAAAATAAGTACAACATCTTAAAATTTCTCAAAAATGTAAGAAATACGACTCAAATCCCAAAGGGCTTAGTTTCTGATCTAGTGTATAAATTAATATCAATCAGTAGCTGCTTTTTTAAAAATATTTTTTATCAAATATTAAAACAAAATTTATTTTACTTTAATTAAATAATCACGTAACAATACTAAAGTAATTGTCATAACTCATAATTTATTCTCAACTAAATTTAATTGCTATCCACTAATTGAAATACATAATCATTAGAAAAAAAACTACAGAACAAATGTCAGAATACTCAAGTTTGTTTTAATGAGCAAAATATAAAAGCATTTTTATTTTACATTACTTAAATTTAACGAGGGAAATTATTTTTAAAACGATCTTATATAATTATGTGATCAGATAAATTTAATTATATCAGACATTAAATAGTTATATACAACTGATAAAATATACATATAATAAATATGAAATAGTAACATAAATTGAAAAAAAAATTACAATTTTAATTAACCAAAACAATTTAACTGACAAAACATATTGAGCGTCTTCTCTCAAAAAGTCTATGAAATTTGACAAATTACATTCATATATATATATATATATATATATATATATATATATATATATATAAATAATGACTTTCTTCATAATTTATTTTAATATTATAAAGTTTTTACAAGCCGGGCAGGCTTTACACTCGAATGGGTTTTGTTTGGAATAAAATAATACCCCTTAACCTGATATGTCTATGGAACTCAGAAACAAATACCCTATTTTGTTCGAGATGTTTTATTTAAAATAAGCTCCAGGACGCCACAGCTGTCTATAATGGCCTAGTGGACGGCGGACATTTCTACATCAATTTAAATAGACTAATTTTTTGCAAGATTTTGTCATTAATTGCAAATCTGCAAATTAATGGTAATAAATAAATGCTAATTTTGGTGAGGAAATATTTTTTCATCGTATTTTTATGATCATTAATTTTTAAGGGCTAATTTTGTAAATGATTTTGTGGACACATATTTTTGTTTGCACTTTTTATGAGGAATTGATACGCTGAATAAAAATATAGGCCAGTAAGTTATCATAGCAAATTCGGCAGTAGAATTTTCACTAGGCTTAAAATTAATTTTTTTTTATATATTAAAATTATAAATGAGTAATAAAATACAAATTAAAGTTTGTCCGAATAATTAAAGAGTGGTAAATTTGATTTTTTCCTTAAAGTATAATGAAAGAACATTTCTCCAAAATCCTATCAAAAAAATATGAGGATTATTTCTCAATCTATTGTCAAAATAAATTATCAAAATTATGCAAATTCACAATTTATTTCCGATATGGATTATCGTATTTTGGAGAAAGTTTTGTCAATCAAACTTGGTCAATATATTGCCTGTGTTATTGCACATAAAATTTACTTCAAATCTTCAATATTATCATTAGGCTAATTTGGTCAAGGGATAAATTAAATGACTTTAATGATCAAGAAAAAAAATTTGATCAAGTTATATAACGTAAAAACCTAGAGTTTTTTCCTGAGAGCCTAAAATTACTAGTCATAATTAAAAAATACTTTCACTTCATTTAAACATAATTTTATAACATAAAATTAAGACTGTAACTTCTCCGGAATATTTCTGTATAAATAATTCATGAAATTGTATTTCCTGGGATATTATACTTGATTAATAACTAAATAAGTAATTATAATGCATTTTTATTATTTAGTACACAACATTACCATAAACGTATACCTCGTTCATTTATTATATATTATATATGTAAATTATTATATCAAATGTTATTTTTGTATACTGAACTGTTAAGTTAACTTATATTCATACATTAAAAAGCTTTATCATTTAATAAAAAACAAATACAATTAATAATACTCATTAATATATAATATAATAAATAATACATAATAATATATAATATATAATACATTTTATATTGTTAATTATTACTTGATACGTTTAAATTTAAACTTTTCCCATTTATTTTGCTATTATTGTATAATTGTATTATTTATCTCAGAAAATATACTTCGATTAAAAGAAAAAAATAATTTCATTTCAGAGAATTCGTTTATTATCAGCCAAAAAATCTCATAATCATTCAATTTGTTAAAAATAATTTTCTTATAAATCCTCCATAAAAATAAGTACTATAAATTATTTTTCCATATGCCATTTATCAGCCTACTTTTGTCTTTATTGTGCAGAACGTTTTCATCAAAAACGAACTCATTGTATAACTTCATTCCACTAGTTAGATCAAAGAAAAATAATAAAAAACCGACAACTATAGAATTTATTTATATTTTTCTATTTTGTCGCTATAAAAAGTAATTAAAAGTTTCTATTTATAGAATATTTTTGTTTTTGTCAATATGAATAATAATCCGCCACCGTTGCTTTTAGTTATAACTATTTATTTTTCTGTTTTATACATATTTCTAATGGCTTTGGAAATGTATTGTATCCTACATATTGCAAATATGACACATTTAATAATGCAGCTTACATAGTTATCTATTTTATTTATTTCCTTAAATTATATTTTTATAAATGATTCGGTTATCGACAGGTTATTTTAAAGTTTATCTAAACCAGCCCCAGTCTGGCAAAATGTCAGCTATCCAAAATTTAGCAAATTTTAAAGGCTTTTTATAGATTTATTCAGATTTTTATATTGACAAATTAAATTTTTTTATTTAATTTTGAAAGTATTTAAAGCTTGATTAAATTAATTTATATTTAAAAAAATGTGTGAACAAAAAAAAATCCCAGAAGAAGCATAAAGCAAAACGCTTGTTAAATTTTATTTTCGAGTGATATGGACATATTTTAGGTCGAATTATTTTATATTTCATTTTATGAATAAACTTTGCGGAAATTGGTTTACATAGTTATTTATTTAAATTATATTTTTAATAATAATAATAATTATTATTATTATTATAATTATAATGCTAATAATCTTTAGTGTAGTGCTTGCAACATTTAATTTTATTAATTTTACTAAATTTTAATTAAATTACAAATGCGTTATTAAAAATAACATTTTCTTTGCGATTAACAATCTATACCATCTAAAAATTAAGTCCACGTTCACTTCATATGTCAAAAAGCCACCTGGTTCTTATTATTAAAAGACGTAAAACATTATATATCCGAATGCGAACGATGCAAACAACACTAAACCAGATACACTTTATCAACATGTTCGAGATTCGACACATTGACCTAGTAGGCAAATTCCCAGCAGATGACAGATTCTGCTACATACTGACAATGATCGATTTGAAAACACGCTGGTTTGTGGTCGTTTTTGCCGCTAGACATCACCGCACACACTAAAATTTAATTAAATTACAGATGCGTTATTAAAAATAACACATATTTAATTTTTGTCTAAATATTGTCACTTTTAACATGATCGCCAGTTTTTTCAATTTGAAACTTACAAACAACTCATGAAAATCAACCATTTCATTTCATTTCATCAACCATTCATTGACAATTTTTTACATCAAAATTCAATCGTGGAAATTGCTGTTTTGTTCAATGCTCGCTTCGACATATTTAAGTCAGCTTGAAACTAAATCAACTCATTTCAAAATCGAAACGGTTCAAACTGATTCAAATAACAAATTATTGTATTCTCCTAAAAAGAAATATCATGTTCACATTACAATGTCATTAAAAGAAAAACTCAAGAATTATACTTGAAGAATGTTCAATAAAAAGATCAATTAATAGCTGAACCAGTAAACATTCCTCACATTGTCGTTTCTCAATTCGATTCTACTCACAACACTATCAGACATGAATAAACACAAAACCTTGATATCGAATGCTCCGTGGCCAACTGGCCAATAAACGAATACAATATTCAATTGATCAAATAAACTAATTAGATTTATTTATTTATTTTGGATGTTATTGTTGTGTTTAAATTATATATTTAAATTATATCATAGTAAAATGCAAGTCATAAATGAAACTACTTGATAAAAAGGATCCCATTTCCAAATTCATATCAATTTTTGACAAACTAATTTATCTCATTTTTCTAAAAATTTCCTTTTAAAAACCAAAATAACATTTCTTCAGTTTGTATTGTCAATAAAATAATAAAAAATATTTCAATTTTCAATATAAAAAAATCATTTTATTTTCATCATTAAAACAATAAAATCCGTTATTTACTAAGTACCTTTCAGACGTCTCCTTTCCGACTAAATGAACCGATCAGAAGAACTTGTTAACAGCCGAGAGATAATTTTGAATATATATTTATATTTAATTTCATTTGTCACGGTGATTGGGATCGGAGGGAACGGTTTGGTGATTTTTGTCGTAGCGAAATTCTCTAAAATGCAATCCATAACAAATATTCAGATCCTCAGCTTAGCCATAGCCGATTTTCTTCATCTCAGCGCCATTCCTCAGTTAATACTACAAATGAAAAATCATTCATTTATTGCTTCAAATATTGCATGCAAATTGTATTGTTTTATTAGCCAGGTTAACTTTTTCGCTGGAACTATAACTCTCACCGCAATGAGTTTTGATAGATTTCTGGCAGTCATTTATCCTTTTAATTCACAGAACTTTAGGTGTCCAAGAAACGCAATAATAACAGTCATTATTACTTGGGTATTGTCTATTATTCTAATGATTCCTACATTCATTAATGCTAGCGTTAATAGCAAAAATTCCTCTCGAATTGTTTGTAGTCAAACATGGCCAAACACCAAAGCAGAATTAGCTCTTTTACCAACGATTTCATATACTTTCTTTTTCGGTTATGCTTTACCGGGAACTTTGATTTTTATATTTTACTTAGCCATCATCTCTCGTCTAAGACAACTTAGAGAAAAAAGTAAAAAAAGAAAGAATTCCATCACATCATCGAATAAAACTACAATTTTGGTTTTGAGTATTGTCATTGTATTTTTACTTTGCAATTTGCCATATTGGATAAACCAATGGAGAATGATAATTATTCATATTAATAATCTTAACAGGCAAAAATATGTTCGTGGATTATTAACAAAAGGTCTAATCAACCACACCGACTTTATCAACTATCCTAACTGGATTAGGTCTCAACGTAAATCTTTGACCTTCAAGACCATTATGATATCACATTTCTGTCAGATGTCGAGCTACCTAAACAGTGCATTGAATCCTTTATTGTATTCATTTCTTTCAGCTCAATTTCGAACGTCATTTCTAGAAATATTTAGTGGAAAATGCCACCGAGCCTATAACTCATTCATTGAGAATAGATCCAATTTAAAATATGAGTCCGGAAAAGGGTCACTGACTACGACATTTAATAATTCAAAGCGGCATAACTCGAATATTTTGTGCGTGTTAGAAAAGAACGTTGAGTCAAACGATATGTATGAATTATTAGAAACAAATGTATGATCTTGAAATGTCAACGAGCGCTGAAATGTTACAATGACAGAAGCCTATCAAATAAATTTCAAGCATATTGGAATTATAAATGGAATTTTCAATTGAATAAAAATAAAGTTTCAATGTACAAACTTAACATTTTCATTTTATACTAATATATAAAAAGCTTAGAGATATTTCACTGCCAATTCATAATTGCAATGAATAGTTTTAAAGAATAAATGGAAATAAAATTTAATAGACCTTATCTTGCAATTTTTGTTTTAATTCACATCAATATTATTTATTTAGTATTATGATATTCGAATACAATTATTACAGAACTATTTGAAAACTCGATTAAAGCGAGCAAAATTAACAACTTTCAATTGTGCATTTATTTAATAAATTTATTAGAAAAATACATTGGTATATTATTTCATTTTATTGTACATTTCTTTTTATTATGACAATATATTATGGAAAATGTAATATATAGACCAGGGCTTCTCAAACGTTTTCATATAGCAACCCCCTTCAAGCATAGGAAATTTTAAACGACCCCCTCTTCCATATAAATAAATTTATATTGACCGTAGATGTAGGTGTAATATCGTGACATTGTAGAATCTACACTATAGATTTTACAATATCATTAAAGTAAGGATTAAAAAATACATACCAATTCATTTCAAATATATATTCAAAGAAAAATAAACTTTTGTAACAATTTTTCTTAAATATAAGAACGTCCAAATATTATTAACATCAAACAATATTAATTTGACGGATGTGCTTGTTTATTTTTACACAAATAATTCAATCTAGGCTCAATTTTAGTTAATGCAGTTCGTAATAAATTTTCAACGTTTATTAAAGTTGAACGATATCTTGATTTTATGTATGTTAATGTTGAAAGTAATTTGTTTATTGCCATTTGCGATAGTAATGGATATTCTAATTTTGATTTCTACACCAGCTGTCACTGAGATAAATCACCTATAATATAAAAGAAAATCAATAAATTTATAGCATATAAACACACAAACTCACCTTGAGGTTGCTTGTAAAATCGTCAATGAGACAAACCCTAAACTATAGAGACACAAAAAGTAAGAGAGAAATAAAATAATGCACATTAACTCAACCTATAATAAAACATGCATGCTAACTTTTAACATGTAGCCATCCGAAGTTGAAAAAATCCCTATAATAAATAATTTTAGACATTTTTGAGATAATTTTAGAAAGAAAAATGGCGGAAAAAATTTTTAATTTAAATTTTGAGGTTTTTGCTAGGAAATTTCGAGTAAATGAGGATGTATCTTCATAAGATTTACCCTTAAAACTAAAATTAATCTAATATTTCAGATATTTCTGTAGAAAAAAGCAAGACCTGAAATCCGAAAAAAGCATAAATTTTTAAATTATATTATAATATCTCACGTGTTAAATTTAGAATTTTTATTTGTTTCGCGTATGTGTTTTTTGCTAGGAAATTTCGAGTGCATGATGATGTATCTTCATAAGATTTACCATTAAAACTAAAATTAATTTAACTTTTTAAGACATTTCTGTCGAAAAACAACAAAACCTGAAATCCGAAAAAAGCATAAATTGTAAATTATATTAGTAAATTTTAAAAAATAATCATAAACCAAATTATTTCGTGTACATAATCGATGATTTTTTACAAAATATTTATAAAAAATATAATTATTTAATGCACATAATAATTTTTATAAGTTCAAAAATAATTTAACTCACATTTTTTGAATAATAATATCCGAAAAAAATACATATTTTTGGAGAATAGTTATTGTTACTAGTTTTCCTAAATATTATTTATAATAATATATATGAAATAGTTGATCAAAGTTATATTTAAGAGCTTGAATTATGATCATATTTCCTTATGAAATCATAATTCAACTCTTAAAATTTAACTTAAGTTATATAACAATATAAAAAACAACTTACTTAGCAGCCATTTAAAAAATGGAAGAAATCCATTCACAAAAAATTAATTCCGCTAAGTTGATTTATGTATCAACTTGAATTATAGCGGAATTTATCTCAGTGACAGCTGGTGTATTCAAAATTCACTTGAGAAAATCTGATTCACAAGCTTGTATCAGTAGATAGTTCTGCAAATTCTTCTGGTGTTTCTAAGCTCAGGAAATTTATTTCTTGCATTGTGATTGCAAAAATTTTTAATATATCTTTTTTGGAATATCGTTATCAATTATATAGTCGTCTGTAAATGGGAACATTTCTAGCTATCCACTTTCCAATCCATTCTTCCTTATTGTAAGGAGTTCTAAAACTCATATTATAGTTGAACCAACTATTTGTGTTAAATTTGAATATTAAAATTTATGTTAAATTATATCATATTATAATTAATAATATTAAAGTATTTTAAATTAAATTAATTATATTTGTGACCGATAGCTATATCAATATTAAGAATTACCACGACTCAGTTGTTTAATTTTTCAGATTTGGATAGAAGAATTTGAATTTATATTTTGTAATTTAAATAATAAATGTTAGAAGAAGATTTAAATTTAATTGCGTCTAACACATAATATTTTTTTAAACAAATGCTTCAATTTTATCTTTCAGCATAAATATATTAACATACACTCTATATAATAATTCAAGATAGATAAATAACCGATTCGATAAAAGGTAAATTATTTATCAAATTATGATTTTTAATATATTTGTAAAATAGGTTTACTGAATTTCTACTATTCAGCAAGATCTGTCCTTGGCAGTGAAAATACTCAAACTTTTGCCAAAGTAATTTTGAAAGTGACCAATATAAGAATATATATATAAATAATTAAATAAATTTGGCAACGATTTAATTAAAAGATAACGCCAATAAAAAACTCGTCGTACGACATATTTCGACAGCATAACTGTCATCTTCAGGTACACAAAACTAACTAAAAATATTATGAATTAACTTTTAATTTAAATAAATTATTTTTTTATATTAATTTAATTTTGTAATAAATAAACATTTAAAAAATATATATTCAAATACTTTTAACTAATTTAAAATGTTATTTATATAAATATTATAATTTTTTAAAAAATAATGTAATTTAAAAATTCAATTATTTTAATAATATTAGAACAAGTTTTTTTATTTAAGAAACAATACATAAACATGATTTAACATACTTAAACTATTTAAAAACATTCAAAACATTCGTAGTCACAAAACTTTGCACATTAATCTTTGGATCCAATGGCCTTTTCAGCAATGCTTTACATATTACTCGTTCCCAATAATTATTAAAACTTTTCAACAAAATTCTAAAATCAGACATTCCTATTTCACTTTTACAGTCTTTATTGGGCCTACATATATTGGTCAAACCCTTCAATCGACAATGCTCTAGAACTCGAGTACAGAGATGACGGGAAGTCTCTCCAATGTATGTGGCATTACACCCATTACATGTAAATTGATAAACGAGATCAGAACACAATCCAACAGGAGTTTTTGATTTATTAATAACCATATTGCGTACCTTGCACGAATTTGAGACGATCTTATACTCTAAATTTTCCATCTGTTTACTTAGCTTCCTTTTATAATTTGTATAACCTTCAGAGTACGGTAATACTAACACATATTTAGGCTCAATTTTTTTATATCCACTTTTAATATTATT
The DNA here is from genome assembly GCA_022537955.1 of Schmidtea mediterranea. Classification (NCBI taxonomy): domain Eukaryota; kingdom Metazoa; phylum Platyhelminthes; order Tricladida; family Dugesiidae; genus Schmidtea; species Schmidtea mediterranea. The sequence continues at coordinate 77,823,941 of CM039679.1, forward strand.
TAGATCAACACTCAATTCACATCCATTTGACAAATTACACTGAGACTTTCCAAAACATGGATCCTTAGGATTTTTAATCAATTTGTCAACAGTCTCTTTTATCATCAACAACAAAAATGAGTTAGGATAACCATTCTTTATCAACAACTCAACCAATTTAACCGAATTAGCAAAATCGGAAGATAAAGCCATGAACGATAAATCAATCCTTTCACCATATTTCTCTTATACTTAAATTCACAAAAGCTTTCTGGAGAAGTATAAAGACCAGTATCGGTTGGTTTTCTATAAATCTCTGTCTCATACTGTTTATCTTTGCGTTGAATTAACAAATCTAAAAACGCAATCGATGGCTTTCTCTCCGTTTCACATGTGAATACAATGTTCTTATGTAAACTGTTCATAAAATGCTAAAACGTCATTGCAAAAAGGTCATTGGATCCAAAGATTAATGTGCAAAGTGTTGTGACTACGAATGTTTTAAGTGTTTTTAAATAGTTTAAGTATGTTAAATCATGTTTATGTATTGTTTTTTAAATAAAAAAACCTGTTTTAATATTATTAAAATAATTGAATTTTTAAATTACATTATTTTTTAAAAAATTATAATATTTATATAAATAACATTTTAAATTAGTTAAAAGTATTTGAATATATTTTTTAAATGTTTATTTATTACAAATTAAATTAATATAAAAAATAATTTATTTAAATTAAAAGTTAATTCATAATATTTTTAGTTAGTTTTGTGTACCTGAAGATGACAGTTATGCTGTCGAAATATATTGTACGACGAGTTTTTTATTGACGTTATCTATAAATTATATTCAGAGTATGATCAAAACGTACCGGTCCATTATTAATAAAAACTTGAGAAAAAGTTGTTAAAAAGTTCTTGTATACATATTTAAAACAAATCCTTTAATATAACGGATCGCAACCATTAGGGTGACACCCGGATTTGGGTCGTTGAAATTTTAAAATGAGTCACCACTAGCGACCACTTTTGCATATGTAAAGTCATTGGATTCATAACTAATTTTAATGAAACTACCTACAGATTATTAAAAACTTGACAACTAAAATAAGTCACTTTTAAAAGTAAGGGAAAAGTACCGTGTGTTGCATTTCGACGCCAGATTGACACTTAGAAGTTGAAAACCCACACCGGAAAAAGTTTGATCGTGCGGGTTTGTAACATGAGAACGTCGTTCAAAATCTACCCTTCTGCCTTCACTTCGTCTCCGGGAAGACTTCTTTTGTTCAGAGAAGAGTTAATAGATTATAAACATTGCAGATAGTATTATAAAAAATGCAAAAGTGCATATAAACTTTTAAAATAAAATATTACAACAATTAAATTGAAAAATCTTTATAAAATGTCTAAAATATCTAATTATTTATAATTAATTTGTCGTTAACTTAACAATCTACCTACAATAGGGTTTTAATGTACTTATATTTCACACTAATAACTCAATATTTATACTGAAAAGAAAGTAGTAAAAAGTTGTGAAAACTGGCAAAAAAAGGATAGTGCTGACTACTAAAGTTGTTGAAAAAAAAATTAATAAAAAATTAATGTCAGCAATAAAAATTACATATGTATCATCGAAGGCAACAAGTGCTCAAGATGAAAAATTACTGGGATGATCATAATGATCCAATGGATATTAAAAATCGGAACACCTCAAATTATACAAAAACTGATTAGAGCAAATGTTTTGAAAGTACTATGGTGAAAAAACTTTGTAAATTGCATAACTTGCAACTGGGAATTTCAATCATTTATCATCACTCAGCTAATGGACAAAAAGTATAAAAATAAATCTGTTTTTTTAATTCTATTTAACAAAAAGATTTAAATTCTAGATTTATAATAAAAAAATATGCAGAAAAGATATCTAGAGTATATTTGATTTAGGACGTAAAATCACATAACCTTTTTACCGTGAATTGTGAGAAACTTCGTCCACAAAGCTCTGTACATTTTTATTTTAAGAAAACTTGTCAATTAATTTTTTAAAAATATTAAAATTATCATTCCTTTTAAAAACAAATTTTTATAAAACAATAGAATTTTAAAAATTAAATTTAAAATTCTTTTTACATAAAAAAATCATTTTAATCTCCAAAAAATTACATCAAATACATAATATAAACAATTTACATTCAATTATTTAAATACATTCAAAATAAATGTAGACTGAGAATTTTGAATATTATTTATAGGATTTAAAGATCTTATCAACAACGCCTCACAAGTTATTCATTTCCAATAATTACTCAGATCTTTTGTAATTATCTTGAAATCAGACATACCTATTTCTTATTAGTGCATTTCATAAAATGATCACTCATGTGAGTCAATCATTTCAGTCGACATCGCTCACGACCTCAAGGACAGAGATGATGGGCAGTTTCTCCAATTATATGAAAATTGATAAATGAGTTTTGAACACAGACCTAAAGTAATTGGAGACTTATTAGTGAACATACTACAAACTTTGTACACCATCCAAACTTGACAACTTACTAATTTTAGAATCAATAAGAACAAATCGGTATAACAGACAAAACAGTACAAAAATCATGAGAATTCAACACGCACTTATCCACAGTCTCTTTTGTCATACACTCAAGAAAATATTTAGAATATCCATTTTTTAGAGTCAATGCAACCAAAGAATCAACACCTTTGTTAAGTTGACAAACGTGAAAAATAAAGATCATGAACGAAATATTAATCCTCTCATCATATTTTGCTTATATTTAAATTCACAAAAGCTCTCAGGCGTAGTATTCAGACCAGAATCATTTGCTTTTCTATATATTTCTGTCTGATAGGCTTTTTCCTTCCGCCTTTTCACCTTAATTATGACTCTTTATTTGCTATAGTAGCCTGTAACCTAATTCACTGAATTACATGTTTAACCTCCATTTTATGTACTACTCATGGTACATATATGACAGGTTCAATTTTAACTATTAAACTATATCTTGTTTTAAATTTAAAATTTGTTTCATTATTTTCTATGGTTTGAGAGTTGAATCAAACATCATCCTAAAATAATTCCGAATTCTAAACCAAGTGCTAAATCAAGTTGAAAAAGTGGTTAATTATCAAAAATACAATTATGTCACATAAAATCTTTTGCTCCAAGATTGGGATAATAAAATACAAAGTTTCATGACAATGCATGTTTTATAATAAAAATAAAGAAACCACAAGTTGTCGGTACATCGGTTATTCAGATATCCTCTTAATTTAGTAATAAAATTCATGATGCACCAAATTTAATTTAAGATTTTTAGACTTTGCGGAAATTATTTTAAGAATATCTAACAGTAGAAACATTATTGGTTCTTTTTTCTTCCTGTCTAATACATATGCATGGCTAAGCCTCGGCTATTTCACAGTTGCATCAAGCTTTTCAACAAAAACCTCCAAAGAAGACTTAAAACGCTTTATTTTGATATTTTAAAAGTTTTATATTTGAGGGAAGGTTAACCATTAAAAACGGAATGAAATTTTAATGACCTCCCTACGCACCCTTTAAGTTGAAATGTTTGCTTATATAACGGAGTTTTGTCTACGGAAGAAGTAAGACGTTGAACAATGATGATTATAATATAAATTCGGGGTCATCAATTACAGAAATGCGTAACCATGACAACTCTAGCAGTGAATATAAGGTCTGTACGAAAACACTTTTACACAATATTAAATTAGCAAGTTTTAACGGATTTAAATATTATTCCACGTAAAATAATAATTAATTAAAACCAAACTACTCCAGATCGAATTGTAATACAAAATCAAAAATATGTTGAAACAAAAAATGAAATATGTAAAATAAAATAAAATAATGGTAATTTGTTTGAATTTATTCGTTTAATAACTATCTAAAATTAGACATTCTGATAAAAATTGTTTATTTCGAATAATTATAATGACCACATATAAAATTATATATGTGAATTTTTCTGATGTTTTCTTATAAACAATTATACCTACCATTACTTTCTGCAATTATTTCACAGAATGAAAAAACTGAATTGATAATTTTTTTTATCCAAAAAATAACATTAAAAAGAGATTTTCCAAGTTATATTTTTAAATTATAATAATTCTTTTGTTATTAATTCTTTAATAAAGTCTAGTTTAAAATAATAATATCTTAAAACATCAACTTTTTTTTATTTATCTGTGTTCTTCAACCGATAACTTGGAAAAAGTTCATTGATCCGCAATATATATATATATATATATATATATATATATATAAGTATAAATTAAAACAAACATTTGAATTTACATTTAAAACGTCTAATTTAGTTTCCTAATGCTTTATATTTTTAATTTACGCACTTTTAATGAATTAAGGGTCAAAATGCGTCTGCTAGGCTTAAATATAGGCTTAAAATAATTATTATTAATTTAACAAAAGTGGATAATTTAAACCAAACCTAATTAATGTTAAGTTTATTTTAAATTATAATAATTTAAATGAGTTAATTTATGATAAGTTTAATTTTATGTTAGTTAATTTAAAAGATAGTTTAGTTTTAATTTAAAGCCAAGTTAGTAATTTTGACTTAAAATAAAATTGTGTGGAAATACACCAGCTGTCACTGAGATAAATCACCTATAATATAAAAGAAAATTAATAAATTTATAGCATATAAACACACAAACTCACCTTGAGGTTGCTTGTAAAATCGTCAATGAGACAAACCCTAAACTATAGAGACACAAAAAGTGAGAGAGAAATAAAATAATGCACATTAACTCAACCTATAATAAAACATGCATGCTAACTTTTAACATGTAGCCATCCGAAGTTGAAAAAATCCCTATAATAAATAATTTTATAGACATTTTTGAGATAATTTTAGAAAGAAAAATGGCGGAAAAAATTTTTAATTTAAAATTTGAGGTTTTTGCTAGGAAATTTCGAGTAAATGAGGATGTATCTTCATAAGATTTACCCTTAAAACTAAAATTAATCTAATATTTCAGATATTTCTGTAGAAAAAAGCAAAACCTGAAATCCGAAAAAAAAGCATAAATTTTTAAATTATTTTTATAAGTTTTAAAAAATAATCATAAACCAAATTATTTCGTGTACATAATCGATTATTTTTTACAAAATATTTATAAAAAATATAATTATTTAATGCACATAATAATTTTTATAAGTTCAAAAATAATTTAACTCACATTTTTTGAATAATAATATCCGAAAAAAAATACATATTTTTGGAGAATAGTTATTGTTACTAATTTTCCTAAATATTATTTATAATAATATATATGAAATAGTTGATCAAAGTTATATTTAAGAGCTTGAATTATGATCATATTTCCTTATGAAATCATAATTCAACTCTTAAAATTTAACTTTAAGATTTATAACAATATAAAAAACAACTTACTTAGCAGCCATTTAAAAAATGGCTAAAATCCATTCACAAAAAATTAATTCCGCTAAGTTGATTTATGTATCAACTTGAATTATAGCGGAATTTATCTCAGTGACAACTGGTGTAGTCGTTATCAGGTGGATAAGGAGTACAAAATTGTGTGTGTGTGTGTGTAAATGTTTACAAGGTGTGTAGCCGTGTGTCAACTGGGTATACGAAGGATACATTAGCACCTGATAGATAAATTATGGCATTTAATGGTGAAATACTTCAAGTTAGAGTCTAACTTGGTTTTGTATAAGTTTATTAGACGAATAAATTTGACATATATACATGTAAAATTCATATGACGCAACATGCACATGACTACTAATCAAAATCATACATTATTATTGCATTTGGATCGCGAAAGAGTAATAAAAAATACATCAATAAAATAAATCAAGGAAAATTGATAATAAATTGCCCAATGAATATATCATATCCAATCGACTTCTCACATATGAAAACAAGTTAATCTTGTATTCAAAAGAGTATTCAGGTTACATTTTGACTTTCACGAAATAAATTTTAACCCATGTGGAACATTTATCACATATAAAGTTTGCACTAATTGCTACCAAGGTATATTTAACAGTATTACTCAATGTATGTTTGTTATGTGTGCTCGATACATTCTATTTCATTTACATTATCATCATCATTGTATTTCTGTATTTATTTCCCCTATATGTAAATCCATCATTCAAATATTATTATTACGATATCGGTAATTTTTATTTCACCTCTATCATTGTTTTTTGGATTTATTTCCATCTATTGATGATTTACAACATTTTGTTACAACATCAGTAATTTCATTTTTATTAATATTTTCATCTTTACATTGTTTATGTATCATTATTTCTATTGTCACATAAATCATCAGTATTTCAATTCCACTAATATTTCCATCCTTTATTGTAACATTAGTAATAATTATGTAATCTGAATGGTGTTTTTGATCAAAATCCAACTATTTGTTCAAAATCCGACACAACACTGACCCCTTTCAACGATAATATCAGGATTTTTCGTGACTTTTGAGCCCAAATTTGGCTTTTTTTTTCAAAATCAACCTAAAACTGGTGTTATTTGAGTGAAATCTGACCATTAAAAAAATTTCGAAATGACCATTACGTAATATGACCTTAATAGATTGGATCACATGATCTTGATTTATTACTTAATATGACATTGACCTATTATGAAATATGATATTGACCTATTAAGTAACATTAACTTGACCAGAAAACTTCAAATTATACTTTTCTTATACTTTACCAATTATATTGAATTTTTAAAATAAAATAACGAACATAATTTATAAACATTATTTTATTATCAATAGATATAAAATACGGGGCGGATATAATCAAAAGACGAGTATACAATTATGCAATTATTAAATCAGCTATTTTAGAATTAGGTAGGAATAACTGGAATTTTTAATTAATTTTTATCAAATAATATATTAATTCCAAGTTAATCAACTCTTCGTTTATTTGTGATTTGAATTCCTTGAAAGATTAAATTTATCATTATTAATATCACAAAACATTGGCATTGAATTAATAAATAAAATAAAGCGCCAAAACATATTATACTACAGAATATTTCGACAGACTCACTGTCATCGTCAGGTAGATATAAACTTGAAACTATATAGAATAAATTACTTTTATTTAAACAAATTTCTTTTATATTTTAAAAATATTTTACTAAAAATCAAAAATTCATTTTCTATAAATTTCAAGTTTTAAAAATTAAATTTTTTAAAGATTTTATAAACTCGATATTTTAACAAAACTTTAATAAATTTGTTGAGGATATCTAAATAATAGAATAAAACAATTAATAAACATGTAAAATGATTGGGGAAACAGGGATAAGTGATTAAGATGTGGATCTGGAGCTTAATAAAAATGGAATGGAAAAGAAATGTCGAATAACGAGAAAGGAATAAGAGAAAATCAATAAAAACAGAAAATTAAATAAAAGAAGGTCATTTATAATTAACAAGTGCAAATTTAGGAAAACAAAAGCAAAATTTGCACATTATCTCGAAAGCCCTTTCAAGCTAAGGGAAGGAATGTTGTTTAGAAATCCGGGAAAGGGCATCTCTAAAAAATTATTTATCTGGACAGCTGTCAGTGATTATAGAAGCTCAAATTGAATTAGCGGTAAAAGATATCAGAAATTCTATTTGACATCAGTAAGTATTATTGGATGACGGAGTATAAAAAGGAAGCGCAATTGGAATCAAAGGGACAAAAAAGAGATTAAAGAGAAATTGGACAGAATTCGACGAATAATTGGAAAGGAGAAAATTACAGAAAATTATTGAAGAAAGTATTAAAAAAAAGTTTGGAGAAAAGGGAAATTTGAAACAGAAATTAAGCGAAGTCAAAGCAAAGCAACTAAATCAGAGTTACCGATCTCAGAAACCCGTCACAGTAGTCAAGTGATCGTGAAATCCAATTGATCCGAAAAGTGCTATTCTTCCCGAAGGGTCGTAATAAGCACCAAATTGTGATTAATAGATAATTCTTTGTGTCATTTTAAATTGGAGATAAAGTGTGTTAATCAATAAAGTTTATATCGTTTGGAGTTCATTACTGTTGTTTAAAAGCACGCTTGGAGTCAGATTGACAATACATCCTATTCAAATTCACCGACAACCCCAACAAATTCTTAATAAAAAATCTTAAAATTTTTAAACAAAACTATTTTTTATTTATTTTCATACTGAAGCATAAAATTACGTTTGCTAAATTTAAGCAAATTGCTAAGTCGACTGTGATCGAGAACTTGTGAGCGGAAATGACGGGTAGTCCTTCCAATGTAAGTGGCAAACCCAAGAAATAAATATTAATAACCACGATCTGAATATCATCCAAGCAAGACTTGAAATCTATCGTTAAACCCGATGACGATCTTATAATGCAAAATATAAACCCAAAAACAAACCTCACTATGTAAATCAAACAAAGCTAATTCAATGATTGATAGTTTTTCATTCATTGAATTTCTACATCTCTTTCTCGATTTCAAAATCCTTCTCCTGAATACTGAAACAAACAAAGAGTAACTTTCAAATTGATTAAAACAATCACAAAAAATTGGCATTGAATTAATTGGCACTTTATTTTATTTATTATTATTAATATATAATGAAACTTGAAACTTTCCATCATTAAAAAATAATGTCAGAAAATAGAAGATTAATTCTAAATTTAATAAATCCTATATTTGATAGACAGTTTCCTAATCTGACATTAAAACTTATAAAAAATTAATTATTAATATTGAAATTATAAAAGTTACGAAAATTTTATTTTTCCATTTATTATTATTTGTGAATTTTAAAACTTCATTTATGATATTCAAAATAAAAATTTATTAAATTAATAATAAAATTAAAATTTATAAAGCAATCTTTAAAAATCTTTACGATTACAATTTCCTGCTAACAACCCTTAAATTTAAATTAAATAACGTAATTTTAAATTTTAAAATTAAAAATAGTAATTTACAAATCATTTGAATTAATTTTTTGAATGATTTTGGAACTTTAGATTTCTCAATTAACTCCCAGTAAATTTCTTCCAGATTAAGATTTACACAATATTTTATATTTATTAAAAATAAATTGTACATTATTTTATTCGATTACAGTATATATTGTATGTATTATTTTTAATCTAATTTTTGTTATATTTAATGATTTTTGATATATAGTTTTTTGTTTACTTTGGCTTGATGATGAGTAGTAGGATGTGAGCCCGTCAAATACAAGCCCCCCTTGAGTTACGTAATTATTACGTAACATTTGACCTCTGCACGCGCTGTTGCTACCTGGAGATTGACTTCTGTCCACTAGTTGCTACCTAGTAATTGACCTTTGGTCAGTGACCTCATGATTACATAACTTTACCACTGGTCAGTACACATTTATTATGTCACTGGTCATACTTATTATGTCACTGGTCACTACTCGGAGACTGATACCTAACTGTTATTATGTCACGTAGTTGTGAACCAACACACCTACCACACACCTACCTTATTATGTCATGCAGTTGTAGACCAACACACCTACCTTTTAGAACCTTCCACACACCTACCAACTTCCACACACCTACCTTCTAGAACCTTCCACACACCTACCTTCTAGAACCTTCCACACACCTACAATCTTAAACATTTCACACACACACACACCAACCAACCGCATCCATCCGCACCGATCCACACCGATCCATACCAATCCATACCAATCCGTACCAATCAGTACCCATCAGTTCCCATCAGTACCCATCAGTACCCATCAGCTCCCACCAGTACCCATCAGTACCCATCAATACCCATCAGTACCCATCAGCTCCCATCAGTACCCATCAGCTCCCATCAGTACCCATCAGCTCCCATCAGTACCCATCAGCTCCCATCAGTACCCATCAGCTCCCATCAGTACCCATCAGTACCCATCAGTACCCATCAGTACCCATCAGTACTCATCATAGCCCAACCAAAATCACTCACTAGTACTATTCAAAATTTTATTAAATATAACAAGTTTGTTTCACAGTGAAAAGAATATGCTCAACATGAAGCATGCAATTCATACTGCAATCGTAGTAGAGAAGGATGAATTCAAATGTAAGTTATCAAGTATTTGATCAATCAGTCTCTTCTGCAATCGGCGTCTTCTGAATTTTCTTTTGCTTGATCTGATATGATGATTCATCGGCGTCGTCATCCGGCATTGCAAATATAAATTATGCAGTAATAAATACTACGAACTAAGCTCTGATTTGATTTTCTAAGTTTTCTAAATTCTATTACGACTTTTACAAAGGCAAAAGTCAGGTTAATAATATTGAATTTAAAGATAAATTACGAATGTAGTCTGAATCATTTCAAACAAAAAAAATAATTCTGATTTCAATGAAAAAGTTTAAGTTAGTTTAAATATCCATAATCTTAAATTAATTGCAGAAGTCTGGTAGAATGCCGTGCATATGGTAATACCATATTTTAGCTGAGTGCAGGATATTGCTCATTGCACATTCTTTAAGCAGACCTTCTGTTTGAAGTGTTTCAATGCCAAGTTTACAAATAAGATCATAAGTTGATGGAGGAATCGACCATAATGCCCCAATAATACAAGTGTAAAGCTCTACCTGATAATCAGGTTTGGCTACCTGTAATTCACTCTGAAGCAAGCTATATTTCTCAATATTTGCCTTATCAGTCAACTCAAAATGTGAAACAGAATCCATTGGACACTTAATATCAATCATGAATATTCTTTTTCTTTCAGTATCAGTTATTATAAGATCGACGCGTTGTTTAGAATTCAGGACAAGAGAACAAGAATGGTCAACCACGACAATAAAATTAGGATTTTTTAGATTATTCGTTATTATTTTTAGGCAGTCATTGTGTCTCTCTAATGTCAGTATTTGGTGAATCTTACATGACTGTAAGGCATGAGACATAGTTTCATCCTCTTTCTCACAACGTCTACAAAGTCTAGAATCCCCTTTTCTATTAGGCTTTGCATTGATGTTAAGTGTATTAGTTCGCGCTCGATGTATAAAGTTCCATGCAAATTCGCCAAGTTTACTTTTAAAAATTGCTTTATTTATTTGAGGAGATAATTTTATAGCCGCTGCAATCAATGTCGCTTTGATTGCTCAGTTGCTACTTTTGCATATATGAGTCGTACAATGCAGAGTGAAATATCTTAGAAATTGCTTTTCGAAACTTAGTCGTAAGTATGAAAGTTCCATGACTCTTTGTTATCAGATATAAAAAAACTTGCTCTTTAACAATATGAAAAGATACGGAAATTGAGTGTTCTCTTTTAAAGTAAATTATTGAAGTACGTGCACGTTGAAATCTCGTTTTCTTTCCACCATGATTCAATTTAGTTTCAGCACCATTAATCCAATCAAAACTTTGTTGTAATGTAGGCTCTTTGATTCCAAGACGAGGACCCGTTACAAACTTTAGAGAGTCAATATTAACTTTTCTCGAGTAATCGCAATTGGAAGTTAAGAGTCTGAAAAAGTGCACAATATTTTGAGAATGATATTCATCAAGCAAATCGACACACGAAGCTCCACCATTTTCAGTTGAGTTGTATAAATAAACTGTCTCAGAATTGTGCGGCAAGTTCAAAATTCTTCTCAGATGGCCACGCAATTTACTTGAGTTATTGCCACAGGAATTAGTATTTCCTTGAGAAGCTGATAAAGCCATAGTTTTAATTTCACGTGTTTGGAATGCAAATGTTAGTCGAGAATGAATAAAAATCTTGTAGGCCTTGAGTTTTTGCCAACCAAATAAACCGGAATCTGCAATTATTTTTGTGTCACTAACAACTTTATCAAGAATTGCATAGGGACTTTGATCATTGTCCTCGCCTACTGGAACACCAAGATATTGATAAAATTCTTTTGACAACAACTTTTTGATCTCCTTTTCATTTATCAAGATCTCACCATTGATGTTAACTCTGGGAAGCTGCATGTAGCCACACTTCTCCGGTCGGTATTCAAATCCTATTTCTGTAGCAGCTTCAACAGCAACATCAACAATTTTTTGAAGGTTCTCGACATTGTTTGCAACAAGTGCAATGTCATCTGCATAAGCTAGAACTTGAACTGGCGAATCACCAATCATAAATGGTTCAATACATGATCTACTTATTGCTTCAAGAACAGGATTAATGGCAATTGAGAAAAGAATCATTGAAAGAGGACATCCTTGTTTAACTTCTTTTTTGATTGAAAGATTAGGTGTTACAATTGGGCCACAGCTGTAGAAAGATTGAGTGTCGGTGTAAAGTAATTTGACAATAGTAATAAACTCTCCGCTAACGCCAATAGTTTTCAGAACACTCCACAAGTAATCATGAGGAACACTTCCAAATGCGTCCTTAATATCTAACCAAGCAATAGCTAATGGGGAATTCTTGCTATATTTCGAATGCTCAAGTGCAGAAGAAAGTATTGAATTGTGCTCGACACAACCTTCATGGACAGAGCCACCTTTTTGCCCAATATGCAGAATATCGTTACAAATCACCCATGATGTTAGGCGTGTAGTTAAAATAGACGCAAAGACTTTATAAATAACAGACAGCAGAGCTATTGGTCGCCAAGATGAAACTTTATCATAATTATCTGTCTTATCAGGTTTCGGAATTAATATAGCCTTGAAAGTTTTCCAGCTAGTCGGAATGATTTTACTACTGATGATTTTATTAAACAGGAAACTTAACAAAATACCTTCAGGGTCAAGAAGAGCAAGATCTTTGTATTGAATACCATCAATACCCGGTGAAGTGTTATCAGCTCTCTTTAATTTGTAAATAACTTCAAATGGTAAAATATCTACAAGATTGAGAACATTTGTCGTGCTTCGACAATCTTTAAGAATTTTATTCCATGAATTTGATACTGGGTCCTCGTGGCTAAATTGGTTCAGAATATCCTGAATTTCAGGCCTGACAGTGACTGGTAAGTCATTAATAGTTTTATAAAAAGTTAATTTCATATTAATTAAAAATTCTAATCTACTTTTATATTTACTTATTATATTTGAGTTTTGTTTACTTCCTAGGTATGGTTCGTGGGATTTAATTTCAGTGAAATTATTTAAGTGAGGAATTTGTCGAATAATGCTTTCAACTATTTGGTTAACATCAGCATTTTCAAGACTAATAATTAATTCAAATACTTTATTTTTACGCTGTTGTAAGTCAAATTTAATTGTTTCTTTTGCTTTTGTTAAAATTTTCTCTCTATCTTTGTTATTGATCTCAGAAACAATTGGAAGAACAGAGTTGATAATTCTTGCTATTTCTCTCAAATTAATGTTTTCAAGGGACATATCATGCGCATAGTTGTTGATGAAAGCACATATTAGAATTTTACTGAGCAAACCTGAACCACGAACATCATGTGGACATTTGCCTGCTCTAATGGCACAACCACGTGAGTTTCTTATTTCATTTATTTTAGTAACTAATACTTTACAAATAAATGTATAGTTTAGGCTGACATCAAGTGTTGTTGGATCCAGAAAGTAATGCTCGTCAGTGTTATAATCAATTACCATTAGTGTTTCCCGAGACTTTGGTGGAGCAAAAATGGCAAATACAACTTTCGCGTTTTGGAGGCACTTATAATTCAAATATTCATTCAAATAATGAGTACAATCATCAAGAATAGCAGTACACATTGTGAAACCCAAAAGAACGAAGTCTGTTGATAAACTTAAATTATTAAAATATTTTATTAAAATGCTGTCGGTAATCTTTCCATTTATTAGATTTAAATTTAATGAAATTTCAACACACTCTTTAGTGTTGATATCATCAAGTAGCTTATATATTTTATCATGTTGAAAATCCCGATCTAAAATCAATTTTTCCAAAAACACAATGAAAGTAGTGGCATGAAAAGTTGGATCATCTGAAATGAAGCAGCGGTGGAGAATACCATGATTTATTTGAAATTTTATTTTCATACTCAAGAAAAAACTATTTAAATAATCCGTAAAGTTTCCTCCTATTTCGGTTAGTCTATCAGAAATATCAGTCTTTCGAAAATCGAAAATATTACAAGTCATACGACGGGTCGAATAGAGAAGTAAACACCAATAATTTTCATTGGGAATTATGCTAATGACATGTTGAACGTCTTTTAACTGCCAAAAGTTGACGTTCTCAGTGATATAATTATTATTTTGGGCTATTAAATTGATAGTTAGATCCGGGGAAAGAACAAGTATATTCGTATTGCTTTTAAACCATTTACTTAAGAGGAATGACACACATGACGTTTGAAATTGTGGTTTAATATTAATACTGTTATTGATGTTTCGTTTTTGTTTTTCTAGAGTAAGCGCAATTGCTTTTTTAAAATTGATTCCCATCAAATTATTTTTAGGAAGGCCCCCACCGATAACTTGGGATACTTTGTTTGAGCCAAAAATTTTGAAAATCATGCACCTCTCGTCTTATCCCATCTATAAAATTGTTAGGAAAAGTGTCCAAACCTTGACTTATAAGAATTGCATAAGCACAAATAAAAGGACCGCAATCAAAACTGTTCTCTTGATATATAAGATTTTGGAAAGGGTGACAAGATGAAGCCACTTGAAGTTTGAAAATCTTATTTAAAGCAATGTTAATCTTAAGAGTAGCTTGTTTATTTTTAAACAGATTTCTATTTGCAAATATTGGGTCAATAAAATATGACTCAAGCAACGATTTGCTGTACACAAATAAAATCCAATGGGCATTGTTTATATTTAGCGGACAAAGAATAACCTCAGCTTTAAATACTGCATCTGGAATTGAGATAATATTTTCTTTAATGTCTGAAGATAGAATACTAATAATAAAGCATGGTAAATGTGCAAATGTAGGATTACTGATATGCCGTTCAAGGTATTGGTCAATGTCATCGTCGGTAAACCACACTTTTGGATCACGAAGTTTAGTATTTTTTAATTTAGTGCACTCTGCATCAGTCTCTTCAGAGATTGTGGCAGATTCTAAGACTGATGCTGGCACGTACCTTCACTTGGACATTGCCTTTGACACTTTTAGATTTTGTCTAGTCATCATTTTTTTTATTTTCTGTAATTTTTAATTCCAAAGAAGATACAGCTTCCTCGTCAATATCAACAGGTAAAACTACTTTTTTTCGTTATTTGTTACGTTAGAACTACTTCCTTTATTAAAGTTATCAATTTTATCGGTGAGTTCGACAGAGTTAACCTGTTCTTCATAAGTTATCAAATTTTCAAGAGATTCAATGAGATCAAAAATAATCAAGCTCATTTCCTTATTACAGTTTTTCCGATATTTCATTGATATCGGAAAGTTGTTTCTATTTTTAAGTAGAAATTTTTTCTTATCTCTAATAACAAAATACAATAATCTTTTTTTAACATAAGTACCATATGTTATGTTACTAAAATATTTTATATTACCCTTTAAGTTTAAATAATTTAGGTGGAAAATTATTTCAACAATTTTATTTGAAGAAGCAGGTAATGAAATAAGCCTCTCAAGTTCTATATCGTCTTTAGATATCTTAAATAAGTCGAATAATCCAAAATTAAACATAAAGTCAGAAGCATTGCTTAAATCGGGTTCTATTTTATTTGATTTTTGATTTATAATGAATTTACCACCAGAAAATGAAATATCTTTTGGAAATTCTTTATTTACCTTTAAGTGATTAATTAAACTACTTATCTTATCAGAGTCTTTGTGCATGCCTTCAGTAAAGAACATCTTTTTAATCTCTGGAAAATCAAAATAAAGTTTATCAAGCTGCGATCTTGTTAAATTAGATGACCCAATATTAAAAGATTCATTATCAGTATCTTCAGAAGTTAAAAGATCCTTCATAATAAAGTCACCATCAGCATATTTTAAGTCAGATTTTACAAGAAAGTATGGTAATTGTTTTTGAAATTTTAAATTATCCAAAGTTTTATTAATGACAGCTCTTTTATGCAGTTCGTTTTTAATAGAAACTGTTTCGGCTAATTTAAGTGAAAATACAAATGAAAATTTCTTTATTGCTAATGGAGCTTTAATCAGCTTGGAACAATAATTATCAGTATTAATAAGGTTCGAAATAATGGTTTTATTTTTATTTTGAAAATTTGTTGATTTTGTAATTATCTTTTTAGTAGCATCTGTTTTTTTAATTTCACTTAACTTGATTGAAATACAGAGATTGCCATTTCTATAGAACAAACTATCACAATCTTTTATTTTAAAATTAAGTTTCGATTTATTAATCAAGGAAAGTTCATAATTAATAAGATCAAACTTGGTCTTAGAATTTTTCTTTTTCAATAAACTTATGAAGCATGGATAATTATTAGTAATATTACGACGCTCATTTTTATTTAAAATACGTGAAAGGTAATTGCAGTTAAATCTTTTCATATTTAAAGCATCCTTAGTTTTAGTAACTTTACAATTTTTAAGCTGTGTATTAATAGGATTTAAAGGACTATTTTCTGCATTTTCTGAAACAAGATTATAATTAGATGAGATATTTAAGTCATCATTATTATCGACATTAATTTTATTTAGTATATTTAAATTACAATTATTATCATTAAAATCAGAATTACTTAATTTATTCAAAACAATATCAAATTTACTATTCATTCGCAAAATGTGCTCTTCAAGTTCCATTAGCTTCGCCGAAAGTGGCAATATTTTGTTTGAAAGTGCTTCCTTATCACATTCGTCGAACGATTTTTCAGGATCCATTGCATTAGTTGAAGGTGGCAATTGATTATCATGAGTCGATTTCTTTGATACTAAAGCATACTAGAATTGATCAAAATTTAAATCCATAGTGATAAATCTATCCTTTCCATTATTTTATTTCCAAATATTTTATTTGTAAATGAGATTTAATTATTAACATATATTTAAATATAGCGGTAAATAATATTTTAAATTTGTGATATAATTCTATTAAAACAATAAAAATATTCAATTATTATACCTAATTAAATTAATTAATAAAAATGATGTTTTAGAAAGAAATTATGTTTTAGTTCAATAGAACCATTCCAAGAAGCTTGTGTGTTATATTTTAGTGAAATTTCATATAATTATGTAAATATTTTATTTGTAAATGAGATTTAATTATTTACAAATATTTAAATATTGCGGTTAAATAAATTTAAAAGTTTGCCTCAAAAGTAAACTAAAACAAAAACAATTATCAAAATGATCCATTAAAATGATTACTTTCAACTATATTATTTGAAATAAATAAAAGCTGATCTAAGTCGATAACAATAATTGTAAAGATTTTAAATAATTTTATTGGTACATATACGCAAATGATACTTATTTAGAAATTTGTGTAATCTTTTAGAGGGAAAATTTGATTAAGAAAATTAAATGAACCAAAATTTTGACATTAAAACTATTAAAAAATTATATTTCAGAATTAATTTAGTATTCAATTTTAAAATACTACTTCTTTGGTTATTTAAGAGTTAGTTATCAACTTTCGATATTCGATTAAATATTTTTTATCGTTAAATTGGCTTCAATTATACTAAAAATTGTAATAAGGTATTGAATAATAGCTAGTATATTAATTTATCATATATAATATAGAGCCTGTTAAATATTTTAGTTTAAATTTAGGATTCTCGATATAGTTTTCATGAATTTTATATCTAATCAAAGTTCAATTGATATTACTAAAGAATTTATTGAGAATTTGACGTAAACTTTTAAGAGAACTGTATCAATTTTAGAGAGAGTATTCCAATGTATGAATATTTCAGTGTTAGATATAATAGAAAGGTTAGATTTATCACTATGGATTTAAATTTTGATCAATTCTAGTATGCTTTACAAGTTGGAATATCGAGTTTCAATGTAGTAAGTTACTAGTGGAAATATTGAGTGAGAAATTTAATCGATTAATTATGACGTAATAATAAGTTGGATATCATTTTATACAGTGTTAAAAGAAATTAATCAAAGGTAAATATTGAGTAGAAATAATCATTTAATGTTACATTTTACATGAAAATTATGAGTAAAAAATCAATTTTAAGGGATAAATTATGGCTAAATATTGAGTATGTGCAGATAAATATAGGGTTTTAATGGTCAGTAATATATCAATTTTAAAGTGAGATATTTTGGCTAAATATCAAGTATGTACAGATAAATATCGGGTTTTTAATCATCAGTAATATATCGATTTAAAGTAGATATTTTCGCTTAATATTGAGTTTGTACAGAAAAATGTAGAGTTTTACATGAAATGCTCAGTAATATATCAATTTTATACGGATAAAAAAATCATTGTTTAAACACAGTTTGAAACAAAAAAGCACCATAAAATCTGAACTACTTGAAAAAATATTTATTAAAGATGATTTACAAATTGGACTAGGGTTAAGTGACATTATTGTTGAACCAGAAATTGAATATGATTTACTACGCTCATATCGAATTATAAAAGTGAACATCGGAAGATATATTGTTAAGGAAATAATTCTTCCATCTTCTCTTTTGAAAAAATTAAAAATTACATTAAATGAAATGAAACATTCAAAAGTTCAATTTGGAGTCCAAGTAGAATTTGAAAAAGATGGGGAACTCAAAGTAGATAGTATATCAAATCGCGCTGCTTCAGTGACTACAACTTTTCTTGATGAATTTATAAATAAAATAAATGAAAAGATTGTTGAACGAACAGAATTAGTTTGAAAATAAACCGAATAATAGAAGTAAATTTCAAGGTAACCAAAGTTTCTAATATATCTAGGTTATCTGGACATAGTTATATTCCAACACCTAAAGCTCTAATAAGTAAAAAGGCAATAGTTAACGTACAAAATACCGATAATTTATGTTTCATATATAGTGTTTTGGCTGTATTGAAATCTGATTGAGATAGAGATAGAAAATATTTACCGTATATGAATGACTTGGTATACGATTCTATCGATATGTCAATGAAACTGTGTGATATTCCAACTTTTGTGAAGAAAAATCCTGGTTTAGCAATTAATGTAATGATTTATAATAACGAAAATTTTGAGGATAGAGAAGAACATATAATGAAGCATCCATATTTAAATATAATTCACCGAACAAAAGTAACTGGATTGGATCCAATTTATTTATTATTGATAAAGGATGGTGAAAAATATCATTATACAGCAGTAACTAATTTACAATCCTTGATGAATTGTCATAAAAATAATGATTTTAATGTTCGAATTTGTTGCAAATGGTGTGAAAATTGTTTAAATGGATTTTGTAAGCCAAAATCCTTTGAAAAACACCAATTATGTAAGAAAAATCAGTTGAGTACTACGCTATATACATTACCAAAAGATAAATATTTGGAGTTCAAAAACTGGTCAAAACACCTAGTTTCGTTATCTATTTTACCAAAAGATAACATTTTCAAAAACATTTGCCAATTTCTGATGGATTCTTATTAATCAACAACTTCACTGATATGACAAGTTATCATCATTTCATTGGTTAAAACTACGTTTATGAATTTTGAAGAATATTCATTTGATAATTGTGAATATTGTTATTTGTGTAATAAGAACATAGTAGATAAGGTTAGACCATTTTACAGGAAAATGTATTGGTCCAGCATGTAAAAGTTGTAATGTTAATAGGAGCATCAAAGAATTATTACCTGTAGTGTTTTACAATGCATATAATTAGATTCCGATAAATTTTAAATAAAATAAGTCGGTGATTAGCAACAAGTTCAACATTATATTAATTTTAAATGACTTTTGTTGATTTATTTAAAAAGATTAATGAAATTATGTTCGATTGAATAGTATGATTTCCTATCAATGCGGTACTAATAATATTTAGAAAATAATTTGAACATTAAAATTTGAATTAATTTGAGTCGTTGTCATTGGTAACAAATAAAACTAACCAATCAAAATCAAGTATTCTATAATTTCATTTTCAAATTATTATTTTCATGAAAACTGTAATTATTTTAATTGATAAATTTATTAGTATTTTTAACAACCGGTTTAAGTTAAATAATAAGTTTATTGTAAAATAGTCTGTACGTTTACAAATAATTTTCAAGAAAACTGTAATAATTTTAATATATTTATTAGTATTTTGAGTTTAGCGATTAAATTTTTCGAAAAATAATGTCGTCAATAGGAATAGTAACAACCAATCAAAATTAAGTATTTGGTTTGTGCGTTTTCAAATAATTTTCAAGAAAACTGTAATAATTTTAATAAATTTATTAGTATTTTGAGTTTAGCGATTAAATTTATCGAAAAATAATGCCGCTGTCAATAGCAATAGTAACAACCAATCAAAATCAAGTATTTGGTTTGTACTTTTTCAAAATTAATTTAAAGAAAAGATATTGAAATATGATTTTTATATTGTTTCAAGAATAACTTTCTATTAAAAAATAAGTTCAGTCAATAATATTTCTAATTAACAATTGCATTTAATCAATCACTAATTTTACAAGTTTATTTAAATTGACGATTAACAAATTTATATACTTTTTAATTTCAATAGAGATTTTCAATTTAATATTCTTAAATTAAAATATTTATTCATATTTTCAAACTATTTTTAACAGGTACTTAAAAATTGTCAACGATTTTTAAATATATGTATGTTTTTTTTACCAACTACTCTTTATTAAAGACATGTGTTTACTTGGTATTTAGTAATTATTGGTTTACATAATGTTATAACATATTTATCACATAGGGTTAAAAGTTATCTTTCATCTTTTAGGGTTAAAAGTTATCTTTCATTATTTAGGGTTAGAATTATTAAATATTTCATTACTTTGGGTTAAAATTGTTACCTATTTCTTCACATTGGGTTAAAATTGTTACCTATTTCTTCACATAGGGTTAAAATTCTTAACCATTTAAATAACTTTATAACAAATCATGTAATAGTTTATCCATAAATTTATCGAAAAGTATTATAATAAACCTAGTTTGAATCATAAATTATTGAAATATTTAATAGGTATCACAATTTTTAATGGTTATTTAATCAATTTTTGGTTACATAAAGCTTTAATGTTCGAAATTAATTAGCATGTTGTTAATGAATTTAAATCTAATTTTACACGTTTTGGTATTAACATTTAATTAGTATTTAGATCAAAGCTCTTATTAAAAACAAAAGTTTATTTAGATATCAATAGTATCCACATGACTGATATTGACAATGTAATACGTGTTTGTAATAAATTTACGTGTGAAAAATTGTCTTTTTTATTTTTGTGAAAGTTAAATTATTATCAATAGCATTATTATTAGCATTAATTAATCCAGTATGCGTGAATTTTTAAAAAAAAATGATATAAAACTCATGGATTCTTTATCAATTTATATAGTGAGACTTTCATTTGTAAACCCAGTGACTTATTTTCATAAAAACACTAAAAACACAACGAATTTAGTTGATGGTATCGCTAATAATTTATAGAGTCGAATGAATTTGTAAATTAGTATCCGACTAACTTGACGATTAACAAATTTATATTTGGTTTACCCATTGTTTGAAGTTTCGAAACCATTAAAGCCGGATAATAGAAACCCATAGAATCAAATACAAATATCTTGCTAGGTTTCATATATATTGCTAACCAATGTTCTCCACCGAGATGAGATGATTGAGTATTGACGATTATGGCTTGATTATTACCTAAATATGGAATGTTATCAAGAGGAAATATCCCTAAAAATTCATGTCCTAGTATTTGTTTTCCAATTCGATAGACCTGAACAGAACTACATCAATAATATTAATAATACATGAAAAACTTACTCCATGAAAAATTTTCATAAATTATCTATACATTTATACCATCCAAACCAACATTTTCAAACCAAAAATGTTTGAACTCTGTTCAAACTAGTACTGTTCTGTTTGCAGTTATTTGAACCTCATTTTCAAATACTCCATTTATTACAACACGCACCGGCTCAATCGTAGCTTTAGCAAACTTCATATCTAATCGTAAATTTCCATTTTGAGGTAATTGACTCTGATTTAAATCAAAATCGGGTGCCAAAACAAATGTAAAGAAAGGATATTTGTTTATAAAATCATCAAGAGTTATACCACAATTAAAGTTTTTATCCAAACAACCCATATTTCTCACTATACTCTGCATATATGCAGCAAAATAATTATCATTATCGTAATCTTGAGTATATGTTTCTCTATAATCACTATTTTTCGATAAAGTTAACGATGTTACTCCAAAATGTTTGAAAATTGAGCTCGATGTTAAGTAGGATCCATTATATTGAGATTCTTCTATCTCCAAATATTTGTTCCTTATAGAAAGAAGCTGAACCTTTAGCAATAGCAAATTGAACAATTTCCTTTGTTTTCAATGGATATATTGAATTAAGCTCCAGTTGATGACCTGCTAATACAGAGGGTTCAACACGAACTCTTCGCACCAATAATCTTGCATCAACTAATTGAAGAATTGGTGATGTGGTGGCACTTGTTAGTGATAATGCCGAATCAGATCTTTTCAATCTAATGTGTACATTAACACCTGGGAGTAAATATTTCGGTTGATCCAAAAAATCTAGTTGTAATGATGAGCACATGGTAAATAATTTCAAACCCTTAACCCACTTTTTTCTATCGTCATCACTATAATAACCCATATGAGTTAAACATGTATTTTTAGTATCGCTATTATAATTTATAATAGTTTCAATTAGAGCTTTGTGAATATATGTACTCTTACCACCCTCAATCCTGATATTATTAAATCCGAGAACTGCATCTTTAAAAAGTGTATGAAACAAGAAATTGTTTGGTATTACATCACTAGGTTCACCCAACGGTTTTCTATCTTTATCTACAACTTTGATCTGCACAGTTAACAATTTATCGTTCAAATCTATATATTCCGTTTAGGAACCGTTAATATAAAATTCAATATCAGTTCTACTATCCATAATAGAATTCATCGGGAATACGTCTTCAAAGGCACCCATTTCAATTACCGCCTGGGGAGATGGTCTATCAAATAATCACAATTCAGATTTACCGCAAATCATTTTTGAAATATAGTTCCATGTCCTTTCATTCGTTTGTTTATATGTTTATGATGTCTTTTACGTTTTTGAGCCGGCACCGGCACCGGTGCTGGTTCCTGTTTTTGAAACATACCTGCAACACTAGATAGAACTTTCCCTAACTCGGTAAATGCATTTGATTTTAGAGATGGTAATATTTTCTGCTCATTCATTATCACATCTTTTGTGGTTTTCATACCAAAACTACCAATGCGTTTAAGAATAGGAAGTGCAAATCTACCAATTGTTCTCAACCATCCTGATCCATACTGTTTACCAATAAAATATGGAAATTCGCCACCACTTTGGCTACCACTATACATACTAATAATATCGTTATTGGCCATCTAATTTACGAAAATGTAATGTCAGATGAGTTTTTGTATCTTTACTAAATTCAATAAATTTACCGCTATCATCACGAATATTTATTTCTATATTGTTTATACATGATGTTGATACCGGTAAGTACATAGGATTATCGATATTTATATTCACAACTTCATCCTGGTCATGTTTATCAACCCAAACAGATTTCAATAGATGAACCAAAGAATCACCAACAATTATAGGATCGATGATGTTAGTATATATGAACATTTGTCTATGAAGGTTTATTATTTTTGGTTTGAGTACATCAAAAGCACTTGTCCTATATGTTTGCTTATCTAATCCCAATGTATTAGCCAAACTTTTATCAAATGTAACTTCACAAATGTTATTATTCAAACTGAATTTACATATTCCATCTTTAACAAATTCAATAGTTTTAAATATATGTAAACAATTGAATGAAATATATTTATGTAATTCTTCAAGTGTTTCAATATATAAATCTTTAGTAAATGTAAATGTATCTTCGACCTCATTAATATATGATACAGTTATTTTGATGTGTTCATTCACAGGGCCAACATCAATAAAAGTCTTGAAACGTATTAGGTATTCAGTTCCAGAAACAACTATGTTAAGCTTATCACTACCCATTCGCTTGGCATATTCAATACTTTCAAACTTTATTGTAAATGGACTAAAATCACAACTAACATTCAAACCATCTTTGAAAAACATGCAACTATTTTCATCTAAAATCTGATTCGGAATTAGACAGTATCGATCAATATTATTGATTGAGAAAATACCACTACATGTTTTTGGTACACGTTTCTTGTAGCTTATTTTACAATGACTATAAAATGGGAATGTATTGTACACAAATGTAAAGTCTTGCAAAGCAACCTTCCAATTTCCATGTAAATAAATGGGAATTTGAAGATCAACCATAAATTTACTTGCTTGATTTTCCGGATGGATTAGTGGGCAACTGTTGCTCGGTAAAATAGTATAGAAACTCATTTTACTAAGTCTTTTGATGATATCCATGAGGGGTTTTGATATCCATGCCATTTGACATAGTATTGTTTATCCTTACCCACCATTTTAGTTTTCAATATTTTCTGAATTCTGAACACTGTAGGTTTGGAAATAACTTGTAATTCCTGTTCATAGAATTTACCCTGTATTACATTGTTGTCACTATCTTTAATAACATACATTACAGGACTCTGTTTAGTATTAATTTTAGTAATTTGAAATACCTCATCACTCCAATTACTATCGAAATCTTTGATGAAAGGTGAAGCAGATATTTTACTAATTCTAACGTGATCACCAACTTTATATTTTGGTTTTGTAATAGTAACTTCTTTAGACCGTATTCGTGTTTTTGAGCTGATATCTACGGGTCTCGAACCATTCATACTTCGATGTGATGAATTATTATAACTAACAAGTATTTTCGGTAATACATTTATTCATATTTTAATACCTTGATGCACGAAATATTTCTTCAATCTATCCCTCAATGTCCGGTTAAATCTTTCAACATGAGCAGCTTTGTATTGAGAATGTACCGAGTAATGATTTATTTTGAGACGATCCAGGATTTGCTTAACTTTAATATTGTAAAACTCCTTGCCTATAATAATAATAATAATAATATTAATAATAATAATAATAATAATAATAATAATAATAATAATAATAATAATAATAATAAAAATAATAATATTAATAATAATACCTAAATCGGTTTGCAAATTGTCAGGATGTCCATTTTTAAATAAAATATTAATTGCTTTAGATATTTCTTCTGCAGATTTTGTCTTTGTTGGTATACCTCGAACAAAACGACTGAAAACATTGATACATGTTAAAATATATTTATAACCCTTGTTAATCTTCGAATACGGTATCATCTCCATCAAATCCATTTGCCATAAATCATTAATACCAAATGTCTTATAAGCTCTCGTTGGAAATCTTTTCCGCATTGGATTGTTTAAACTGTAATCAAGCTGGTCTGACAACCACTTTTGCGTTTCCTTTTTCGACTTTGGGACTCTTCTTTAACTTTGCCACTCCACAGAAACCTGCTTCGTCTTCTGAGTTCGTCCAAATCTTCTCCATTACAACACGATGATTTAAATTTTAATTTAACATTAGGTAATGATTTCCCCATCGTTTAGTGGGATAATAATGATATTGCTAATGGTAACATTGCTCCGATAAAACCGCTTTGTTGATTATATATGATTTTTCTCATTTGCTGACGATTTTTATTATTTACTAGCGATAACAAAGGCTTACGATGTTTATTCAATACTAGTTTTTTAGATTTACTGATTTTAATTTTACCTCTGACTACTTTTTGTAGGATTTTGAGTAAATAATCGACAACAAAATTTCGAAATGATTGTAAAATAGACATTCTTTTCATGCTCGAAGCCTTTAACAATGCATTAAAATATGGGAAACTCCTATGATTTTTTACAATTTTAATACCTTTACTACTCATTTTAATAATGTTTTTCGAAATTAGATTCATTGCGAGAAAATTCTCGGTTATTAGTTTTTTAGATTGTGTATAACTAGTCTTTGGTGGAACTGTGTTCTTTATTTTCTTTTTAATACTTTGTCTAAGTTTTCTGATATTTTTAAGCCTGGATTTCATAAACATTTTTCATGTTAAAGTTGTCAACTTTGTTTATATACCATGGCACCTTCTTTATTGAAAATATCGGTTTTTACCCGTAAATCATCATTGCATTGTTGTGTGAAATCAAGAAATATATATCTATGTAGTGATTTTGTAGCATCTTGAAATGCACTGATGAGAAAATTACGATTATTAGGGTATGCTTGTCGAGCAAGAAAATCAATAACTGTTGCATCTCTAGGATTCTTGAAAATAACTAAATATTGAACATTTAAATTCCTTGTTCGATGTGCGCCACCCTGATGAAATAGATTTTGAGTAATAAAGATCACAGTAACACCAACATGTCTACTGATTTTTGTGAATAAATTATTAAAATCCTTTTCTGTATTAGCTTCCTGATACAAATCATCGATAATGATGACATCACCTTTCCTTAATCGATTTGACCAGTTTTTATCGAAACCCTTTACTATTTTCATGTTTTTCAATTTACAGAAATTATCTTGAGTTAATCCATGTTCTTCATCTGCACCCTTATGCCAATAAATCTTGTTGAATTTTGTTTAAAATAAATTAGATTTCAGTAATTTACACACAAACATAGTTTTACCACTACAACTTGGGCCGACGATTTGATATACCGCATCATTTCTTAATTCCATTATTAATTTGTTTAATTATAGGTTTTTGTTTATATTATATAATTTAATGAACTCTTTCTAAAAATCATATATATATATATATATATATAGATTAATATTTCTTTATTGTTTAATTATGTTATCAAATATAAATTGTAAAGGAACTTTCGACGTGTCAAAAATGACATTTCCGACTGGTAAACCACAGCAAATTGTTGATAAGAGTGGAAAGTACCCTATAATATATTTCAAATCCGGCAAATGTATAATCATGGGATACAAGAAACCTTTAGATGTCAATAAATTACAATATAGAACAAAGGATATTAAAATACAGTCAATTACGGTTACCATGGATATGGGACAATCTATCAATCTATACAACATGTCAACAAAATGTCTTTGTATGTTCGAGCTAGAATTATTTTCTGCACTGAGGCTTTTGAAATACAACCCAATGTGTGTTAACGTGTTTGCCAGAGGGAAAATAGTCATATTAGGGTTGCGAAATCTAGAACACAAAAATATTGTTTGTGACATACAAAATGAAATCACCGGATTGGTCGATATCTGATTGGCTAATGATTGATTAAAACAACTTGGTTATTCATTTCATTTCATTTTTAAAATGGAAAATACTACGCTGAAGAAAAATGTGTACGATTTACCGATGAATAGTAACATTTGAAAAGGTAAATTTATTATTTATTTATTTTCTTTTATTAATAATGTTTAATTTAGAAGAATATGAAACCCTGATAATGTGAAGATTACAGTATTATTATCCTCAACTTGTTGCAATAATAAAGGACAAGCCAGCAACAATAATTCCCGAGCTCATATTTAATGAGACGAGAATATGGATTTCGGAGCTGATCAATCAGGCTCTATGGGACAACAAAATACACAGATTGGCGACTGGAATGGAAACATAATACCCCTGTATTCTGGGTTGCAGCTGTTGCAATTTTCGGTACGAACGGTACGTAGAATGGTGCCTGGTAAAATTCGTAAGGAATTTTTGTAAGCTTCAACTTTTAAGACAATAAATGTTTTATGTTACATCTTTTTGTTTTTAGTTTGACTTTATTTGTTTTTTGTTTTTGAATTGTTTTTAGTATTAACGAGTTTTATTAATAATAATTTTATTTAGTCATAATAATAATAATATTAAAAATAATAATAATACTAATAATAATCATATTAATAGCAATAATAATGTAACAATTAATAAGTATAGAAATTCACACACATTAGGTGAGAGATTTTGATGTATGTGTTCTTTGTAAATCACATACAAACAAAAGTATGTATGTGATTTCTTTATAAATTACATACAGTCTTGAGTGTGTATGCATGTGCTCCTTGTTACTAATCACGCACTTATCATGCACTGTCTTTGTTACCATTAATTAAATATTAATTAAACACACAATAATAATAATAATAATAAAACATAACAATAAAACATAACACAAACATTAATACATTTATTAAAAATCAAATCGCTTGGATAATAACCAGACTAAACAATGTTGACCACATGTTAAGGTCCATGATTTTTGATACATAGTTTTATTATACACAATAGGTTTACCCATTGTTTGCAGTTTCGAAACCATTAAAGCCGGATAATAGAAACCCATAGAATCAAATACAAATATCTTGTTAGGTTTCATATATATTACTAACCAATGTTCTCCAACCTTATTTCAATCTCTTGCTGGGACTCTTTCGATGATAGATATCAAGGATATTGATACGGTTTTCAAAAAGATCAATTCGAATTTAAAATGCAATGAAAATGCTTTCTTCACCAGTCAATATACCAGATATTATGATGCATTTACAGAAATAGGTTTCAAAGAACAGGAAAACTGGTATTTAACAATATCAATCCAAGGATATAAAGCTGATCAAAATGATTTGCTTTCTCCAATATGGAAAATTGTTACTGCTAGAATTTCACAATTATTTTAATGTATATTTTAGTGTTTAATAAATGTTTCTTTGTTATTCTATAAACAAAATTATAATTAGTTTTAAAATAGTTTAAAAAATGATGTCTGAAAAAGGTAAAATAATTAATTAATTTTCGTTTAGAATATTTAATAAACTTTTTGTTTGATAAACTCGAAGAAATAACCGGTGTAAAAATTAGAGATATGTTGACTCTAGTTGAAGCATTGAGTAAAGGAGATTCATGTTGTGATTCAGAATGTCAGAGTGATGATTAAGAAATTGTTAATGATGAGGAAATTATTAATGATACTGAAATTATTAACGATGAAGAAACCCCTACTGAAAATTTAGTTGAGCCTACCGAATTTAAGAATTGTATTGACCATGTTATAGAAAATATTATATGTGATGAAGCATGTACATGTAAAAATCAATAAATCTTTAAAAATTTAGTTTTTTATTAATAATAATAATAACAAAGAAATAGTTATAAAAAATTATGATAAACTTTATTACATTTATATAAAACCAATGCTCCAGTTAATAGTTTTAATAAAAATTTGCAATTTGCAATATAAATATCTGAACGTTTGGCTTCTGCGGCAACTTGAATAATCACTATCCATCCACCGTTTGTTTCTACCCATGGATCAATTTTTGTTTCTATCACCTAAATAATGATAAATTAATAACAATATAAAGTAATATACCTCTATAGATCATTGGAAATAATTTTCAGAGTCGGATCCAGATTTTAATATCATGGGTTTCATATACATTAATCCTACTATTATTCGCATCCATTTATTATTTTCATCAAACATGTAACTAAATATCGATTGGAATGACTTCTTTCTCTCCAATGTTGGCAATTTGAGAATTTTTTCATAATCAAATGGGATGTCTTCTACGATTTTCTCGGTACGGTTTACCATGAATTTTATGTTTCTAATGATATCATCTTCTTCTCTATTATTAGAGACCAGATCATTCAACAAAGTTATAAAAAATTTAGTTTCTGGCATTTTATAAAAATATTTGGAGGTGTAAGCTTATTTATACTATATTCAACCAATCAGAATCATGCATGGATATTGCATTTAAGTTGCAATGTCTTTATTTAAGAAAATATGTAAAAATATGTAATGGAAATGACAATGATGATTTGTTGCCACTGGTAACATTAACTTCTTTCGATTTGTTAACCGGTTGTTGAACTTTTTTCATTATACAATTGAATTGATCAGTTGTTTTATTAGAATAAAATTTTATACTATATTGAACTTTATTCATCATTTTTTCATTAATTTTACGATTTTCATTGAATTCTAAAATTTATTTTCTTAATTCATTTTTGATAATACCAATGGTCTGATTTAGATATGGAATATCATCATATAATTCGTTCCGGGCTCTTTTTGAAGTTTCATATGTGAGTTCAAATCGAACTTCTAAATTACTCATTTTTTCAGATAATCTTTTGACTGGAGTTTTCAAATATCTAGGCCTATCTATCATATAATAAATATCCATCAATACTGCTGTATCAGGGCATACACATCTTGTTGAATTTTTACCTTGAATGGTTACAACAATTGAGTTAGCCATTTTAAAAACTAATATTGTTATTAAAATTTTTTTAATCATTTTCAAATCTATATAAATTAATATTTATTTTTTATAGCTAAAAGTTTGTGTGTTTAAATTCTCATTGGTCTAAATTAGTATAAAAGTAATTGCTATTTCAATTTTTATCATTAAAATGGATGTTCCGAGCGCAGTTCAAGCTATGAACGAAATTGAAAATTATGGTAATGTATTATTATTATTTTTATTTTTTACTTGTTTTGTAAATGAGTATTTTAAAGTTATCAAAGAACGTCTGGATTTCTATTATCCAGATATACATGAAATATTGAAGGATAAGCCAGCATCAATAATTCCAGACTTGGTCTTAAATCATACATCTATATGGATATTTTCCGTAATCGATGAGTTCCTATGGGACGTCAAGCAAAACAAAATTCCCAAAGATATTGAACCTGAATATCCATGTGGTGATGGATGCCATTGCTGCGCTGCCCGATATCGGAAGTATGTGGAATGGGCTTTGAATAAAGCTCTTCGACCACACTACTATAGTCAAATTATTTCTTTATAATAAAAGTTTTATATATTAATAATAATAATAATAATAATAATAAAATTATTTATTTATAATAAAAGTTTTATATAGTTGTTTTTTTATATATTAATAAGAATAAGAATAAGAATAATAATAGTTAAAACATTACTTATTTTTATAAGTAATAAAATAAAAATAAAAATTAAAAAATATTAATAATTAAAAACTACTTATTTTTATAAGTAGTAATTTAAAATTAAAATTTTTATAAAAATAATATGATCTTGAGAAATTTTGAATGACCTTGAAAAATATGATGACTCATCCAATGACCTTGACATACTTTTGAATGACCCTGAGAAATTATTATGACTCACCCAATGACCTTGACCTACTTTTGAATGACCTTCAATTTTTTGATGAGTCATGGTCTTTGTTTCAACGACCTTGAGAAATTATGATGACTCATCCAATGACCTGACCTACTTTTGAATGACCTTGAGAAATTATTATGACTCATACAATGACTTTGAGCCATGGTCTTTGTTTAAATGACCTTGAAATTTTTTGATGATTCATTGTCTTTGTCCTACAAAAAATGTGTACTTTTAAACTTAGAAAATTTTTTTTTTGCCGAGGGAGTATATGTTTTTGTCCCAGTGGGCCACAACCCCACTACTGAAATAGCTATCCAATCAAGTTAGATCTAAAAGATCTGATACGTATTTTTGAAAAATTAATTATATTGCCAAATTATTGTCAACCCCATGAATTTATAAATGTAATTCGTCACTTGCTGATTCTTACTTTATTTTGCCACTGCACCTGGATACTTTTTCATAATAGATACATAATGTCATTCGTAGAGAAAGTCTTTATTGTTTTATATTCTTGAACAATAAATCTAAGGCTTATTTTATGTTTTGATTAATTATTTTGATGAAAAATTAATAAAATATAAATATAAACACTAGAACGTCAAATAAACATAATATATTTTGAAAAATTATCCTAATCATCCGTCTGCCATCATAATCTTTGTAAAATAGTATATACAGAAACACTAATGATGTAATAGTTATAAAGAATTTTATGTGAAGCATCCAATCAGGATGGAATTTATTGAATTTATTTCAAATTATTTAAAATTTAAACCATTTGTTTTTTAATCAATTTTAAATGCTCAATAATATTACCCCGGTCTCTCAATCGGCTATGCTACTAAACACGTGTGCTGAGTTGACGAGAAGTCTCTCCAAAATAAAAATATTGTAACAATTTTCATTTGTTTTAAAAAAATAATATTTAAGAAAAATATTTAAAAAATAATTTTTTCAAAAAGATAAGTTTTGGAAATTTGGAATCTATCCGAATTTCTCTTCATTATTCATCGTAATTAAATTTCATATTATTTTTATTTTAACTAAAATTACGAAATTCTTATGGCATTGTTGTGTCGTTTTTTTAGACAGATTAGAGTTGTAAATAATAGAAGTAATCAAACTCATGAAATATTTCGCTTTTAATCAAATTATTTGTATTGAAAAACGGTTTTGATGAATTTAGAAATTCAAACAAGCGCGCAAATTTAAAGAATTGGAAAACATTTGATAGGAAAAAAGAGGAAAAATTTGCAAATCTCTATTGGTATATTTAGCTTGAATTAACCTTCTGACCTTGATACCTTTTCCTCTTATATAGCTTATCAAAAACATATTGGAATAAATGTGAAATCTAACAATATCAATCTCGCAACACGGCTAGAATAAATGAGAAAGTTTCGGTATAGCAATACAAAGAAGAAAGATAAATAAGTAGGAGTCCGTTGAAATGGAGGGATTCAAAATATTTACCGGTAAAGGCCACGCGGAAATCACGGGTTATTCGGTAAGAGAATTAATGGCATTTGTCAACAAGAGTTGTTACTTTAAGATTTCTATATTAGACAATAACCAATATGAAAACATATCCAATTTCATAATATAAAGCTTTTGAAAAGAAAGATTACTAGCTCAAAAATAATTTTTCATTTTCAATAAAAAGTTTCTTTTGAATTGAAAAGTTTATTTAAAATACACAACATTAAAAAGCAATACAAATCACCATAGTAATAAAAGAAAAGCACAAAGAAGAAGCTGGACAATTCACAACATTATTTGGGTTGTCAGCAAATTATTGAAAAGAAATAAATGCAAGGAAAATCGAAAATTGTAAAAAAAACCAAAAATAAATAGAGTACGAAAATTTCGTAAACAGTTCTTAAATTAAAAAATTAAATATAGATCGGGAGAAACGGATATGGATGAATGCCAAATTATAAGACGAATCCAAATATACTAATAAAACTTTAGCGAAATCAGTTGACTACCTGTATTTGTGATAAATTAAGAATAAAGTTGTTTTGTGTTTGGTTTGCTTATTTATTTTTAAAGGAAAATAGGAGTCAGTGAATAACCGATTTTAGCAATAATAACCCAGCAAAGTTCAAATTAAGTTCAAGTAAGTCTTCAAGCTTCATTGTTGCAAAATGCTTTCTTGAATTATTCTGTAAAATTAATACATAATTATATATCCACTGGACATTTCTCTTTGAAAATTGAGTCTTTATACATTTCTAATAGTTGACAGTATTTTTATACTGATGCGGTTTAAGAAGTTCGTGTTACAATATACCTTTAATCTTTCATCAAATGTAAACCATAACTTTTCATATGAATTTCTATTTGAGACCTTGCACTGAATGTTTACCGGAATCTATAATAAATCTTATAATAAATTTTTTTTCTATATCAGATAAGTAAATAACAAAATAAGCCCTTTTGCGAAGAAATAATTATATTGTTGAAAGTAGATATTTGTTTCCTTACAATGACGGATGAAGTTAATTTGACAATGAAGTTTGACAATTCTCTCATTGATTCTAGCTAAGTTCCACAATTCCAAGGTTTTAGTCTATAATAATTATAATAATAAAATTATAGAAACTGTATCTCAGTAGAGTTTGATGCATTTGTAAATTGTAACCACGTAATTAAAATGAATTTTTGAAAATCATGCAGGTCATTTGCAAGAGGTGACAAAGCCTAACCAAGATACATGAATTTAAAGACGCATCAAAAAAGCAAATGGATTTCATAGGCAAAATAATGGTTTAAAAATAGAAATATTGTTAAATTTATAAATAAAAGAAAACAAGAATCCACAAATATATTTTCAACTACAATATGTTTCGACAGCCTCACTGTCATCGTCAAATAGTCTTGAACTTAAAACTATATTGATTTAAAATGATTTATTTAAACAAGTTTCTTTATTTAAATTTTAAAAATTATAAAATATTTTCAAACTTTTAAATAAAATCATTTTCCATCCATTTTCATCATGCAGCCCAAAATTGTGTCTACTAATATCAGTTAATTCCATAAGTCGACTGTAAACAAAAACATGATATTGCTAAATTTTAATTTATTCTTATTAAATTATAAAGCCGTAAAAAACTAAATTCTTTAAATATCACAAGTATCTATGTTATCACGAAGTTAATAAATTTATGCCCCTATTTATAAAACTATAATAAAAGTTAAAAAAAAAGAATGGACGGTACCAAGAAAACTCAAGTTTTCATACTATAATGCTTTCTTAATAACTCTTTCTTAATAATTCTTAATAATGCTTTCTTAATTGAGAGACGACTACAGAAAAAATAATAAAATTTTAGTGAGGGGTACCTAGAAAATAATATAAAACAAAAACAAATTAATTAAAAAAAATTAATTACTAATGGGAAGCTTGAGTCAATGGGAAGTCCGAGGCAATGGGAAACCCGAGAGATGAGGGAAACCCGGCGTGTAGACGGAATAATATAAAAGGGTAAATTGGACTAAACAATATTAAATGGGCGCTACTGATATATGGAGAGATAACTATTTCTTAATTTGTAATTTAGTAATGTACAAAATGTTGTTGACAATTGTCTGAAAACAGTCTGAGTAGGAGTATAAAAGGAAAAAGGAAAAACACAAAATGACCAGTGGTCGAAACAAACAAGTAGTCTAGTCAGATCAGTAAAATAGTCTAAACCCAAGTAAAGTCAAAAGTTAAGGTAATCAAATTTATTCGGTGGTTGAAAGGTGCAAATAAATCACAAATTGTAATTAAAAAACATTGAAATAAATTGGATTGAGTTGTAACTGTGGTAAAGTGCAAATAAAATTATTCTGTGTTGGGTTTACTTATTTGATTCGAAAAGGACATGAGGAGTCAGAGGGAACCGACTTCCAATAATAATAACCCAACATATTGATGAGTGACTTATTTGCTGTTTAAATGCACTATTTTACTGAAAAATCGGGAAATGATTTATAGAAAAGTGCGACTTTAAGTAGTTAATTTCTAAAAATTAATAAAATTTAATCAGATTTTCCAAATTTATAAACACACTCATTCTTAAAATTAAACTAAATAACCACTTTTATTTAAAAATTCATTTTTATCAGATAAACACTAACTTTAAATATCAACCGAAATAAAAATTGAAATTGATTATTCACAATAAAATTAAAAATTTATTCATTTTTTCAATGTTTTACTGAAAAAACCGGTCAGAAAATTCATCTCATTTATTTTAATAATTTACCGAAAACAATTCATATTAGTTTGTTTGAATTGTCAAAATGAGCTCCCAATTATAATTAATATAAAATTTATGTTTTAAATTGTTACTGATAAATTGTGGGGCTTTCATCAAGGTGTAAATATTTTTATAAATATTTATATAAATATTTTTATAATATAATATTTTTATAGATATTTATTTTGATTTTGAAAAAATATTGACAAAAAATATTTAATATAAATTAATTGTTTTATCGCTTTAAATTTTTCATCTTTGAATCTATTTTAATTTACGATTTCATTTATATTCATTTAGTTTTCGACTGTCAATCAATGTTTTCTGTGTAACTACAATATATTTCGACACAATTTAAATTTCGGCACTGAATTTTTTAAAATACAAGACAGTAAAAACACATTGCGTTTAATAAAAGACATTAACCAAATAAATTTTAATACAGTTTATATAAAAATCACACACTTTATTATACGATAAGGCGATAAAGTAGTAGAGTTAACCAGTCCGCTTTCTCCACTCAGAAAGGTCAAGGACATTTAAGGAAAATTTCAATGCTTTGATAATTTGAGCTCTAAATTAATGTTTTAACGGTCAAGCATTAAATGTAAGGTAGATTAAAGGGTGGAAATAGATAGCATTATATGTCAGAATTAACCAACTATTCCCTTCTGCTTTCAAGATCGTTTGAAAGTCATGTTACATAATATGTTAAGGTTAAATTAAGTAATCTACATTTTTAAAAAATTTTGTTTTAATAGTTAAAGAAAGTCGGTTTTCGTTTAAAAAACCTTTATTTTAGGTTTATCTTTAACATCTAGGAATCATTGACAAAATATTAAATAAAAGCATGATTCAAGGGTTTACAATGGTTGTTTTTTGCTTAAAAATGGCTGGGTGGGGTCAAAACTGATGCTTTAGTAGTCAAATATTTAGAACGCCTATGATTTAAAAGTGGAAAAGACTTGCTTCTTTATTGAAATTAGTTTGGATTTCAATATTTTGGTTAAAAAAAGTCGGTATAAACCCATCTAAAATGGAATTTGGACTTCAAATATGTCATGATTTCTTGCCTTAGTAACTCAACAACGCAGATATTATTTCTGTGCATGACTAGAAAATTAGACAAACCTTATTACGTAATACGGGTACGAAACGTATAAATCAAGAATACTATTACACGAATAGACTCCCACCAGAACCGAAAAAACTATCAGATGATGAAACTAATTAGTTCTAGGCAATTTATTTAGAAAAATACACAAATTATATTCATGATTTCAGAAAAGTAGAAACTTATATCCATTAATGACTCAACAATACAATTTACGTGCATGATTAACAATGATGACGAAGAATGTTTGAAAACAAAACATTTTAAATGATTTTGAACACAAATCTTAAAACAGATAAATTTATTTTCGAAGAATTTAATTTCAAATCACGTAAAAGTCCCAAGGATATTTTGATTACTGACAGTTCTAAGAACTCTTGTCACTGTCAATTTTATTGGATCTAGTTATGATCTTTGAATGATCAGAAAAAATATTAAAGAAAAATTGTATATCTATACTGACTATAACTAATTATTTAAAATTTATTTCACTTTTTATGTTTTCATCGATTAAAACACACTTTTGAAAGCATATTTTGATTATCGTGTTTTAATTAAAAATCTATGAGAAGTCAATTAAACTGGATCTTTCAATTGTAAATAGGAATGTCTGATTTTAGAATTTTGTTGAAAAGTTTTAATAATTATTGGCAACGCGTGATATGTGAAGCATTGCTGATAAGGTCATTTGACCAAAGATTAATGTGCAAAGTGACTACAAATGTTTTGAATGATTTTAAATAGTTTGAGTATGATAAATCATGTTTGTGTATTGTTTTTAAAAAAAATTTAATTTTAATATTATTAAAATAATTTAATATTATAAGGACTTTTTATGTTTTTCACCTCTGATTTCTTTATAAGTGACATAATATTTTCTACAAAATTTGATTATGAATCAGATTTTGTAGAAAATAATTTAATTTATAAAATATTACATTATTTTAAAATTATAATATAGATAAAAAATTATAATATTTATATAAAAAAATTTTAAAAAATTAGTTAAAAGTATTTAAATATTTTTTAAGTGTTTATTTGTTAGAAAATTAAATTAATATAAAAAAAATTATTTGTTTAATTTATAAGATAATTCATAATATTTTTAGGTGATTTTTTGTGCCTGAAGATGACAGTCAAACTGTCCAAATATATCATACTAAGAGTATTTTATTGGCGTTTTCTTTTAATTAAATTTTTGCCAAATTTATTTATTTATTTATTTATAATAATTAATTATAATTAAAAATTCTGGAAATAAGTCACTAAAAAAACTTATTTAAATAATCAATATTTTAAATAAAATAATTTACATATTTCAATTTCGTTTTTTTAATCATTCGCTTTTAAATAATCATTATGCTCAGCAGGATTTACAATCAACCTAGGCAATCAGATTTTGGAGAACCAATTATACTCGAAGCAAAACACAAATTCGTTAATTCTGGTAAAGTGGAAAAGCAAACTTTTTGAATTATTTAATTCCTGCAATGTCGTTTTAAAATAATCCACTGTCTTCTTTTTGAAATCAGGATGTTTTGTTTCAAAATGCCGCAATAATTTACTAGGTCGCATACACAAATTAGGTCTCATTTCTTGGAAAAAAACACAGTGGACGTGAATCATCTTCTTTCTTATTTCATGTAAATTCAAATTTAAATAATCATAATAATATTTTCTCTTCCCTCGTTTTGAAAATTGGATATTTATAAAAGCATTTTCATCAATCTTTCTCTTATTAGCAGTTTTTGTTGCTAGATAACTTCTTTTCTTTCCCCTTTCCTTTCTATGGTTCGCAATGTTTCTTTTAAAAAAAATAATTAGAATATGAAGAATTTTTTTTATTTTTAATAAATTTAAAAAGTACTTACATTTCATTTTATTTAGATTATATTTTAAATAAGAGTACGTTTATTTTTTTTAATAAATTAAATACTTGTTTTAACAATAAACAAACACTTTTTGTTTTCAAACAATACAACACCGTACTAAGTACGGCGTACTTATTACATATGAAAATTAATTTTTTATGAATTTGGTTCCTTGAGTGTTTTAAGTTTCTAATGAACCATTACTCGTGTTTGGTTGCATAGTTACAATGCAAATCATAGTATAAAATGGTTCCTATGATGCAATTATTTAAAATAAGAAATTTGCTAAGAAAAATTTTACAAGCACCTAAACATATGTTGCAAACATATGCCTGTCTATATATAAAAATATTGCATCAAGTTAATAAAGTAAATTTATACGAACAACTAAATAATAAAATTTTTGGCGACCCGCGCTTTGGGAAACTCTGTACTAAACCATTTAGCAATTTGATGATAAATGTATCATTCTATTTTGCATATTAAAATATGCTTGGTGCATTTAAAAATTTTACTATTACTCATATACTCAATCCAAGTGCAATAACAATCCATAATTTTGATCAGCCGATGTGATTATGAATTAAGTTTTGATAAAAATACTTCACTGACTGAACAAAATAAGAAAGATTAGGAATTTAATTTCAATGAAAATATTTTTCTTACGGCGAAGTTGTGGAAAATTATTTGATTTTAAATTCAATATTGACATAACCAAAGTAAATCTGATGATAGCAACATATGTAATTTTTGCTATTATTTGTCATTAAAATATGAATATTAATTCTTCCTTAATTAAAAATCATTAAAATTAATTAATAAGAAAAGATTTTAAAGAATAATAAAATTTTTTAGAAAACTAAGAGTTTATAAATTGTTTGCTCATTCCAAATAAAATCAATTTATCATGGCAGCAGTTTTGATGTTTGCCCTCATTTACAAAATGGACCCCAAAATATGACGATTACTAATTGGAACATTTAATATAATGGGGTTTTGTGGGTCCGGTTTAACAATTTATTTAAATATTTTTATGTAAGCTGGCTGCTGTGGTGTACAGTTGTAACTTAGGTACTATGAGACACCTGCTAATATTTATTTTTAGTGAGAAAAAACATTCATTAATTTGGTAAAATACCGACCATGCTTTGTCGAGTTCGTGTTTTCACTATTTATCAAAAGATAATGTTCTGTAATGTTGACTACATAATAGTCAACTACCCGGCAAGCTATATTTGATTTGTGATACGATGTTCATGTAGTATTTGACCCCTATTGAGAGAAGCACAAACGACTCTTGTAGACGTGAACGAATTTTTCTACCACTTTTAATTTTTTATAAAGTAAAGTTTACTTCATTGAACGTTCAAAGAACAACATCAAGATGAGTTGGTATGAATCTATATTATAAGATTATTGATTTCTTTTACATTATAGAAAATTTATATCAGTGCAGCTTTGTATATACATTATTAACAATGAACGGGTTTTCCATGCGTGTCCTTTTAAGTCAGTCATAACCTGCTCAATTATAATTAGTATAAAAATGAATAGCAACTCCTATAATATTAGAATAAAATCAATAAATTTATATTATATGACATACAGGCTTGACTGTATGGTGATATATAATGACTAATGCATAAATTTCACTAAATTATTTTTAGTCATTCCTTTTGTTATCAAGTTGGATTTACGCGTCAACTTGTATTATAAAGTTGTTATTCAGTTGAAACGGGTGTATTTATGCATCATCAAGGGACTCTTTTTAAAATTTAAATGTCAGTTATTTTCTTTTACAAAGTTTGGGGATTATCCAAAGGAGTGGTTTTAAGACAATTCAATCTTTGTCTTGAATATGTAAAAAGAAACTTGAAATGCTAAATGAAGTAAACTCTATTTTATCGTTGACATGGCATTTCAAAATTTGCATCTAAAATTACTGGGAGAGGACGAATGGCAAATACTCTGCTGGATTCAGTGCTTTTTTTGAAACTTTTTATTTAAAAAAAACACATAACATGGTAATCTAATTATTTTTAAAACATTAAACAGTTCTAGAGAAATATTAAAATATTAAATGAAAGTTTAACGCTAACTTAAGTCTCATATTACTGTAATGGTGGTATAAATGTTTGATTGATGCTATCTTAATAAAAGTAACATATAATTTAAATAAATACAATGAGTTAGCAATTTGAGAAGCATAAAAGTTTATCAACTACCATTTTGTCCTCGGATTATTTTGTTGGTACCATTTTCTGCCGTCCCAAATAGAGATAAATGAACTAATTAGAAGAAAAACCAATTATGTAAACAAAACATAAAATAAATAAATGGGATTTTTGAGGGATATTTGATAATAACATAATCGACAGCAATTTGGAAATTAAGTGAGAGGGAACTTAATGACCATTAATAGAGGTCCGCAAAATTTAGGAAAGAAGTCGTTCTCACATAATTTAACTGATATAAGTCCGAATCTGTTGTGAAATTATTTTCTCACACAAGAAATAATCTTGGGCTAAACAGGATAATTCATATATTTCAACATTAGCTACATTTTTGAAAACTCACAAACAAATTACTAAATTGTTTAAATATCATTGCTATCATTTAATTGTAATCATAACATTTTGTTTTAAACGAAACATGTATATTATAAAAGACATAAGCACCATTTGAATCATTTGTGAAATAAATAATTGGAGAATAAAATTAACCTGAAATTAAAAATTGCATTTCAGTAAAATACACATATTTTTTAAGCAGTTAAGCGAGTAATTTATTTTCAAAAATGTATTTCTGGGCGCGCAATTAAAATTGACGATGAGGTATATATATACGTCAAACGCCCTTAAATTTTTTATACACACTAAAAACAATTACCAGGATGATTAAATTACTATTAATAACCAATGAAATACGTTAAAAATTAAAAATAAAATTTCTACTATAACACTTTCAATTAAATTAAAGACGATCTTTAAAGAAATTTTATTTTTAATATAAATTTATCAAATTCATTCACATTTTCATTAATTTCCCCTCACCCAACCAACCTTTGGTTTCCGTTAACTAAATTCATTCTTTTCTAATCCATTAATTATTATTTTCATTAGAATTTATTTAACTAATAATTAAACCTTCATTGCAATCGCAAGAATTTTTATTCTATTTCAATAAAATTCAAGAAATAAAATGTAGAAACTATAAATAATATTTTAAATATAAAAATAATGTTGAAAATATTTCTTAATCTTAAGTAAATCTTTTGAAGGATTTTATTTTCAATTTATTTATTAATAAAAAATGCATTAACATGATAAATGAAATAATTTCGAACTTATAAAATTTATTAATTAAATTATTTTTTAATTATTTCACAATTTTTAATAATTGTTTTAAATAAAGTTCTAATTCTTTTTCCAGTAGAAATTTTAATGTATACATTAAAATATTATAATTAATATTATTTGTTTTAAGACTTACGCGTCGGACCGATTCCACATTATTCATCACGTAAACGCAGTAAGTGTCAAGCGTTTAAAACTACATGGAATTATCTTTAAATGATATGCAATGAGTTTTTGAATTTGCAGAAAGAGAATTTATATTAGAATAAATTATTATTAAATCATTCGTTTTCAAAATAACATAAAAATAATGTGAGAAAAAAAATTTTAAAATGAAAGAATCAGTCTCATCACTATTGATGCCAGGTACAATATGCTCATTCTTCCTGGACAAATTAAGATCTCCAAACTGTTGGATTTCTGTGTTCGAAGCTACTTTCAGTTCAATACATGTACACAAATTCAACCGATTACTATCATGCTTACCATCACATCTTTTGCAAAAGAAATAGCTACCTTATGACAAAATTTAGCAAACAAGAACAACAGGCAACATAATCAGAAGAGCAGTAATGTGAAACAGTGTGATTTCCACGTTTCTTTACGTCAAAATGCTCAGAAATGCCTGTTTTGTTGCCAATTGAAAATTCGACAGGTTTTATCAACTGGATAGAAACAATGCCGAGTCAAATTCTTGTGCACCGAATTTCACATCTTCTAACGCTGATCAACAGTCGTTTTCAAAAAACATTTAGAACCAATTGGACAAATAGCCAAATCCGCTGGTTGCCCTGACTTATTTCAAGTCAATTGACCTGGGTCTCAATTCACTAGGGTTTCATCTTAAAATAAGAGTAGATAATCTTCCATTAATTTTTCTGTGGACTATGATTCTTGCTTGTCTGTATTACCCATTAATTAATTTATAAGCTTCAAATGGATATTTAGTCCCATGTATGTCAAAATAAGGATTTGCTTCAAACTTCCAACAATTTCAAATGACTTCGTTTGAACATTTTCTGTACCACAAGTTACACAGCCAATAATTGGTTCAGATTTTCTTGCTCACTAAGGGTTTCTCGTCAATTGTAAATCCAGGTCACTAATCACGTCGGATCTATCAATCAGAGTTCCAGCAACAAAAGGTCACAAAACATACTATTGCAATTAGGGTCTATTATCAAACAAAATTTTGAAATAATCTCATGAAACGCATTACAGAACCAATTCTCCAGACTTATCA
Source organism: Schmidtea mediterranea (assembly GCA_022537955.1). Taxonomy (NCBI): domain Eukaryota; kingdom Metazoa; phylum Platyhelminthes; order Tricladida; family Dugesiidae; genus Schmidtea; species Schmidtea mediterranea. The sequence continues at coordinate 77,867,026 of CM039679.1, forward strand.
GCAATATCAAATGCGGTTGCTCAGCATATCATTCAAACCAATCCAGGCTTACCTCAGTTTACAAACAATCATGAATTGTCACTAGAAAAAAGAGAAATAGCAGAGACAGAATACCGAGAGAACGAAAGAATGGAAATTATGCGTCGATCAAATTCACCATGGGCATCGGTTTGATACATGGTACGCAAAGGGGACGGATAGTCGTGAAAGTGTGAAGACTATAGAAAATTAAATTATGCGACGATACTTTATATTTAACCGATGCTCTCATTCATGTTACCATGAAAAGATTTCAAGAATGTTCTATTATTTCAAAGCTTGATTTGAGAAAAGCCTATCATCAAGTAAAAGTAGCACCCGAAGACATTACAAAGACTGCTATAACCACTTTTTTCTGTTTATTTGAATATCTTTAAATGCCCTTTTGGTTGCGAAATGCAGCACAAACCTTTAAATTGTCGAAAGCAGGCAAACCAGAATATTCGACTTTGAAGAAAGAGAATTAAAGTCAAATAAATTACTATTAAATATCATTATTAAATTATCATTATAATAATTATCATTAAATCTATTGTTTTCAAATAACATAAAATCATACATTTTGTAAAAACTTTATTTGATTAAAGAAAGACTCATCAATCTTTTTTTAAGGAGCAAATATATAACCACATACAAGCAGTGGCGTACCTAGGGTAAATAGCGCCTATGGCAAGCACCGATCTTGCGCTACTCTCCGGCGATAGATTACTTAAAAACTACTTTAGAATTGGGTAAAAATTCACACAAGTTAAATCTATTAACACTTTATTACAAATATATCTTTCTTGCTTTAGCTGACGAAAATTGTTTAATTATATTATCAAAATCAATTTCTTCGGTCATTTCTCGTTTTATGCTAAGTAAAGCCAGATCACATATTCGACTTTGGCCCATCATTGGCTCTCAAATATGAAAGTATCAATTTTAATTTGCTGAATGACCTTTCGCAACTGGCAATAGAAACCGCGATTGTCAGCAATATTTGCAATGCTATACACATATTGGGAAAAACGTTTTCATCTCCATACTGAACTATAAAATGAAGTAATTGTTCGGGGCTTGATATTTTTTCGAAACGGCTTGTTAGCAGTGTTCTAAAATCCAAAAATTCTTCATATAATTCTTGCCCATCCACATCACAACTGTAGGCTTCTCCAAATTTTTCACAACGCTCTTTCAAGTAGCTTGTTTCGGCTTTAAAACACAACCCTAAGGGTTATTTTCATTTGCGTATTTATACGTCAGACGCTTTTTCGCGCCCCTTCAGTTGGCGCCGATGGCACGTAACGGTACAAGTATTACAACAAAATTACCGAGCTTGACAGGCTTGGAGGCAATCTTCAAGCTGGGATAAAAACTCTTTGTTTTATTTTTCAGTTTGGAATTTTCGTGGTTTAGTAATTAACTTACAGAAGAAATTGATGAAATTAGCAGTAAATTTTAGAAAATCAGCATTATGACGGAAGAAAAATTTATTCAGTGTATTATAAAAGATTATCGTACTATTGTGTTTGCTTTGATTCGTATTAATTTATGTGAGATGGTGTCCCATTGGATTAGCTTTCTTTAAAAAAGGAAATAAACAATTGCATTATAAATTATGATCATTTCTATTCAGATCATTGTGTTGACAAATAAATTTATTCTGTTGGGTAATTGGTATTCAAATACAAAGGACATCTGGAGTCAGGTTACGAACTATTGTCCTTCCAAAACAATTTCAAAAACCTAACAATCAAAAATAACCATAAACCTATGACCAAATTGTATGTAAAATACATTTATAAATTTTTAATCGTAAAAAAGTTTTAGTTAAAAATAACAATACTCATGAAGAAAAGAATGAAGATTCAGCTAAAGTTCCAGATACATATATCAGCGGTTCAACTACAGCTAAGAAACAAGAGCGCTTAAATCACCAGGAGAAGAAAGAACAAATTTTTTAATTAAACTTGAATTTATAGGAGATCATGATGGCATTCCTCGAATATATATATATATATATATATATATATATATATATATATCCGTGATCAACAGATATAACTAAATTAGAAATATTTTTCATGAAGAATCTTCATCTCTTCATGAATATTACTTCTTTATTAATATAAAATTAATGTCATAAATAAGTAAGTATTAAACGTTAACCTCATATTCAATATAGAGACCCTGCGATACAGATACTGTGCTTTAGTCTAACACTTTCTACTATATAAGTAAATGTAAGATGTTAAGTAAAACAAAATGTATAAGAATTTAAAGATTTAACATTGTAGTTATTAAATTTTTAAAATTTAAATAATTTATTTTTGAAAAAAATTAAGATTTTTAGCCAATATTCAAAACGAGAAATTAAAAAAGTCTAGTAAAAAAAGAATTTTGGCCAGACAAAATTTCATTAATAAAATATTTCTCTTTTATTTGCAATAAATTCTTGTTATTCATGATTTCTAATTTTGAATAACTTTTACAAGCACATTCAAATCATACATTTGTTTTAATATTTAATATATTTTTTATATTTTTTATTTCTAATATTTCTCATCACACAAAAAACATCTTTTTACAATCAAGTAAAAATAAATGGAATTATTCCAATTGAAATATATTGAGAAAATAAATGAATATAAAATTATATATATATATATATATATATATATATATGAGATATTTCCAAGCACATAAATGATATAGTTCGCATCGGCAACAGAGATAGCAGTTTCAATGCCTTCCTGAATCACATTAACTAAGTCGGAAAGTTCGAATCCTTTGATAAACCTTTAACATATCTTTGAAAAAAGATGCATATAGGGATTGGATGTGAAATAATTTATAACACGTGAGAAATTATTATAATTCTAAAATTACTAGCAAAAACCCATGCAAATGATTGCCATACATCATTTAGATGCTAAATAAATTCATTAAAACAGATCCCTTTCATGTTCTCTCATTACCATATTTTAGCGCATTTAACGCGGGGGATTTATCCGCATATTTTACTGTCTATATGACACACTCACATGCACACACTTTTCCTACCGAATTTATTTTACCTTATATTAACCTTTACTGTATAGCGATTCCCTTTTTACTGTTTTAGTTAAAAATTGATGATTATTTGAAGGATTTGATTATGTGCAAAAATACTGTACTTATTACATAGTGAATAATTTCTCTTTAATGCCGAACCAATAAAGGTTTTAATTTGAACTATGAATGTAAAAAATTGCACCACTGTTTCGTTACTTCTTGGAGGTCTAGCTTGAAAACTTGTTAAGTAGCAAAAGTTTCAGATACATCAACAAAGATGCACTTGTGGAATATATGGAGGTATATTAAAGTTGTCTTTAATTAAACAGATATTAGTTTATTCAATATCATTAGAACTTTATTGAAAATATTGAAAATTTAAGATAATAATCGAATATTTAAACAACTTTTAATTTTACAAATTTAAAGTATTTTCTTTAACATTGATGAAATGATATAATTACTACGATGGCTGGTAAACGGCTTTGACACAATGTGATTATCAAAAATTTATTTCATAAAAACTGCTCCGAAGAGACGGTGTGTCCTTTTAAGGGAACTAGTCCGACCGCTTGATGATCAGACTGAATCAAGTTTTCTTTACTCTTATCATCTGCAACATCATAGTCCAGAATCCAGGGAGTCACAGGCTTTTACTTCATCCATTCAGTTTAGTTTATTATAGTTTCATCATCTCATCCACTCAGCTCAGTCCTTTATATAACTATTTAAAAAAACACGATAAAAACTGTACTTTAAATAAAAAAGGGATTTTACTAAATTTAAAAATTAACAATGACTGACATTAAAAATACATAAAAACGTAACTATCCATTAAGATGCGCATCAACACAAATAAAGCTTCATACTGAATCCGTAAGATATTATTATATCCAGAGCGTCAAAAGTTAAATATTTAAAAACATAATAATTATTATAATAGCAGTAGGAAATTACAGAAAGAGGAATTAAGATTATTTTGTGTTTGTTACATGATTCATGTAAATAAATGTAGCTTGCGTCAGTGGCGTGTTTTAGACATATTTTTGCAAGAGAGTAAATGCCATCAGTGCTAAGGCCTATTTCAGTTAGTACTTTGTCATTATTTTCGTCCAATGTTCCTAGTACATAGTTTATAATATTTATTTTATTAGTAGTTTATTATAAATATTAGAATTATTAGGTATACGTGAGCAAAACCTTTTCTGTTGAAAACCTTTGGAATTGCGCACAAATGAAGTTTTGGCCGATAAACAATTGAAAAATGTTTTTCGTTCATCTTTTGACTTATTTGACTGCAAATCAGTATGGTAAAATTTGTGTTTCAACAAAGTTTTAGAATTTTAAGTCATAATTTAAATTTAGTTGTATTGATACATTTAGATTTAGAATCAACTTGAAATGGGTATATTCTAATTGGCTTCGGGTTGGTAAAGAGGATATTTTATGGTGGAATACTGAGGTACTGTTACGGTGTTACTACCAGCTAGGATCTTATTTTATAGATAATACTAGGTACATGTAGGGTTAAAAACATTGTAGTGGGTACCGGGTGAGTATATTGAATGTCCAATACACAATTTTAGCAGGATTTATTTAAAAATATTAATATAAAGCAGACAGAAACAAATCTGCTTAAAAACAAATTTATAAAAATCAATAAAAGCATGTACTTCTTAAAAAAATTCTTTTAAAATCCTAATGAGATTCTGCCACTATTGACTTTCCAAATACGAGTCATGACATTTGAATCGATCTTGTATTCTCGGATATATATAGACAAACCAGCTTAGGTTCAAACGTTTCACGAAAATGAGTTTTCCATTACGGCTCAGATTCTTAATGATTTTACTCAAATCATAATAAACTGTAATTACATTCAAATAAAAGTGAGAAAATCCATTTAAATATTATCTATGTTAAATTCAATCAACTTTATCATGCCAAACATTCTACATTAAAGGATCATATACAGTAGAATATCTATATAAAGTACGCCATAAAATCATCCTTGTTTTGGTCCCTTATACCAGTGTACCATATAATGAACGGAAAGATAAAGGATTTTGACTTAGTGCAAACTTATTGTAGTCTATTTTAATAAATCGTACCTTATATCGTGCCGTACCTTGTATAATATATATGGAGATTCTACTGTAATAATATCTGTTCTTGAGTTCAAAAGTTCCTCGTTCTTCTTATATTTGTAAATTCATATATTAGATCTCTATTACATTTAAATCAGTTAAATATGGTAATTAACTTACAACGGTTCAAATATAAGGATAATAGATGACTAGGTGTAGGTATTTATTCATTAACATACTCAATAAACAGTGAGCAGAGCTCTATTTTATTTCGGATCTATAACGACTTTACAATCTACAGCTCAATCCTTTATAATAATAACATATTAATCATCAACAATCTCAATTTATTTATTTCCAAATAACATATAATATCTCACGCAATTTAACTCATATTTTATCTCAGTGTAGCAGATTCAGTTTGAAAATGGGGTATAATCAACATTATTATATGTGAGTAATACTTTTCTGATCAACCAATCAGAAATCAATGTAACAAAATATAGAACGGCTAATATAATGTTGTGAAGTTGACTTGTTCACTCTATTAATACTTCAAAAAAAAGAAAAGATGAATAGCCGAAATAATGCTTCAGACAAACAGTCTGAAAGAATAATAATAAGTTGAAAAAGAATCTTGCAGAGGCATGGATCTTGTTTTTATCTACAAAAATATGATAATATATGGCATTCAAATTGGTAATTGAATGAACAAAATTGTATTAATTAAATATTTATAAATATTCTAAAACTGGAAACAGTTCAAATTTGTTTTCGCCAAAGTTATTTTGTTGAATCAAAATAACAAAAACAATAAATTCTGTTTATTTGCTGTTTCTTGATTTCCAAATAGATTTTATCTGAAACTCAAATATATTTTTTAAAACGCAATTTCAAGGAAGCATATTTTTTCACAACTCTAATTATTTCAAATTTAATTAAATTAATGTTAATGTTGATAAAATAAATTATATTTGGACAAAAATCGTTTTTTCTTTGAAACTAGTCTATATAGTAAATATATTTTTAAATAAAATTAATTTAAAAGATATGCTTGGAGTACGGATCGGTCAATGGGTAACGTTTGCGTTTTTATGTCGGTAAAGGTTTCTAATTTTTTTCTCACGTTTGATCTATTTTTATTTTTAAAATTTTTATTTACTTTCATTCTGAAAAAAGGATCAAAAACGAATTTTATTCAAAAGGAATTTTAGGATTTTTTTCATTAAATGTTATTTAAATTAAACCAGATAACTGTGATAATTTGTGTTGCATATTTGATCTTTTGTTAGAATAAAAATAAAATAAATCTCAAAAATATATTTGTTTCGGCTAATTAAAATGCAAATAAAATTTATTTTAAAAAATTATGTTTGTGAAATTCTTATAATTTGAACTTTGTTTTGCTGGGTCAGTTTATTAGAATGTTTTGAATTGAAATTTGATTAAGTAAATAAAATTTATAATAATCTTGAATTTTTTTTGTTCTTCAATATCATTAATGAATTACTTGTCAACGCAAGATTGCGAATTTTTCAAAATCGGGATTTATAATGAAATTAACGGAATTAATGATTATCTATTAAACACAATATTTGGAAATATTGGTCAATGTATTAGTTGTCATATTATAAGGGATTTTCGTTGTCAAACAAACCCATATGCTTTAAACAAATGTACTTGCCAACCTTCCGCCAGTTTATCTTCATCGAAAATGGATGGAATTTATATGTGGAAAGATCATATTAGAGTTAACTGGGCGAGGGGATCTAGTGCTATACCAGGACCTGCAGCTGTGACATCTGCTAAAATTGACTATAGTGATTCAGTACAAACATTTATTGGTGACATTGGCTTTGATGTAGATGAACCGATGCTGAAAGAAGGATTTAGTCAATGTGGGCAATTGATCGGTGCGAAAGTCGTTAGATTCCCGGATCATCAATCAAAGGGACTTCCATTCGTTTCAAAGTCAAATCTCAATCGGCAACTAATCGAGGAAATAATATTTGATAATAATTTTTGAAAGTTTTAACACACATTTGATGACAGCTTTTAGAAATACATTTAGTTTATGTAGACAAATTAAAATTTTATAAAATAAAATTAGGTGTGTATAAATAAATTATATGATGAATTTAATTTAAATACTAAATATTTGCATAATTATTTACTAAAAATTTTCTCTTAAAACTGTTTTGGTTTCAATAATGTTTTTATTATTTCATATACAGATAACCCTCGATTAACACGATAGTTTGGTTCCAAGAATACTCCGTGCTAATTAAAATCGTGTTAATTGAAACCGTGTTAATTAAGGATTTTCATCAATTTTGAAGCCGTGTAAAATCAAAACCGTGCTAAAAAATATCGTACTAGACAAGGGTGTGCCGCGATATTTTAACCGTGTTAAAGCGAAATCGTGTTATTCAAGTACCGTGTTAATCGAGGGTTACCTGTATTAAAATTTATTCATAATACTAAAAGTAAAACAGATTTTTAAAACAAATATTATGGTCTTCTTAAAATTATTCTTTTTGGTATTTGAAAAGTGATTAAAAAATTCGTTTAATAGGAGTCAATAATAATAATAATAGTGCTTAATTTACTTGTAAAACCTTGAAAACGCAATGCCTAGAAATTGTCATTTTTTTAACTATATATTATCATATAATATTATTCAAAAGAATCATATTTTAGAAATTTAGTATTATATCTAATAATTAATATTTCAATAAATTTTTTGATTTCCTGTCAAAAGTGTGTTAAGAAAAAGACATTTAGTTTTTAAATAAATGAATATAATTAAAAAAAATATGAAATCTTTGTGAAACATGCAGTTTATGATTAATACAAAATTAACATTTCGTATCAAAATATTTTAACAAATAACCTTTAAATATTTTTAATTAGTAGACTTTCAACGAAAAATTAATCTGACTTCTAAAGGAGTCAAAGACAATTTTTAAAATATCCATTTTATCATTATATTCTTATAAATATTTTTCAGTTACCAAAGTCCTTTATTATATTTCTTTCATGCTACTATTTAAATGCCGGAAGTATTTATATTAAATTAAATGCTACTAATGCACTGAAATTTATTTTAAATGAATTAATATTCTTTAATCTAGTTTTTATAGTTATTTATCAAAGTTTTTATTTTATCCATTATCAAATTAATAGTTAATAAAATTACTATTTAATATATTATATGCCAAGTCAACACACACACACATGTATAAACCTAGAATGCCAAATAAACGAAATGTATTTCAAGGAAATAATCCTCCTCTTCAGTCTCCCATCAAAATTATTGCAAATATTATGTACGGAAGCATTAGTGATGTAATAGTTATGAGTTAAAATAAAGTAATAGTTATATTGAGTTAATTAAATAATCTCAGTAAATTTGTTACTTATTGAATGTTAATAGTAGAGAATTGTGATTTAATCACCAATGACTCGCATAAACGTCTTTACCACATATTATTAAATTTTTTATTTAAATTTTAAAAATCTTTTAAGTCACTTATTCTTTTACACATTTTTCATGTTCAAAAATATTTTACATATTTTTCATGTTCAAAAATATTACCCCTGTGCGGAGATAACGGGAGGTCTTTTCAAAATATGTAGCATTGCACCCATTTCATGAAAACATACATTAAATCAGATACCCATCGAGATTTGAGATTTGTTACTAAACATATTTATTGATTTTATAGATTACACAGTTCCAAAAAATATAGAATCTGTAAAATTATTATTTTCAAACAGTTATTAATTAAAAAAAAATTTATCTTGTAAAAACTTTCAATAATTTTATATTTTTGTTTAAATTTATTTTAAATTTTTTTAATCAAATTGTAATCAATTAGTCAAATGTCCGTAAGTTGTTAGTGCAATACAGGATAAAGCTAAGATATTTTACACCTTTCTGAGGTTTTCAATTAAGAACCTAAGGTAAAATTCCAATCGGTAATAAAAGCAGAAAATATATAATGCTGATATATTTATACTTAATTGTAATTATTTATCATTTAATTAAAAAACAGAAAATTTATCTTGATTATTTCTCTTTGGTTCTATTTCATTGAAAGTGATTTTAATTACCAATGCTTTCGCTTAACAGAATATCAAACGTTTGTTTCGATTTCGCTTATCAATGTTTTTATTTAACAGAGCACCAAAACTTTTGCTACCATTTTGCTTGAAACGCTTCCGTGTTCACACTGCAGGATCTAAGTGTTCACCATCTGATATATACTGGATTAATCTCACACACACTCCTAGTAAAAATATTTACAACGCATGCAATATTGCATATGGTGCAATATTATTGTTGGCGAATGGGGTTGGTTTTTATTTATTTTTTCTAGGATTTTTGTGCATCTAGCCCCCTAAACGCCATCACGATTATTATTCTATCCATCCTATGTACCCATGGTGATTTCCATGTTGGTAATGTACATAAGGGTTGAAAATTCATGAGCAGGTGAGCTCCATTACTAGAACTACTCCTCACGATATTTTCACTTTCGGGTTCTGGACTGCCGATGGAAGGTCTTACGTCTTTCTTTTTCTATATCCTGGTCCTTACTCGTCTATTCCTACAATTTCCATACTTATTTATCATCTTTACCCATTATTTGTAAATGTATCCTTCAAAAATTTGGGCGGCGTTCCTCCCTTATTTTTTAGGTACATTTCCTATTTCATTTGTTTAATCAAGGGATCGACTACATTTTTCCTAATCTTTACCTATATTAAGATTTGATTAACAATTCCTTAATTCCCGGTACGTTTCCCGTGATCTTTAAGTGATTATAACCCTCTGCGATTACTTCAATAAACGTTCCTCTCTTCTGTCAGAATAGATCATTCAACTTTTGGAAAAATACTTTCAAATTTACATTCCTAGCCTATCCTATCCTTTTCTATTTGATTTTCTGATTTATTTTCTGACAAAGTTTTAAATTTTCCCTACAAAACCTTATTCCCGCTTAACTAAAGTCGCACTTCCCGAATTTTATTTCGACTCGCTCCGGCCACATTTTCAGCAGCCGCCTCGAGTTATACAACGGCGCCCTGCGTAGCGGTCCTGTGCACAAAGCCAGAACCGACTGCAAACTGCCGAGGGGTTCACGAGGCATGACCCACGAGCTCAACTAAGGGTTTTCACCCACTAGCTGGCACACGGTCGGTCCCATGAACCATCTATTTAAATACTTATTATAAATAAGATTTTAGGGGGATTTGTCGGTGGCACCAAAAGATTCCACGACCATCCAGAATAAAATCAAAGTAACAAGACTTCGAAATATATATTTATACAAGAAAACAATACTTACAACCAGATTTGGAAAATTGACATGAATTGGCATACAAAATTTTGTCTAAGAATGATTCACTGCTAGTCTAAAAATTTCTACAAATTTTCTAAAAATTTTCTGCCGGACTAAAATTTCTAAGTCTGTTAAAATTCGGTTCGAAATTATGAAAATGACTGCCGTATATATAGTGTTTTTGTGCCTGTGTGCGACCAATGGGCGGTTTTTCGCCATTTTTAGGGCTTTTTAATTATTTTATTTATTTCGAAATATTTTTATAATTTTTTGTATATTTTTCTTTATTTTTTGATATATTAATATTTTATTGTTGGATTTTATTCTTATTATTATTTTCTTAAAATATTATTTTGAAACCCCAATATTTTGTTTTCTGGTCGCCTCTTCTGCCTGTGTTTTTTCTAAACCTTATTTTGCAAGGTTTTGGCAGTTTATTTTATTTTTCATATGTTTCCTTTTGCATCTGTAGGCATTTTCCGAATTTTAATTAATTATTTGTTTTATTTAATTTTTGTTATATTTTTAATTTGTTTTAATTAATGTTTTATTTTATTTTTGGTCTCTTCTTGCGGTGCGTGTTTATGTTATGGCAGCCATATTGACAATTTCAAAACTACATTAATCATTTTGTTCTAACTTATACAATTTTCACCTTTTTGTTTAAATTGGTTTTGTAATTTTTATTTTAATTTTAGCTCTAAGCCCAACATTATCATGAATAGTAATGGCGCCTCTCTGCGCTGTTCGAGTTGCAGTAATGAAAGGATGGCGCCTGAGAGGCGCAGTTCGGGTGCAAAGGGTTAAGGTTAGTTGTGAAACTGTAACCTTGTCCTGTAAGTATATTCATCAAATAATTGGTCAAGTTTCTTCCAGGCAAATCTTTTCTGGAAATTGCATGATATAACGCATAACCTTCATAAATTGGCACAATAAATTATTCACCATATTCATAATCCAGTATGATAACCGTTATACCCAAAGCGTACAAAGAAATAACTACTGAATAATAACTGAATTGATCCATACATAGGTGGCGAATTAAATGTCGCAAACATAATTTGAGTCATCTTTACGTGGTTCATCTTGAAATTCAATGGCGATTCATTCAACAAAACTGATTATTTTTTAAACATTCTTTCAAGCAAGCATATAATATTTTAGTTCCAACTGGAATAACATCTATAATTCAGGCAACAAAAACCTGTTGGTTATTTTCTTCTGATAATTCACATTCATAAACAGCACATAGACATTTTTTCTGCAAACAAGCCTTATTTAAATGTAACTTCTAGAGGAACTCCTTTAAAGACATCGATCAATTTATCTCCTTCTGTTATACCGAAAAGTAATTATCTGTAATTTCTACCAACTTTGATTTTCCCACATGCTTCAGCACAATTCGACGACAGAATAATTCCAGTAGACATCTCCAAAAAAATAACTCCTAAAAAACAAATCACACAAAATTGGCTATGATTTAAATTAAAGAAAAACACCAATACAAAATATATATTCAGCTACAATATATTTCGATTGAATTTCTGCCTTCGTCAGGAAGTCTTGAACTTTAAACTATATAGAATAAACCATTTTCATTTAAACAAATTTCTGCTTTTAAATTCTCAAATTAGTTTATAAAAAATGGTTTATTCTAAATAGTTTAAAGTTCAAGACTACCCGACGAAGGCAGAAATTCTGTCTAAATATTCAATCTAGAATAACTTCAAAGTTTCAAAATTTAATCACAGAATTTAAAAACAAAATTTCGCACACACACACGAGTAAATTTTTAAAAAAGATACGCGCAAAGACGCATAAAAAAGAAAGGCAGAATGCGCCCTTAACTTTAAATCGAAATAATATTTTATTTACCTCTATTTTACTTAACATTCTGATAGTATTTTAATAAATCGGCACAGTGGCGTCTTATAAAATGCGTAGCCCATATTCTAAGAGTTATAAGACACCTTAAAATAAAGTTTTGAAATGTTTTAACTACAAAAATAAATAATAAAAAGTAAAAAAAAATTTTAATTTAAAATTAAAAATAAATAAAAATGCTGATCCATTAAAAATAGCATCAAAATACTTAAAAATACATAAAATCATTTACAATGTTTTTTACAATCTATTTCATTTTAAAATATTTTGTTGATAATTATAGACGTCAATTTGAATTATAAAATAAATGACTGTATAATTACACATTTATCTTTCCTACGTAAGAAATTGAATTGAATTTATATATATATATATATATATATATATTTATGATGAAAACGATATTTATTTATACAATCCTTTCAAAGTGTGTAATTAAAAATTAATTAATTATTAGACTTTCAAACAAATAGGCTTCTCTATCTGCCAGTCAAGTTCGAGACAGCCAAGGAAAAATATAAACTGATTAATTTGGAATTGTGGAACCAGAATTAGTAAATGAGATTCTGTAAAATTAACTAAATTTATTGAAACTTTTCCGAATTAACTCATTAATCAGATTCACCTACAATATCACTGTCAAATTAATAGCGTTAATATTTAAAACTTTCCTCACAAATGTTGGATTTCAATTTTCATTTAATTAGATTTTGGAGTTATTATTTTTATTTGATTTTTATAAATAATTAATTTAATAATTTATTAAATAATAAATTAATGAAAATATATTAAATAATTAAAACAAATTTGAAAACTAATGAAACTTTTGAACCTAACTATTTTACAACACTAAAAGAGATTCATGTAATTAATTGTAATTAATTAAGAGAAATTTTTATTAAAAAATGTTTTTTTTAATTTCTGACAAAATGTATTTGACTTACAATTAGATGGTGAACGATTGCATTTTGAAAATATTGCGTCAAACTCTTGATTAAAAGATTTGAATCCGTTTTTGAATAACAACAGCGCTTGTCAGATTTGACTTCGTTCTGTAGGAATATATGTTTGTTCGGTAACCGGTAAGCTCATCGTAAATTATGATTAATATAATAAAACAATAAATTTATTCATTTTTTAGTAAAATTATAAATAGCACTAATTTTAAAATGAGAACTGCAACTACACAATGATTCCTTCATCAGCTGCAAAAAGTAGCTCACGGTCCCTCTTATTTTTTAATTGTTCAGAAATGATTAAAATCATAAACAAATTACATATTCGAATGCCTAATCTTTATTTTGTGAAAATCATTGTTCCACTTTCTCTAACATTGTTTGTTTTTTTCATTTTTTAAAGAACTTTGATAACAGTTAGAATCAAATATTAAGAGTTTTGCCAACTTTTGCATATATCCTTAAACCTAATCCACTGATATGTTAATTATATTAAAATAATTAATTACTTTGCAATTAATTCCCGTTTTAATGAATTGAATAGCATTGATAAACATTATTTTAAATTTAATTAAAATAAATAAAGGCGAATTGTCTGCTGGTGTATTTTGTAATATAGTCTTGCCGTTTTTGAGGTTTTAGCAATTTTTAAAAGGATTTTTTAAAATATATAGGGAGTTTCAACCTTAAATATCATAAATCCGTACTATGTCTGCGATAAAAAATATGATTTGAGCAAATTATTATTATTATTATTATTATTATTATTATTATTATTATTATTATTATTATTATTATTATTATTATTATTATTATTATTATTATTATTATTATTATTATTATTATTATTATTATTATTATTATTATTATTATTATTATAAAACGATGATTCCTTGGTAGCAGCATAAATTAATATATCAGATAAATAAATAACAAAATAAGCCTTGCTGCGATGTAATCATTATATTTTTGAAAAAAAGTTTCGATTATTAAATAATCATCTTCGGTTTCTTTTTAATCCTCTTTTTTTAGTTCCAAAAGAAACTGAAGAGGATTATTTAATAATCGAAACTTTTGTTCAAAAATATAATTATTACATCGCGGCAAGGGCTTATTTTGTTATTCACTTATCTGATGTATTATTATTATTATTATTATTATTATTATTATTATTATTATTATTATTATTATTATTATTATTATTATTATTATTATTATTATTATTATTATTATTACTAGAAATCGCAATTCAAACATTTTTTTACGATATATTTCGAAATCTTCATTGTCAAAAGGTAAAATACCAACTAAAATAATATCGATTTAATTTATTTATTCAAACAAATTATAAGTTTTTAAATATTAATTATTTAAATAAATTTAATAATCATTTCAGTTTATTCACCTAATACATTATCAACAAATCCGACCTACAAATTTGAAAGTCTGTTCACAAATAATTCAGTGAATAAAGAAAAAAGAAAATTAAAGTAAAATAGTAAAAAAATTAGTTTTGAGAAATAATCATAATTTAATAACTTTAACTTATCTTTAGTTGTTAATTTTTTGTTTCGGAGGCTTATTTTGTCTATCTTATATACCGCGCGTATTACACTGAACACTTTTAACCGACGCCCTTTTCGAACACGCATTTTTTATCTCTGGTCTTTCGGATATTTGTATAAAATGACTTGTATATTACCGATTGAAACTTATGAGGTAAAGGCAGTTTCTTATGAAATTTGGAGCCTTGTTATAAAAATTATAAGGCACATTAAAAAAAAATATTTTTTTCAAGGAAAAATTCAATAACAAAAATAAAGAATATAATAGAGATAAATAAAAATAATAAGAAATATAAATATAATAAAACTAAAATAATAAACATAAAAAGAATAAAATAATCATTGATAATATAAATTAAAATAACATATAATACCCAAAATATTTATCAAAACAATATTACTAAATCCTTAAAATTTATCACATTACACGTAAAAGTTACTGTAACAAAAGATTTTCTGTAATAATTTTTATAAAAGACAAACATAAAAAGTTTGAAAAAAAAGTAAAAAATTGAAAGTTTTTATTTTTTAAGATTTTTTATACATAATAATTTAAACACAAATGATTTATTTATTATAATAACGCACCCAACATTTTGGTGACACCCCTGTTCTAAGTCTTTGTTTATATACAACTTCAAATATATATATAAAGAAAAACAAAAAGACAAAATTAACTGATTTCATATGCAAACTTGTCAAAAGCAAAATTTATTAAAAACAAAAAAAAATTGATTTAATTAAATGATTCATTTTGCTAAAAAGTTATTTTTGAAAAAAAAAATTTTAATTTTGATAAATTTCTCTTATTGTTGAAAGATGATTAATATAAATTATCAAATTAATCCAAGATTTTTTGAATTCTCCTCAGTTTTTCACAAATTTTGAGATAATTTCTAACATGTCATGAAAAGTTGAATTTGAGAGAAATTCGTAAAAAATTAATTAAATAATGTTTTCAATTTTCGTTAGTTTTCAAATTTTAATTAATATAATTTTGATTTTTATTAAAATAATTGATAATATATAAACCTATCTATTTTATTTAATACGAGGAAATAGGCAATCCTTGTAAATATTATATATATTGTTTCGGCCAATTAAAATGGAGATTTATTAATTTGTGAAAAGTTGATTTTTTAGTAAATTTTTTATAAACTGTGGTTGTTTTGCTGAATCAATGTTGTTGGTATTTTTTGAGTTTAATTAAAAAATTTTTTGGGTATAAATAAATTTTTGAATCTTTGAAAATTTCTTTTGTTCTTCGATTTTATGTATTTAATAAGTTTATCGCCGATTGAAGAATCTCACCATAGCGACTTGTTAGTATTATCAACACAATCTAAATCTCAATTGATGAATGAACTGAAAACTGTTGGGAATTATTTCGAAAATTTGAGAATGGGTTTAACAGAAGAGGATGAACATTATTCAGAGAAAACAGATGACAGTTTGCTCAATTCTATTAATGACATTGGACGGTCTGTTGATTTTGTTATAACAGACATTAATGTAATTAAATGTGGATATACTATGAGAATGAAAAGTGTGACTTCGTTTTTATTGCTGAGAGAAGTAAAATCGGCAAAGTTAATGGAATCCGATTTCGAAATTCAATCTCAGTTCTTTGTCTCCAGCACAGATTCCCATATCAGTGGTGGAGGAGTGGAACCGGAATCAAGTCTCAATCGGCCACTAATCGAGGAAATATATATATACATCTTCTTTTGAAAGAGGCTCATTTAAAAACATATTTTGAGACTGTCAGATTGCATGAAAATCCAACATCCATTTATCTTTACCCCAATTATTGCAATTATTCACACCGGTACGGTAACTGTCACAAAGTAATGGGAAATTACCATGGTCATTTAGTTTAACCGTATTACCTACATTATTTATTCCAATGGTTATTAAAATATTAATAAAACTTTAATACCCTCAAACCTCATGTTTCTTCTTTCTAGTTATGTAGCCAGGATTTCAGGTTAAAGGCGCAAAATTGAGCAATGTTAAAAGTTGACACGGAAAAATAGAAAACAATAGTTTACATAAATAAAATACACAAGTAAATGTGTGAAATATATCTTTATTTTTGGGGGTTAAATGGCCCATATCCGACCTCCTAGCTACGTCCCTGCTTCTTCCACCGATCAATATACCCATTTAGAGCATTAAAGTTAATATCCTTTATTTTTCGCAAATATTTTAGCTTGTAAACGTAATATTTCACTACTTACTGGAATATTTGTGAAATAACATCAGAATATTTACCTTACCGATTTCTCTTCATGTCACCAATTGCAACACTAATCAATAATGCTTTCGATTTTTCCAATGGCGGTAGGGTTTACTCCTTGTGTTTTGACGGATATTAATTTGCTTTGAAATAGCATCTATTAAATCTTTGATTGAAGCTGGACGGTTGAGATTGGCAATATAGAGCAAATTTTCACTCAATTTATCATTCACATAAAGGCAATGAACCTGGCGCTTTTTTCAACTCTTCAACAGGGGTAGAAAGCTTCTCAGAATAAATTCTTCTTTGGCTGTTATTTCTAGGATACTTCGCTAATCAATCTTTGTTTTTTAATAAACACTTGATTGAATAAAGAAAGCAATTATAAAAAATCATTACCGCCATAAACTACTTCATCACACTCAGTGGTGTCTTCAATTGAGATTTCGTCGGTATCTTTAGCTAAATTATCTACGTATTTTTATTTTTAATTTTGAATACATTGTCAATATCGCCATTTTCAAATTCCCAATTTATCAAACTCCCTAAGAAATAACCTTGCACGTGTAGCATATTGACAGCCTTACCTTTATCCCCACACATAAACATGTCATAATTATCATAAATGGGCATTCCAACCGCAATGGGAGCTCGTTCATACTTGTATTAATATCAACTAATTCGTTGTTAGTAAATATTCCATAACTTTTTTTCATTAATAGGTTTTTCCACAATGATTCTAGGTATCATAAAATCCGAACCATTCATAAAGTAGATCACAGTTTCTTCGTGGATTGTAAATGAAATTAAAAAATCGCAGATTTTCCTCAAGCAGCTAATAGTTAGAATAAACACATTGTTAATATAAAAAATGGCTTGTTATCAAATTGATATATTGTTTAGTATACTTCATTATGACATTCAATTTTGATTTTTTTAAGGTAAGGTTTACTAAATAAATTTGTTAAAATTGAAGTATCAATTCTAAAATATTGTCATAAATATGCTAACACATAGGATTTTCTTTTAAAGTCTTTCCAAAATATTAAATATGTATAATATGATATAAATGGAAACATGCAGCGTTAAGTCCCTGCTAAAAACAGATTCGAGTTATTAAACCTAATTATGTTGGGTCTATATACTTGCGTTGATTTATGCGATGAGTCTCATAGATTCATAAGGGGTTTTAGTAGATTTACTAGTGTTAATAATATTTTCAAATTTTTAAAATTTCATGGTGACTGTAATAGGCTTACAAAATATATATGTGTAACAAAATATATAGAAATTTTATATATATATTCAATATATATAGTCAACTTCAATGGATTTGACTGGAAGAGAATTAAACGATTTTGACAGAACAAAGTTATAGTTTTACAACTACAGCCGAAAGAGAAATTGTCCGAAATATTAAAGAAAAATTGTGTTATATCGCTATTGATTTTGAACAAGAAATGCAAAGTGCAGTCTTTTAATTGTCACTTGAAAAAAGTTATGAACTTCCAGATAAACAAGATATTGATATTGGAAATGAAAGATTAAAAGATAGGATTCAACAATATTATTTAAATACAACAGTGAAATTGAAAAAAAGGAATTTTACCGATAAAATGTATTTATTTATTATGAGAAATAATAAGTAATTCGTTATAACATTTTGTCTATGCAGAAAAATTTATCTTATTTCAAAATAATACAAAATTACAATTTTGATAATTATGCATCTTGTCCAAAATTGATTCAGTAAGTGATATAGAGCGTATTGCCTGAATTATTTTCTGTAGATAATTAAAATATCTGTTATCTTTACATGATAAATTCTAGGATTAATTACATTGGAAAAATTGAACTAGAATTTTTTATACATGCGACATTTATTGTGATGAATAAAAGTTTTAAGGATTTGATTTGTTAACGATTTTTATAATCAAAATCACTTCAAAGTCATAAAACAAATATCACTCTGGCTTCTAACAATCTTGAGTATCGATAAACAATCTCAACAATATATTAAAAATTTATTGATATCACAATAATTACCAAATCATTCAAACCAACTATTTATAGTTATCATTCGAAGATTACATTTAATTTCCATTAATTTGAAATGCTGCTGGTTGATATTTGTGCTCACGGAATATTATCAGTATCAGATTATTACAGCGGAATGGTTTCGCAATCAAAAGTAGAAAAATATACAATTCGGGATATATTATCAATTATCGTACAATTTCCAATTAAAACCTGGGCTACAAAATTTCTGTTTAAAACGCTAGACAAAATTTTAATATAATTTCTGGTGTTATAGCTTGTTATTATAGCAAATAATTATATATGGATAGAATTTAAACAATTCATAAAAGGATGGTAGGTAATTTGTTACAAATTAAAAAAATATTTTATATTAGAACATTATTTTTTATACCATTTTTGATTATGTCAACACTAGATGATATGGCAATGACAATGCATATTAGTTGCCATTGGGCTTTTGTACTGATAGCACGTTTAAAAGTTTTGAAAAATATTATCAAATATAAGAAAAAAAAGTTTCAAGAATAACTGGGTTAATATCGAAACATGTTGAATAGAATTTTCAAACCGTGGTGTAATTTTGAAATATTTTTCTAATAAGAAAATTTGAAATTAAAAAAATTTATCGTTTGAACCTGTACTAATTTAAAAAAAAGACTAAAATATTAACAGTTATGCGTAAATTTAAAAACAAAAAAATAATAATACTTTCAATTAATAAGTTATTTTGAATTATTAACAATTTTGTTTACTTATACTGTTTTAGGAACTTTTTTGTTTTGTGTTAACTAGTAAACAACAAATTAATCTAAGTAAAATTATAAACAAATCAAAAAGTTAAGAAATTAATACATTTTTAACATAATATTTAAAATTTAAACTAAAATGTAAAATACCATGCAATAAATTAAAATCAATTCACCTGAATTATATAGCAGAAATAAATAATTTGCTGAAGTAAAATTTAGAAACTTTAAAATGATTGTCTGGAAATATTTTAACAAAATTAGTTTTGAAAATTTAGCAGAAATAAAAAATTTTTGAAATCGAAAATGTTCTCTGTCGAATGATGCATAATTTATAAAATTTAACTAAGTATTTATTTTAAACGTTTTTTAATTTATTAATATTAAAACAACCTTATAATAATAATATAAAAATTATTTTTCAAAATAAATTTATAATAAGTAGTTCATTATTTCCGTTTATTATTCAAGATAATTTTGAAATTTTAGGTGTAAAAATTTTGGAGATTTCAAATGAAAACTATGCATAGCAAAAATCTTCATTTAAACCATAGAAGAATTAAAAGAAACGACTTTATTGAAGATTATACATAATATAAGTAATTCGGTTCAAGTCTACAGATAAAAATTATAAGTATAAAAAGCATTTACTACGTTTATATTTAGCATTTAGTCATGGTTTCAGCAAGATAAGGTTTCCGTATACAATTATAATTTGAGAAGAGTAAGACAAAAACGTAAGACCAAAGGACAGTTGCATATTTGATATAAAAATTGAGACAAAATTGTAAGAGAGTTGTTTTTAAATATCGAAATTAAATCATAACGTAGAATGATAAAGTAAAAAATGTAGAACTCACAAAACTATCGAAATAATAATTTGCAAAAGACATTGCAAATAATTTGCTATAAAACTGGATTGTATTATTGGAATTTAGATATATGTGGTTCTAATTTTTTTAGGGTCGATAATAGATTTATCATCGACTATTCTACTTTCTACCACCTGTTATCCATGGCAACAACAATGTTACACCAAGCCACGCTGAGACAAATCACCTATAATATAAAAAGAAAATCAATAAATTTATAGCATATAAACACACTAACTCACCTTGAGGTTGCTTGTAAAATAGTCAGAGACAAACCTTACACTATAGAAACACAAAAAGGAGAGAAAAATAAAATAATGCACAAACACAACCCATAATAAAACATGCATGTAAATTTTAACATATAACCATCAGAAGTTGTAAAAACCCCTATAATAAATTAATTTATAGACAATTTTGAGATATTTTTAGAAAGATAAATGGCGGAAAAAATTTTTAATTTAAATTTTGAGGATTTTGCTAGGAAATTTCGAGTACATGATGATGTATCTTCATAAGATTTACCATTAAAACTAAAATTAATTTAACTTTTTAAGACATTTCTGTCGAAAAACAACAAAACCTGAAATCCGAAAAAAGCATAAATTGTAAATTATATTAGTAAATTTTAAAAAATAATCATAAACACAATTATTTTTTGTACATATTCGAAGATTTTTTTCAAAAGATTTATAAGAAATATAATTATTAATGCAATTAATAATTTTTATAACTTCAAAAATAATTTAACTCACTTTTTTTGAATAATTTCCGAAAAATAAGTTATAATAAAATAAATCATTTCCTAAATATTCATAATCATTATTAATAATAATATACATGAGCTTGTAAATCAAAAGTTATAATTATAAGTTTGAATAATGATTTAATTTCATTGTAAAAACATAATTCAACTGTTAAAACATTTTAACTTTAAGCTTATAACTTTAAAAAATAACTTACTTTGCAGCCATTTCAGAAATTGCTGAAATCCATTAAATTTTCTCAAAAAATAAATTCCAATAAGCTGATTTATGTTTCAACTTGAATTATAGCGGAATTTATCTGAACTTCGCTTGGTGTATTCATTAGCTTGATGGCTGAAAGTTGATGAGCAGATGAGCCAAACTCCTAGCCTAATTTTCACTATCAAATTCATGACTGCCGATAGGAAGTCTTGCGTCGCTTTATTGCTTTTATCTGTTATTTTCCGTGTCTTCTTTAATTAATGTTCTTTTTCTTCAAAGGCTTTAAAAAAGGTCATTTAACATAACACAATGAGACATTGAATATAAAAAACCAAAATTAAACTCATATGTTATCGTATTCTTTGTAATGGTTTTAAAAAACATTTTTAAAAACTGAAAATCAAAATATCCTGTATTTCGAAGATCTTATAAGCTTGTTTATCCATAAGATTTTATATAATCTTTTTAAAAGTTGAAACACATTAAAATGATATCGTTTAAATTAATTTCAAATTTTAATCGTGACGGTATTTAAAAAATAGTTTAAAAAACAGTTTGTATGTACATTCTACAAATATTTTAATTATTTATATTAATTATATATATTACAAAACATGAAAAATATTTTATAGTTAGATTTTCTAACTACTATTTATTTGAGAAAATATAAGACTAATGGTACACATTTATACCAATCTAATAGACGGCTGGTACGTATGTGTACCACTAAACCTTATTTAGTTAACCTACTTTACATTTACCTAATTGCTCAAGTTTTTTGTTCATTGTATTTACTAACAATCACAAAAACATACAAATACTCTTTATGTTTTACTAAAAATAGTAAAATTTTTGCCACGTAGTCTGGACGGACGTAAAACACCTTGCGAGTGGTACTAAACTAAATACACTTTTATAGGTTATATGAGTTTTATACCACAGCGAAACGCTTAAAATACGGCGTGGTACAAATTGCATTGCTTTTATACATAAAGATAACTGTTCAGATATTTTTAAAAGATCTAATAATGTACCAACCGTACAGAAATGGTTAATTTCATTTTCAACAAAAAGTTTTTAGAAATTCACTGAATTAAAAAAACCTAATAAAAAATAAAAAAACAAATTTATTCAAAAATTGTCGTTGAATAAATTGTCTCTTATTTTTAGTTATTTTTTTCTTTAATCATAAAACATATACTCGATATTTAATATAAATTATATTGAAATATATTAAAATATGATTTAAACAAATGCGATTATGATTTCATTCAAAACAATGCCTAAAAATAAAATTTGTATAGTGAAATGCTTAAGGTAAAATGCCTTATTCAAACGATAAAAATGTGTCAATAATAATGAATTAATATACAATAAACGACTTCCGAAAAAATATTAACATAAATTTAAATCAGCACGAATTTAGAACAATGAAATAATGGGATTTATTAGAAGGTAGGTAAAATTTTCAAATAATATTAGATTTTCGTAATAAATTTATGTTTTTATCAAATTTAAACTTAACCCTAGCAAACATGGAGGTGACAAGAGTGATCCAATTTAGTTTGAGATAACAATATCTTTATGCAAATGTGATGTCTATTATTTGATTCTACATTACTAATTGAATAAGTATTTGATTGTTCAAAAATAATTTGATAAATATTATTATTTTGCTTAATTAAAATATTCTTTTAAGTCAAACTTTCTTAAATTATTGTTAAAAATCAACAAGCCAAGCTAGCATACAGAAATGATAAATGGAACAAACTTGGATTTCAAAAAAATGTTTTTATTTCCATTCATTCTGGGGCAAAATACCAATTATTTTGTATCTTTTTCCCCACTGCTTAATTTTATTTTTTAGGTATCGTTAAATTCTTACTGCTTGCCTCAAATAAGCATGTGTTTAATAATAAAATTTCTTTATTGTGATAAATTGAATTTAAAAATGGTGAAACTAGCTAAATAAACCATATTACGGTCTCATATATTTATTATTGGCCACATTTTTCTATGATCAATCACACCTTTCAATCGGCTATATTCCTGAATTTGTTTACAGATATGACGGGAAGTATCTTTAATGTGTGTGGCATTTCACCAATTACATGAAAATTTATATACTAGTTCAGAAATGTTTTGTGCAATATTATTGAGCATTGAAAAATGTGTAAATAAACAACCGATATAAAACATTTTAAAATTTTATAAAAACTTTAATAATAAATGGGAAAGAATTTTATGCGAGGTATTGGTAATTAAATCAAAATTGTTCACAATAATTTAATTGTAACACGTTAAGGTTATTGTAAGCGTATTAGAAACAGCAATCTGAAAATAATCTTTTACTATTTACTCTTATTATCAAAAACCCACAAAAAGGTAAAAAAAGTAATAAACCAAATTGGTGTAGGCGCATTTCCATATACACCAAAGTCCACTGAGATACACCATAAAAATTGAAAACGTTATAGAAAAATTAAGTATTTCACACAAACACAATACATTATAAAAAACGAATGTAGAAATTATGCGATGATATCTTTATAACATCTTTATTAAAGCCAATTTTGAAGTAAAAACTATGGCGGCACATATTTTAAAATATAATTTGAATTTTCATGAAAATGGGGAAAAACATATTAAAATTTATTTTAAAGTTAAAGTGTTAACTAAGTCGAAGTCTTTAAATGATTCAATAGAAATATAATTTAAAAGATGGAAGTTTGTGGCTTAACTGATATTTTATCGAAATGGTTTCTAGCATCTATAACAGAAAATGATCTATATGTTATTTGATGTTTTCTGTTCTACTCCATCAATGTGGGTATTCAGGCCCGGCTTTAGGCATAGGCGAAGTCGGCAGCTGCCTAGAGCACCAATTTACATTGGGCGCCAAATAGTTCTGGGAGGAATCCAATGAAAAGCGACCAAAAACAGAAAATACCAAAAATTTAAAAAAAACAACCCCAAAAGAACGGCTTGTGGGATTACCAATGGTGTCGATTGAACATGAAATCGTGGAATATATAGACACGAAGTTGCTGCTTGAAGATTTTGCTAAACTCAAAGCACGAAAAATTAAATTTTAAATAGTTCTTTTTTTTATATATTTTTGTTGAATAAATAAATGAAATCCAGTTATTTTATTTTCATTTACTTGTTTTATTTATTGAGGAATTATTGAGTTTGTTTCTTAACTAGAGGTGCCATATTTTTAGTTTGCCTAGGGCGTCAAATACTCTAGCGCCGGCCCTGTATGTATTATCTAACCAAATTAATTTATTATTCAATATTAATAATACAGTTATTGTAAATCTTGTGACTGAGTTGTTTAAGATGTAGTCTGTTGAAATTAAAGAAAATCATGTGGTTTCAACACTTAACTCAATCAAAAATTGTCACAAAGAACTGAACAGAAAATAATCAGAAACCTTTTGTGCAAAAGGGGTTGTTTTCAGAGTTCTTCAATGTTCAGAGAAAACGTTATTTAATGTTGAAAAGACTGCTTATGATGACCTTACGAAAATTATCAAAAACAGAATTCCCACGACCGCCACACACATGTTTAACATTTTAAACATCTGTCGAAACCCTTCGATTTGATCGAAAGTTAAATGATATTGTAATATTTATTTGTGTTATAATTAATTTAATAGTGATATACATTCTACAATGTCTGATACCTTAGGTGCTGTCCATAAATGACGTTGGACGATTTTGGTCGATTTTTACCCCCTCTTCACTCGTCACAAAACGTTAGACCCCTTCAAATATGACGCCGCAAATCTCTGATCCCCTAATAAACCGTATTTCATATTTAAAAATGTACATGTTTCAAATCAATTTATTGACATTTTAGTAAGTATTTAGTCTAATACTTCACTAATATCGTATGAGAATACAGGTAGTCCCCGACTTACGACCGAGATAGGTTCCTAGTCATCGATCGTAAGTCGATTAAGTCGTAAGTCGAGTTTCATCATGAATAACTAAAGAAAAATATTAGATACTGTACTACTAACTTTTAGGATCAGGAGAAATGAAACTACCGAAAATTCATATAATGAAAACTTTATTAAAATTTATAAAATGAAATAATAACCCAAAAATATATATTAAATGTGAACTATTTTAATCATTTTCTATGAAAAAATTGAAAAAAAATTGGCCGTAAGTGCGGATGGTCGTAAGTCGAGCGGTCGTAAGTCGGGGACTACCTGTACATGTATTAAAAAGGAGACCCTGGAAAGCTGAAATTAGTATAAAAAGATTTTGAAAAATAAAAAATTTAAGATGTGACGTCACAGTTCCTCAACACTCTCTCCCCTTTATTCCTAGGTGCGTGACATTATTTACGGACGGCCCCTTAACAAGAAAGCAAACTTTTATAGACAAAATTACACTTAATTAAATAGAATTGGGTATTATTTTATTCACTAAAAGACCTCTATTCATAGAAAAGCATTATTCGAAAATAATATCATTGAAACTTTGTCACAATACAGCTATATCCTAAACTCAATTCAAAGTGTGCTGAAATGTGATTGCGTGATTGAAAAGAAATATTCTTCAATTTGATTTTCGCATCAACTTATAGTGTGTAGCTCAGTGGAGTTAGGTGTATGCAAATAAAAAACAAGCAATTACGGGTTTGGGTTCAAAACATTAAAATTTAGTGGGTTCAAGTTCAGGTTTGAGTTTAAATTCGGGGTAATTTTTATTCCTACATTGTTTATTGTAAAGTTATATTTTTATTCATTTTTTTAAGTAAAAGTCATCCGAACGCACATGTAGAACTTTTCTTAATAATTCTTAGGAGAGATGTACTCTTTGTGGAGCTAAAACGAACTTCAGTGTAGAAAAAGCCTCCTCAACACTGACTTGAGTTGCCGGAACAGCCAATATAACCTAATAAGCTTCAAACAATAGAGGTGCATCAATTTCTATTTTTTCCCAGAAATCTTAAATCTTTTTTCCTATAAAAATTCAGAGATAAATTTCATTTATAAACAGAACGGGCAGTTCTGAACGGCACATAATTTTTTATGTTTTTGTTTCTTCAAAATCAAAAATAAATTTCAATCATAGACCATATAAAAATATCCTAAATTCATCGGCTCATTTTACAAGTTTAAGGTTACCTTTTTAACGAAATAAATTCTCACATTTTTATTCATACTTCGCTCAGGATCATTGACATCTGAGGAGGCTTTTGTAATCTAATAAGCGTTGGAGAATATCGAAATTTGAATTCCACCGAGTTGGAAAATTAAGTATAGGATTTTGTAAGCCTAATCTTTTAGCCAAAGAAGCTGTAATAGGCGCTTTCAGTTTTTAAGAAAAATCTTGGTATTTAGTAATATTATGGTTAACTGCAGATAAGTTGCGTCATAAGCTGCCAACTGAAGAGTATGAGTTATGCACCTAAAGCGAATGGTATTGGTATATAAAGCAGAAAATACTTCTTATCCTTCTTTGTTTGCTCTTAATTTCTCGTTCTCATTCTCTACTTCACCAAGGTCAGGAGCATCAAATTCATTTATTTTGAGTTCATTCACTTTAATCATGTTTATACCATTATCAGATTTAACTGAGTAAATTTGACTTATTTTTATGCCATAAGATTTGATCACTTCAACTATGACATTTTTAATGTGGTTTTCGGTTTGCCGGTCTTTGACTTGACATATTTAATTTAATTAGAATACAATAGTTTTCATTGGAAACTAAATTTGTGTCTTTCGTGTTAGGGTTTTTTAATGGTTTCAGATTCAGTAGGTTGGCCATCCATCTTTTCCGTAATAGTTCCGTAATGCTCATCAGAATGTTTTCGTTTAATATGGAGACCCATATACGCAGCATGTTTACCTTTCATAACAAACGAGCATACGCTAAAAAATGTTCCACATGATTTTGAACGGTAAAAGAAATTTAAATAAAATTAATTTTAAAAAAGAAGTAACACTTTTTTAATTTGTACTTAGCACAAACGTTTGTCTTATCTGTTGCGTGTAACAATTACCATACTCCGTTACTAAAAAAACAACTAAAACAAAACACTTCACAATAAAAAAAAATTTTTATCCAAAACCTTAAATTTGAATTTCTGTTTTAATAAAACATTCTGTTATAATTGCCGTTGAAAATTGATCCTAGACCGGATTTTTGATTGGGCTCGGGTTCGCATAATTTAAAAAAAAATCCTGAACCTGAGCGAGATTCATTTTCGAAACCCTGGTTAAAAACATAACAATAAATATTTAGTCCGATAAAACCTATATCCGTGGTCATTAATATAAACAATGTATATATAAATCAACATTCACTAAAACAAATTATATTTTAAATTTACCAGATACATCATCACAGGAAAACGAATTGAATTATCAATCTAAAATAAAACAAAAAATTAAAAAATTAATTTTTAAAAACATTATTTCTATTAAATTAAAAAATAATAAAAGTTCAAGTTGTTAAGTTACTTTTAACATTTTTTAAATTGGTATATACAAAATTAATGAAACGAAATTTTATGTATGTTATAATTATTTTAAACATAAATTTCAATTTCATTAAATTAATAATCTCATCGTGATTCACGAGGCAATTAAAACAATTAAAAAGCATGAAATTTAATAAAACTTTAAAAGATTTTTTGTTTAAATGGTTTTATGGAATTTTGATTCATATTTCCAATGCAATTAAAACAAATCTTACCAACAGTGCAGTTGACATCGAGAGAAATATTTACTGTTCAAAAAAATATTTGATAATTATTAAATGCACGACTTATTTTTTTACTGACAAATATTCAGTAGCATTTATTTATTATTAAATTCTAAAAACAAATTTACAAAAATATTTATTTAAAAAATACATTTTAAAAGATTTTCAGTCAAATTGTCAGTTTGAGTCTTTTAAAAAAATGACAGAAAAATTAAAAATATATTTCTGTTGAATCTCTAGTTATGAAAAATGTTAATTTTTTAGAAAAAGCGAATGACTGATACTATGGAAGTCAGATGTGATTTCTACGAAATGAAATATACGACCATATCTGTGATTAGTAAGAGCCTTTTAACCTTTCCTTTTTCACAATGGAAATTTAACTTTGATAGTTTTCCTACTTGGAACTTGAATATCAGAATTGCTTGTAGAAATCATTTCTCTACCGGTAGTTGACTCTTTCGTTGAGAGAGATTAAAAATCTATTTCTTTTGCTGATTACCATCCATCTTTTTCTGAAAGTGTTTTTCAAGTGTATGCTCTCCTTTTACTGAATCAGCAATGCTTCGGTTTTCTGAGTGTAACAAAGATAATTTCTTAAATTTGAAAAGCCGACTCCTGTGGCAATTCACTCATTGCACTCATGAGTTGAACTTTTCCGTGTTTTGATAAATAATTTGTTTATATATCAATTTCCTATAGACTTTTGAAAAGACATTTCATTTATAAGAAAGAACTTTTAATATACTCATTAAGTGAAACAATTTGAAACAAAATAATATGGCCGAAAATCAGGTTATTTGTAAAATTAATAATTGACGTTAAAGTTTAGATTATTGAGCTTTTTTATGATTTGTCAATAGCTACGGATGCACCTACCATTTAACCGGTTCGGATCTGATTGGTCAATTAAAAAGAGCACAGGCGTATCATGACCAGCGTTGTGTGTGTGTGTGTGTGTGTTTAATACAGATAACCCAATTTCAAACAACATATAAATTTTTATTATTATCATTTTTCATTGTCATTTATCATAGACATTAATAATAAGTTTTCTAATTGATGTTAAGGCAGACCTGTTTCGAGTTTATTTATTTGTCATCGGTACCATGTAAGAAACTTGATCACACTTTATGACTAGTCCTAAAAATCTGACCATTTCGTCACTAACCGGATCAAAATTTACAATCTTTGTGCCGCTCATATCAAATGAAACCCGCATTATATTCGGATAATTGATGGATTAAATATCTTCAAACATTTTGATTCTATTTAATTACTTAGCGCCATTGAATAAAAAAACAAAAATATTTAAGACAGAATCTATGTTGCATAGAATCACATCCTATATTTATATATTTTTTTCTGTATAGTTTGCCTCATTTTTAAATCAGAGATGAATAAAATCTCATTTTGAAAACAATAATAAAACAAAAGTTTAGCACTTCCTTTGTTTTAAACGGAAATAAATTTAAAAAAAAGTCCAATTAAACAACAAAAGTTACCCTTATGATGCTGATACAGCTTATCTGGATTTCGACATAAAGATAAATTTCTCCTGGATAAATAGATAATTGTCTCTTTTAATTGTACCAAAATGTATATTTCAATTTCACTATTTCTGTGTTCACAATTTTCTGATTTTGTAATAACGCTTAGATAGGTCATGTTATTTTAATTTATTCACTGCATGTTTCTATTTTTTTAAATCGTTTACGAAACACGCAAAATATTGCGTTCTCATTAAAAAAACGTTGAAGGGAACCAGTATAAAAATCAGATATTTGAAAAAGAACTGCCTATTAAAATGGTTTATATCTTTGTATCAAATGATCAAAATTTCACTGATTTCTTAGTTTTAAATTAAAATTCAAATTCAAAAATTGATATAAAATTTGAATTTGAATTTGAATTTGAGTTTAAATTGAAAGGAAAGAAGGAAAGTGTTAAAAAGTGTCAATTGTCAATATGGGTCCAAGGACTGCTAGATTAATGAGAAATTGGGTAATAGGAAGTTACAATAAATAAAAATAGTTAAAATAATTTACGCTTGGTCGCTTGTATAAGTGCCGAGTGAATGCGGGTGGTTGAATTACGACTTTTGAGGATGAATTAAATTTCCGACGACGATAGATAGATATTCTTATCTGAGCTGGCTATGAAAGTTTCTTAAGACCAATAAAATAAGAAAAAGTGGCCTTAAAGAACCTATAGTCAGGTACATTTCATTTGAATGAATATCAAGTGGACAAGAAATAATAGGTATTTATTGAGGTTGCAAATTGGTTTTATTAAATCATATTTTCCGACGAGTGAAGTGCTCCAGAGTGAATAATTTTGGGAGGTTGATAATGTCAGTTTGGAAAACGTGACGATGTCATTAAGTCATGAAAGCAGTGTTGGACAAACGAGAGAAAGAAGATTACAAAGAAGAATAACCGGTTTCAAAGTTCTATAAAGAGAAACTTCATAAATGGTACCGAATAATAATATTATTGTTGTAAAAAACTTTAAAGCCAGGAAGAATGGATTAACAGCACATCATAATGATATTATTTAAGATTATTTGAAAAAATGTTATATTAAAAATGTTAAAGAATGTATGGTTAAAACCGAGTGGTTTTTACTACACTTCTCAGTAATCCAGTGTGATAGAGTCTAAATGAGATGATTGAGATTAGACCAGTAGTTCCCAACCTTTCTGGTGCTGTGACCCCTTGAGAATATTTGCCACTTTAATTATAACTACGACAATGTTAGAGTTGCAAAACCCAAATAGCATCAGCGAGAAGGCTGTGTTTGCATCATTCTTGCCAAATCAGAAATTCTTAGTGCGGATCATCTTCTGCAACAAATCTACTTCTGTATTTAGATTTCCTATCCAACAAGCTTGAAAACTTGTTTCACAAAGGCATGTTGTTGGAAAAGGAATAAGCAAACGGAAAACGATCTTAGACGGAACAGGACATGAAAGCAAATACTTGATCCAGAATTTGGTAATTGACATTGAATAGAAATCATTTTTTGTTGCATCGCTTGTAATGAGTTCAATGAATTCTTCTTGTGCATTCTCGGGGACATCTTCAACTCTGATGGTGAATTCATCAAGCTTGGTTTTACCACCTCTCCTAAGAGTAGGCGTAATCCTTACGGATAAGCTGAAACATGATGGTTTCGGCTGTTTTTATGATGCTACTTTTAGGTGGTTGATCTGTGTTCCCAATGGGATCATCAGTAGTCACCACAACACTTCGCTCGAATTGACAGCACTCTCGCCAATCCCTTCCTCTAGACCATGTTAGATCATTGGCCTTGTTGAGCATCATTAGTTGATGCTTCACAGACATACCTCTGATTGGTTATGTCTGCTGATAGGATGATAATGGCCAGTTATCAACCCATTGTCTACTAGGAATAGGTAGTAGCAACTAAGTGCCAGTGCTCTATTAGGAGATATTGGTCTCTTACCGTTTAATTGTAGTTTTTAGGTAAGAGTTTGTGGGCTAATGAGCATCTAATGCTCTTAACCTCACTATGAGGGGTGTACCTATTTGCGAATTAGGTATCAGGAGATATTTGTTATTCCCGATGACATGTCGTATTCGTATCTCTGAGTTATTAGTGACACTTAGTGTCATTAGTAATCCAATCTTATTTTGCCGTACTATTAATTATTTATTAATGTATTTGGAAGTATGCCATACCTCAAATAACATTTTCTTTTCGTTCATCTAGGGAATGCACTAGTAAGCATGATATGCCACTAGATACATGTGGGTACATTTTACAATTATTTACCAATAACGGGATATCGACCAGTTTAGATTATTTATATTATTATTATTATTATTATTATTATTATTATTATTATTATTATTATTATTATTATTATTATTATTATTATTATTATTATTATTATTATTATTATTATTATTATTATTATTATTATTATTATTATTATTATTATTATTATTATTATTATTATTATTATTATTATTATTTTTTTTTTTTTTTTTTTTTTTTTTTTTTATTATTATTTTTTTTTTTTTTTTATTATTATTATTATTATTATTATTATTATTATTATTATTATTATTATTATTATTATTATTATTATTATTATTACTAGAAAAAGAAAGTTAAGTCGATATCTCGTTATGTAGGTTTATGTGTTACTAAGCACTCAGTGCCTGTGACATCAATTTGGTGTACCTATGCTCTTTTCCCTATTGGTAACATGATCCATGTATATTCTATAACTGTATATGACTGCGGTGGTCATACAGATTTTAGCTAGTTTTTTAGCCTCTGTATTATTGAGTCCTATTTTTGCTAAGGTTCGATTATTCTCCTAGTACCATAACCCAAGTGTTCCTACTACTAGTGCGGATATTGTTGTATGGCAATTATTAATTTTGCCTGTTTCTAGGACTAGGTCCTTATATTTTTTATAGTTATAATCTCTAGGTGATCGTATGGTACTTTAATGTCTAGGATGTGGATGAGGTTATTTCTTTTGGACTTTATAATTAGGTCTGGTCTTAGTCGCGTTTCAATGCCGGGGGGGATCTTTCTATATCTACTTGAAACCCTTGGAGATTAGGTATTCGCTAGCTTTTACCATTACGTTATTGTGTTTGTTTCTCCTAGCGTTGCAAGTCTGGGTGCAGTGGTTAAAAATATGTGCTTGGGTTTCAGGTTCCTTATTGCAAAGCCTGCAGGCAGTATTCGCGTTTTCCTTAATCCTTGAGTGTTATTGTTTAGGCTAAGCATGTTGTTCTGGGCTTTGATCGAAAAGTAAAACTGTTGGTCATTAAGCACTTTGTGTTTGATAAGGTATGCTGATTGTCTATTGCCCCCTATAGTCTTAGCTATGTGTCCTTGGCACGTCATTAGAAACCATTGCTCAGCATACCACTCGCTAGTAAGGTCATGGAGGATATTAGATGTATCTTTAAGGGAATCTATATCTATAGTGGTCGCAAAGTTATTCCCCTTGATTTCTAGCTCAAAGCGCTCCTTAACTAGAGTAATTTTAATAACAATATTAAATTTTTCATTTAACCTACGTATGGAGTTGCAAAATTTCGAGAAAATTGTCTAATGTACATATTTACCCCCTTAATCTCTGCATTTAACCATCTAAGGGATAAGTCAATGTCTGCGGTTTGGTTCGGGAATCTACCTTGAGTAATAGCTATTAGCTCCTTAATTATAAATTCTCTCATTTTTGTATCCGCAGAGTTTAGAATTTTAATATGGTGGGCAATACTTTGAATGAAGTATTCATCTATACTGGGAACTATTCCTAAACCTCCCATTTTAATATTTGCGCATAGAAAGTTGTTGTTAAGGTTTTGGTGTATATCCTGAAGGGTGTCTATAACTTTGCGTTTTATTTTTTGATCAAATCCCATTTGTTTTTCCCTATGTTGTACTACCTTATTTCGGTTGCTATCTAGTATCATATGGTTTATATGGCAGTTTCTAAAGATGAACACTAGTCGGGAATGGATATAGGTCTTATAGGCTTGAAGTTTTTGAGCTGGGTGTAGGTCAGAATTAAAAAGTTTTTCGGTGTCTTTAATGGCAATTTCAAGGGTGTCATCTATGCTATGCTTGCCTTTTGGCCAAAGTCTACCTCTAAGTATTTATAGATGTTATTCTCTCCTATGATCGGGATATTTTCATCATATAACTTAAGTGAGGCGTCAGTGTGGTTGCGTTTTAATTGAAAATATCCACACTTGTTGGGTCTGAATTTTAAGTTGGCCATCTCGGTATATTTAACAATATCCTTAATTATTTCTCTCATCTGGGTTCTGGTTTTAGATATTAGTACTATATCGTCTGTGTATGCCATTATGCTTATATTATGTTTGTTAATAATTAATGGGTGATCTATTAAAATATTTTTGAGAATAAAGTCAATGGAGAGGCTGAAGAGGGTCATGGACATTAGTCACCTTAATCTGCTTAGTCTTTTTGTCTTCGCATTCATATATTGAGAAGCAGTCGGTATACATTTTCTTAATGAGGTTGCAGGTGGAGTTGTTCAGTTTCAATCTCGACAAAGTGTGCCATATCAGGTTATGGGGCATGTTTCCAAAAGCATCGGCGAGATCTAACCATACGATGTTTATATCCAACCCATTCCTGATTGCCCACTCCTTTGCCAGAGAGATAATTGTGTTGTGTTCTGCGCATCCATCAGGGATACCTACTGCCTTCTGGTTCCTACTTAATAGATTCTTCGTCTCTATCCAGGATAGTAACCTGTTGTTAATGATAGAGGCAAAGAATCTATAAGCTGTGTCAAGGATGGCTAGTGGTCTCCATGAGGATACTTCATGCGGTGCGTGTTCCTTCCCCGGTTTTATGATCAGTTTTGTCCTGAAGGTCTTCCATGGGGTAGGGCTTAGTCCATTTCTGATTATTTGATTGAATAGAGCAGTAAGGAATTCGAAGTCGGGGTCCATTCTTTTCCAGTCAGCATACGTGATCCTGTCGTTGCCTGGAGACGAGCTTGAGCCCAGCTGTCTGAATGTTGTCTCCATTTCTTCGGCATTGATTTCTGAATGTGATCTATATTGCGGGGAGAAGGTTGTGTTTTCTTTGTGCAGTATATTGGTCATGTGTTTGGTGGGTTTTGAGAAATTATTATTTAAGTCCTCGTGGGTTGGTGTTGTGGCTACACTTATTATGGGGTTAAAGATCCTACTTAACATGACTTTTTGCCTAAGATCAAAGCCTTGCCTCAGTTCAAAAATCAATTGGTTCTTGTCCTTCTTGGTTAAGAAATTCGGAACTGGGTGCTTGGTCTTGTATTTCTTAGGGTTAGTCGCTTCATGGATTCTATATAGTTCCCCTAAACTGTGGTCAGTTTCTATACTATTAGTTTTTATTTGAATAATAAGGTCTTTAATAAATGTTTTATACTTATTGATGTCCGTGACATCTTTTTTATTATTAATTATTTTAAATATTGTATTATTTAATTTCTCTCTAATTTCTCCTATATTGGGAAGCGTTACGGGTGAGTTTTTTACTAGGCAGATGGCGAAATGGCAGATGTAGAAACCTGAATCCTTAATTAGTTGGCATTGCGGGTAAGAGAGTTCACTTATCTTAATAGGGGTCTTATCTATTATGTTTTGGAGGGTAGTTAGTACATTTGTTATGCATTCAGTCATCTTATGGTGCTTTATGGTACTATTTTCGCAGATTGGGTCAAGAAAAGTAGCTATGCGTCTATTTTTATTGATATAGAAGAGTACCCATAGGTTTTTTTCGAGATTCATGGGCCAAAGAAGGTCATTCCAGTTGGGATACTTATGAAACGGAAAGGAAGAGAAGAACCTATAAAGCTGTCGATGAAGATAGTGGATGGGAGGGTCGCGTAGGTAAGCATGAAGATTGAAATGTGGTGCTGTGAGAGTCAATCTGAACCTAGGTCAGCGTTGGTTGCGGGGATATGCGTGGGTGGGTCATTTTTTATTTCTATTGTAGTTATTTGAGGCTTATGTGAGGTAAAGTGGGAGTGAATGTCGTCTATATCTGTGATCGCGCCGCAGTGGCATCTAACGCTTTTCTCGGGTCGAAGGTCTTTTTCTTATGTTTGGTGGTGATGTGGCGGTTAATCTCAAGTAGGTCAGTGTCATATGCTAAGTGTATGTCGCAGGGCGCCTTTTTACCTAAATAAGCACAGACAAGCGTACCCTCCTCATTAATGTCGAAGGTTAATATTTTGCGTTTGTCGTTGTATTGCTCGTGAGTGCCAGGGATTTGTCTGTCAGGATGTATGTCTATAAAATGAGCCTCTATGTTTTTAAGGTTGAAAATAGTGGGCTTGGTCTTGTTCCTTTGACATATAAGGCATTCGAAGGTATCGGTGGTTTTATTGTTCTATTGTGGAAGGAGTGCATGTGACTGTGTTGTTTGTCCAGCATCAGGAGTCCTATTTTTTTACCAGGCTTACATTTACTT
Organism: Schmidtea mediterranea; assembly: GCA_022537955.1. Taxonomy (NCBI): domain Eukaryota; kingdom Metazoa; phylum Platyhelminthes; order Tricladida; family Dugesiidae; genus Schmidtea; species Schmidtea mediterranea. Next base: position 77,903,524 of record CM039679.1, read on the forward strand.
ACTACGCATTTAAGGTAGCCTTCACTACCAAGTCTGAAGATGGGGTCTCTATTTCTGAGGAGGAATGGTGATCTGGTGTTTGGCGTAATTAATTGATCGTCCGTGAGTAAAATGTGTTTGATGGGGTCAGAGGGGGATTGGGTTTTCTATAGATGAGGATATAATTGCGGGTTGAGAGGTCATTGCTTTATCAGGGTTGGCTATGTCGTATCTATCAGGGTTTGGTTCTTTGGCAAAGTATAATTCAAAGTGTCCGTTAAGGTTTGGGGCTTTGTTGGCGGAGAACATTTCGGGGTATTGCATTACAATGGATTTCGTTTGAGGTGGAGAGAAGAGTGACTGTGATGAGTCAATGGTATTGGAAATTGGTGCGTAGAAATCTGAGGGTGTGCTATCATGGGCGTCTAAGTCAACTGATCTATCACTTTTTCTCGATGTAGGGGCTTTGGGGATTCTGTTTCATCTTGGAAGTCAGTATCGCAGTAGTTCTCATTGAAATCTATGATGGAGTTATTGTGGTCGGGTTGGTGGGACATCTGGGGGAGTTCATATCTTGGTAGAGCGTAGGTGTAAATTGAATATCATTAATGTCAAATCCGGGATTTATGGGAGGTGTTAGGGTAAACTGAATGTCGTCTATGTCAAAACTAGGGTTTATTTGGAGTTCTTACAATCAATTTTTTTATTTAAGTCTATTATTATTTTTTGGGTATTAATTATGGATATGTTTTGGTCACTTATCTGTTTAATTAATTTAGAGGCAATGTTATCTGAGGCTTCTCTATGTTTGTGGTCGATGATCCTATTTAACTATTTCAAGAGGTGCTTGTCTCTTTTATTGTAGGTAATTTCGGGGGAATTTCGTTTTTCATCTTGGATGGAAAGTGCTTCAGTTGTAGATTCAGTTGGTGTAGTTGGAGGATATTGGTTGTCTGTGCTTATTGAGATCTTTGGGTTTTGGTCTTTGGAGTTTATGGTGATGTTAAATTAGTTAGTTATGTCAAACCGCTTATTAATGTTTTTGGTTAGGGTAATATTATGGTGCTTGCATGGAGGTCGGACTGTTTGGTGGTCGTTCCTATCTATTTCTCTGGTATGATTAAGTTTTTAGGTAAAAGGGGGATATCGGGTTATATAATTGTTATTATAGTCATTCTTATGACCATTATTATTAATATGATAGTCATTCTGTTGACCATTATTATTTATGTGATAGTCATTCTGTTACCATTATTATTATTAAAGTCATTCATTAGACTGTTATTATTGTTATTATTATTATTATTAGCTATTTTGCAGGGGGCTCATTTGAAGATTTAGCTTTAATGGGCTTTGGTGGAATTGGTTGTAATGAGGTGCAAATTGTGTGTCAGGTAAATTTGGAAAATATCTTGAAATTTCTTCTTCAAAAATTTTAAAGGGTTCTTTGAGAGAAAATGTTTTTCTATTTAGTGTTTCCTGTCCAATGTCATTTTCTTTAAATAATTCAGATAAGTTGAATGATCCGATCTTTTCTTACAAATCTAGGTATGTTGCATTTGGTCCTTGAAGCGATAAATTTAATTCATTTAAGATTGCAAAGATGTCAACCAAATAAGCAATTTTGTAAAGTTTATTTTTTTCGCCAAAAAGTGCTTCAAAGTGTAGTTTAGATTTTTATAAAAAACGTTTGAGTAAAAAACATCACGAAGATCAAAAACACGTTTTACAACTTTGCTTCTGGACAACCACCTTTTGGAAACAGGCTGCTGTTTAAAGCACTAGCTTTATCAAAATTTACGGCACTTACGTTTTCATTATTTCTTGAAATTTGTGTGGCAAAGTCTTCGTTGCTAACACTTGTCGATGAATCATACAGTGAGTTCAGATGAATTTTGATGATGCATTCATTACCAAACGTGGAAATCCAGACCTACAACCTAGCATTGCGGGAGCACCGTCTGTGCACACCCAACAAACATTTTCCCAATTGATGTCATAATTTTGAAGAAATGAACCAACTGTGTCAAATACATTGCGTGCAAAAATGGTCATTTCAAGTGGTTTGCAAAAAAGAAAATCCTTTTTGAATTTACTTCATTAATATATCTCACGTAAACCAATAACTGAGAACAGTTTGCTACATCTGTTGATTCATCAAGTTGGATGCTACATATTCCTAGTAGGCTTTAATGGGGGACGTTTAGAAGGTCTCAGGCGTCACCTGGAAAACTGTCACGTGGTCCCAGTTAGGGTCGGACCCACAGGTTGGGAACCGCTGGAATAGACCAACATTTCAATGTAACTTATTCAGGATTTAAGTACGATTACGGATATTAAGCATTTTATCTTGAAGTTCACATTTCTGTGAAATAGTGACAATGATTAAATAAAATAATCTCAATAAGTTCGTTGATGATTGAATGTTAATTGTTAGGGATTGTGATTTGTTCACCAATACCTCATATAAAATTTATCCACACTTATTATTAAAGGTTTGATATAAAATTTTAAGGATTATGATGGCAGACTGAAGATGAGGATAATTTATTCAAAATGCATTTTGTTTATTTGGCTTACTTGAATATTCTTGATTATTTATTCGATATTTTTAGATAAAACTATTATATTATTAATTTTACAAATATTTACACCAAAATGGGATGTGATTTATTTTTAATCCCAGTTCACATTTTGGGAAAAGATTTTGAAAAACTTTATTGTAAATACGTAATTAGTAAACGTTGACTGCTTTAAATGTGGTCCCCGTGAAACCAAAATTTATATTCTATGCGCATATTATCAATAAAATGTGCGGTTGAGGTAAAATTATTTTAAATATTTGGGATATTAGATTAGAACCTAACAGAATATTTCTCTCGGTTAACTGCCTTTTATTTATATAATTTTATAATGTTAAATCTTAAAAAATGTATATGAAAAATGAATAAATACGAATATTTATAAAAATTAATCATTAGTTCTCTGCTCACGAGCGCATGTCGATTTCACGTAATTGGAATCTTTTTGCTCAATTTAAAAATAATAAAATTTAATTGTTATATTTGATCATGGATATAAACTAAAAATATTTTTTTTTATTTTTGCAAATTTAATATATTAATATCGAAATAATAATATCGTTATTAAAACACATTTTTATGCTAATCATAATATATATTCAATAAGTAAAGGTTTCTTAATAAAATGAAACTGTCCGATAAATATTCCATTTTCAAATTGAATATGCTATAAGCCAGTGGTTCTCAGCCTGTGAGACGCCACCCAAACCGATGACGCATGACAATTTTCCAAGAATTTACTGAAACCTTCTGTCAATAATTTGTTTACACTAGTCAGTGGTTTCTTACTATCATTTTAAATTTAAGCAATACTCCTATTCTGACTTTATAGCATAAAGTATAAAATATAAATATAAAATCAGATATTTAAATGTCAAAAACATAATAGTAAGCTGCAAAAATTCAGTGACTGAGAAGTAACCCTATTAATTTTTATTGTTGGGGTCGCAACAACTTGGCAAATGTTATCAAGGGGTCACATCACCAGAAAGATTGAAACCGCTGCTATAAGAAGATATGTGTTATATTATATTCGCAAAACTTTATTTTGGGTTATTTAGAAAGTATACCAAAATTAAATAAAAACTATACGGTCATTTATCATTTGGATGTATGTTGATAGAATCTGATGTAATTTCCATTTGTCCCTTTATTCTGACCGTGTGTCACTAAAATGTTTGTATGCATCTATCTAGTAGTTTACACATTTGCCTGCTAGTAGCAGGTTAGGTATGGAAATGGAGTAGATGTAGAACAACGCAAATAATAACAAATATTAGTTTCATATTGATCTTCAATATATTAATTGTTTAAATAAACCTGTTGTTTGATTGCGTCACCATTTAAACTAAATTTTCTTTGAAATTTGTTAAGTTTCCCATCGAAAACACATTTTTCTTTCTTTGTTTTTAAAATTTCCTTGTTTAAAATGAATGTTCATTTCAAGTAAATTGTTGAAGTAATATGACAATTTTTCATATTCCCTAAATTCATTAATTATCGTTTTAAACCTATTTATGCCAAAAATAAAGCAGCATGCTAAAATTATATTTTATTGTTATTTATTTCGACATACGGAATAAAGTAAAATGTTTTGAAATACTTCAACGCGCAATTAATTCAAAATATGCTCATTTTTTATTTCGACGGATCTAGATGGATCAGGATACATCCAATGGTTTTGATTGCTTGCCGCTTTTAAGCATGTATCAAATAGTGTAAGTATTATTCTGCTTGTAGCAGGTTGAATTTGGAAATGGTATATTATTAACCAATTAAAATAAATAAATTCCAATTAAAATTTAAAAAAATATTCAGTCAACAATAATGACTTATTAAAGGAACATTATTACTTGCTCTTTCTTCTTAAAATCAATTAGCACTGTCAATTTTAGACAATTTGTAATAGAATGAAATAAAAAATTGATTATTTAAATTCTTTCAAAAAACAGTTTTACAAGTTTTTATGACATGAAAAATTTTCACAAGGTTTCTTTTTTAGAACTATTTCACTAATTATTATGCTAAATACAAAATAACACATCGTAAATTGTACAATATTTTTTAATAAAAAAATAATCAATAAAATTACGTGTTTGTAGACAATGCAATTAAAACAAACAAAATAGGATTTGTGCAATTATTGCTATGTAATATTATTACATAATTATCCGTCATGGAAAAATAAAAATTTCACAATAACTTTATTTAAATTAATCTGATATTTTTATTTCAGTCTGTTCTGAAAATTAACTGTTCTCTGTCAAATAAAATACAATTTTTTCAGTTTAATAAAATAGATTTTAATCTTTCATTTTGTCAAATATAAAAATAATTTTAATAAATTTTTTAGACGAGGATTGTATTTAAATATTTTTATTTATTTATTAATATTTTTCGAAAACAAAAAATATATATTTAAATAAAAATCATGTTGATAAACATTTTGACAATTATTTTTATATTGATAAGATAGGAATAAATAATGATGTTGTTCGTTCAAATTATTTTACCACGAATTTAATAATTTTTGTTGAAATTAAGTATTAATTGTATGTCTTCTTAAGTGCTTAAAACCAGGGTAATTTGACATTGGAAAAGAAGTAAAAAACAAAAATTCAATATAAAATATTTTAAATATGAAAAAAAATTAAAATTTTCGCACAAGTCTGGGAATAAATTTTTGTATAAATATGAGAGAGCGATATAATTATCAGTTTATTTATGTTTGATTTCGGGTTTTTCATAGAACCGACACAGACATTATTGGTGTGGTATTAAAACTATCATTATAAGTGTCTGAAAAATGCCAACTGGTTGTGAAATTCATAGAAAAATCTGTCACCGTTGAGTTTACACAACGATTGGGAATCTCTGATTTTTTAATCAAACATACTAAATAAGGACGAATATTAAATGGATAATATTTTACAAAATTCACTGAAACTAACGGAAATAAATAAGTTTTGGCATTATTGGGAGATTTTTAATTTCTGTTTACAAATTATTTTTAATTCAATTTGAAAACAGGAAACTTCGGTTGGCATTAAATTTATTTTTTCAAAGTTATTTATTATTGAAAAACAAGAGAATTTTTATCGTTGTTTATTATTGAAATATTTTTTTTTCTGTAAAATAAATTGCAATAATTCGAAATTTTTTTAATTCTCTGATGTTGTTTATGTGATTTCCAAAAAAGGATTTCAAACTTATAAGTTATATTATATCATATTATAAACTTATATTATTTAAATCGTTTCGTAGTAATATTTTAAAAAACTACATTTTTGTGCTAAAAATCAACAATCAAAATATCATTACAATTACTATAGTAAAATGAAAATTTTTATATTTAATATTAATATAAAAATTTTAAAAATATTTAAATATTAATTCAAATATTTATTTATTAAAAAATTTAATTAAGAAATAATTTGTTTAAATATATATTGATCCATACTATTTAAGCTGGTTTTTTATGCCTGAAAATGACAGTTAAACTGCCTAACTATATCGTAAGAATAGTGTTTGGTTGGCCTTTTCTATTAATAAAATAATCCATGTTTATTTAATTCGCAAAGATGCCTGCCAATTATTTTAAAATTCTCGCCACGCTTTGAAACCTATCAATATGCACAAAATAATTTTCCTTTTTGTACAATTTTTGAAAAATCAATAAAAGGTAATTGTTAAACAGTTAATAAAATTTGTTAAACTTGTTTAAATTATCTACAATATACATAATTCTTACAAAACTACTTGATGATAACAGGAAAACTGTTGAAAGATGTCGTGAAACGTATATTTGAATGTCACATTCTTTTGCTATTATTAAATATAAATTTTGAAAATTTTGCTGAAATCACAGTTTGAATTACAATATCTTTTCTCTGTGTGTTCAAGATTCATGCGGTTTTCGACAAAAATTTTTAAACAATTATAAATAACAATTATAAATAATATTTAATTTGATTTATAAATAATTTTTTTTCTAAAAGAATAATTCTTAAGCTTTTCTTAGGGATTTATAACAGTTATCGAAAACTTTGTTTAATCCTGAAATGTGAGATGAAAATTAAAAAAAATTCATTTAATATTTCATTAAAATTTAATAATAATAATCAAGTAAATTATGTTCTGAAATATATTTTATATTTATTTTAAAAATCTTGAATTATTAATTGTACAATAAACATAATTTATTTAACACTAAATATAATTTATTTCCCCTATATGTAAACCCTTAATGTATATATATTGTCTGCTTTTAATGAATAAACTATTTAGACATATCGTTATTTTAATCTTCTTACATGGCAACCAAGTTTTTAACTTAAGAATTACTGTGAATCCTCCAAAAACCAAAGACATTTTCAATTGGAGATGATCTGAATGAATTTATTGAGAAAACGGAATCATATTTTTAATAATTCAAATAGACAACAGTCAAAGAAAGTGATTGTTCGAGCATATTTGTATGAAAATTGTCACAAAATATATGAAAAATTTCCTGACGAAGAAGATTATTTGAAAAGGCTAAAATTAGCTTTAGAAGAAAATCAAGAGTTTGCTAAGGATCTGGAAAATTTACTAAAATATCGAAAGAGAAATGATAATGCATAAACTCATATCAACAAGATCGATAAAGGTGTTCAGAAGAACGTGAAATAAAAAGTTTCATCAAACTTTGTACGCAATATAAAGCGTTTGTATTATAAACAATGATATATTGCATTGGTTAGCTAATTATTGATACACAATGCATACATTTATATACAACAAGTTATAAACTTAAATGCAGCTGATTTAAGTGTCAAGCTTTTACTATAATATTTTTACAAAACATTTATAATTTTATTTTGATCAAAAAAGCAAAATTCTAGTGAAAACATTTTTAAATAAACTAAACCAAAACAAACCAAAAATATTTTAATTAATATTTTTTAAACTTTTAGTTTTGCTATTGTCTCAGTTTATTAATATCGTTTCCAAACTATTCTAAAAGTTTTCTAGACAATAAAGAGATTATCCTAAGGAAATTTACGTTAATAACAATGACTTATTATCCTTAGACAAGATTATTTTAAATAAATAAAAATATTTTCTTCACTTATTTTAAAACAAAACAAAGCAAATAATTTTTTTTGAAAATATTTATAGTTTTTAACAGTCATTTAACATTATTATTATTTTTTATTTTTTATTATTTTGCCAGGTATGAATTTTATAAATATAATAACTTTTATCGCATTATTTTAAGATAATTCTTTTTTTTTTAAATTTCCCTATTAGATTTTATGATGTTTAATATCTTTCAAAAGTTTTCTGCTTTTAACAATGAATACAAAAGTTCTCTTACATTTGTATGAGGTTTCTTCATTCGAATTGTTAAGGCTGCAAACAACTTTTGACTAATAATATTGTTTACTTCCTGGAATATTTTCAGTGTAAACCCAAGAGCGATGTCAGCTGTAACACTGTTAGCGTTCTGACGACCTAGAGTTTCAGCAGTAGCCTTTATGAGTGTTTTAGCATTAACAATTTAAGAAAAGATTGGATTTCATTTTAAGCTATATCTATGGATATATTTAATTATACATCTTTTAGAGCTTTCTGGTTACAGTTTCTTAATAAGTGAAAACGTTCTAATATAATCCATTGACTACCTTATCTTGTTTTGAAGTCCTTTCCTAGCTGAATTTTAATTGAATATTAAAGTTCACATATCATTTGTTTAATTTAACTTTTGATAAATTAGAAAAATTATTTAAATATCTGATTATAAATTATTATATTAATTATTAAATATATTAATTATTAAAATATTAAATAAAATTGAATTTAAAATAAATAAATTATTAAATAAAATTTAAATAAATTAATTATAAAATAAAAATTAAATTCCGTTGTTAATTTTGTTTTAATTTTCGGAAATATGAAAGATATAACTTTGATTTGAATAAATTTTGAACTTTGAATGAATACAAATTTTGAATTAATTAAAGATGTTTTCACAGCATCTAACAAATTCAAAATTTATATTCATTAAAACTTCAAAATTTATTCAAATCAAAATTATATATTTCAAAAGTTTTGAAAATTTAAACAAAATTAAAAATGGCATTTAAATTTTGTTTTATAATTAATTTATTTATTTTAAATTCTATTTTATTTAATATTTTAATAATTAATATAATAATTTATAATCAGATATTTAAATAATTTTACATAATTTATAAAAAGAAATTTAAATCTTATTTTTAATTTTAATCATTTTAAAATTAAATTTTATGTCCCTTGATAATTATGCTTAAATATTCTTACAGAATTAAACGAAGAAATTTTCACAACATCTTACAATGAAATATTATCATTTAGTATAATTGTAATTTCATTTAAAAATAGTGCAAAAAAATAGTGCTAGGGATTAGAAGCCTTAGTGAATATTATTTGCTTGAATGTTTTCAATCAAATTCAATTAAGTCAAATGAATTTACATAATTGGTTTATTTTGCCACGAATAAATTAATTTATTTTTATACACCTTTAATTTATGGTTATAAATTAATGTTTTCCATTTAACAGAAATTTTCGCCACTGCCTTTTTCAAATTTTATTTTAAATAGCAGTGCTAAATATTTTTAATATATATAGAAAACATTTATTTCTATTATAAAACTAAATTTTATTGATATATTGCGTTCTATTCAATTAATTCATTATCTTATGATGATATTAAAAATATTGTTTGAATTTAAATTGAAAAAATAAAAACAAAATAAACGGAAAATTACGATAAAATATTCCCTATCGTGCTTTAATTTCTCAAATTGATTAATTGCTTGTTGATGAAATTTCGAAATCCAAAGTCAACAAATATTTTTCTATAAATATATTGTTTTAATTTCAATTTTTTAAACAAATAAATACGACAAAACACATAGTTGCTCACTGTGATACATTCGAATAAAATAAATTTTAAAATTCGTGAAATCATTTTTACCAGCTTTGGTGCAGTGGTTCAATAAAAATAACGCAATTTACATAAACTTACGGTAAATATTTACAAGTGAAGAATTTTATTTTATCTAAGATTTTAATAAAGAAATTCAAAATTTTAAACTTTTGAAAACTTATAATAAACTAAACAAATTTTAAAATATTTTTAGAGCTTTTTTTATTCATTCACAAGTATTTATTATGAACTTTAACTGACATTCAGTAACAATCACTCCAAATAATTTTTGACGAATGTGTTTCTTTTAATTTTTTGTTTAAAATTATTCAAAAATACAATTTTATTTTAAACTCTAAATTTATATATAAAAAATTCAGCATTTATATATATTTTATTTTCTATTTTTTTTAACCAAGTATTTAAAGCTTATACATTATGTCAATTATTAAAACAGTTCCTATACACATGGATAATGTTTAAAATCCATAAATTTTACTAAATCTTATTTTTTTAATTTTTCTTTTTATTATTATTATAATTATCATTATTATTATTACTATTATTAGTATTTAAAGTCTTTACAAAACAGCTTAAAGATTGATAATATTAATGAAATTCCATAAATATGTAACTCCAAAAAATATTGTTATTTTTATTATTCCAAAATATTTCAAATATTAATTATAATTTTTTCATACATTTATTTCAATACATTTTCCCCTCTAATATATCCACCAGAATACACTGACAAGTGCAACCAAACAAAATAATAGATAATAATATTAATCTCATATATTATCAATGAAAAATTTGATCAGATAATAATGACACTGATTAATGTAGAAAATAGCATCGAATATTCCATATCTCCCATCATGTGATATTAATAAATTTTCGTAAGATTAAATTAAATGCATTGATAAATTTGGAATTTTACGTTCAAAGCGTGTTAAACGTGACGATTTTATCGTAAATGAGGTAAATATTACAATCGCTCGCGATAATCTAAAGCATTGTTACAATGTCTTGTTAATATATCTCGCATATCGTAAATAAATGTGTCAGCTTGAATTTATTAATATTAATTGAATAAACCAGTTTCAACCGAATAGCAACTCTTATAATACAAGTAGACATGTAAATCCATTTTGATAACAAATATAATATCTCAAAAGAATGAAAATTTAATAACATTTAGCTTTATAGAAATATGATTATGAGATTTTTTGGATTTATTTCTAAAATTGGTATATATTATAATAAGAGACTAATCTTTCCAAGAGTCAATCTGAAAAAAATAAAAAAATAATATTTAATGAATTTGAATTGACATATTTATTTAAAGATATATATTAGATTTTATTTTTTCAATAATATTTTTAAGAACTACCTTAAAGTTGTTATGAATGTACTTATTAAAATTTAATTATTAGGAATTAACAATATCACATTTTTTGAATGTTCAATCAGATAACACTTCAACATGAAATGGGTCTTGGGCAGTCATATAAAAAATTGCAGTTTTGTGTTATTTTTAATGTTTTAATGGGTATCATCATTAACTTTTAATTTAACTTTTTATTAAATTTCAGTGACTTCCAATTATTAATTTCTTAATTATACTTTTAATTTATTTATTTGCATATGATTTACACTAAATTTGTAAGAAATTTAGAATTTAAATTTAGAAAATTTATATTTGATTCTATTATTTATATGAATAATAAGACAAAATTTGAAAAATTACAGATTTTGGAAGGGTTTACAATTTTATTAATGGTGCAATTTTTTCAACAGACATTATATTCGTATTTTGTAAGCATTCTTAGCATACTCCTCTTAATAAGGACCTGAGTTCAGATTAATCCGTATACCCTAAAAAATGCAAAATTCGAAAACATATTACATACAACAAAATATTATTGTACTCTATATTTCAAATATTCATCAAAAATAGAGACACAATGATAAAACAATCGTTTTAACTCCATTAAAAGATCTTAAATTATGAAATAAAATACACAAATAAATATTTAAATTAGAAAAGATTTTCATATCTTCTGTACTTTTGAGGATTAGAGAAAAATCTAAATTTTCCCAACTAAGAAGTGCTTTTTATGCATAGAAATTTTTTAAAAATTAATTTAATTTTTATTTCAATAAATTAATGGTAAAGTCCATGAATTATTTTCATCAGATTCTTAATCATAGACTTCCAAAATAATTAATTTATTATAGACTTCTTTATATTTTTTACTTTTATTTTTTAGTTTCAAATAAATTCCACCATTTAGTTAGAATTCTTAGATTAATTTAATTGTTTTATTTAAATACATTTTAACAGTTTCAATAAAAAAGTTAAATTTATGAATATGTTGAGCTGTTTGTACAGTCGATTAAAAGGTATTTTAAAATTTCAGTTAAAATATAAAACATTTTTATATCAAAATTTAAATTTTTAAATATTATAATATTTTAATTAATAATAGTTGTACTGATAATTAATTACTAGAAGTTCGTAAAACAACGGAAACAACGCATTTAACAGAGATAATTACTTTATTCATGAACTGATATTTTTCATGAACACTTACAAATTTCACGAGATTTATTATTCATTTATGACTAGAAACTCAGAATCATTCCTGTCAAAAATATCATTCATGACAGTCAATCAAAATTTAAACAAAAAGTATAATTAGTAACATAATTGTAAATGAGTAAACCAGAATTAATTTAATTTATAGAAATTATTTAATTTTTTAAAAATTAAAAATTGTAAATATTTTCCAGAAATTCACAAAATTCCCTGTATAATATTTTGGTAATGTTTATGTTTAAGTTAAAAATAAATTTAAAAAATTAATAAAATTAATATTTTAAAACTTAAAAGAAATTTTATTAGGTGCTTCATTGCACATTTATAATTTTTGAAACCGTTCCATGGCTAAACACTTAATTAATGGTGTATAGGAACAGAGCAAAGTTGTACAACTATTTTAATTATATTTTGCATTTTGGTTGTAAATACTCGTATATAGTTTGCATTTCTATACTTCCTGATTCTTTCTATAAACAAATCACAAGTCTTATCCACACTACTTGTATATAATACGGTGGAAAACGGCATACATTTAAACAATGAAACTATTGCATTTATTTTAAAATAAAAATCAAGTCTCAAAAAAAATAACTAGCTCACATTTTAACGAAACTTTTTTACAAGTGAGTGAAAATGGATTTTAACGTTTTCACTAAGTCTGACGAGTAAGTCTCGTCAAGCCTATCGCTCATTTCAGTTTGGTTTAAATGTTTCGTCGTGTATCGTAATTATTGAGTTCTACAACAATTTTAAAAATATATTAATTTATTATGAGTTAGATATATTTTTTAACAATTTCTACGTAACCGGAAGTAAGTTAAACAATTTCCCAAATTCAACATAAATATTCTAAATAATTTACAAATAGTTTACTAATAAAATTGCCATGCTTTTCAGATACTTTATTTTTTAGTCAATTTTGATCTGTTTTTGAAGATATTTTCCTTATTTTCATTTAGATAAGTCAAACGGTAGATTTCTGTTAAGTAGAATAATATCAAAATGAAAATAAGTGAAATATCATCAAAAACAGATTAAAGGTAACCAAAAGTTAAAGAATTTTAAACTTAATTTTATGTAAAATTTTAAAAAGAAATACCTAGTTTTTACAGTGTTAAAACAATAGAAAAATATTTTTGTTTTAATTAAGATATTTACAATTACATGACAACGATTTTCGATAATATATAATTTTTAATTAATTTTGCATTAAGTGTATTTGAGAACATCAATAAAAATTTATTACTCGGAATACAATTTTAAAAATAATTATCTTTAAATATACTATTGTCAATTATTAAACAATAATTTAAATGTATATGTAAGCCGACAGTCTCCAATAAATTTTTTTATTATATAATTTGTAAAACAAAATACAGATTAAACTAAAAATTTTAATTAATCTTTTTTTGTTAGTATTTTTGTTTAAGTTTAAATAATAAATGCTTTGTCCCAAAAAATATACAATTTTTCAATTTTTTAGTCACTGTTGAAAAATACCTCAATTTGCGAATTTTTGTAATTACGTATATATGTGAAGTACTTTAATTTTTAATTTTTGATTTTATGTGAAGCTGGAGGGCAAGTTGAGTAGAACAGAATAAGAGTCTAACCTACTACGTATATATTAGGTTTAAATATGGGTTTACATTTTTTTTGAATTTAGTAAATGGGAATTTATTCCTGAATGAAATATAATATAACAAAAAACTGAATATTTAATTGAACAAATTATTTTAGAACTCAGCTGCTCAGCAAAATTGTGAAAGATAAAATTAAAAAATTTAAATATAAAAAAAAATTGCAAAAAAAAATGATGTTAGAAATCAACAAAAAAATGAAGAATTTAAATTAAAAACAATCATATATGCATGTTGTTTAAAATTATTGCACCATATTTTAAAATTAATTTTATACAATCAACAAAAGAATACATTGTTGCTATGATAATTGATAGTAGAATTATTTTAAGGGTATAATTTTGGAATTATAAGGAAAATCAAATTTCAATTTCAAAACCAAAATATTTATTTTAATTTTATATATTGAAAAAGCAAACAAAAAATTTCTCAAAAAATTAAATAAATTAGGTTAAATATAAAATATAAAAATAAAATCATAAAGTAATATGAATTACAATTTATAATGAAACCAATTATAATTTTATTATTATCTTTTTTAAATTTTTAAATCATTTAAATTTATTTATTAAATAGTATGAAATAGTATTTATTAAATAGATTTTAAATTTAAATATAAAAAAATTTAAAAACCAACAAAGAAATCAATCAACGTAAATCAAATCTATCAACCAAACTATTTACAAACATTCAAAACATTCGTAATCTAAGCATTTTGACCCAATGACCTTATCAACAGCGTCTTACATTTAACAAATCTCGATAATTATTAAAATCTTTAAATAAATTGTAAAAACAGACAAGCCTATTTAAATCTCATAGCACATATTGTGCTCATTAATATTGGTCAATTTCTTATTTGAACAATGTTCAAAAACTTCAGTACAGAGATGGCATAAGATTCTCCTATGTATGTGACATTACATTCATAGCGTGTAAATTAATAAGCGAGATCACAACAAAATCTAACCAGTGTTTTTGACTTATTAATAAATAAATAAATATCTTATACAAATTACGATAAATTTGATAATTTAATATAATTAACAAAACATTGTAAATATGTACCGATCATTGAAAATAATCTTCATAATCTGAAGCAGAATAATTTCCACAATAATACGTGAAGTCAAGATGGAGAATGGAAACATAGAGAGTCTGAAACTTTATTAAAAAGAGAAATGTAAGATGAAAATTGAAATTTAGTTAAATTTAAAGCAAAAATAAAATAAACTAATAGTATGTTGTGTTGAATTATTGTGTAATTTTGGAAATCTGCTGCTACCATATATATATATATATATATATATCACATTAAAACAAACTTTGTTTATCTAACGTTGTTGTTTTAAAATAAATTTAAAATAATTTTGTTATTTTTACTTTCCTTCAATTATTTTCAATAAATTATGAATTTGTCAAGTACTCGGAGCTCGAATTAAAATGGAAACTCTAATAGTTTTATTATTGAAATCTACAATCACCATTAAATATTAATTAAATTTTAAAAATACTATGTTTTTATAGGAATCTATTTTTTCAATTATTTTTGATAATAATTAAAAGAATTTGGGTGGTCCAAGTCAGAAAATTATTCCAACATAATTAAAATTTAGAAAAATGGATGGAATTTCCAAACAATTTTAATAAATTTAATTATTCACTCTAGGTAAAACTCCCTATGGCTTTAATATATTGTGGAAATAATTCACGAGACAAGTTTTCTTCATTTCTAACATCAAAAATAAGTTTAAAATGACACTCGTTGTGAAAATTATTTGTTTGTTATTTTCTCAATTAAAATTAATTTATGATTTATTAAATTAAAGAATTAAAAAATAATAATAAACTTTAAAAATATTTTTTGAATGATTTATATATGCATAATTTAAACAAATAATAATGTAGGCTAATTACCACAATATTTATTCATATAAGGAAATTTAAAAATTTGGACCTAAACTAGGTCCTGATCACTCATAAAACACAATTCCACAATTCCTTCGCTTTCTGCTTTCTTCTTTGATTGACCTTTCATTCACAAGAATGTTTTCAATAAATAACAAGATTTAAAACATTTTAAAATAACATTTAAATAAAAATATATACGAATAAAAATATTTTCTTTAAATTTAAATACACTTCAAAATAATAATAAAAATCCGAATATTTGAATATTTAATTAATTTTCAAAGATTTATAAGCGAGTTTTACAATTTCTCTTATTAATTGATACTTTTTGTTTAGTACTTATCTTGCTACACTGGTTCAAAACGTGTGCCATGCTGCAATCTTACATTTGATTATTTCTTCCCCTCTGCTAAAAATGTTTTTAAAAATTTATATAAAAAATTCGTTTAAGAGATATTTTCATAAATTATTTTTTATAATAATAAAACTAATAATAGAATATTTAAAATTATAAAATTATCTTTTTTTTAAATAAATAAATTAAATTAAATTAAAAATATAAAACTTATTTATAATTTAGAAAGTTTCAAATAATTTTGTCGTCAATATTATAATAATAATGAATTATGTAAGAGTTGGTTGTTTTTCTTGTAAATATTTATCATCGTGCTTTTCAAAGTTTTTCGTACGATTGTTTAGTGATGACAACTTTTCGTGTTTATTAAGAAAATGAATTATTCAGAATATATTTTGTATACAAATCTTTTTTTGGATATTGTTATAATTGTATTAACTATATGGTTAAACTAAAGGGGTTTACACAGATTATATTTTATCACTAAATATCATGCCTGATTTGTTTTATTAATATTTTTATTGCAATTGATTAAAGAAGCAGTAAATACCTCTAGATAAATAACAGAAAAAATATTACATGAATTTTGTTATTTATTGCAAAATGACTTTCATGCTAATTCTATTTATTTCTTTTCAGTAGAAAACTGATCAATAAAACATTGTTATGTTGCCAAATGGCAACACTGCGCTTTTCAGGTTTAAGAATGATTGTTGGAATTTCATTATTTTAACATTTACTTTATTTTCATTTTGACTATAGATTTAGTTTTTTTTCTTAAATATTTGATGTAGTTTTAATGAAAATAAATTAAAAGTTAAAAGCAAACAAAACAGATTAAAGACGAACAAAAATATACCAGGAGATCTACAGTAATAGAAAGAATGTCTCAATTTAATTTCGCAAAGTACAAATTTCCACCAGTAAAAATTAACAATGTAAAATGTAAAAGTTATAAGTTTGAAAATTTTTAACTGCGAGTTCAAAAATAAATATTCATTTCTATCATATATATATTGTAAAACAAATTTTTTAATGATTGAATTAATTTTATTCTTATTCCAAACATTATTCACATAATAATATTAAGCTGACAGTTGAAATATTTTTCAAGGAATATTATTCAATATCAAAAAATAAAAAAAATTTATTTTATTCAATAAATTATTGTTTATTTTGTTAAAATTTGTTATTAAACACTTTTTTGTAATTGTTTTAATCATCTAATTTTGTTGGGCTACCAATACCAATTTTGCATTTAAAATTTGGAATTTTTGACTTGATAATTCATTTTAAAATTTTATGATTGTAATTTTTTATTAAAATAAATCAGTTTTCCTTTAAAATGAGCTTTTGTGTTCAGCATTTTTTCTTTTTCATGTTAATAATTACTACATAAATGCAATCTATGATTTAAATATGTTCAAAAATTTTTATTGGTCACTTCCGGTGTCAGAGTCGTTGCCAAAAAATTCATAATCATTATACTTTTTGTCATTTTCAATATCAAAATATTCCATGTCATCTTCTGAACATTTTTTTTTCAAATAGTAATTTATAACAAGAAATATATAAAATATAATAATAATCCATAACTGTTTGTTTATGTAACAAGATGCTGAAGTCGGCTTGCAATCATGTTTACCTAGGTCATATCAGATATGCCGATGAAAGAGACCAAAATAAAAACATTTATATTTTTCTTTGTATTATCTTTCATTTGTAACTATTTCAAAATTTCAAGATTGAGTTTTCGAGAGTATTTTATTAGAAAAAAATATAAATCGTCAGCATGTCAGATGATTGGTCATGGTAATTAATTTTCAATTAAAATTCTGATTCATAGATCAAATAAAATTAATTTTTTCAACAAAAAAATCTGCACGAATTAAAACTACATAATCCGCTTCTATAGACTTTTAAAATCGTATTAATTGAAATAATTTTTTTAATTGCTTGACATTACAACATACAAATCCGTTTGTTGATTTCCGCTATTTTAATTATTTTTCTATTATTTTTGATTTTATTGACAGGGCACTGATAAGATCAATTATTTTAAAAGCGATTTTTTATTATCATAATACATCAATTTACATAATATCTATCACTCGTTTCATAGTATTATTCCACATTACAAAACTTTTAAATTAATAAATTAAAAAATTGAATTATTTTCATGAATTATTTTCATATACCACGATTGAATTTTGATGTGCAAAATCATCGATAAATGGTTGATGACCTTCAATAGTTGTTTGTAAAGTTTTAAATAGAAAAAGGTGGCGATAATGTTAAAAGTACCAATATTTAAACAAAATTTAAATATCTGTTATTTTTAATAACGCATTTGTAATGTAATGAAAATTTAGTAAAATTAATTAAAAATTAAATGTTGCAGGCATTGCATTGCTACAGCACAAAATATGGCTCAAATAAAATATAAATATTATCATGAAAAATAAAAAATAAAAAAATTTATAATATAAAAACACGCAAACTTACATATATACTGGATTTTAATGTTGCATAAAATAAAAGATTTTAATATAGAGAATGAAAAAAGGATATAAAAAACAAATGGAACAAACAACAGAATATATAGAATAAATAAATCTTAAAATTTTATTATTAAGAGAGAAAAATTAAATTTAATCCCAAAGACACGGCTGGATTCAATTTAAAAAAATATAAGTTGTTGAGAAAATAAGTAGATAAAATATTAAAGGATGAGGCTAATTTCCTTTAGAAGGTTCTTAGTATCGTCTACTTTTAATTTCCTTTCCGAAGTTTCTTTTTCTTCGGAAATTCTGAACTTCCCATTTTTTATGATTTTTGTCTTTATGGGCAATATGGTAGCTTCTCTAATTGTTCTGAATTACCTTTCAGTCTGTTCATTTGCACAGTGATAATACGAACCTGAACACATTATTTTGATGTTATATACTTTCAGCAAGTTTTTCAGCGCTTTCCCTTCAAATCACTTTCTACTGTTACAATTTATAAACCTTGGTACACCATATTTTATCATCTAGCAATTTTTCAAAATAGAAATAACGGTATTCTCATCCTGAGATTTTACTACATTCAGTAAAACATACTCACAATATCGTCTCAATAATACAAAAAGTGTACTTCATTCCATATTGTGTTTGGTATAATGTCTCACAAAATCTTTTATTGTTCAAACGTGACATAGACTTTTATGATGTAATTGTATAAATGATGTTCTTTGGTTCTCTGGCATTCAGTTTTTATTAGCTTCTGCCAAGATCACTTTGCCTTTTAATTTGAAATCTGTTTTTCTAATTTTGGTTAATTTCGTTGATTTTGTTGAGTTATTTTGTTATTCGACTGGTGGATTTTCTGTCATTATTTTCAGCAATTTGCCTTTAATTTAACAGTTTTTGGGCTTTTGTGTGTAATTTGGCATTTAACACATTTGTCTTCCTTCCTATATTGAAAATATATTTCTTAGCTGCTTAAGTAGTTGACCCAAATGTATACTGTGATGTAATAGCGTTTATTGTTTTCATCATAAATGTTATTGCAAATATTATGTTAATGCAAATATTTTCGTATAGAGATAATGTTTGAAGTGATTCGTAAAAAATATATTGTTCGTAGTTCTTTTCTTGTTAAACAATAACTAATTTCATGTTTTGGCAATGCATGTGACGCATATTTCATCTAATTTTCTGATTTTTTACTGTCTATTTGTGATAAAAACCGCCTCAAAATGATCGAAACTAGCATCGGTATCTAAAATAAATCTTTTTGAAAAATCTGGAAATTTTAAGATTTGGGCTTTGATTAGTTTATCTTTAATCTTTATAAAAACTTTTCTCTTTACTACTAAAAGACTTTTCAAAGAGCTACAAATCTTCTGTATAGTTTTTAATAAATTTTCTTTAATAGTTCATTAAAAAGCATAGATGTTAAATGATCGATAAAATAAAATTATAAAATAATTTGTAAATAGAAAATTTTAAATATTTTTTAATAGAAAATATGAAAACTAAAACCATTGAAAATTTTGAAACGAATATTTTTAGAAAATATTTGAATTTGAAAATATAGATTTGTTTTAAGAATGAAAATAACTGAAATAATATAGAATTGCTTGACAGAAAATCTTTGGATAAAATAAACCTTTTTAAAACTGACTTTTTTTTCAGATAAAGCTGACAAATTATAATATTATCTTAATAATATAAGCTTAAAAATATTTTTGGCATTAGCGGAATCATTTATATAAACATAATTTATATGTACAACAATGTAGGCCATATTCCGGTATTGGTGGTGCATGGCCATTCTTAGTTGATGGAGCGATTTATTTGGTTAATTCAGTTAACAAACTAGACTCTAACCTGCAAAATAGTAGATTTGTATTTTAACGCAAATTCTGACTTCTTAGAGGACTAAATAGTGTTTAGCTAAATGAAATAGGGCAATAACAAGTCCAGGCTGCCCTTAGATATCCTGGGCCACACGCGACTTACAATGACAGTAACAACGAGATTTATTTCTTACTAGAAATGACTGGATAATCTGCCTGTCATGAATAGTGGATTAAAATTATTTCACTTGAACAATGAATTCCTAGTAAGCGCAAGTCAATAGCTTGCTCTGATTAAGTGCCTGCTTTTTTACATCTCTATTGCCGAATTTATTCAAATTTGGATATTGGAAAGTTAAATTTAAAAATGTTTTAAAAATTTGTTTTAAGTTTGTCATTTCGTGGGAAGGAAAGGTCAAATCAGAGAAGAAGCAGAAAGCGAATGACTTGTTGAATTTTATTTTGTGAGTGATCAGAACCTAGTTTAGGTCAAAATATATAATTTTATGAATAAACTTTGCTGAAAATGGCTTACAATTTTATATATTAATGAGACATGTTTTGTGTTTCAACTCTGATTTCTTTATAAGTGGCATATAATATTTTCTACAAAATTTTGATTATGAATCAGATTTGTTTAAGGTATTCACGAATTTTCGGCACAGCCTTTTTCAAGTGATTTCCAAAATCACTTTCCGAAATCCCTTGAAAAAGGCTGTGCCATAAATATATATATATATAAAAGTTATCTTAATAATAATAAAAATAATTTAGTTATTATTTTAAAAAAATACTATTGTAACATTTATAAGATCATTAAATAACGTTATTTTATCAATGAATTCCTTTTTCAGAAGTTATAAAACTTTCCAAAATAATTATTCAAAAAAATAGTCTACATAAAATCTGTCAATTATTACGAGAAAATAACTTAATTTATTGATTTATATAGTAAAATGAATAAGTTTCACTATATTTTTTTTATTTGTGCAAAATTAAAGAATAAAACATTTTTCAACATTTTAAATTATTAGTGATATTCAATGCGATTTTTAATAGCAAACTAGTTTTGAGTTTATTTGCTTCTCATCAGTACTATGCAAGAAACTCGATCCTACTCACGAATGAAACCAGTGTCTTTATGACAATACTCCAGAATTTTATAAACTGGATATATGTACAACTCAGTGTCATTAATTATAAATGAATATTATTTTTAATAATTAAGTCATCTGTAAAGCAAATTCATTGTTTTTTATTAATATAATTTTTATTTTATAATTATAATTATAATAATTAAAATTACATAAATTAAAATATCAAAAAAGATTGTTAATTTAATGAATGTCGAAAACTTTGCTGTATAAAATTATATTTTTAATTTGCAAATAATTTTAAAATTCTGGGAATAATCATTGGAATAATAACTCTAACGTATTTGTTAAATGCGAGATACCTAACTCCTTGATTTCTTCCTTCACTCCCTCCTTCGCTCCTTCACTGAGTAGTTTTAAAATGTTTTTCACTTAATTTAAAAGTTTTTAAAATATATTTTGGTGGGGTTTTATTTAGTCTTTGTAATTATTACAAAAAATGCATTTAAAAAGCATTTATTAAAATATCTCTAAAGCTAAAAGGGGTGCCTGTTGCTACAGTCCACAGTAAGGTGATATTTTTTTAAATATACATAAAACATCTCCGTAAGATATTTCAGGACACTTTTTAATGGTTTATATGCGTTTTATTAAGTTTAATATATTTTTTAAGGAAGTACAATAATAATAGAATACATTTACCTTACTGAATAAATGAAAAACCTTGCTAATTTCGTGTCTTTTAATGTTGAGAAAGCGATGTAAAAATATCTCGATTTTTAAATATCTTTCATTTAAAAAGTATGTTAGAATTTATAGACCAAAGATAAAAACCTATCACCAGTATCAAAAAATAAAAAACGCTCTGACATCCAGGGCCGCGGAGAGGACTTCTGGGGCCCCGGGGATATACTTCTTGTGGGGGCCCCTGCCAAGAGCATGAAAAAGAAATTTCCCCTCGGACTTTGGGCCATTTATAAATGAAGCGGGAAACCGCAAAATATCCTAATTGTTATTGGAACAATGTATTCATCAATAATTCTCTTACAAAAATGAAAACGTTTACAACTAAAATTACAAAAAAAAGTACAAAAAACAAATTATTTTTTAAAATGTTGCTTTCCGAACCTTGCGCCTAGCAAACAAATGTTCTTCTTCCTCTAGCATTTTCTTCAAGCTTCTTTTGTCGTTCTTTACGCTTTTCGCATCCGGATTTATAACGCTGACTCATTATCCTAGTCCATAAATTAATATCATTTATTAATTTTTTTTAATGATGCTGCATGTTATTAAGCAAATTATCGCTTTGCTAATAAGGTCGACACGTTTCACGTTTCAATCATATAAATCAGTGGTGTCCACTAATTTTTGACCGATCGACTTTTCGAAGATCGATTATAAAAATGTCTTGCCAAGATCGACTAAATGTGAAGACAAAAAAAATCTTATTCTTTTTCCCACATATTTATTTCATTTAAAGGTACCGGCATGCAGGAAAGAGGTAGCGAAACGTATCCCCCAAAGTGCGATGATGCCCTTGGCAACTGCGACGTGCGACAGTCGCTTTTTAAGTCACGCGATCCACACGATTTAAGATTTTAAGATTTATGTAAAGATTGAAACAGATTGAATTAAGAGTTTAAGATTGTCGATGTAAAGATTGAAACGGATTGAATTAAGAATAAACTAATTACTGTTTAAAACATCACAGGATTGGTTAATTGTGCACAACAAACCCACAATATTAAAAATATTTAAATTCACTCACCTTAGCGTTCACTTACCCCTAGAACTCAGTGGCCCCGGGTATTTTCCCCGTAAACCCCCCCCATCTTGTCGGGCCTGCTGACATCAAAAGAACATCTGAGTTTATTCATGAAGTTCAACAGGCCAATGATGACAATCCTAAATCATTGAGGTCACTTGTAAAGATTTTCCCTGTCTCAGAAGGAACAATCAAAGATATCGACCATATCAGTCTTATGTTTTGAGGAAAGAACGATTTGTATCAGAAAAAGCAAAAGAAAATAATTTAATCAGATCTACGGGTCTTTTAAACATATTCAAGAACCCACCAGTGGAAGATGTGATAATGGTTTTTATACGAGAAAGAGTCATATAAAAAAATTTCAGAAGTTGTTCATTCAAGAACTATCCAAAAAGATTAATTATAATATTTTTGAAAGCCACTTGATGACTTCTCACTCAATATGTCATAGGTCACAGGGGTCGTCAGCCAGGACATACTATATAGGATTTTGTTTCATCGTCCCATCAGTCATCATATGTGTATTTTAAACAAAATAATAAAAAAATGAAAACAAAAATAAATGATTCGCAAAAAAAGAGAATTTGATTTATTCAAAATATAATGCATCAGTTATTCAAAATGATTTCTATCAATGTTAACCTGGTGGAAATAATTGGATTAAATGCCAATAGTGATTGATGAAGTGACAAAAGTGATATCTCATATTCATTTCTGGCAGGCACCTTTTTTGATTGAGAACTATCAAAAATGTTTTTTTTCAAATTATCAAAAATCAATATTATTTTTAAAATTATGTAAATATTTCATTAAATAATATTGAGAATTAATTATTTATAAATTCATTTAATAACTCCATTATGGCATTAGCAGTGATTTCCTCTGAAGATATTTATTTAAAATTTTCTATTATAAAATAAATTAAAAATTAAATTTTGGAATAATAAAAATATTTTTTCAAATTATTTTTAAAGAAATATTTATCTATATTACAATTTTCAAATAATGATTATAAAAATACTTATTTAAATAAACTATGAGTGTGTGTGTAATATAATTGTTTTAATTTTTTCATAACCCACATAATGCTGACAACCATTTTATTTATAAATTCATAACTTAAAGTTGAGAAAAAAATGGTTTTAATTAAACACCACCCTCCCATTTGTAATACTCTCAAAATACGTGTAATAATACTAAAAACTCAATTTATATTGCATTAATTTGATATTATATTAAACACACAAAATTATATTATAAAAGCTTAGTAAAGAAATACAAATACAACTTCATTAAAAATCTGTACCAAACGTTAATATGAAGTGCATTGCACGACAAAGTGATCTCTGTTAAGCTGATAGTTTTCTCAAATAGGTATATATAAAATATGAATTTAAAGTCTTACACACTGAAAATTTCTTTGAACGGTTTCATAATGCGGACATGCAACATAATTGCCAACCCAAATGCTTAATGAAATGAAATTAATCTAATTATATTTTTTTATACTAATATATTTCTGAATTTCAAATTCATTATAAATAAAATATGATTAAAAATGTTGATAATTTTGTTATAATCATCAATTTTACTGTAATTTTTTATTTGCCAATTTTGTTTATAATTAAATGAAATAAAAAAACCTGTTTTAACTCTTATGCTTGGAATTTTGGTAACAATCATTTACTCCTAATAATATATTATAATATAAACCGCATTTAATAGTATATTCAATTTATATTTGATAAAATCCAACTTTTATATCTGCACTGTCATTATAACTTTTATGCTTATTAAAACTTATTGTAACAATTAGAAATTTTAATTTTAGTAAACTTTTGGTAATATTAGTTTCTAATGTTTTTCTTGACTGTATTAATATTCTTTTTAATCTTTCTTTATTAAACATTCTTATTATTAGTTTAAACTTGTTTTATCAATGGGTTTTAGGTTATAGTCAATAGTACATTATGATTTATGTCCATTACTACGGTTGAAGATCTCCATTGGTTGTTTTTAAGTTTTAAATTAAATAATTTGGTGATTATTAAAAGTGTCAATATTCAAACAAAAATTAAAAATATGTTACTGTTAATAACGCATTTGTTATTTAATTAAAATTTAAGTGTTGCAGGCACTACAATTGATGTGGTTAAAATTAATTTTGTAAGAAAATTAAAAATGTGATAAGAGTAAAAGTTTCATCTGCTCAATGTCGTTCAATATTTGACATACTGCTATCCGTCAAGAAGTCTATGAAGAGCTCCAGAAGCCAGATTAATGAATTTAACAAATTCGTACACCATATGAAAAGATTATTTATAAAATTTTTAATGATAGAAGAATTTATAGGTGAATTTTAGATAATTTATATTTAAATAAATAAATAATATCTTACTCTTTTAGGTATAAATCAATTGTTTTTAAAATTCATTTTAAAAAAAATCATAATAAATTTATAAAATTTACCTTTAAATTAATTTTCAGTAAAATTTTACATAAACAAAAAATATGCATTTTAATAATTCCAGGGTGCAATTTTGATATCCTAAAATGTCCTATTGATTTTACCTTGGTGTATATAGAAGGGCACAGCAACAACAAACCCTTGTAAGTATAATTATATACCTCGGGCAGTTGTACACAGGTTCTGTATTTGTCTTTTTAAAATTGAATACATTTTTACGTATTCCCCGATTTTGTTCGATATCCCTGCCATGATACACACCACACTCACAAAATAGTTTAGTACTGATCAACAATACTCGGTCAACAATAATTTTAAAAAAAAGATTATAATATCGGTAACACACTATCTTGCCTTTGTGTTGAAAATCTTGTTATGTAGGATAACGATTTTATTATTTGAATAGAAATTGAACTGGTGCAATAGAACGCAATAATAAACATTATCACTAGTTTGGAAGCAATTTTTACTATTAAAGTTTTGTGGTGAGAGAAAGTTTATTTCTCTCACAAAATTAGAATTCTATAATAAAATTGTTTTTCAGTGTAAAAAAGATTTTCAACACACAGGTAAGTTGGTGTTTTAATTATATATTTATTGATTTACTTTAATTATAGAAAATTATATCCAGTGAAATAAATTTGATACATAAAAATACTTCGTATCCCAATGTTTTTTAAACGTGGAAAACATTGAAACATTAGCCATCACTTATTAAATAACAAAAAATTTCAATAAATTTTGAAGAAAATAAAATTTAATTGATGGTTATTTTTAGGAAAATTGAAAATACTAAAAAATTAGACCTGGTCTTTTTTTGAATATATATAAATAAATAGTAAATTTTAAAGAGTATTTATTATATATATATAAAAAATCTTTCAAATTTATTAAAACAATCAGAAAACATTGCTATTGAATTAATAAATAAAATAAAGCACAAATCCAACATATCTATTATACTACAATATTTATCGACAGACTCAGTGTCATCATCGGGTATATTTGAACTTAAAACTATTTAGAATAAATTATTTTTATTTAAACCAATTTCTTCTTTTATATTTTAAAAATATTCTATTAAAAATTTAAGATTTAGCATTTATAAATCACAAATTTTATAAAATTTTACCAAAACTATTTTACATTTAGTTTCATCCTGCTTCATTAAATTGCGTTTACTAATATCAATCAATTCATTAAGTCAACTGTGATCAAAAACTTGAAAGCGGAAATGACGGGCAATCATTCTAATGTATGTGGCATTGCACCCATGACATATATTGAAAACCAAGAATCTAAAAAAATCTAAGTAATACCTGAAATCCACTTTTAAACACAATATTCAGACAACAATTGTGTTCACTCATATTTATCAATTCTCTCAGTCGACAGTTATCAAGAACTTGAGAACGTAGATTGCGGGCAGTCATTCCAATGTATGTGGCATAGCACCTATGACATAAATATTCATAACCAACATCTGAATATCATCTAAGTACGACTTGAAATCTATCAATAAACACGATGACGATCCTATAATGCAAAATACAAACCCATAAACAAACCTCACTATTTATATCAAACAAACCTAATTCAATCATAGGTTTTTTTGATATAAATAGTTAGATTTGTTTTTGGTATAATATTTTTATAGATGCAAACATTACATTAAGCAAATGAAAATGCATACATAAAAAAGTGATAATAATGAAAATTAATCATAATAAATAAAATATACTGTTAAATTACAAACTTTGATATAGATCTCTTGAATTATCATTACACTATAATATGGCTGTTTAAAAAGATGTTTTTGTAAATGCAAATTGTAAATGCAAATCACAATTTTGGTGTTTTTAAAAGTAAAGTTTTCTTGTAAATTTAATTTAATGTTAGTAAAGAAATTTTAAAAATTGCATTTTTTTTGAATATTGAACATTAAAATGAAAATAAAATGTATAAACTTTCTAATTGATTTTTAAAAACAATTAAAGAAAAGTGAATCGAAAGATTTTTTATCTCTAATAGATTATTTCGATGATTATTACTATCAAAAAAATATCATATCAATTGATAAAGATAACGTTGATAAACAAGGCTTTATTTTAAGATTTTTCCCTAAAGATGTTGGACATTATCTCAATTATCCCAGTGATAAAATTCAATTTTTTAGAAATAATTTGCAGTTATAGTAGATCTACATTCGACGATGATATCAAAGATTTATTAGAGGAGTATCCTGGAAATAAAAGTCAAAGAAGAATTTATTATGAGAAGCTTTTTATCGCAGTTGAAGCGTTGAAGGTAATTTGCGTCAGGTTCATTGCTTTTATGTCAATGATAATTTGAGTGAAAAGTTGCTCTATATTGCCAATCTCAATCGTTCAGCTTCAATCAAATATCCCATCGATGCAATTTCAAAGCAAATGAACACCCGTGAAAACAGTATGCATGCAATAAAGGTGTTACATAAGTGTAACAAAACGCCGGGCAATTGTGTTTTAAATTTATTCCAGTAAATGTCTCTATACGCGTGGCATTGGCATTTAAAAAAACGATTTTTGTTGAGTGCAGATGTGTCACAATTTTGAGAGTTTTAACATTTATTTTCAATGGTGCGTGTGGATACAAAACGAAATAAAATTAATTTATATATTCTAAAACGGTTAATATCATTGTTTATTAATTTTTAATTTATATTTTTTGTAATAATAGCAAAAAATAAAGAACACACGCAGTTGGATAAAAACCACGACATGCAGTAACGTAGTACGTAGTGTACCATATTTTAGATATTATTTTTGATATTTATTCTTGCTACTAATATTGATTTTCTTATTATTTTTATTTAGAATGACTAATATAAACTAATATATTTTTTTCTTTTTAATTTCCATATATTTTGTTTGTATTCTACATGACGTTACAAATCTGCAAGAAATCCTTTTTTATGAATATAATCCAAAAATAAATTTATATATAATTGTTTAATTATTTTTCCCTTCATTTTCCGTCTAATTTTGGAATAAAAATGTTTTTACTTTTGAATTTGAAGATTCATGCATTTAATGGTTAGGAATTGTATAGTTTTTAACATTTTATTCAAAACTAAGTTCTTATTTTCAAATAAATCGTATGATAACCAAAAAGGAATTTGGTTAATAAAATAAATTTCAAAGGAAAAGCAATGGAAAAATAATTTATTAATTTAAATAATTTATTATTTTGTTTTAACTTCAATTATCCAGTTTGATGTCGAATATAGAATTCTGTATTGCAATAGTAATGAATCAAAAAGAAAATTTGTGAAAAATATATTTTTTTTCAGCTTTAATTAATAGCATAATATTGGGCTGGTTGATTTATCTATTCTCATTAATTGTGCTACTACTTGAATTGTGTTTGAAGTTCTAGAGATCTTTCTGGAATTAATTAAAAAGTCAAAGAAAATTCAATTAGTAAATAAATTCTGACAAATAAATTATTTTATTTCATTTTTTTACAAAAAACAAATAAATTTTACAATCATCAATTTTTTTTTGTTTTAATAATCCAATAAGAATCGTTGGAAAAATGAGGGGTTTTTTTTGTTTGGCCAAATTGAGAATTTCGGATTTCTGAACGTTGGAGAGTAATTAAGAGAAAATAATTCCAAATAAAATACCATAAGGATTTAATTTGATAGAGCCAAAATATCGGAATTAGATAAACGTGTTTACTGTTGTCCAACCAATCATATTTCCAATATTTGAATTTAGATTAACAAAAAAAGCAATTAATAATTCAGTCAACAGACGACAAAATTTGACATCAGTTATACTCCAATATGAAACGAAATGATTTAATATTTTCAAACTTGGAAAATCAAAAATCTCTAATTGCCAGTAAAAGGGATTATTCAAAAATTAATTTTAAAATATTTGAAATTATTGTGTTTTAATTAATAATTAATTACTTACTAACTACTAGTGTTCTTTAACAGTAACAGATTATCCAATGAGTTCAGGAAGTGCTTTGACCATAGATTTGCCGTAGCCCATTTATCACTGATTGGATTGTTTTAGCAGGTGATTTTTCACATAGGACTCTTACAAATGTGACAGGTTTCCTCTAAGTAATCAACTTATAATAAACTTTATTTTGGGTACGCATAAAAGCTAGTGAGATACACCATTTAATGAATAAACAAACAAACTCACTTTGATATTATTCTTTGTACGTTCATTGGGATACAGTGGGTACTATAGAAAGTGAAAAGTGGTAGAAAAATTAAATACTGCTCACAAACACAACACGTCATAAAGGATGCATGCAAATTTTCAATATATAGTGAAACTGCGTTGAAATACACTAATATAATAAGTTAATTATAAATAATTTTAGAGAAACAAAGTGGCGGGAAAAATCTAATTTAAATGCTGATGATTCTACTATGAGTTTTCTTGTAGATGAAGAGATATCATTGTAAGATTTATTTAAAGTTAAAATTAATTTAATATTTCTTAAACATTTCAAACATTTCTATCAAAAACTTTTCATTTTACGAAGGTGAGGTTTTCTAAGATTTATTTATAAGTTATAATCAATTAATTCAATCCAATTCAACATTAAAAAGACTATATCAAGGGTAAAAGGATTCAGTTCGATGTCTTTTCAAAGTATGTTTGATGTTCTAAAGGAAGCTAGAGATAGTGAACAGAGAAATAAAGATTATAGGAATTTGATGAGCTATTTTGCACATTTTTGGAGTTTTCTAGAGAGTTTTTCAGTATCTAACCCCCTCTGTTGATGTAATTTAATACAGATTAATCTTTTTATTATGCAATCACATAGATGATTTCACATAGTTAACCGCTTTCTCTTCAGTGACTAGTTTGTACAACAAAAATTATATACAAGTATAAATGAACTGTAAAAGAATACATATTTATAGAGATTAATTTGTTTTATTATTACTTCAAAATAAATTTAAATCAATTTATATTGAATTAACTAAGAAAATAAAATTAATAATATATATCGAAAAAAATGTTAGTACATTTTTTATAAAAACATAAGAAATTCGTTGCTAATTAAATGTTTATTGTAGATTATTTAATTAAATCATTGTTTCATAAATAGTGCATCATTATGCTTTCAGTATATTTATGATGGCAACTGATGATAAGGATAATTTCCTCGAAATATATTTCCTTTGTTCGGCTTTCCCGTGTTTATAAATATTATATGAACTTCTTTTGGTTTTCACCTTTCTTTTTAATTTCTAGTGACATTTAAAACTTTTGTTGACTACGAATCAGTAATGATATCGATGTTTTATTGATATTCACAGATTTTTGGCATCTCAAAAATTCCTGAAATCTGTATAATTCCTAAAACATATTGTATATTAACTAAGTTTATTTTCATAAATTAGCAAAGTTTACAAATTAAAGCAATAGATATACTAGGAAATGGCACATATTCCTACAAATACATTTCACATTTAAATGATAAAATCAAAACAATAATGTCATGCGATTATTATAGTGAAGGAAATAAAACTTTATGGTTAATCCATATAAACGACCAATCTATGAACAACCATTCTATTTATATTGGCAATAAGTTAACGGTAAAATAGAACAAATTTTGGTCATTCTCTGCTAATTGCCAAGGTTTTGCATAATATGATACCAAAGTTCACCTTTAATTTATTTTTTGTGTTTAATTTCTACTTTCAAGTATCTTTTTTATTTTCTTACTTTAAGATAAAGGCTGACTTTTATTGACATAGATTTTGCCTAATTATTGACTTTGCTTCTATCAATCACTTTCTGTTATACTCTTTTCTGCTTAGTTGAAAAAAAAATAATATTAATTTAAATTAAAGAAAAATTAATCTCCAGTAAATACTAGAGACTTTTGTGAAGTTTCAAAATAAAATCATATAATATTCAAAAATATAATTTTGAAAATATTTATGTTTTCTGAAGGTGTCTATGAAGATGAAAGTTTTTAATCATAATTATTTAATTGACGAAACCGTTTCTGACATTTCATATCTATGTAAGCTCAAATAATATAATTAATTAGTGCACTTTTAGGTAACTTTATTTAATGTGGATTTCTGATAGCTACTGATACAAGAAATTCGTTGATTTAAAGAAACCCCGCAAAGTCAGAAGAAAACAAAAAAACTATAATAATAATAATATTAATAATATAACAAATTTTAAAAAATATTATTAAAAAAAATAATAATAATAACAATCATAATAATAATAATAATAATAATAATAATAATAATAATAATAATAATAATAATAATAATAATAATAATAATAATAATAATAATAATAATAATAATAATAATAATAACAATAATAATATATATAAAATGGTGATCTCTTGGTAGCAGTATAAATTAATATAACAGATAAGTGAATAACAAACTAAACCCTTGCTGCGAAGTAATAACTATTTTTTGAAAAAAGTTTCGATTATTAAATAATCCTCTTCATTCTGAGTTAATTATATTGAATTCTGCAAGAAACTGAAGAGGATTATTTAATAATCGAAACTTTTATAAACAATATAATTATTTCTTCGCAGCAAGGCTTATTTTGTTATTCACTTTTCTGTTATAATAATAATAGTAATAATAATAATAATAATAATAATAATAATAATAATAATAATAATAATAATAATAATAATAATAATAATAATAATAATAATAATAATAATAATAATAATAATAATAATAATAATA
This sequence comes from Schmidtea mediterranea, assembly GCA_022537955.1. Lineage (NCBI taxonomy): Eukaryota > Metazoa > Platyhelminthes > Tricladida > Dugesiidae > Schmidtea > Schmidtea mediterranea. The sequence continues at coordinate 77,935,979 of CM039679.1, forward strand.
ATAATAATAATAATAATAATAATAATAATAATCAAAAACTACTGTTGGATTGTGTTTTGATCTAGTTTATCAATTTTCATGTAATGGGTGTAATGTCATATACATTGGGAAGACTTCCTGTTATCTCTGTACTCGAGTTTTAGAGCATTGTTGGTTGAAGGGTTTTACCAACATTAGTGAGCTCGATTGAGACTGTAAAAGTAAAAAAGGAATGTCTGATTTTAAAATTTTATTGAAAAGTTTTTATAATAATGGGAACGTGTTATATGTGAAGCATTTTTGCAAAGGTTATTGGATCCAAAGATTGGTGTGTAAATTGGTTTAACTACGAATGTTTTGAATATTTTTAAATAGTTTAGTATATTAAATTGTGATTATTTTTGTGAATTATTTTGTGATTATTTTGTGAAAATTTTTAAATTTTTAAATTATTTATACTATTTTAGTTTTTTTTGTGCCTGAACATGGAAACTAAACTATCAAAATATATCGTACAACGAGTGTTTGATCTTTTAATTAAATCGGTGCCAAACATATTTAATGATTTATTATTATTATTATTATTATTATTATTATTATTATTATTATTATTATTATTATTATTATTATTATTATTATTATTATTATTATTATTATTATTATTAATAATAATAATAAAAAATAATAATAACTTATCTAAAAAAATTAATAATCACTAGTGACTTTGGCGTCTAATAATTGTTGCCCGGTTTTGATAGCAACTATTTAATTAATTTTAGAAATTTCTTCAATGAATTATCATAATTTGCACTTTTAAAAAAGAACATTTCTTATCGTATCGTAAAAAAATTATTTTTCAATATAAAATCATTTTATATGTGATGTAGAGTTATTAAAATAATTTATGGTAATTAAATTAATTATATTTCAGGAAATTTTTATAAATAAAAATAGATAACAGCAAATATCATGAGTTTATATTTTATTTTGAATTAATATAATAATTTTATGATAGTTTTTGTAAGGATACTGACTGGAACGTGTATAATTTGCAAATATTGGGAAATCAAAGGTGGAGTAAATTTTTTATGTAAAATTTAAATACAAAAGACATTACTTTAAAATTATTTTTGTTACGTTTTATTTAAAAAATAAATTTTTAAATTTAATTTTTACGTGTGTGGAGTAGAATATTTACTCGTTGGACACAAACCACATGTGATGCATAGTAATTGCGCAATACATCGGTTTTGTAATAATTGACATTCTTATATATTAGTTAACCTTCTACCTGTTATGTATTAGTTGCTCTTTACTTCTTGTATGTCTCTCAGTTAACCTTTGACATTTTACATAATATTTGAGAGCAAGTGTAAGATTGGAACTGAAAAAGTTAGTGATTTAGTATGAGTTTTAGTATGACAGTGAGTTGGGGCTTAAAAGCGAGACTCAATGAGAATATAGATGCTATTTTGACGTAACACGAATGGTTTATTTTATCCAATGTGTTTTTGAAATGGATCATTTAATTAATAAATAAAAATGATTTAAGCGCTGATTTAAACGATAAATTAAATAAAACTAATTAAGATAATAACTAAAATTAAAATATATTAGAATATTGTTTGTGAAACCTTTACTTTTTTATTTAAAAATCAAAATGTCGATACATCAAAAGGACTCCTTTTCAGTAGTTACTGACGATTTTGACAAAATAAATATCTATTTTCATGTTATTATACTAACAAATATTACTCATTTCACCAGAACTTCAATGTTGTTGAAGTCACTGCAATGTGTGTGACATCAAGACACTGCCAGAATTGATAAAGTGCAGAACATTTATAATGAAACATGCTTCTTATTTAATTTCAGTCCAAAGACATAATGAGGCAGGACCAATATTTTGAACATGTTTGATATTTTTCGTCAATCTTTCCATAAAGTACATAAAGTGTCACAACTTCATAATTTCACAGATTTTAAAGTGCCATATTTGAAATAAGAAAAAGGAATCCATATTGGTTATTATTAATCAAATTACAAGTTTTGCTAGTTTAAATTTTGGTGCTTGAAATTCATTTGAGAGAAATTTTGGAGATTCCATGCCTCATAACAAATGGGATTTTTAACTATTGATTTCAATAATTTCCCACTTTTTTATTAAAAATCTCTCGTAGAATTTTATATTAAATATTTCTAAATTCACATGAATTTATTTTCCATATATTATTTATATTTTAGAATTGTATTTTTTAGAGTCTAGTATTTTTTTATTTTTATTTGCTTATTTAGAAATAGACTTTTAATTACTAGAAACAAAGATTTGTTTTTATAATTTATGACGATTTTTTTATATTTGAACAAAACTGGTAAAAGAAATGAAATTGATTTATTGTCATAATGAATAGAAATGAAATGTTAAAATAAAACAAAAACAGATCCATCTTTGTATAAACATATAAATACATGCAACTCTTGTATACAATTCCAATGATATAATTATTATATCAATAATAATAATAATAATAATAATAATAATAATAATAATAATAATAATAATAATATATAATTAAATAAACTTAACGATGATTCAAGCGGCATTCGAGTAAAGATTTTACAATATATTCCAACAAACTTACTGTCATCATCAAGATTACACCAACAACGCTAACTCCTAATGCATGTAATAATATTGGTGTGTAATAAACATACGTTGGGGGTATTGTGTTTTATTTAATAGACCACACAGAGTTAGAACTACTATTGGCAGTATATAAAAGGAAGCCAATAAATGGGTCTTTATACTGGAAAAGGAAATCGTGAAACAAAGAGTCTTGGTAAATCTGTGGTGCTTCAATTTGTGCATTACATTGAAGTTACACACTGCATTGTTGGAATTGACAATGTTTTTAGATCAATTACATTACTTCGTCAATTACATTCACTTGGTATTCGAGGAATTTGAACTATTTGAACTAACAGAAGAAATCTACAGAAAGGAATTCGAGAATGTTAAGAAATTTAAAAAAATGAAGTGAAAGCATTTCTTACAATCTATAAGAAAATCTCGGTTTGCTCGTGGGTGGATAAAAAACATGTAGTTGTGGCATCAAACTTTACTGATACTTTTTCAACGATGGTAGTACAAAAACGCAGACAAGGCCAGTCAGTCAAAGGTTGAACAAGTTTATGTGACTATCGCATGAGCTTGTATGTTGATTTATCACGTCTTTTGAAATTTAAGTAAGGCGAAAATATTTATGCTTAATGTTTTGTGGTACAAATATGAAAGTGCAAAAGCATTTCAGCTACCGATATTTAGAAGCGTAAAATTACCTTAAAACCAAATGCTTTGTGTACATTCCCTCTATAATCATGCTGAGAACATACTTAAAACATAAAAATCTGACCACTTGCACACGCTTATCTACTTTAAATCTGTTAGCAATTTTCATTTTTTCGTAATTTACTTTCATTTTTTAATTTTTAATTGACTTTTAATTGAATTTGTGCATTTCTGTATAACTCAAATAGATGTATTAAGAGATAAAACATGTACAGAAAATCTACGAATATGGTACATCAAATCACATCTCACACGATGCAATGCTTAATGATGAAGCCCTATAAAAGAAAAGTCTGTGAAATAGTCTGAGAAATCTTATAGCTTTGAATGATTTAGTTAATTGCTGGATTTCGTGCGTATTTTTTTAATAATATAAATTTTATTCTTCGATTTGTATTCAATTAAAATACAACATTATAATTCTTCAATCAAGTTTTATTATGGATATTTTTGATTTTATATTTATGATTTAGGTCAGGGGTCGGCAATCTGTAGCAGAGTGCCAGATTTGGCACGCGGTTGAGTTATCAATGGCACTCTATACAGCATTATAAAGTGGTCTGGATAATAGCGAACTTTTATACTGCTAAAGGCGGTTTTACATATATTCTCTAATATTATTAGATAAAAATATATATTTGTATTGGTATTGAAATGATATGTTTTTGCTATATTAAACACCAATTTTCCAAAAAATTTTTAAACTGTACTGGAATTTTATGTTGTTTGTATTCGACTTAAATATATTAAAAAGATAATTTTGCGATCAAATTATTTTCATGAAGAACTGTATTATTTAATGTGACAGCATGTACCATTACTTATTTGTAAAAATGTAAGGTGACACCCTGAATTAATTGGCAGTGTGGCTTGGCACACCACAGCTAAAAAGTTACCGACCCCTGATTTATATTATTAAAATTATTTTAAGTTTGAGAAAACTGCCAACAATTTTGGATTAACTATTTATTTGATTTTTATTATTTATGAAAGATAATTTATTTGGTAAGGCAGTGCCCAAAATTTGTGTTAAATAGATATAATGTAGAAATCAAAATAAGGATAAGGATTGAGAAATGGCAGAGAATTGAGAAAATCAAGCAATGTAATACAACAAAATCATTATTAATTAATAAGTAAAAATTAAAAAACAAACAACAAAATAGAAATAGAATTATTTTACCTCGGCAGTTTGGTCAAGATAATGAATAAACTACTAAAAATTCGGGAAACTAAAATCGAGAAAAATCTATCAGAGATACCACGAATGAATCAAAATGGTAAAGGTTGTAAAGAAAATGAAAACCAAACTAGAATTACCCGAAGTTCCAGAAAATAATAACTTATAAAAGCCAGAAACACAAATGGTGAAATAAGAAGAAAACCTGAGATAAAAACTTAAAAGAGAAAAACAATTATAGAAAACGACAAAGAGAAATTAAAGCTATAGTTAGTAGGTAGTTAGTAGCACACTGGAACCTAAAAAAAACATAGGGGGAGGGGGTTGGGATTATTGCAGATTAAATTTCGGATTATCTTGATTACATAATGATGTAATCAACTTAATTAATTTTGTGTGTATTAATTTTTTTTTTCGAAATTTTTGTGTGTATTTTTTTTCGAAATTTTTTTTCGAGTTTTTGGCGCGATTTTTTTTTTTTGAATTCAAATTTTTCGAACATTTTTTTAAAATTCAAATTTTGGCGAATTTTTGAAATAAAATTGAAATATTTTTTTTTTGAATAAATTTTTTTTTTAATCACAGGCGATAATTAATCAAATTCATTGAAACCAAATCCATTGTTATATTTACTTGGTATCAACTTCTGAACACTGATAACCCATACACAGTGAATAATTCATTAATAACTGAACAACAATCACTAGGTTCTGTGTACAAATAACTGAGTACTGTACAACTCTCTATACATACTAGGCATTCAATAATTTACTTATTCATTAAAATGACATATTTAAATAATATTTACTCTTTGAACACTGATATTCAACCAACTTAACTCATTTAAAAATAAAATTTTCTCTCAATCATTTCCCCTTAAAATACTTGGTTATTCACACACTCACAATATGTTATCAATAACTAGTTACCGAACAAATCAATATCAAAAACTAATTACTGAACCAACAAATATTAATGATAGGTTACTGACCAACTAATTTTGAAATAAATCACATAAAGGGTTGAACAAAAGAAATATAAGTTGAAATTTTATTAACTTCTCGACTCTTTTATCGATCATTGATGTCTCCAAATTGTTTTGTTGTTTAGTTACCTGATTGCTATCAAGAAACTATTAATCATTGAAGCTCAATCAATTGTTGTATTTTCTCTGAATAAAAATTTATTTCTTTACAGTCTTGTATGTGATTTATTGAAATTATTTTGTAAAACTTAGTTAAAAAACTTTGAAATTTTTCTACCATTTTTGTAATATTTTTAATTGCGTCCAACAATGAACATTTAATAAATGTTATTTTCAAAGATGAATGTCAACCTTTTCATTTATTTTTCACATGCCCTAAATAAATTAATTGCTAACAGCTCAAAAAAAAATTACTTAAATTTATTTTTATAGATTTTCTTTTCACTCACACTGTTGTTGTTTACTGAATGACAAATTAATTAGTAAGTATAAACTTGATTAGAAAAATATTTTTAAATTAATTTCACAAAACATACATTACTTTCACTGTACTTGAAATAAATTTTCATATATTTATTGTAAATTATTAGATTTTTAAGTTTCTAAACATTAAATAAAGTTAATAGATAAAATAATTATCATCTACCACATTACTAAAAATTAAATGGTTATCGACCAACCACTAAATAAGTTGAATTTCTAACAAAGCTTAAAAAACCACATGGAACAGGTACTTGTGTACTGATAGATACCGATAAAATCTACTAAAAATCCAAATATGTATGTTTAATTTTTGTAAAATATTTGATTTTGTAAAAATAAGACTTATCCTTAAATTATGATTAGCATTTGAATAGAATTTGATTAAATTTAAATATTTTAAGATGTTAAATAAAACTGATTAATTTGTAAATAATGTTAGTACTTTGAAATTTTAAAATAAGACCTTCGGCAAATTGGTAAGAAAATAGTTGTTATTGATTAATACATATTAAAATTACCAAAGTTTTATAATTTTGTCAAGTTTTGATAGATCTTTAATAAAATTTGTTAGTACTTTGAATAAAAATTTTAAAAAAGTTTCAACATACTAGCAAATTGTAAAGAAAATAGTACTTATCAATTAAAAAGTTAAATAAACTAAGTTGTAAAATAATTGAAAAAATTTGTTAGATCATTTTTTAAAATTTTATTCAAGGTACTTGTTGAATAAAAATTAGTGTATATTATCGACTTCTTATAGTATTTAATCGTACAATTTCTCTTCATTCCTGGAAATAATCGTAAATATTTAAATTATTCAGAAAATTGTCAATAACAACATATGTAATGAGTAATTAAAAGTTTTTAAATACTAGTTAATTTAGTTTTTAATTAAATTAAATTACAAATTTATAATAAAATCAAATAAATACTTACTTGTATACAAATAGTTACATGAATCAAACTATTTCTTAGAACCGAACACGTATCGTATATTTTATTCAGATTCCAATAATATCATTAAAATTAACCAAAATCTTATTGATATATTTTGATAACCCTTAAACCAATGAAAATGTATCGATTTCACTAAGTATCCATCCTTTAACATAGATGTTTAAACGAATAAATCCCCATAAAAATATCATAAATTCCCCTCTTATCTTATCGTTTCCTCTTAAAATATTATAAAATTTACTGTCAACCAATCATTTCCCTTTAAAATATCAACAAGCCTGTTCTTAATCGATCATTTCCTATTAAAAAATCATAAATTCTCTTCTTAGCCAATTGTTTTCCCCTAAAATAAAATTTACTCTCAACCAATCATTTCTCTTTAAATGAGATTAATCCCAGTTTTATTCATTATTTTCATAAAAAATCACCGACATATTGATATTCAACCGAATAAATCTCTTGAAATCATCTTAAAATAAAATTCCTCTCTTGACCAATCAAATCCCCTTAAAAATATTATAAATTCACCTCTCAACCAATCATTTCTCTTTAAATTACAATAATCCCCGCTATATTCATTATTTTCATAAAAATCACCAACATATCGATATTCAATAGAATAAATTTCTTGAAATCCATCTCGTGATCAATTATTTCCATTTAAAAGATCATAAATTCTCTTCTTAAACAATCATTTCTCTTTTAAATGACAATATTTCCACTCTCTCAAAAGATTTACACAGATATTGATATCTATCTGAACAAAGCCTTTTAAAAATATTATAAATTCCTCCTCTATATTCTCCATTTATAAAATATTTATTCTTTGAACACAGATATTCAACCAACTCAACTCCCTTAAGAATGACAACAAACTTGTTCTTAATAGATTATTTCCCCTTAAAATATCACAAAATTTCCCCTTAACCAATCATTTCCTTTGAAATCACATTTTCCCCCACTGTACCAACAATACACATATTTTTGGTAATAACCTACAAGGTAAAGTTTCTTTAGAAATCTATATTTATCCGAATAAGATCTTTAAAAATTCATCATTTGGATCATATTTACTATATGTATTCAACCAATCAAATTCCCTTAAAATAAAAATCTGAATTTTACCAATAAAAATAAATTTTCTTTAAAGTATTACAAAATTGTTATCGATACCCAACATTTTCCGTCGAAAATCACCACAATTTGATTCTGGCAACAAATTCAATCAAATAAAAAATTCATCAAAAATGACTAAAATCGAATAAAGTCTATGTTTCCCACATAAATTTAATTTCACTAAATTAATGTAAAATCATAAAATATATATCATGTTGCTAAAATAATTAAAATTAATCAGTAAATCAAGTATAAATTCAATAAAAATTACCAGTCAACCCATAGATATAATTCAACGATTTTCATATGTATATTGTTAACCACACTGAGCATCCTCTTAAAAATCTCTACAATATACTACTTTTGTGATTGATATCCACGAAATCAATAAATGGAAAAATGATAATAATTAATTGACCATCCTTTTTTTTTACTGTAAAATCAATTAAAATTTTCGGTTTCACTAAAATATTTTTAAAAATCAACTGATTTAATCAACTTTTTAAATATATCATAAAATTATAATTTAAATATCATTTACTATTCAAAATCTATCAGTCAAATTGGAATCTAATTGGTAAATAATTATCATAAATATGTTTCATAAACATTTTGTTCCTAAAGTAAACTTTTATTTAAAATAATCCTAAAATCAAGTAAAGTTTATTAAATTATCAAGAAATTAAGTGCTTCTAAATTATAGATTTACCCTCATTTCTTCAATATTTTCTACAAAAACATAATAGCCCCCAAATCCATTAACATTTAAATGAAAACCATAAAATTCACATAGATGATTAAAATTTACTAAAATAAATACCTAGTAAAACTAGATATCACTTAAATTATCATAAAATTTCCCTAAAATCTCTAATTAATTTACATAGCCTAAAATTATTTTATTTTTGTCGATTACAACCTAATCTATTTAAGTGTGTATTTAAATTTATTAAAAGTTAATTAAATTTTCAGTGAAAATGTCAAGTCAATAACAAGTCAACAAATGGAATTTTAATTAGTAGAGATTATATTCTATAAAGAAAATTTCCAGTGAAGAAGTAATATTGGTGGGAGAGTACATTAAGTGTCTAAAATCGTTGAAATTACTGGAAAAAGTGGGATAGCTAAAGATATCTACTAAATAGATGAAATATCAATTGATATATTAAAACCTTACAAGGGTAATATACTTTGAATGAAGAAAATATACATCGAAGAGGAAAAATGTTTCCAAATACGATCCTCCATATCTTTTATTCCCTTGGAAAGCAACAAGAATAAAATTTGGTAGTCGTCTATCACCAAATATTTGCTCCTTATAAAATGAAGATGATCCCATTGGCAATGAAAATTGAACAACTTCCTTACTTTTCATTGGATAAATTGCATTTCTATTAGCGAGCCCAATTTGATGACCAGCTAAAACTGACGGTTCAACACGAACTCTTCTTACCATCAACTTTGCATCTAATAATATTATTTGTGGAATTATTTTTGTACATGTTAAACTTCTTTCAGTATTGGATCTTGTTAATTTAATTTGAACACTAACACCGGGTAATAAATATTTTGGTTGATCAAAGAAATCTAATTGAAGTGGGGAACAAACACTGATTGGTTTTGATTTTGAAATCCAAATTTTTCTTTTTGTGTCATTTTCTTCGTAACCCATTCCACCTAAACAAGTATGTTTTGTATCGTGATTGTAATTAATAATAGTTTCAATCATTGCCTTGTGTGCGAATACATCATTACTTCCTTCAATTTTAGTAGAATTAAAAATTACTTCAACATCTTTAAAAAGAGTTTGGAAAAAGAAATTGTTTGCAGTAACATCCGATTCATTAGATAAATTTTCCCCATTGCTATTTACAACTTTCATTTGAATGTAGAGTAATGTATCATTCAAATCCAAGTATTCGGTTTGAGAGCTATTAATGTAAAATTGAATTGAGGTGTTTCCTGGATCTGTAATTGAATTCACTGGATAAATATCTTCAAAAGAACCATTTTCAATTACTGCTTGAGGAGATGGTCTATCAAAGATGCATAATTCTGATTTTGCACTAATCATTACTGGAATATAGTTCCGTATCCTTTCATTCTTTTGTTTATATGTTTCTTGATAATTTTTCGACGTTTAATTGTTCCACCTTTTTGTTCTTTATTAAATACATCAGAAACTTTGTTAATAACAGAAGGTAAGTGTTTCATTACAGAGGGCATAGAATCTTTAACTTCAGATATTGCATTTGATTTTAGAGCAGGTAAGAGTTGTGCATTATTATTTATTACGTCATTAGCAGTTTTCATACCAAAATTTCCGATACGTTTAAGAATAGGTAGTGCAAATCGCCCAATTGTTTTTAACCAACCAGATCCATACTGTTTACCTACAAAATAAGGTAAATCCCCACCATTTTGATGAGTGCTATAAAAGTTTACAATGTCTGCATTACTCATTTATTTTACGGAAATGTAATGTCAAGTAAGTTTTGTCTTGTTTACCAAATATATATTTTCCACTGTCATCACGAATATTGATTTCTATATTGTTTATATACGAGGATGATACTGGTAAATACATTGGATTTTTCTCAATGAATTGTACAAGGTCGTCTTTTTTATGTTTTTCTATCCAAACACTTTTAAGAAGGGGAACACTTAATTCACCCACAAGAATTGGTTCAATAATATTTGTATAAATCATCATTTGTATATTTCTTTGCATTATAGTCGGTAAACTAGATCCAACAATGATCTTTTCACTATAAGATTCCTCAATTAATCCCAAACTATGAGCCAACAGTTTACTAAATTTAACACTTCTAACATCTTCTTCCAATTCAATTTTAACAAGTTGATCTTGTTTAATTTCACAAGACTTGAAAGGATGGGGATAAGATGTCATTAACTGATCAGTGACTTGTGAAAGTTCAGTAATGAATAAATTTTCTTTAAATGTCTCAGTATACTCTACATCATAATAATAAGTTATAGTTAATCGTATAGTATCTAATTTTGATTTTTTATTTGGTATACGTATCTGATTCAATTCATCATTAAAATCTACTTCTTTTTTATTAAATCCCAAGCAATTAGCTTCTTCAATACTATCAAATGTTACTTTGAATGGAAAATATTTACAATTAATGTTCAAAATTTTATTGTCAATATATATCAGATAAAATGTAGAGTTGTGACTGATTGTATAGTTTCCTTCAATATAATAAAAATATTCATAACTATTATGTAATGTACTCTTAATATATTTAATATGAGAATTGTTATAAAATGGAAAATTATTGTACACAAAAGTGAATTCAGTTACAGCAACTTCCCATTCCCATCCAAGTAAATCTGATTTGGAAATTCTACATTAAACTTTCCAGCTTCATTATTTGGAAATGTAAGTGTACAACTATTACTAGGTAAATTCACGTAAAAATCTCTTTTATTCATTTACTTTTCTAAAATGTAACGATAAATGTGTTTTGGTATCTTTGCTAAATTTTATTAATTTCCCACTATCATCTCGAATATTAATTTCAATGATGTTTATAGTTGAATACGATACTGAAAGGTACATTGGATTCTTCATTTCTAATTGTACAATTTCTCCTTGATCATATTTTTTAATCCAAATAGATTTTAATAGTGGAACTCTAACATCACCAACATTTATTGGTTCGATAATATTTGAATAAATGAACATTTGTTGATGATGATGTAATAATTTCGGAATTTTAGTGCCAAATATATTTTTTCCGAATAGTTACTTAGTTTTAATCCCAAAGATTTAGCTAAGTTTGTGTCAAAAGATATATTTGTAATGTCATCTGCAAGTGTTATTTTGACCAATTCATTATCTTGAATTATTAATTCTTTAAAAGGAGAAGGATTAAATGACAACAAATGACCTTGTAATTCCGATTAAGTGTTTATGAATAAATTATCTTCAAAATATTTTTCAAATTTTGATTTTTCTTCATAACTTATTATAATCCCAAATTGTTCCATAACACCATCATCTGTAAATTTTGGTAATTTTATTCGACAATGATCCTCTTCACAAATGATTGATGTAGATTTTAGTCCAAAACTAAACGCATGTTGAATATCAGGGAATGTTACTTTAAATGGAACATGTGGACAGACAATAACCAAATTCTCATATTTTTCAATAAACATGTCAACATCTGGAGTATATTTTGGATTTATTATTTCATAAGTGTGATTTTGATTATTTATTTTCAAATACTTTATTTCACTACCACTCTTTACCGATTCATAACGTATACAAGAATTACTATAATACGGAAAAGGATTATACACAAAAGTGAAATCAATCAATGCAACTTCCCATTCCCCATCCAAGTAGACAGAATTTACTTGTACATTAAAATTACTAGCTTCGTTATTAGGATAAATAAGTGGACAACTATTACTAGGTAAAATCATATAAAACTGGTTTTCTTTCATAATATTTATTTAATCAATTGAGATGAGGATATCCAAGTTGGAGTTTCGTATCCATGCCACTTGACATAGTATTGTTTATATTTACCAACATTTTTAGTTTTTAAAATCTTTTGAATTCTAAATATTGTTGGGATTGGAATGACTTGAAGTTCTTGTTCGTAGAATTTTCCACTAATTTCTTTATTTTCATGATCTGTTATTAAATACATTACTGGATTCTGTTTTGTATCTATTTTCTTTATTACATATACTTCATCGCTCCAATTGTTATCAAAATTCTTGATGAACGGAGAAGTACTGATTTTACTAATTCTTACATGATCACCAACCTTGTATTTTGGCTTATTGATTTTTTCTTTCTTTAATGATTGGTTTCTGCTGGTGTCTGTTATATCAACAGGTCTGAGACCATTTAATCCTTTATGAGGCGAATGATTGTAACTAAAAATAATTTTCGGTAAAACATGTATCCAAGTTTTATTACCTTGATGCACAAAGTATTTTTTCAATCTTTCTCTCAAAGTTCGATTAAATCTTTCCACATAACAAGCTTTGAATTGTGAGAATACAGAGAAATGATTGGCTTTGATAACTTCTTTTACTTTGCTATTATAAAATTCTTTACCTAAAATACATTAAAATAAATAATTAATTAAATTTATTACCCAAATCAGTCTGTAGATTGTGAGGTTGTCCGTCTTTAAATAATTTTTTAATTGCAATGGCCATTTCATTAGCAGATTTAGTTTTTGTTGGAATGGCACAAGCATATCTACTGAAAACATCAATTAATGTTAAAATATATTTGTACCCCTTGTTGATTCTCGAATAAGGTATCATTTCCATCAAATCCATTTGCCACAAATCATTGATTCCTCTTGTTTTGTATGGTCTGGTTGGGAATCTTTTCAACATCGGTTTATTTAAACTATATGCTAGTTGGTCTGATAACCATTTTTGAGTCTCTTTTTTAGAATTAATCACTCTTTTTGTTAATTTTTCTACACCACCAAAACCATCTGGATCTTTTGGATTTGTCCAGATTGTTTTGAGTGGATTTTTGGTTAATTGGTCCTTCATTATTACAACAAGATGTTAAAATATGGACAACTTTATCTGGTTTAGAGTATTGTAAACCCATTAAGATCTTAGTGATGAAATTGCACTAATTGCAGATAAAACTATAGGAATTAATGTACCCAAGAACCCACCCCTTTGTTTATACATTATTCTTTTCATTAAACGTCTATTTTTAGTGTTTACCAATGATAAAAGGGATCTCTTGTGTCTTTGTAATACCACTCTTTTAGCTTTACTAATATTGACATTACCTCGAACTATATTTACAATAACTTCAAGCAAATCGTCGATAACAAATGAAGGGAAAGCTTGTAAAATTGCTATTCTTTTATTATTTTGAGCCTTTACCAATGCATTGAAATATGGTAGACTACGTTCAAATTTCATGTTTACTAATTACAACTAATTATTATTGTTTATAATTTGATCCACTTCTTTTTTAAAATCTTCTTCTTCTTTAGATTCTTCTTTACTTTTGATTTGGTTTTACGAATAACTTTTTTGGGTTGAATTTGATTTTTGACAAGTACTTTTTTAAATGACATGATTGATAATCATTTATTTGTTTTCAATTTTGTTTATAAATCGTAACCCCTTTTTCATTAAAAATATCTGTTCGGATACGTAAATCGTCACTACATTGTTGTGTAAAGTCAAAGAATAAATATCCATGGGGAACGCTTGTAGCATCTTGGAATGATTCAATTAAAAATTTTCTATTGTTTGGATAGGCTTGCCTGGCTAAGAAATCAATAATCGTTTGATCGCGAGGATTTTTGAAAATAACTAGGTATTGAACATTTAAATTACGAGTTCGATGACTTCCTCCTTGATGAAATAAATTTTGAGTTATGAAAATAACAGTAACTCCACAATGTCTACTGATTTTTGTGAACAAATTATTGAAATCTTTTTCCTTATTTGCTTCTTGATACAAATCATCTATAATTATTACATCGCCTCGACGTAACCTAGACGACCAGTTTTTATCAAATCCCTTAACTATTATCATTTTCAATTTACAAAACTGATTTTGTGTCAATCCATGTTATTCGTCTGCACCCCTAGGCCAATATATTTTATTGAATTTTGATTTGAACATGTTTGACTGCAATAAATTACATACAAATAAAGTTTTTCCGCTCCCACAAGGACCTACAATTTGATATACTGCATCATTTCTTAATTCCATTTAATTTAATTTAATTTAATTTAATTTGTTTATAATTTGATATACTGATTCATTTATTTTAATATTGGAAAATGATTAGTAATATAAATTATAGAGGCAGATGTGAAGTAACTGGAATGAAGTTCCCGACCGGAAAACCACAACATGTAGTTGATAGAAGTGGAAAATATCCAATCTTATTCTTCAAGAGCGGAAAATGCAGAGTAATGGGTTGTAAAAGACCATTACAGGAAGGAGATCTCAAATATCAGATTCAAGATTTACAAATTCAATCATTATCATTGAATATTGACATGTGTTGTCGAATCAACTTGTATGATTTGTCCACAAAAACAGAAAACATTTACGAACCGGAACTGTTTCCTGCATTAAGACTTGTCAAGTATAATCCACTGTGTGTGAATGTATTTGCAAGCGGAAAAGTTGTTGTCATGGGGATAAAAACACTGCAATATAACAGTCTAGTACAAGAAATATTTAATTTTATAAAATCAAAAATTAATAATCTAAATACTGACGAAGAAATACTAGATTATTTATTAAGCAATGATTGTGTTTAAATAGATTCAATTCTGACGATTGTAAAAATTAAAAATGATCGACGAGCAAGAAGCATACGTATTCGAAACAATTCTGATGAAGATGGAAGAACTTTTTCCGAATATGAAAAACAAACTTTCCTATTGTGCTCCTGAATACTTGGCTACACGGATCTATCAAATGACAGGAATCAACATCGAAGAAATTGTACGGATGCACTACGAATCAGTTCAAGGATCTGGTTTGAAATGTTTAGACGACTGTATTGTTTGTGCAGATCCCTCAATGTTGACTTGTCCGTTTAGATGCAGATGCTGCAGAGACTACAAGAAGAAGGAAGTTGTACATATTTTGTTGGCTGAGCTAAGAAGAGCTTACTATAAGCAGATTTGTGATGATGTAAATAAATTTTGATCTTTTACGAGTTTATTTTGTGTGTTTTTTTTATAAAGATTTTAATTGGTTGAATTATTATTATTATTATTATTATTATTATTATTATTATTATTATTATTATTATTATTATTATTATTATTATTATTATTTTGATAACGCTAAATTTCTTTGATCGTAATCAAAATGTATAAAACTTTCATTGTAAAATTATCCTAAAAATTTTATCTTTAAAATTTAATAATTATTTTGTTAAAAATTTTATTAAAAATTAATTCAAAATCAAACTAAAAAATTGATTGTAAAATTACATTAAAAATATGTAATTCTTAAAAAATTTAATTTTAAAATACACATTATCATCTTAAAATACACTTAAAATTTTATATTAAAAATTAAACTAAAAACATCGATAAAATTATACTGAAAACAAACATTGTATAAAAAATTTTCAATTATGTTAAAAATTTATTATTTTGAAAAATTATATTTTAAATTATACTAAAAAATTTTATCTTAAAAATAATTGATAAAAAATTTCATCGATAAAATTATACCGAAAACAAACCTTGTATAAAAAATTTTCAATTATGTTAAAAATTTATTACTTTGAAAAATGATATTTTATAAATTATACTGAAAAAAATTTCATCTTTAAAATTCGTATATAAAAATTCATCGATAAAATTATACTGAAAATTCTACTTAAAATCATATATAATTTATATAAAAATCATATTTTAAAAATGTTATATAAAAACTACATTGATAAAAAATTAGAAATACTTAAAAAATTTTAAATATTAAAAATAAATTCGAAAATAAATTTTAAAAAAAAAATCGCGCCAAAAACTCGAAAAAAATTTCGAAAAAAATACACACAAAAATTTAATACACACAAAATTAATTAAGTTGATTACATCATTATGTAATCAAGATAATCCGAAATTTAATCCGCTATTACATACCCCCCCCCCTCCCCCTATGTTTTTTTTAGGTTCCAGTGTGCTACTAACTACCTACTATAGTTCAAAAAAAGATTTTCAGTGTAATGAAGTAGCTTAAACCAATTATTTAAGTTATTTATCACGAGTTTCAATTATCTTCAAGTTAATGAAAGAAGAGCAACTAAATCGATTCTACCAATTGTTGAAATCACAAGAAGCAATTAAGTGGTTGTGTCGAAATTTGAATAAATTACAAACTGAGTCACCAGATAATCCGAAAACTGAGGCCTATCATTGTTTCATTCCTTGGCTATTTTTGTTTTTAAGGAGATGGTTTTTATTTAAATAAAAATGAAATATCAGTTATAAAAAGTTCTTTGTAGTTTAAGGATCTGACATCTGATAATACAAGCCGCCTTCATTGCAAAATCTACAAAAGACAAAAATTGTTTAAAACTCTTTTTTAAAAAAAGACGTTTTGACCCCTTTGCATACGCTTGAGGTGTTAAAAATTGAACTTTTAAAATCGCACTTTCTCAATATCGTGAAAAAAAAATCAAAAATTAATGCGATAATAAACAAATTAATAATTATAAATTATAAATATAAAAGATATTTTTACGTTTTATGTTGGATCTTTTTCCTTTGAAATTGAAAAAGCTCAAAATTTTATTCAACTACATGCTGTTTTGGAAGTGACATGTATAAAGTTAAACAAATAGAGTAAAGATCGAGACTGACAAATATCTACTCAACATACTGAAAAATTGATGTTAAAGGGTCAAAGCTGAAAGGTCTCAAAAAAATAAATTTTCGTCATAAAAACATTGTACATTTAGTTGTAAAATAAAAATAATAATATGATTACTTGTACTATGTATAAACTGAGTAAAAATTATAATTTTAATTACAAGAGTTTTAATTATCTGCTTATGTTAGTGAATCAACATGTTATATTTAAGAAAGTTTTAGGAGGCCCTAGAAAATCAAACAAAATGACCTGCGGCAGAAATAAATTTTTTTTACATTCGAGTTAAATATTAATAATACTTGCATAATTTATTTTTCCATATTTAATAGTTTTTCTATATATTTTTCTTTGTTCAAGAATGACAAGTACAAATCGACCAATAATTTTTAACTAATCAGAATAATATTGTTTACCAGCAAATATGGTCATTACACCTGATTAAGTACATTAAAAACTCCTATAATAAAATGAAAAAATCAATAAAGTTATAAAAAATCGTGTTTGTTTTAACTGATAAATTATAATTTAATTTGTTAAAATTAAGTGATTACAATAACTCATATAATTTCAGGAGAAAATCCTTTTCACCATCTTAGCAAAACAATTGACTCTATTATTATTATAAAAAATATAAATAATCCAAAATTTTCGTAAATTCAGGAGAGTTTACTAGATTTAAATATATTTATAAAAATGCCAAAAAGTTATGGTAAAAAACATAATGAATATGAATAAGCATCTGTCCTATACATAGTGCTGTTCATATATTTTCTGTATTTTTCACAGAAATAATATATCCTTTCAAAATGGCATTTTTATGTTATTCATGCCATTGTTTATAAAATGAAAGCTATGTATTGTATACAAATTAAACGAAATACTGATTTTAATACAGTTCATAAAGATAAAACCACCCATGGCATATTATACTTTCCCCCATAAAGAAAGTAGAGAACAACAAACCACTCGTCATTACGATTACAATTAATAACTTCAAATATATATGCAAGCATACTGTAGAACAACTCAGCAATAGATAAATAATTCCAATCTTTGCCATACTCATTTTTCGTAGCTTGGTTAGAACAAGTAAAGGCCAATATCTATTAAGCGTTTTGAACTATTTACAGCAAACAGTTATAATAACAAAGAAATAAAAGTCACAATATCGAATAACTTTTAAATCAAACAAACAATAGAAAAAAACAATTAATTGAAGTATGTAAACCAAAAGTACACAAGCCAAAATCATCATTTCCAAATGTTGATTAAAATTGGTGACATTAAATTTTCGAAAATAAAATGTTTAATGCAAATATTATTTTTCTCAGTGTCATTAGTCAGTCTGTTGGTACACCTGATTTAGTTCATTAAAAACTTCTATAATAGAAGTTTTAATGAACAACCAATTACAATTATGATTAAGTTTATGAATTAGCCATTTTTAAAATACTGACAAGTAAATTTTTTAATAAAGTATATTTTTGGGCTTGGATTGTGATCTCGTATATTTATGAGATCATTATTCAAGCTCTTAAATAATACTTTTCATCATCATTTATTATAAATTTAGTTATAATTAATTTTTTTAGGTTTTTTTAGGAATTTATGCCAATTTATGTAAATTAATGGAATTATTTTCGAATAAATGCAAGTTCGATTAATTGAAAACTAAAATTTATTAAAATAAAATTTATTATTAAAATGTTTCTATATTCGAATAAACTATTCCTCTGTTCCTAGGAAATTTGTTTTGGCTGCCATGTTTTTTACCTTTTGACAAATCCAAATTTTTGATAATTATTGATTTTATGAGACTTTGGAAATTTCTGTTAATTTCCCAAATTTATAAAAATCTTCCTCATTTTCAATGGTATTAATGATTTGGATTTTTTATACTTTATAAAAAAATTATTTTTAAACTTAAGTTATCGGAAAACTTATGTTTTCCGTTATTTTTTAAACTCCTCATTTGAAAGTTCTGGTTCCACTGCTCCTGGTAAATTGCAAATGAGGTAAAAACTCAAAAACCTAGAGTTTCGATGGATATTTTTGAAATATCTGAAAAGTTGTAAAAATATTAAATTGATTGAATCTCATGAAAAATCTTACGAAATTATTTCTTAATTTTCTCTACAACTCAAAGTAGAGATATTGGTATTTTTTTCAAAAATTTTCGGCTTTAATTTAAAATAAAACTTGTCTAAAAAGTTACTAAAAATAGTTTTATATAGTTTTTATTGAACTGAACATTTCTACATTTTGAAAGTTGTATGCATTATTTACTATGCATTATGCTTTTACGTTAAAAAAATTTTTCTTCTAATTCCTTCCTTCCTATAATATAAGTTTTTATTCAGTTGAACAAATTACATGCAGACACGGGTATTAGTTATTATGTATTATTGATTAGTTATTATCAAAGTCGAGTTTATATAATGCAGATTAGATGTAATAATGTTACCGAGGAATTTTGTTTTGTTAAATAATGTTTCATGTAATGGCTTCTGGTAAAAAATAAAAACAAGACTGATTACATAAAAAATTAAATAAAGAAATTATTTAAATATATTTCTTTACCCTAGTTGAACGTCGGTACGTCTATGTGTCACATATGGCAGTGATAGGCCAACTTTTTTGGACTTCGACCCCTTTCTTTAAATAAAAAATTTATTCGAAAAAACTAAAAAACTAAAAAAAAAATTAAATTTTTAATAAAATTTTTAACTAAATATTTATATATTTTATTCAAAAAAAAGTTGCAAAAAATTAAAAAATAACGCTAATTCCGATTTATTATTAAGTAAGAAAAATCACTTCGGAGTGAGCCTGTATTTCAGATGTAATTTAATCGAAATTTGGTTCAATCTTCCAGATTCAGTCTTGCTTGTTCTTTGGTTTTTAAAGCCAATAATTTTGGAAATATTGTCTCAACTAAATACGTAGAAGCAAATGGGAGTTATGTGAGTATATCCTTGTCCGATATTTATGTATATTTATTTTGAAGATACATCCAATATTCGGCACATTATGATGTATTGAAACGAACGCATAGTGTTTCATCGGTTGATATGTTCTTATTCTTGAATATTAAGTTCTCTGAACTTGAAAAGAAAAATTAACTTTTATACAAACAGTTCAAGAAATTTATTTTTACATTCTCCACGAAAGCTGTTATACTTCACGAAATTGTGTCTCTCGATAGAGTAATACTTTTTATATCATTAGTGTATTTTTTCTCCGTGCATAATTGACACCATTTTTATAGCAGCAGTGAGAATAAGAGCTTTTCCATGATGCGTGGCTTCATGTTTTTTTCTATCAAATATGAAACTTCCAACGATATGTCACATGGAATATATCGTATAAAATAACAGAACATTTACGAGCACTCCTCGCCTCAATGATGACAAAGTAATAATATTTTGCGAAACCGACAGGAAATTCTGGTTATTAAACTCATTTTATTTTTAATTTTTCCCACTCAACTAAAACATTAAATTATAATCTTTAAAATGAAGATTAAACAAAAATCCAAATATTATAAATTTTATTCGATATAAACAAATAAATGATTTTATAAAATTAGATTTTGTTTTTGATTAAAACCTGCGTTATTATCATTAAAATTTTATCCATGAATTTTCTTATAGAATAGAAAAACGAAATTCAGAAAATTAATTCAATTTTTTTTTAAATTTAAAAACAATCAAATTCGAAATTTAGATTTCTGGATTCGGTTTGTAAAGTTCACTGTGAAATCTGTTATTATTGATATAATTAAAATTATTGGACTTTTCTCGTATATAATCATTTAAAATTTGAGACTTTTCGTTCACCTGAATGCATCGAATTTTCAATGGAATAACTGGACTCTGTCCGACAGAGTTTTGATCATCTGTGTTCGGTTGACCGGATCGCGTTTGACTAGTTGTGGAACAATCTTGAATTAGCCTCTGAATTGTCATTTGTAAAAGCCACAAACAAACCCCCGAGCCGACGCCCATGAGAGCACATTGAAGTATTAAATAATCTTTCAGGGCTGAAAATACATATCTACAATTGAGGTTTTCATATGTCATAGTTATAATTGGCTTTGAATATATATTTTCTCGTGCTTCTCGACAAAAGCATGTCGAATTTATGCTGGAATTTATTCCTTTAGTGTGGATATCGTAACAGCAAGCGAGTAACATATCATTCTGATTATTATCGTCTTTCGAAAGACAATTATCACTGTGTCCAGAAATCCAGTTTCCGTGAACACCGGAGAATATACTTGACAATAGGCACAGAATTGAACAAATGAATGAGATAACTCCACAAGCTATCTATAATAATAATAATAATAATAATAATAATAATAATAATAATAATAATAATAATAATAATAATAATAATAATAATAATAATAATAACAATAACAATTAAAGAGAGGTTTTTCGCTTATACAATTAAAGAGAACACCAATAAAAAATATATATTTAGCTACAATATATTTTGACTGATTAACAGTCATAGTCAGGTACTTCGTCTTGAACTTTAAACTATTTAGAACAAATCATTATTAATTAAACAAATTTTTGCTTTTAAATTATCAAAACATTTTATCAAAAATTAAAAATTTTGCTTTTTCTTTAAAATCACAAATTTTACAAAATTTAAAAAACTTTAATTTTCTAAATCTTACAAAACAGAGACTTAAACAAAATTTAAATAAAATTTTCAACGAAATTTTTAAAAATAATATTTGCCAAAACTATTTTACACTTATTTTCATCCTGCTTCAAAAATTGCACTTACTAATATCAATCAATTCCATCAGTCGACTGTGATCGAAACCTTGAGAGCGGAAATGACGGGCATTCATTCCAATGTATGTGGTATTTCACCCATGACATATAAATTGAAAACCAAGATCCGAACAAAATCTAAGCAGAACTTGAAATCCACTTATAAACACAAAATTCAGACAACAGTTGTATTCACTGACATTAATCAATTCTTTCTGTCGATAGTTCTCAAGAAATTTGTTTAATTAATAATGATTTATTCTAAATAGTTTAAATTTCAAGACGAAGTACCTGACGATGACTGTTAATCAGTCGAAATATATTGTAGCTAAATATATTTTGGATTATTGTTCTCTTTAATTTAGTTCTTTTGCCAATTTTGTGTGATTATGTTTTAATAATAATAATAATAATAATAATAATAATAATATAATTTAAATAAATAACTGTGTAATCTAATTTCCGCAATATTTTTAAAAAAAATGAAATATTTTGACCTATAAAAGGCTCTGATTACTCATAGACAAAATGTAACAATTCTTTTGTTTTATGAATAAATATTGCGGAAATCGGCTTTTACAGTTATTTATCTAAATTATATTTATATAAATAATTCCGCTATCGACAAAGAAAAGAATTTAAAGTCTATCTAAATAAACCACAGCCCGGTAATTGTCGAAAATCCAAAAAAGACTTTAAATAAATATCTGTTTAAATAATTTTTAATTTTTACTATGATCTATTAAAAGTTTTTATTCTGTTGGTGAATTAAATTTGAAAATTTTGTTTAAATGAATGTATATTTTAAAATCAGTTGAGTGAGAGAAAATATCAATAAGAGAAGCAAAAAGCGAAAGAGTTGTTAAATTCTGTCACTGAAATACAAGTTTTTATGAAAATACTTATTTTATGTTAAAAATTTGCAATTAATTAAAAGCTTACATATTTATTTGAATTATGTTTTTATATTAATAATATATTTAAGAAATAATAAAGTGTTTATACATATATTTCATAGTCAAATTTATTTATTTTGTTTTAATGTTTTATACATACAAATATAAAATTGTCTTTTTAACTATTCTCCTAATTCTAAACGAGAAAATAAAATATCATTTGTTTTAATTTCTTTTCAAACTCTAAAACAATATTTTATTTAGTTTTCGGTATTTGTTTTATTTTTATTGCATAAAAGTAATTTTATTTTGTTTCTTATGTAAATTTCAAAATCGTTTCTAAAAGAAAAATTAAAAAATATTTTATTTCTACTCGACATGCCGTTTTCTTGAAAATCGATTTTTCTGAAATATTTTAAGTGCTTTCAATTTGTTTTAGATATATTATTTGTATGTGCAAACAAAAGTTTAATCAATAAACATCATGTTAACTAAAACAGACGGCACTTTTCATTTCTTTTCCATGTATTGATTTGGGAATTCACAACAAAAAGTGTAACTTTCGTTTTTAGGAAACTTTATTTATTTATTATATTATGTTGTCAATGTTTATTCTGTACTCTTTCCCCAATAAATATTATGTTGTTTATTTTATTTGCCGGAAATAATTCAAAATATATCATGAGATTTTCAAATTTAATTGAATTTAATTGGATCTTTCATTGGCAAGTGAATTTTGATAATGTGCCTCTAAGCGTGAATCACATATGATACAATTTCTTGGTAGCCAGTTGTCTTCATGATTCATTTTGCATATACTAGTACACTATCTTTCTGAAATATTCCTCAACAATTGATGAGTTTATGCATGTTATTTTACTTGATCTCAAAAAATTATATTTTCTCAATATAAAATAATATATAATTAGTTCATATGTCACCCGTAATATCATTAAAGTTTCTTTTGAAAATCGAAATACACTTCCAAAATTATGACGCGAGTTCTTTGAAATTCTAGTAGCCGATGTCACATAGCAAATTGGCCATACTTGTCAGCATATGATTCTTGGCCTTAAACTGTCATATTTAAAGATATTTATTCTTGTACTTTAACGCTAATCAAACGTGTGAATAGTAATTAGAATGAAATGTTTTATTTATTTTTATTTTCATGTTAAATACTTTAAAAGATTTCTGTATTTTTTACATTTCAAATATTAAAGATTTATAACCATGTTTGTGTTTGTTTTTATTGCTATTTTCCTTATTATATCAGATAAGTGGATAACAAAATAAGCCCTTTCTGCGAAGTAATAATTATATTGTTCAAAAATATAATTGTTACATCGCAGCAAGGGCTGATTTTGTTATTCACTTATCTTATATATTAATTTTTGCTGATACCAAAATTCCTTATCATTAAAAAATTTCAACGATTGTGGCTTGTTTAATTAACATAAAACCTGGATGTGGCTCTTTTGACACAAAAGGTTGCCAACTTTTTCTAATGCAATTTTTTGGAGATTGGCTTTGAGTTGATTTTCTTTCAGAGTCAACCACATATTACTTCATAAGCATGAGTAAGATAATAATTGGTAATGTTACAAATATTTTTTATATATAAATAAAAGAAGAAATCCAGCAGACTGTAAGCCCTACCATCCTTTCCTTTTCTTTTTTATATTATTTTTGGAAAATAAAGAAAGCTTGTTCGCTCTACATATTCTTTGGTTATGCTCCCTGACAGAGTTAGTAACTAAACACAAAATTATGTAGTGTACTTGGAGTATAATACATACATAATTTATAATAAAATACGCCTAGTTTTCATAATTACATTTACTAATATTTATTTATATTATTATAGTAAAATAAATATTAAATTATTTACAATTTTAAAGTTTATCGTTGTTTGAATATATCATAATGCAGAAAATAATAAAGTAAAAATGTCGAATAAAAGCAAGAAGGTAAAGACTGCCGAAAACTAGAATTTCAGAAGCTAGTGTAGCCAAATCAATAAATAAAATATTATTAATTTTTATAATAATCATAACAAAACTATTTAAAAACTTTGTTTAAATATATGTTAAATTTATGTTATTTATTTTAAAAAAATAATTTAAAACCAAGCGTTATTTATTTAATTAGATATTATGCCTAATAATTTAGACAACAGCTAGTTGGAAAATAAATTAGTAAATTATGCAAAGGTAATTTTGTAGAAAGAAGTGGAAGTAGTTCATGGCTGACGTTCTAGGATATTTATTTACCAAAGTTCTAGAATTAATAGTTGATGCTGACAAAAGATAATAAAACATTCTTAACGGCAATATAATGGATAAATTGTTTATACTACTCTTGCTTACATAGCATATAGTTTAAAGTTAAATTTTAGATAAACAAATTTTTTTTACAAAAATTGCTTACAAAATGTTTAAATGTTAATATAATAATTATTATTATAATACATGATGGGAAATCATTATTTTATTTTAAATGGTACTCCTAAAAATACATTTATTAGCAATTTGTATAACTCATTTATTTTATAGAAAAATTTGAATTATTTATGAAATATTAAAGACATTATTTTAAAACTTATTTTTCTTCAACTTAAATAGGTTACTATACAAAACAAAAAGTCATATTAATTCAATTTTGAAGTATCTGCAGTTTAAACTGCTTGCTTTGTTTTTATTTTCTAAAATAGAAATAGCAAGAAAACTTTATAAGATGTTTTTTTTATTTTTAAAAAACTTTTTGCATAATTCCAATTTGATTTCTTTTGCACTAAATGGATTTGAAAATTTCTTTTATTAAATTTAAACATTTGCTTGGAATTATAAGTCAAAATTAATGTTTCAACTAAATATGTTGTTTACAAATTTTGTTTGTATAAATAGTCTAAGAAATGAATATTCAAAAGAAATTAATATCTGAATATATTAGTGATTCTGTTTGTTGCAACAGTTTCACTGATATACCGCGAAAAATTTGGAAAATATTTAAAATTGACAGGAAAATAAAATTAAAAAGTTTAGAAGGCAATTTAGAAGGGTCTTATATTTCCTTATTATTTTTTGAAAGAATTTTATGTATAAATAATTGAAAGTTTCCGAGACCATCAAAATCCTTTCTGCATTCTCAGTCAGTTACGGAATAAGGTCCAATTAAAAATTATATTTATCTTTTATTAGTTTTCCTTTTCATTTTATAAACACTACAATAAGAATTAGTTTAAATATCAAAATAATTATGACAAATAATACAAATATCAAAGAATCAGTATAAATTCCAATTTTAGTAGATAACAATATGAAAAGAAATAATTATCAAAAAATAATTTATACATCTTTTATATGATGAACAATTGTAAACATCTGAAAACTGAATCTGGCGGAATTTTGTTGTAGATAATTTTCACAATATTTTTACAATGCTGTCGTACAAATTACATAAAACAAATAAAAGCAAAAAGAAATTAGGATAATACTAGTAGATGGTTATGTCCCATTCCAGTCACTCCTAGAAAACGTAAGTCAACTCAAAACTTTATGTAGGTCACAAAACGCTACATCGTGTTACCACCGATACTAAACAAAGTTTATGTATTTTGTTCCAAAATTTCTTGTTAAATTTTAATTTATAGTTAATTTATAGTTATTCTCAATTTAAAGTTGAAATTTTGGATTAACCTATATTATATTTTATAAATTTTGAATTGACCTACTTAAACTTTGGTAGATTGTCATGCAGCTGTGTGGTTGGCATGATTCTGTGACCTAGTTTTTCATGACTTATACAAATATTTGAGTTGACCTACCTTTTCTAGAGGGTTGACTGTAATGGTGCATAGTCATCTACTAATATTTAAAAAAAATAGCTTTTCAGACCCATCAGAAATTGTTAGTGTTATAATGAATAATTATAAAGACTTTGAGATTCTCTAGAAATAGATTTAATTTAATTTATTTCTTTGTATGTAGGTAGCTCAAATCACGAGTAATATATCCCGATATTTTACACTGTGAATGTATAAAACATATTAACCAAGTACAACGCTTTATCATTATGATTATTATTATGGATTATTATTATAATTATTATAATGAATTATTATTATTATTATTATTATTATTATTATTATCAATACTATTTTGAAGTCAACCAAGTTGTTTCTCACGAGATTTACGATCTTTTAGAATTTTTTGTTTAATATTCAATTCACAGTAAATTAGCATTTATAGAATTTTCTTGTATTGCATAAGCTTTTGGAGATTTTTTCATCTTTATTTATCACTTTTGATCTTTTATTTGTTAAAGTGTATAAAGCAGTGTTCAATGAGAGAATCCCAAGTGTAAAGCGAAAATCTTTCAAATTGACATTGGATATTCCATGATTATCTTTTAATTTAATTATTTGATAACAAATTATTCGAAATAGAAACAAAAGCGGTTGCAAATGATTGATGGTAAGATGCAAGTATTGTTTATCCAACATTGAACATAGAACTATAAAAACTTTTCTGCAGAAACAATTTCTCACTTCTCTAAACATTGTATTTTTAAAATTTTAAAAATATTAATATTAATTACGAAACTTCATTTTGCCTCTTCTTTGCTTAACATTTCAAAAGACAAAAATTAGTTTCCATAGAATGAACTTACTTAAGCTGGCTCAGAGTAAGAGTAAAGATTTTAAGAATAAGATTTTAAATTTAAATTGAAAAATTTTAATTAAAATTTTAAAAATATTTTAAAACATAAGACATTTGTGAATAATAATAAATAAATATACTTTTTACTTATTTTTATTTCTGGGATTGTTTTGGGCGACTATGTCAGTGCGGGTTTGTTAGGCGTGACTTTGTCCGGGTTCCTTGATTTTAAAACATATTTTCTGAAATATGCACGGTATTTATTATTTGTGATTTTGATGTGTTCATTGAGTTGGGTGAAAATTTTGATAGGTTTCACTAATGCACGAAGCCATGTTTTATTCTTTTAATGAATAAATTGCGCAATACTTATCCAATATCATTTTATGAAGAGCTGTTATTGTTTCCATAGAATGAACTTACTTAAGCTGGCTCAGAGTAAGAGTAAAGATTTTAAAAATAAGATTTTAAATTTAAATTGAAAAATTTTAATTAAAATTTTAAACATATTTTAAAACATTGTTTTTATAATTAGATTCAAAATTTAAAATTATGTTTAAGTGATAATTTGTTAAATCGTGTCAGTCAAATATACTGGATTTCATTGGGTAACGTCATCAGCATTATTAAGTGTGTATACATCAATGAGCTGATTCATTAATTTGTTATACTTAATCTTCATGAAAATATGAATTTATGAAATTATGGAATGTTTTTGTGTTTTTACAATTGAAATTTATAATAACTTTAAAATTAATAATAACTTAATTATTAATGTCAAATCAAGTAAACTCATCCAATATATAAAGGTTGGTTGATAGAAAAAAATGAATGTAATACATACACAACACAATAAAAATGCATATAAACTTTCGATGTAGAAATTTTACATGGAATTAACGCATTTTAATTTTTTGAAAAAATAATGAGAGCAAAGAATTTAAAATATAATGTCAAAAGCTATACTGAATTTCATTTTTAAACGATTATAATAAATGCCAAAATGTTCATTTAGTTATATAATTTACAATTTTATAATTAATAACACCAATGTAAAACCTAAAACCATAATTTTCTAAATATTCGCCATCTCTTTCAAAATACATAAACTAAATGAAAATATGTGTTAAATAGTATGAAAACATTAAATTCGAGTTAAAATCATTAAAATTTAATCTAATTTTATAATTAGAATAAATTAGAAAATTTTTTGAGTTCTTTAAAGTATTTTTAAAGTTTATAGTATTAATGTTTCTAATATTTTTATTTAATTTAAAATGTCTTATGATAAATTTTTAAAAAAGACTAAGATTGATTAAATTTTTATCTGCAGCCTTTAAATTTTGTTTTGTGTATTTGCATTGATTTTATTGTTCTGTAATTTTGATCGATCTCATTTTTATCAATTGCTGAATATCAAAATACGTTTGACTTTAAATTATCATGTCACTTACTCACATTCTTCAATGCTTTTCGTCTACATTTCTAAACTGTTTGAAATTGGAATTTTATTAAATAAATTATAATTTACATTGCTCTTCTTTGATTTTACTTATGAAATGTGGAATGTGATAAAACTCTTGAAATATCTTCAAATTGCGTATTTTTATCATAAAAAGTGACTATAATAAATGCTCGGTTTGTCCCGTGAGTATTTTTATTATGGATTTAATGTGGGTTTATTGTTCTTACAAAAAATATTTTTCTATGTTTCTATAGTAAATATAATTAATGCCAATAGAGTTTGCTGTTATTTCCAGTAAATTTATATATGGAATTGCTTTTACTAATATCAAACAATTTGTTTAAATAAAAGTAATTTATTTTATATAGTTTCAAGTTCATATCTATCTGACAATGACAGTGAGTCTATCTAAATATATTGTAGTATAATATATATGTTGGATTGGTGCTTTATTTTATTAATTATTAAAATATTGAGTAAAAACTAAATTTCAAAAAGAATATTCAATATAATTTAAGAAAACGTTTTTTATGTACAAACATAAACACATACATTTATTTATGTCTATAATTAGTGTAAAATCTATTAAATTCATCACTACACAACAAAATTCTATTAATTTGCTAATGCATATATGGATTTTTATTAATAATAATTGTTTTAAAGTTAGTAGTATAAAATTCCTAATGCGACCCAAGACATGGATTGAGTTTAACAAGCCTGTTGTACATTGTTGAGACTGAAGATTATATTTTATTTTAAAAATTATTATTATAGATGAATATATTAATTAAAAATTCAAATATTATAATTCAACAAACTTTAATTTTTTTTGATGTCAAATTTAACATTAATTATTTATGGCTTAAAATTCCTCTAATGAGTTAAACATTAAATTATTAAACATTTTGAAGTATTTTTCATTAAAATTTTATTTAAAATAAAATTATTATCTAGATTGATACAAATGATTTTTTTAAATTATTTATGATGTAATGTAAAAATAATTAAAAAAGAAATTTTTATAAATTTTTGTAAAATATTTCATCTTTAAGGTAAAATAGGTCTTTTTACTGTTATTTGAATTGTAGTTTTTGATTAATGTGAATTTATATATTTATGTCAATTATTGAAATTATTGCAGTTTCCTTAATAAATAAAGGTAATTGTTTCCCGAAAGATATTGATAAAAGTTTTAATTTAGAATTCAAGTGGTAAATTTTTTTTTAATTTCATATGTTAACTGGATTCAATAGAATACTGTTTAAGAACTCCGACATTTTAGGGGTATCAACAAATATGGCAAATGAACTGACTTGAATGTCATTTAAAATACTGATTATTTTAATTATTGAATAATTTGTATAATATTAAAAAAAATCTTAAAAGAAAATCACCAAATATTTATTTATATATACCAAACTCTAATGAGATACGCATTCTATATTATATGTTGATGTAAAAAGTCAACTTGATTAATTATTTATATTCAAAAATCATTCGAATTAATATTTTTAAGGCTTGTATTTAATTAAATAAATGAGATTATTATTCAAGCTCTTATATAAAACTTTATTTACACAAAAACTGAAACATTGCTTTTTATTTTTTATGTATTATTTTTAGTATAAAACACAGATCACAGTGTTCAGACAGAATGTGTATAATATATATATACTAACATCAAAGATTACAATAATAGCATAAAACACAACAATAATACAAAATAACCTTAATTATTACTGGAAATCAACTTTTCGGACTTTTTTTGTCGTCGAAATCTTTTATCAGAACTGAAAAGTCAAGATTTTGGGCGATGTCATTTTCAATGGTTAAAGTACCTAAACTAGAAAGACAGTCTTGTGATATAGTAGACTTTAGATAGGTCTTTATAAATTTCAGTTTTGAAAAACTTCTTTCTCCACTTGCGACTGTCATAGGAATAGTTAGTAAAATTCTCATGGCAATCCAGACATTCAAATATAACTCTCGGATATTATGCTGATTTATAAAATTTAACAAGATGTGCGGAGTAATTTTATTGTTAACCGTACCTGAAATGAAAGTTGTAATACTGATTAACTTACCACAAACAAGTACTCCGTCAATGTCAGATTTTAAATTCGCTGAGTTTAATTTAGAGGTCGGTACAAAATTCAAGAAATTCTCTTTTTTCAGGCATAGTATCTACAGTAAACAAAAATAACAGGTTTTCGAATGTTCATCTTACTGTACAAATCTTTCTTTCAATGACCTTAGAAATGATAACGGCTTCTTTAAAGCCGCTTTTTCTATGCTTTTCTTAATATGAACAGCATTTCTTTGCAAGATACATAGTTATATTCATTAATGGAAGAAGAACATTTTTCCATCGTAAACTCTCTTTTTTTAATTTAAGATTATTTTTTGTTCTTGCTTATTTTGTTTGACCTGATTTCATTCTCAATGCATATGAACTTTTTCTCTTGAATAAGCTGTTGGTCCTTTTCTGCTATTTTATTTCTGTACTCATGGCCAGACATTCATATTTTTCTAGGTCATGTGGTATGTTTTTTATAAACTATTATTTTGGCAACTCAAAATTAATTTTATAAATAAAAAAAATAAACTTTACAAAAAAAATTACTTTATGAATTAAATAACTTAACTTTATATCTAATAATTTAATGCAAAAAACGGCTTATAAGTATTTTGTGAATATAAATTGTCATGGTTTAAACAACATTTTATCATATTTAACTGCAAAAGTAATTTTCGTGAAATTTAGAAATTTTGGTTTGCAAAATATTCTAAAATTTTGACTTTATTGACTTTATAACTTTATTGACTTTTGGGTACTAATCTAAAGTTAGGTTAGATACTAATCTAAATTAAAGCATCATTTGATATCATTGTTAGGGTCGTGAAATTACTTGAGATACTGAGACGGCGTAAGGGTAATGAAACAAAATATACTTAAATAAATTTTTTAACTTTAGAATATCTTTTTCTCTCTATGGTAAAACAAAAGGATTGTTTTGCCACTTTGCAAAAAAATATTTTACTCCTCAAAAGAACACTTTTTAAAAAATCTCATAGTTTTTGAAGTTTTAAAAATCTTTGCACATTTCCAAATCAACATTAATTTTTAAACCTTATTTATTACACGAAGGAATTTTAATTGTTTTAATATTTTATATGGTTAATTATTTTAAAAAATTTTTAAAATTCAAAATGAAAAAATTTTAAATGCTTATGTTTTTGTTGAAAATGATCAATGTAAGTATTTTCTGAAATATGCACGGTATTTATTATTTGTGATTTTGATGTGTTCATTGAGTTGGGTGAAAATTTTGATAGGTTTCACTAATGCACGAAGCCATGTTTTATTCTTTTAATGAATAAATTGCGCAATACTTATTCAATATCATTTTATGAAGAGATGTTATTGTTAAACAGAATTAGTTTTAATGAAATTAGTCCGAGTTTAAATTGCTGGCTGTGGTAAACTAATTAACAACCAAAACCCGTCCGATGGAAATATCCATCGCAAATTTATATAAAAAGCATCAAAATAGTGTAGACAGTTTTACAATAAAACAATTTATTAAATGTGTTCATTTGTATTTTTTTAGTAATAGGAAAATAAATCATTTCAATTTGTTTTGTTAAAACAATTCTATTA
Organism: Schmidtea mediterranea; assembly: GCA_022537955.1. NCBI lineage: Eukaryota > Metazoa > Platyhelminthes > Tricladida > Dugesiidae > Schmidtea > Schmidtea mediterranea. Next base: position 77,968,892 of record CM039679.1, read on the forward strand.
TTTTCTATTTGAATAATTTTATTAATTTAGCATCATATCTAATATATTATTTATAATTATTTTTTAGAACAAAAAAGTAAAAATAAATTTTCCCATTTCAAAATATTGTACGAAAATAAATTGAATAAAGGATATTTCTTTCATATTTTGTCAGTTTGACGATAGATCTAAAATTATGATAAAATTATCCGAAATTTAATTCCAAATATTATATGACCTACTTTTAAAATAAAAATAAATAATATTTATGAAAAGTAAAAGAAAAATAAATAAATGAAAATCCACAATCGGAAACTTGAATTAATTAGTGACTAATGTTTAAAATTTATTTGACTGTAACAGAGGGAAAATTGAAATAGCACAGCAGTAGCCGTTTCTTCTAAAACAGATCAAATATTTCAAGAATATTAACTGATTAATATGATAATTTCCCATTGCCATGTCATCACTAAATTTATTCACTGAATGTCTATTCGGATAGCGCGTTTAATGAAATTTTCTGTCAGAACTTGTTTATATTTTTGAATTTCATGGTCACTTTATATATATAAATATATATATATATATATACTCTTTAATAATTTTAACAATTAAAAACTAAATTTTCGATAATATTTTTACAATAAATTTTGATACATTTAACTACAATTTTTATCAATTGCTTTTTGCGTTAAAGGATTGAAACAAAAGGTAAGTTTTCTGGAACAAAAGTATATGGATTGTCAATGAAAACAACTTTATTGCAATAAAATTTAAATAAATAACTATGCAAGCCAACTTTCGCTATATTTATTCATAAAATGAATTTTGAAATATCTAGACCTAAAAAAGACCATAATCACTCTTAAACAAAATTTAACAACATTTTTACTTTCTGTATCTTTTTCTCTGATTGATATTTTCTCTCAATCAATTGTTTTCAAAATATATATATTTATTTAAACAAAATTTTCAAATTTACTTTACATCAATATTAAAAACCATACTCAAATCTGGCAAAATGTCGAAAATCCAAAATTTAGTAAAAGAATATTAAATCTGTTATATATTTATTGTAATTTTTATAAAAGGCACATTGGATTCTTAAATATTTTAAAAGATTTTGTCTCACTTCTCAAAAATACGCTTTACGATATATTTTGACAGTTTTCTTGCCACACAAAGTAGGAAAGAACTATAGATAAAACTATAGATATTATGAATAAAAAAATACAAAATTTTCATTAATTTTTAAAATATATTTTAATTTTATTTAAATAATTAATTATTTTTCATTTTAGATTATTATCAATGAAAAATCTAAATATTTTATTATAATTTAATTATTTTAATTTTAACAAACAATTTTTTTAAAAATTTGCAAACCTTTAAAAATAACATCATTGTATTCACTAATGAACATAATAAAGACTAAATGACTAAAATATATATGTTTGATTTTAAAATTTTATTAAAAATCTAATAATTATTGGAAATGTAAGTATATGTTTAAAAAAATTAATTAATAGCTGTAAATATTAATTGTGTAAAATATTATTAAAATAGTATAAAAAAGAAACATTTTAGTAAATATTTAAAATCAAATTTTTAATAACTTCTTATATTAATTTTAACATATTATTAATATTATTTATTAATTTAATTTTTCATATTAGACAAATGTATTTTTTGCATTTAAATCAGATATTTTTAGATTTCATAAAGGAATATTTAGAGAAATCAACAAAGAATTTTATCAAGTTCAATTTCAAAGAGTTTACAACTGTTCTTTACATAAAAGATTTTAAAATTATCATAACTAAAATTTGAATAAATTTACATAGAAATCTATCGAATGTCTCGTGAAATATTTACGATAATAAATTAATTTCCATATTTTGATGGGCCGCGAATTTGGCAGTTAAACTGATTGGTTGATATTTGAATTATTGTCATAATTTATTTAAATAATTACACAAATAAAATTTAAATGTCACGGTTGATAATAATCAAAGATTGTATCAAAGTTTTTAAATCTAAAATAAAAAATAAAATTTGGATATATGGGAATTCATTTTTACTGCAAATAAAAAAATTCATAAAAACATGTAAAAAGAAAAAGAAAAGACATCAAAATACTCAATCAATTGTGGAGCATTTAACAAAATATATTGAAGTTATTAGATCCTGATAAAGATTATTATATTTAATTAAAAATGTAAATTAACATTTATTAAAAATTTAAATAATCTAATTATTTAAAAATCCAAAAGAGGTTTAACGAGTGATTTAGAATTCTAAATGCTAATGACTTAATAGTTCAAAACATTTTTAAAATGTGAAGAAAATGGTAAGTTTAGTATAATGGAACTATTTTAATAAGAAAACTTTTCCATCTATTTAGTAGTAAAATATTTTCATAATTTTATAATTTAGTTTTGGTTTTAATTTAAAATATTTCTTTCTTATCTCTAAATTTACATAAAGTTATTGTAGAAATTTGATCAATTAAATTTTAATTAAATTTTCTTCCTTGTCGCTTGAAAACCAACACCGGATATTAATTAAAACAAGATTAGCAATTTTGGAATTCAATATTATATATATATATATATATATATATATATATAAATTTCAATTTTTTAAATATTAAGATTTATATTTATTTTGCCATTAACTTTAATTATTAAATGTTTTTATTTATTTATTTATTTAATTATTTATATATTACTTTTAAACAAATTCATAAAATATACCGTCATCAAATAGCAAATTTTCATTCGTTTCCTCAATTTATTCCTCCAATTATAAATGAATACTTCAAACAATCCCGAAAAGAGTAACTGAAAATATATAGCTAATAAATAAATTTTTAAAGTATAATGTTAATATAATTTTTTTGAATATATAAAATAAAATAAAACGCAAGTTTAGTAATAATATAATTAATAATAATTTATCATCTCTGTAAACGAATACAGACGTCTGAAAATGTAACTTTAATATATTTATGCGTTTTTATAAATAGCATGTATATTTTGACTTAATGAATTAATGAAATAATCTCAATAAATTTTTTGTACTGACATATTATAATAACACGTGTATGGTGACTATTTACCAATGTCTGGTCTTTCATAACTATTTTAAGAATTTTACTTTTTTTAAATTAATTAAACTTGTTTTTATTTTATTATTTTATCTGTCCTCTCTACTAGTACCAATGCATTAAATCAGAAACTAAATATATTGTGGCATACCATTTCTTTAACTTTCAACCCAAAATTTTTAAAACTCATAAAATACTACGAACAGCCAAATTTTGTGATTCTGTAAACTAACAACTCTACATTTACCTTCAGTAAGTAAAAAACATCAAAAAACATAACTTTTATCTTGAAAAATCAATTTAATTATCTGAGTAGTGAAAATTTTGAAATTGAAATCATACAAGATATATACTTGATTAATATTGATTACCTTGATACAAGTAATTAGTTTTGTTCTCCTGGTAATTAAATAGAATCAAATCCAATTAAATATGCGAACAAACTAAATATTAGGTCTTATGATAAAAAAAGAAGCATTAATGAAAGCATATTTACCAAGAACTACGAAGAAATCTTAATACTAAAATGCTTTTTTAAATATTCTTTCTAATAAATCTCAATTCTATTGAAAAATCTACGAAGTTAGATATCGGTATTTGGGAAATCTAAGCGCCTCCGCATAGTCCTGATGAGAGCTATTAGTTTGAAACTAGTATACTATTGGGAAATGTACTGGATATCACTTAATGTATCGTATATTCTTTGATTAGAATTAGACAAGTGATTAATAAAATTAAGTTTTTCAAGTTGTTTGGTAGTCTGATACTTTTTACCAGTTTCTGTGTTGAACTTGTAGTTCACAAAGGTAAGATTGTGTCTATCATGGTTTTAAGTGAAAGGAGGTTTCAATATAAAGATTCGTCTTTTTTCTTGCCTTAAATCCAAATTTTGCAAACTTATTTGATGTCTAGTGCATCAGGATAAGTGTATAACAATGATAACGTGACACTGTTTTTACACTTACCTGGCGCGAAGAGAAATCTGAGCGCCTCCCGCATAGTACTGATGAGAGCCATTAGCTCAAAACTAGTATACTATTGTGAAATGTACAAGATATCACTTAATGTATCGTATTGAAATCCACCAATAAACATAAATTCCAGACAGCAATTGTGTTCACTCATATTATTAAACTCTCTCAGTCGACAGTTATCAAGAACTTGAGAATGAGTCATTCCAATGTATGTGGCATTGCACCCATGATATAAATATTCATAAACAAGCTCCGAACACAATCTAAGTAGGACTTGAAATCCACCAATACACATAAATTCCAGACAGCAATTGTGTTTACTCATATTATTAAATTCTCTCAGTTGACAGTTATCAAGAACTTGAGAATGAGTCATTCCAATGTATGTGGCATTACAACTCATGACATAAATATCCATAACCAAGATCTGAATACCATCTAAGCAAGACTTGAAATCTACCGATAAACACGAAGATGATCCTAACATGTAAAATTCAAACTCATAAACCAACCGGACCATTTAAATCACACAAAGCTAATTCAGTCATTGAAAATTTTTCATTCATTGAATTTCTGCATCTTTTCTTGAATACTGAAACAAACGAAGTAAAACTTTCAAATTGATTAAAAGAATCACAAAAAATTGACTTTGAATTAAATAAAAGAAAAAATTATACCATTTTTTAATATTTTTATACTATTTTTATAATATAAGCTTATTAATAGTTTTGTATAATTGAAGGCGTTATTCAATGTAATCAAATGATTATATTTAATATTCAATTGTGTGTAAATTTTATTATAGAAATTGTGTAAACCGTGTTTGTAAATAGAATCTACAATCTATATATTAATTTATATTTTATCGTAAAGCTCAATAATAGTAATGTTTCCAGTGTATTCCACTGAATTCATTTTGAAAAATATATATAATTATTTTTTAGAAATAATCTGTTGACAGAGATTAAAGAATTTATATTTTTATATTTTATTTTTTAATATATTTTTTTAAGAAAATTATATTTCTTTATTAATTTTTTGAAAAATAAAAATATATAATTCTAATTTAACTGATTTTATAATGACAAATGTTGACAGAGCTCAAAAGTGAAATCTTTGATATTTATATATTAGAAGACTTATATTGCAAGTTGCAGGAAACCTCCAGAAACCCAATTGTTATCACTACTTACATTTAAACTTTAGATACTTAAATTTAATATTTGAAAAATAACTATTTATTATTATTTTAATGTTGATTGCTATTTTTTCTAAACAGTAAAAATGCATTCGCATTTTTCAATAAAATTAAGAGCCAATCAGAACGCAGATGCAATTTCACATACCAGCTATTTTCTGAAACAAATGGAAAAGAACTATTTTTTTTGTTTAATTATTAAAATTTGATACTTGGTCCAAGGGCATATAATATAATTTATTACTTGATTTATATTTATTTGATGCTGGTGTGAGAAAGCTTGAAGTTACAAAAATTACCTTGGAATCAGCTTTTGATATATTAAAATAATACATAAAACACCGCCGTTGATAAAGGGTATATTCTATCCTTTGTATAATATTTGATGTAAATCAAATCACTTACGAACTATGCTAGTCTTTATATATATATATATATATATATATATATATATATATATATATATATTACATCATCAGATAAAAAACATCAAAAAATAATATGGTTTTTAATTAACCTTCCGAGTACAACAACATCACACAAATTTCGGCTCACTATTGATATTACATGACCAATTGATTTACACTCACAAGTAAAATTGCACTCAGACATTCTCAAACATGAATCCTTAGGATTCTTTATCAAATTGTTAATAGTCTCCTTTATTATCATTAACAAAGATTATTTCGAATAGGTCTTCTTTGTCAACACTTTTCACTAAATTAGCAAATTTAGAAGATAAATACTATGAAAGATAGATCAATCTTTTAAATATAACTATATATATATATATATATATATATATAATTGAGATTAATTTAAACTTATTTTAAAGTTTTTCTATGGAATATTTTTGTTGAACCCTCACTAAAAAATGTTTTTATAGGTGGGGTTAGATTTTTTTAAATTTAATTGTTTTAAATTAAGTGATTTTTATTTATTTTTTAAAAGATATGTTTTACTCTCACACTATTGATTCCTTTATTAAAAACCCAAAAAATATTCTTAATATAAAAAAGCCTTAAAATAAAACCTCTATTAAAAACCTAAAAAAAATTCTGTTGCACTATAGTAATGTCTTTTCGCTTAAAACCTGGGATATTATTTTATTTATAGATAGTGTTTGATTTTTTTTTCATGTTGTCTAGAATTAAACTTTGATCATTTTTCTGAATAAAAATAAATTAACTATCATCAAAATACGAAAACATATCAAATGTTACCAAATATCTAACAAGTTTTACTTAAATTTTTTAATTATATTTTAATGTGAACGATTTACTTTAAATATAAATCATTGAAGATTTTTCACATTAGAAATTTTCATTAATTCTGTCATAATATTATATTTCAGTCATATATGGAAAATATTTTGGCAACATATATGGCGGTAATTCTTATTTATATTTGGAATTTGTTTTATCTTATTATTTTACTTTTTAAAATATTTAAACAAATATTATATTAAGTAATATACATTTTGAAATGAATGTTATTGCAATATTTCACAAAACATGTATAAAAATAAAGCCACTATCAATTAAATTTTATTAATCTTGAATTTTGTACCAGAAATTATTATTTTAACTTCCTATTGCTTTTGGAATTTTGGGAGTAATTAAATCTGAGGAAAATATCTAATTTTATTTTTAGACTTGGTTTAAATATTTTTATTTATTCAATTTTTAATAAAAATTTTTAAAATTATTAAATTTATATTTACATAACGAGAAAGATAGAGATCTTGTTCTTTCTCTGGAGGAATTTTCTGTACACATTATGAACATGATTGCCTGCCACAAGTTTGGATAGATCAAAAATTGAATTACCAACGTAAGAATCAGCTTCATCTATCAGATCACGCAAGATTGCTGCGTAGAATTGTCTCATAAAGTTATCCTGATTTATTTTTTTTATCGTCAGTTTTCATTCCATTATCAGGTAGGATAGATATTATAGATTTAATAAACAAATTCTAAAATATTTATTATTTTATATATTCTCAATATAATTGAAATTGTTTTAATCAATTATTTTTCAAATAAAACTGTTTTTTGAAAGATAAATTTTTTAAAGTTTTTAAATATTTAAAAATTTTGTTTTTGAAAATTTATAAGATGTTAATATTTGTTGATAAGATCATTGTATTTGAAAATCAAAGCACAAAATGCTGTAAACGCTTGTGTTCTGAATAATTTTAAATCGTTTGAATGTTAAATTGTGGTATTTGGATTGCGATTGTTGTTTTCAAATGGTTATATTAGAAAGTTTTGTTTTCTAAAATATTTTTGAATTAAAAAAATAATTGTTAAAATTAAAGTTAAAATTATTTTTTATAATTACCAGAAATTTAAAAAAATAATTGCAAAAAGTTAAAATTAGTATACTCAATGCTGTTTTTATGCGGTTTACTTTTGTGCGAGTTTTATATGCAAAGTTAATGTGGCATTAAAAATTGCACAAAATTGTAGCCTTAAGTATAAACAGCTATTTTAAAGTAAAAAGGAAATCGCGGTAATTAATGGAAAATTATAGTATAAAAGGATTGCTAAATTTATTCGTGTTTTTCATAAGTTGTAGAAAATTGTGAGAAAAATTGAATAGTAAAGTGCAGGTAATCTTCAGTAGGATTTACTTTTTTTTAAATCTTGAAAGATTAATTGTGATCAAGAAGTTTGTATTTTGTGATGATTTGTGTTGTAAATTAAGTTTTGATTTTGTGAGATCTTAATTAACATTTGGAATTAGAAATTAAAATCAAAAAACTAATGAACGAAAAAGGATTGGAATTTTTGATAGAAATCCCTAATTCTTGTTTGTGAGTTTTTCAGACAGGATCCCATAAATATTTTAAGATTTATTGATATCATGGTAATATATAATTAATTATCACACAGTTGAGATATTATTTTTCTACTGGAGAAAAATTGAACAATTATTGTGTTTAGTAAATAATTTTCCTTTTAACTAAATTTTACCCATTGAAATTTCATTAAGTTCATTAAATAATTTTTTTTGATCTCACGATATAATCCTCCTTAATTTTTTACCTTCGGCTCTTTTTATTGCAAAATTAATAAGCAATACATATTTTTACATTTATGTTACTGTAGGGGATTCTTAAAAGTACATTACAATTTGATCCAGTTTCAATAAAATTATTATTATTATTATTAATATTAATATTAATATTATTATTATTATTATTATTATTATTATTATTATTATTATTATTATTATTATTATTATTATTATTTAAAGTATTATATTGTTATAAAATATTTACTTTTACAATTTTCCATTATTTGAGCTTTTCAATAATTTTAAAATTAATTTAGAAATTTAGATTCTAGCAAATCTGTAAAATTATATATATTGAATTGTTTACGATTAATTTAGTGAGATAATTAAAAAAAGATATTTTCTATTTCTTTTAATCAAACCAAATAATTATAAGTCTGAATTTTGACGGCGAAAAATATTTAATATTTTTTAATAAAAGATTTCTAATAAATTTCAATGAGTTGTAATAAATTATCTTTATCCACATATGATAAAGAGGTTCAAGTTTAGGGTCGTTGAGATAAATTTTTAATTTATCCCATCCAATGACAAATTGCACTCAAAACGTAATAAAAATGGAAACATTTGTATTCTTGTGATCTCTAAGCTTACTTTTATCCGTCTTAATGGCAATTTTATTGAGATTTTTTTGGTAAGTTGTATAATTTTAACTATCTAATATTTATTTGCATATATTAATCATTATTAATTATTTGGATTTTAGAATTTTTACGTGGCATATTTGCAAAGTTCTCGGGTCATACGGGCTGGGAATCACTGGCGTAGACTGTAAAAGAATTAAAGATATTTCTTCAGAAAATTTTCATTGTCAGTATTTGCAACTAATTTTTAACCAAATTTCCTAAATATATATAAAGAAGCCTTTTTATTTCATTTGTGTCTTCGAACCTGTACTTTTTTTTCCTTTTTCTACATTTATAGTACCATGACCATTTAAATAATTGAACATTTTTTTTATAAGATTTTATAAATAATTTGAAATCACTTTTGGATCAGACCCAATTGTGAAGGGACAATAAAAGCTTATCCTTGCTTTTACTATGTCTTCATTTTAATTGACATGTAAATTTTAAGTGGAGGACAAAATAGAGGAAATTTTAAATTTGTATTTTATTATTAATAACCCTACTTTTGTAAATAGTTTCAATACTTATTTTATAAATGATAATAAAATCAATTTTATTTTTAATTCTTTTGTATCAATTTTTGTTTTTGATTCTTTTTATTTTATTTCAAGAAATAATATTTTTATTTATTTTACACGAATACAGTATTTTAAAACCTTAAAATATTTTTGAGCACACTGGAACCTACCCCTCCCCCTTTTTTCGACTGATTAATTACGTAATTATTCAATTAATCAGTGTGTGTCTTGATTACATAATTATGTAATCAAGATAATTAATTTTGTGTGCGCACAATTTTTTTTTATTTTTGGTGCGATTTTTTTGAAATTCAAAATTTTTGACTCTCGATACAAAAGAATAAAATTAAAATTGGTTCAAATCGTCTACGATGATCACAGAAGGTATTTTTCATCTACAAAATATTTTTTTCAATCACACTATAGTCAGGGGATATTTTTTTGACTCTCAATAAAAAGCCTAAGATAAAAATTGGCTCAAATCGCCTACGATGGTCACAGAGGGTATTTTTCATCCACAAAATATTTTCAATCACACTATAGTCAGGGGATATTTTTTTGACTCTAAATAAAAAGCCTTAGATAAAAATTGGCTTGAATCACCTATTAATAAAAAAGCACAAAAATATTTTATCGATTAAAAAGCATAAAAAATTGTTCGATTCATGTATTGAAGTATTTAATTGATTTTATTATTATATTTGTAATTTAATTAAAAACTAAAATTGACTAGTATTTAAAAAATTTATGTTACCCATTACTTATGTTTTTTTTTACAATTTTCTGAATAATTTAAATATTTACGATTATTTCCAGGAATGAAGAGAAATTTTACGATTAAATACTATGAGCAGTCGATAACATACATTAATTTTCATTCAACAAGTACCTAGAACTAGAATTACCTAACATTTTTTCAATTATTTTACAAGTTAGTTTATTTAATTAATTGATAAGTACTATTTTCTTTACAATTTGGTACTGTGTTGAAACTTTTTTTTAAAACTTTTTATTCAAAGTACTAACAAATTTTATTAAAGATCTATCAAGACTTGTCAAAAATTATAAAACTTTGGTAATTTTAATAAGTATTACTCAATAACTACTATTTTCTTACCAATTTGATCAAGGTATTATTTTAAAATTTCTTCAAAGTACTAACATTATTTACAAATTAATCAGTATTATTTCAAATTTAAAACTTTCTCACAACTTTAATAAAATTCTAATCACATGATAATCATAATTTAAGGATAAGTTTTATTTTTACAAAAACAAATATTTTACAACAATTAAACATACATATTTGGATTTTTAGTTGATTTGATCGGTATCTATCAATACCTGTTCTGTGTAGTTTTTTAAGCTTTGTTAGAAATTCAACTTATTTAGTGGTTGGTCGATAATCATTTAATTTCTAGTAATGTGGTAGATGATAATTATTTTATCTATTAACTTTATTCAATGATGTTTAGAAACTTAAAAGTCTAATAATTTTCAATAAATATATGAAATTTATTTCAGGTACTGTGAAAGTAATATATATTTTGTGAAATTAATTTATGAATATTTTTCTAATCAAGTTTCTTTTTACTATCAATTTACTTATACTTACTAATTAATTTATCATTCAGTAAACAACAAGAGTTGGAATGAATAGAAAATGTGTAAAAATAAATTTAAGTAATTTTTTGAGCTGTTAGCAATTAATTTATTTAGGGGCATGTGAAAATAAAATGAAAAGGTTGACATTCATCTTTAAAAATAACTTTTAATAATTGTTCATTGTTGGATACAATTAAAAATATTAAAAAAATAGTAGAAAATTTTCAAAGTTTTTTAACAAAACTATTAAGTTTTACAAACTAATTTTAATAAATCAAATACAAGACTGTAAAGCAATAAATTTTTATTCAGAGAAAATATAACAGTTGATTGGGCTTCAATGATTAATATTTTCTTGATAGCAAACAAGCAATTTGGAGACATCAAAGATCGATAAAAGAGTGAAGAAGTTAATAAAATTTGTAATTGAAATTGTATTTCTTTTGATTGTTCAAATTTTTATGTGCTATTATTTAAAGATTTCTTGGTCAGTAAAAGATTTTGATATTGATTTGTTCAGTAACTAGTTATTGATAACATATTGTGAGTGCGTGAATAACCAAGTATTTTAAGGTAAATGATTGAGAGAAAATTTTATTTTTTTAAATGGGTTAAATTTGTTGAATATCGGTGTTTAAAAGTTAAATATTATTTAAATAGGGAATTTTAACGAATAAGTAAATTATTCAATGCCTAGTATGTATATAGTGAGTTGTACAGTACTCAGTCATCTGTATACCGTACCTAGTGATTGTTGTTCAGTTATTAATGGATTCTTCAGTGTGTATGGGTTATCAGTATTCAGAAGTTGATACCAAGTAAGTTAACTTTTTATGTTTTCTGAATTTATTATTATTTTTATTATTATTATTATTATTATTATTATTAATTAATTAAAAGTTATTAATTAAAAGTTATTTGAATATATTTTATAAATATTTATTTATTACAAAATTAAATTAATAAAAAATAATTTGTTTAAATTAAATGTTAATTCATAATATTTTTAGTTGGTTTTGAGTATCTGAAGATGACAGTTATACTGTCGAAATATATCGTATGAAAAGTTTTTTATTGGCGTTATCTTTTAATTAAATCGTTGCCAAATTTATTTAATTATTATTATTATTATTAATATTATTATTATTTTATTATTATTATTATTTTAATATTAAGGATGTGTTGCTGCAGAGTGGAGGAGATCGGTTGCTCCTGCGAATGACTACTAGCTACCTTAGGCATTACTATGTAACACTTAAAATCAAAAATTTCATTTAATAAAATTCTTTGAAAAATGTTTTTAAAAAATTTCTTTGAAAATTTGATCGTTATCAACATGTATAAAAAGTCATTGTAAAAATTATGCTAAAAAATTTGATTGTAAGATTACATTAAAAATTCTTTCAATTAAAAATATGTATAAAAATTTCATTGTAAAATTATCCTAAAAATTTCATCTTTAAAAATTATATATAAAAAATTCATCGATAAAATTATACTAAAAATTCTATTTAAAAATCATGTATAAAAAATTTCATTGTAAAATTATGTTAAAAATTTTATTATTTAAAAATATGTATAAAAATTGGTCGATAAAACTATACTAAAAATTTAATTTGGTCGACTCTAAGTTACTTTAAAAATTCTTACCTTATGTAACTTACATTTTGACCCTCTATTTACTTTGAAAAAATTCTTACCTTATGTAATTTGCCTACTATAACTTCTTTTAAAATTTTCAGTTTTAAAAATTACCCTTATGTAACTTAACTGTTGACTCTCTATTTAATTTTAAAAAATTCTTACCTATTTTACCATACTTTACTTTAGGCACGTTGATTTACTTTAAGAACCTTAATTTACTTTAATGTACCTTAATTTACTTTATGAACCTTAATTTACCTAAATGTACTCTAATGTACTCTAATGTACTCTTATTTACCCTAATGTACTTTAATTTAATTTGACCCTTTAATTTACTTTAGGTATTTTAACTTATTTTTATCTAGAGCCTAAATTTGGCTATGAAAATTGTGTGACTAAATATTAGAAGTGTTTTTTTAACAATCCTATAAAATACCCATGATTATTTTTTATCGGTAGGCGATTTGAGCCATTTTTATTTTATGCCTATATTTACCTATAGAAAATATTGAGACCAAATATTGCATTGATTTTTATTACGAGTTAAACATATCCCTAACTATAGTGTGACCATCGTAGGCGATTTGAGACAATTTTTATTTTATGATTTTTTTTCAAGAAAAATTACTTATGCTTTTTAATCAAAGAAATATTTTTTAAGCTTTTAAATCGATAAAATATTTTTAGGCTTTTTATTCGATTAATTATTTTTTTATGCTTTTTAATCGAGAATTTAATTTTAGGCATTTTTATTTTTTATGAATTATTTTTTATGCTTTTTAATCAAAGACATATTTTCTCGGCTTTTTAATCGATAAAATATTTTTGTGCTTTTTTATTGATAGGTGATTCAAGCCAATTTTTATCTAAGGCTTTTTATTTAGAGTCAAAAAAATATCCCCTGACTAGTGTGATTGAAAATATTTTGTGGATGAAAAATACCCTCTGTGACCATCGTAGGCGATTTGATCAAATTTTAATTTTATGCTTTTTTTTGTTAGGCGATTCAAGCCAATATTTATCTTAGGCTTTTTATCGAGAGTCAAAAATACCCTCTGACTATAGTGCGACCGAAAATATTTTGTGGTTAAAAAATACTCTCTGTGACCTTTGTAGGCGATTTGAGCCAATTTTTATCTTAGTCTTTTTATGTAATCAAGACACGCACTGATTAATTGCATAATTATGTAATTAATTGAAGGGTAGGTTCCAGTGTGCTCCTAACTAGCTACTATTTTGTTCTGAAATTTTCTTTACAAAACCGATCCAATGTCTAAAAACAAACAAAAATAAATGAAATTAATAATAAATTTAATTTTCAACTGTTTATTTCTGAAACGATAAGCTATAAAATTATAAAATAAACCAATATTAATTTATAAATTATATTGAAAGAATATTATGAAAGAATAATTTTCTATTAAATAGAAAAAAATAAGTTTTTTATATTTTTGAGTTACAAGTTATATATTTTACAAATATTAAGTAGAATATCGAAAACTATTATAGTTAGATGTAAGATCATAAATACATCCGTAAATGTTAATTTAAAAAATTGTTATTATTATTATTATTAATATTATTTTAAGTGAGTGAGAAAAATTTTGGAATAGTTTTGCTTGTCCGTTAAATATGGAATTATTTTACTTATACGCTCAATAATCTCAACTTTTTGTAAAGCCACGGTAAAATAGTAATTGAATTGATCGGACAATTGAGAAATGAAATGAGAGAATTAAAGGAAGATTTGCTAAAAATCAATCAAAAATAAAAAGACTGATTGCGAATGAGATAAAAAAAGATGAAGCTCTTGAATTATTGAATAATGAAATCGATTCAATAAAACGAGAAAATCATGATCACATATACATCTAGTATTTCGAAATTAATTCAATAAGTCTTTTTGATTTGGAAAAGCCTGGCTGATCTGTGTAAGTTGGAAATGTAAAGAAAGAAAATCTGGAAAAAATCATAATAGCAGATAGTTAAATTGTAACAAGAGACCTGAAATAGCCTCTAAACATCTCTAATACATAACTTGCTAAACAAAATAGGCCTCAAAAAACTGTGTACACTATTTCTGGTGGGTGAGGTGCAATAAAGTAGATTTGAGTGTTTTCAAAAATATTTCTTTCTGAAGCACCTAACCACGTAGAATGATACACCTCTCTTATTTACACTTGCAACTAAATGTAGATCTGTTGAATGCCAGAGGAGAATCATTGAAATTATAATTGTTTTGATTTTTTGCACTTTTTGAAACAATTTTAGCTCACCGTAAATTTCATCTTGAGTTTGGCAAATTTAATTGTTTAAAGAGTAATTATTTTTTCTTCAATTTACCAAATTGTAATTGGTCAACAATTTACTGATATCTGAAAAATGATAGCAATTCACTGTCTTAATAATAGACGATTTCCGGATAATTAAATGGATAAATTCTTTAAAAAACGTTAAATTTTAATTTTAAAAAGTTATAACATAACTTTTCCAAGAAATAATTTCAAAATAAATATAATAGTTAAAATTTGTTTTTTACTAATGATTTAAAATTTAAATTTAAGTAATTTAATTATATAAATGGTTGTTGTTTAAATTAAAGTAAGATTTGTGATATACCATGTCAGAAACTCGATCATACTTCAAATATCAGATTTTTTTCTTTCTCCTAAAATATTTATATAAACTTAAATTTTTTGTGTCATCTAATTAGTTTGAAAAAAATAAAGTTTGTAGTGGAATTGTATATAATCAAATTACTTAAAAGACTTGACTGAAACAATGTGAGTTGTGATATTTGATGCAATTTTTAATGAACATTAGTTATAATCTTTATTGTTTCTTGCCATATTTCAATTTCAAGTGAAATTAAGTTAATATTTTTTATTTATTTATTTTAAATTAACTTAATTCAAAATAATCTATTTTAATTATTATTATTATAAGTGGTTGATTATTTCTTTTTAAACAATATCATGTAATTCATCTATATTTATCATATATTTATCTAAATTACAATGGAAACTTTTTATTTAAATTTAAAATTAAATCCTTTGCACCTTATAAACCTTTTTTGACTATAAAAGATATCAAAAATCATCGATTTACTAAAAAAATATTTATGTCATTATAAAATGAAAAGAAATCAGAGGTGAAAATCAAAAGATGTTCTTATAATAAAATAGGAAACAATTTACATTTAAATTTTATATAAATTTTATGCATAAAACTGTGACTCTTTCCTTGCTAGCATCGTAAATAAAATATCATGCAAATAAGTAATAAAAAAAGCCTTTGGTGTAAAATAAAAATTATATTTACGAAAATGTTTTTGCTTATTAAATAATTAAAAGTTTTTTCATCAATAATAATTATTACTTTGCAGTAAGGGCTTATTTTATTATTTACTTATCTGGTATAAATTGAAGCCATTTAATTATTTAAAATGACATTAAACGTGTTAAAAAATATATTTATTTTTATATATTTGTAAATAAAATAGAAGTCACATTACTAGAAATACTTCTTTAAATTTATTTTAGAAAGTCAATAAAGAAATCAAAATCGAATTTCAAACAAATATTTATTTTATTTCAATTTTTCATCAGCTTCAATATTTATAATTTCATTTTTCTATGACTTTTGTTATTTCTTCATGACATGATCAATTCAGTTAGTTCTCAGTAATTGATATATTTTAGAAATATATTGATTATTTTATAATTAGTTTATCCTTTTTTTATTTTTAATTTTAATTATTAAAAATATTTAAAAATATATAACTTTGTTGAAGGTAAATTTAAAATTTTAAAATTTTTATCTTAGTCTAACTATAGTATACCACTGAATATATTGTGAAAATGAATGGGAAATTAATCTAACCAAATGATTTTCCAAAAGCATTTGGGTTACAAATAAATGTAAAGCAATATTGAAAGTGAAAATGTTTATATTACGCTGTAAAATCATCATAGCTCGGTTACTATTAAAATTTTTAAAGAAATGAAACTTGTCCTTGATACATTTAAGCGCTGCCAAGGGGAAAATCAAATATAATCAGGTCTACAATGGTGGATACTTTCGAAAGTTAGTGTTCCTTGACTTTCGGAAACTAGAATTTTTTTAGTATGATTTGTAAATGTTGTCAGTCTCACAATAATTTCTTATTGCCTGATATGTAAAGAGATTCTAGATTTTAAAATTTTTAAAAATAATAGGGTTAATAATATTTTTATTTTTTCATTTATTATGGAAAATTATTCATTTATTTTTTATTTTATCAATGAGTTGAAATATATAAAGTAGAAAATGTATATCATTAAATATATGTATACAATAGGGCTTCGACGTGGAGATTTAGCATTTAGTTTCTACGAGTATTTATCCGAATATCTCTATATTCTTCGACTCTATTTGACTCTATCTAAAATTTAGTTGAACAAATTTTTCTTTTTAGTATGTATGTTGAGTATTTTGATTTACATAATTTTGTCTATAGCATATTTTCTGTGTAAATCGAGGGTCGGGTGTATTTATTCATTAAATGGTAATTTTTTGATTGTTTTATTGATTAATAATTGTTTCTATTGTATTATATATGATTTATAATATTATTGTATTATATGTGATTTTTAAACAAAAAAAGGCTTTTTAAGTGATATTCAATATTATTACCTCACAAATGAAACCAGCCATTAAAATTAACTGTTAATTTATTTTCGGCTTTTTTAAAACAACAAAAAATATAAAATTTTCTATGGTTTTATTTTCCAATATAAGTTCAAACAGAAAATATATTAATAAAAAAAGAATATCAAAATAATTTTTACAGTCTTTTACCATAAAAAATATCCTTGATATTTTAATATATCAAATGCCACCTCTGAGTTCCGTTCAATATTGGAATTATTATTTCCCAAATAATAGTAATAGGGAGGTCATGTTATACCCACCTTTCTTTCAGGTAATACTGAAATATTTTTATCTATTGACACTTTATTAAAATTCTTTTTGACAATCCAATCTCTAATAATTTATTTTACAACCCATTATTTACTTGATATAAATTAATTGCTACCATATAGATGAATAGGCAATTTGTAATTGAACATATACGTTTTGAATTGCATTTATTTAAATAATTTATTTTTAATAAAAGAATCACAAAACATTAACATTGAATTAATGCTTTGTGTAATATAAATAGTGAGGTTTGTTTTTGCGTTTATATTTTTCATTAAAGGAATATCATTGTGTTTATCGGTAGATTTCAAGTCTTGCTTAGATGGTATTCAGATCTTGCCATGGGTGCATTGCCACATACATTTGAATAACTGTCCGTCATCTCCGCTCTCAAGCTCTTGATCACAGTCGACTTATGGAATTGATTGATATTAGCAAACACAATTTTGTGCTGAATGATGAAAATAAATGTAAAATAGTTTTGCTTAAAAATTAAAAATTATTTTATTGAAAAGATTTATTAAAATTTTAGTAAAAATTATTAAAATAGAGTTTTAAAAAATGAAACTTATGAAACAGAATTTAAAATTTTTTAGCATGATATATTTTTAAAATATAAAAGATTAATGAAAAAATTTGTTTAAATAAAGCCAGTTCATTCGATATATTTTCAAGTTCGAATCTATCTGACGATAGCAGTAAGTCTGTAGAAATACATTGTAGTATATAAATATATATATATATATGTGTGTGTGCTGGATTGGTGCTTTATTTTATTGTTTTTAATATTTGATTTTAAATATCGTTAACAAATTACGTCTAGTTGATTTTAATAAAGAAAAATAATTTAATTAAAATTCGGTATTGTTGTGAAAGTTGGTTAAATATTTGTTTATTTCATATAAATATTGATCTAAGGTTGAACAAGAAATTTTATAATTCCAGTAAACAAAGAATAGTTGGAAGCTGAATCCGTCGGAGAAAGAAACCAAATAATTATTAGCAGCTTTTTCTGTTTAAATCTATAATATTTATTTGAATTTTATAAGCATTGATAATTAAAGATAATTAAAAAGATAAACATCTAAATTAAGAAAATTGTTAAATTTTGGAAATTGTTTCACTTCATTTTGTTTTGTATATATAAATTTCATTTCAATTTAAGATACTTGTATAATTTACTTTGTTTATTTTGCCATATTATTATTTTTATTTTTGTTATTTATTATTATTATTATTATTATTATTATTATTATTATTATTATTATTATTAATTATATTAATATTGTTAGTATTATTATTATTATTAATATTAATATTATTATTATTATTATTATTATTATTATTATTATTATTATTATTATTATTATTCAACAGTTTTTATTAAAATCCAGCTAATTATGACATAAATGTTTTTTTTTGATGTTTACCTATAAAATTGTATCTACTATTCAACTCTTCCAATCTCATTATTTACTGAGATGGAATCAGTTTCAATAAAAAAAAAATATGTATATTTAATATTGTGCAATTTCAGACGAAAATAATTATTTTGTTTTCTATTTCGGAAATTCAAAGGATAATTGTTATTGTAATGACTCCTTCTATTTAAACAAACGAATTTAAAAACAAATTTTATTTCATGTCAAAATGACATCTGATTATTTTTGCCATAATTTCAGTAATTTAATATTCAGTAAAATTGTTTATCAGGCTTTATTTGATCGTTCTCAAATTAATCTCTTGAACTTCATCAATCTGTCTTGGAATACAAGATGATCAGAATAATATACTTTAAGTTATTTATTTACTTATAACAGATTGTTGTTTTATTCGGAAAAATTAAACAATAAAACAACAATATCAAAATTCTATATTTAACTTGACTTATTAAAAAAATAAATTTATTTAAAACAAATAGTAGAATATAATTAAAGTTTTTATCGTTTTTAGTTGTCTCAATTGAAGCAAATATTAAAACATAAATAATTTTAGGATTAAGCAACTTATAATAATAATTTATTATTATTATTATTATTATTATTATTATTATTATTATTATTATTATTATTATTATTATTATTATTATTATTATTATTGTTGTTGTTGTTGTTATTATTTTTATTATTATTATTATTATTATTATTATTTTTTTTTATTATTATTATTATTATTATTATTACTTTAAAATTAAAGACCTTTGTCACTATTTTGTTCAATAACTTATTTTCTGCAACACAAAATAAACATTTAATCCATTTTTTGAATATCAAAATCATAAAGTTGTTGTTTTGGAGTTTTTTTTCAAAATCATAAGAATAAGATAATTATTGTGAAAATTCAATCTGTCAATTTTGTTTTAATAGAAATAGATTTTATTTTCTAAATTAACAGTGTTGTTTGAATAGATGGCTCAAAGAGAATTATAAATAGGATTACTTTTTGTTTAGAATTATAATCGATTTAAAGAGAAAAGATTTCGGAAATATTGATCACTAATTTTAGTGAATTTAAGGTGCTTTTAAATTAATAATAATTTAATTAGTTATAAAGAAATAAATTCAAATTTTTGAGAATAATTTGAATGATGTTTTTTATATAATTAAGTTTGTTAATTGTTAATATTTTAAAGAATTATAATTTACACATTTTTTTATTATTTTCATGTATTTAATATTTGTCAAGTGATAATTTTCTTTTTATTGCAAATATTTTCAAGTAAATTTAAGAGTAAAAAATAGCTTTTTATATAATATAATTTGTTTGTTGTTTATTGAAGCTTGTTGTTCAATACGCTAAAGCGCGAATGATATTACTTTAGAGTTTCAATCATATAAATAAAACTAACCAATGATAAATGGGTGTGTCATAGAAAAAACTGACATTAAATAAAATTTTAAAATATAAGCAGGTGACAAACATATTATGAGAATCGTGCTTTATTTTTCTTCTATTAGTAATTTGGCTCTCTCTTTGTGTTGTCTTGACACACACTAAGAGCATAGAATCTATTTTAATTTTATTTTTTTATGTCATTTTATCAGTCAATTTACAAAGTAATTTTATTTAATTGTAAATAATTTTGATGCATAAATTTTAATGTAATTAATATTTGAATTTTTAAGAGAAATAATAATATTAATTAAAATAATTTATACATTTTATTAGATATGATTTATATTAGAAAATAAGAATTAAGTAAGTTTATTATTAATTGTGTGATGAAAGGAAATTTCTTTGATTATTTTTCATAAATTATCAGCAGTTATCCCACAAATTAAGGTCTACTATAAAAAATAATTTATTTATAAATAGAAAAATGCACAAACAAAAGAAATTATAGGCATCTGCGTAAATAAATTGAATTTATTATAGAAAAGTAGAAAATAATTTTGTTGAGAAAAATAAAATACGAACATATTATAAAAAGTAAACAAACCCAATAATAAAATGTACACATTTGGGAACAAAAATTATGGGTAATAATCATTTAATATAGGAATTATTAATTATAAAAGTAAGGAAGAATAATTAACGAATATTTTATAATTAATTAAATTAAATTATTATGTCAAAATTGTAGTTTGAAGATCAGAGGTTGGTTATGATGTTTGATGATTGTGTTTGAATGTTGGTATGTTTAAGTATTCTGTATCAATAATTGTAAAACCAATAAACTTCATTGTAAAGCTTACGCCCCATTTAGCTATAAAAGAGTATGTTCAAGATTTTTGTCAGAATAAATATTGTGCACCTTTAAGTACTAAAAAATATGCAATTAGAGGATATTTTAGGCTAATTTTCTATGACTACGAAACGAGTAAAAAATAAATTACAATTTATTTGTAAAATTTCAATTTAAAGTATTTTTAGAAATTTGGTTAATGATAAACGATTACTAGAAAATATGGGAAATATAGAAGAAAAGCATTGAAAAACGTAGTTTATAATTAAAATAATAATTTTAAAGTTAAATATTTCTAGATAATTGATAAGAAAGATTGATCAAAATCACGGAATGGATAGAAAATTAGTGAGATCCCATAAAACATAATTTCCCAAAATTATTTGTGAATGAAAATATTTTAGATATTTAAAAATCTTTATTTAAATAAAAATTTGATAAATCCTACATTAAATCATAATAGGAAATTTTAATTTAAATAAAAATATTATAAACATTAAAAATATAGTAAACTTTAGAAATATTTTAAGGAAGTTTAAAAAAGTAAATTTAATGAAAATCACAAACTACTTACTATCGGTCCATACTATTTGTAATTTCTGCAGATTATTAAATTATAAAATTTTCAACACAGGCAAATTGATGTGTTACTTATATTCCACGAAAGTGATTATTATAATTTAATAAGGGCTGTTTTATCAATTAATCTTTTAACAATATAATGCATATTATTGTTTTAGGTTGGTCTTAAGAGTAATCTGTTTTAATATAATAGCTATTTTATGATGAATGTTCTTTTTTACTATAAGAAATTTAAAGATTTTTTAGAGATTTTGTGGGATTTATTAGCAATAAAGACAAGGCAATAAATCATTCATATATATATATATAACAATATTTACATTTGTTCCAAAATAATTTTTTAAGACATTTTGAAAAGAATCTTATGATATGATTATAATAACTTTTAAATCACTATAATCTGATTTTGAAGCTTGTTATTAACTGATCGGCATATTATGTCATATCGGTTATTTTACTGAATCCTTGAACCGAAGAAACATTTTTCCTTATTCTATTTTTAATTTTACTGTAAAGCATTTGATGGGATTAAAAGATTTTCTATGGAGAGGTAAATGTCTAATCCGATTATTTGTTGACATGAAGTGATTGTGAATTTGTACATTGTTATGTAATAAAAATATATCCAATGATATCTAGCTTCTATAATAATTTATTAATGAGTAACTGATATGAGTTCTTCTGAAATGTGTTTTTAATATCATTTTTATAGAAATTTTTATTTTATATTTATTTTAATTTATAATTATTTAAGCATGCTTTTGGACATGAAATTTCATGAGAAAATGAACAATTTAAGTGTATTATTAGTAAATTGTTCAATTTCAAATTTATATTTTAATCGCTTCTGTGTGCCCAAATGAATTTATTTTAAATTTTACTTGAATTTTAGAAACTATTTTGTTTATTCGTTTTAAAGAAGAAACTTGGTGTCCGTATAATTTAAGTTATAATCGAGTTTTTTCTGAAAGGTTTTGTAAGTTAAATTTAGTTTAAATAAAAGTTATGGGATTTATTTTTTTTGCTATGATTGGAATAAAAGGTTCTTAATACTGCAACAATATTTAATATTTATACATTTTGCACTATTCTAGACATGTCACTACAAATGCGATTCATTTTCGTCAATTTTAAGTTAACTTTCATTTTTGATTATTTATTGTATTTATTTAAACAACTAATGCAATTTGTTTGAATTTCCAAAAAGAATTTTCTATATGCAATTTTTATAATGAAATTTCACATGTAAAATCTTATGCCATCAAATTATTAATTTTAGAATACAAAATAATTAAAATTTAGTTTGACTTATTTAAAAAAATTTTCTTTTAATTTATTTATAAATGAGAATGTTTATTTTATATTTAAGAATTTCTTGCCCAAAATTATTTTAGATTGAATTCTATTTTTATGTTCTAAAGATTTATTTTTAGTATTTAAATTCTTAAAATATATTTTGTTGCATTAGATTGTCCAAAAATAAAAGTTGAATTTCAAAAATAAGAATTTAATATCAGTTTATTATTTTAATCTTTTAATAAATATATTTTATTTATTTCCTTCTAATTTACTTTGAACTAATATTTGTTTAAAATCTGTTTTTGATAATTATAATAATTTTTCTTTTTTAAGGAAAATAATGAATCCATTTATATTATTATTCTTTTAATTGAAGAAATGAAACCATAAGGAATTGGTGCAGCAAAATTAAACTAGAAAACCATTAGAAAACTTTTAATTACTTTTTCTTATGAATAATTTTGTTTTCAAGGATGAAATAAATGAGAATTTTCTGTTCTAAATAACACTACTAAAATTGGATATAAAGCTGGATCCGCAACTTTCTTTTTGTTCAAAGGTTTTTTGAATTTTTTTAGAACTTACTTGGCTTTATTATTTACAGATTTAGCTTCAATAAATATTTATTGAATATTTATTGAATATTTATTGAATATTTATTGAATATTTATTGAATATTTATTGAATATTTATTGAATATTTATTGAATATTTATTGAATATTTATTGAATATTTATTGAATATTTATTGAATATTTATTGAATATTTATTGAATATTTATTGAATATTTATTGAATATTTAAGTATGTGTTAGAATTGTTATTGATACAGATAAATTATTCACGTGCATATTTAGTTTTCATCATTGGACACACAAATATTTACATGTCATTCATCATACCTCGAGCCTATATTTATCTGGTTATATAATATTTTATTAATAAATGTTATATTATTTCAACATGTAATTGGTATGAAGAGTCTGAATACAAATTTGTAAAAGATAATGATTAAATTGTATTGAGTTAAAAGACAAGTATATAATGATGCTGAAGAAAGTTTTTTAAATATTGAGATTATTTTGAATGCAACGGTGCAGCATACAGAAGGTTTAATGTATAAAGAAATAATATTTGATCGAACATTTAGAGAATCGAATGTCAAAAATAATAGAAAGTGAATAGAAAATTGAAAATAAACAGAATATAGATTAAAGATCAAATAACACACTTAACAAAAGTATTAATAAGAAAAGAGAATATGAAAAAAGGGAGAAATTTAAACAATTGTGGAAAGGCATCATCGCAAAAGCTATGTGCTCTAGAATGAGAATGTTGATGAAATCATTTATGAAATGTTTTATCAGATATTATGATTTCACTTCTTTCACAGAATGAAATTATTTGTTTGGTATTCTGATAAGAATTTTCCTTATCAATTTTATGACACTATTTAATGGAGAAAGAAAATTTTCTTATCTCAAAATTTTAGATTTAGACCAGTTTGTTAATAATATGATTATTATTATTATTATTATTATTATTATTATTATTATTATTATTATTATTATTATTATTATTATTATTATTATTATTATTATTATTATTATTATTATTATTATTATTATTATTATTATTATTATTATTATTATTATATTATTATTATTATTATTATTATTATTATTATTATTATTATTATTATTATTATTATTATTATTATTATTATTATTATTATTATTATTATTATTATTATTATTATTATTATTATTATTATTATTATTATTATTATTATTATTATTATTATTATTATTATTATTATTATTATTATTATTATTATTATTATTATTATTATTATTATTATTATTATTATTAAATAATTAATTAAATTTGGCAACGAAATATTTAAAAGTTAACGCCAATAAAAAACTCTTCGTACGATATATATCTCTATACTCGATTGAAGGGTTTGATCAATATTAGTGAGCACAATAGAGGCTGTAAAAGTGAAAAAGGGATGTCTGATTTTAGAATTTTGTTGAAAAGTTTTAATAATTATTGGGAACTCGTGATATGTGAAGAATTGCTGATGAGGTCATTGGATTCAAAGATTAATGTGCCAAGTGCAATGACTCCGAATGTTTTGAATGTTTTTAAATTGTTTAATGTTAAATCATGTTTCTGAAATGTTTTCAAAATATGTTTTAAATTTTAATATTATTAAAATAATTTAATTTATAAAATATTACATCTTTTTTAAATTATAATATAAATAAAAATTATAATATTTATATAAATAACATTTTAAAATTAGTTTAAAATATTTAAATATTTTTTTAAGTGTTTATTTATTAAAAAATTAAATTAATATTAAAAAAAATAACTTGTTTAAATTAAAAGTTAATTCATAATATTTTTAGTTTGTTTTGAGTACTTGAAGATGACAGTTATCCAGTCGAAATATATTGTACGAAGAGTTTTTTACTGGCGTTGTCTTTTAATTATTATTATTGTTATTATTATTATTATTATTATTGTTTTTATTATTTCATAGATTTATGAAATATTTTAAAAAATAGCTAAAATTTTTTTTTATTAATTTTCATAAACCGCACATTAAAGGATTTTTGAAAATTTCAGTTTTATTATCTGAAATTTGAGTGTAATTAAGATGGCAATTTTAGATGGATTTTATCTTCATGAAAATGTAACAACAAAACATT
Source organism: Schmidtea mediterranea (assembly GCA_022537955.1). Lineage (NCBI taxonomy): Eukaryota > Metazoa > Platyhelminthes > Tricladida > Dugesiidae > Schmidtea > Schmidtea mediterranea. Next base: position 77,994,876 of record CM039679.1, read on the forward strand.
CAGGTAAAATGAATAGTTTCCCATTATATTTTTGAAATTGTAAATATCCGGTTTATAATAAATATTTTATTGATAATATATTATTTAAACAAACATTAATTAAATTAATAGTAACACTGTTTAAATTCCTGAGACATAAATTGTTTATAGAAAATTTTTTATACAAAAAATTTAGACATGTCAAATTTTAGTGTTTCCCTCGATTAATCTTGCACTTATTTTTGAGTCATTAATATTTTATTTTAATATTTCAACCAAAATTTATAAAAGTAAAAATAGATTATCATAAATTTTATTCGGAGAGAATTATTGTTAAGTGAGAATGAATTTATGTTTACATTGTTTATCAAGATTTATTTATGATATACAGCTATGTTATATACATCATGTTTATTCTAATATTCTATGGGATAGAATTTTTATTTAGACGTTTCTGTTATTATGTTTTCTGATATTTATTCAATGCCGTTGTTCCAGCATAAAAAACAACAAATCAAATAAACGGTTATCCAAACATAAAGTATTGTTTTATTTATTTTTTAGATATTTTTTCACACATAAAATCATTTTACTATTTATTGTATTGATTTAATATAATTTCAGGATATGACAACTTCCTATTTCAGTTGATGTTCTAGAGAGGTTTGGAAATGTGTTCAGATATACATAATTATAAATTAAAGCATCAAATAATATAAAACAATATTTATTGTCTTATTATTACATTTATTATTATTATTATTAATATTATTATTATTGCTATTGTTATTGTTATTATTGTTATTGTTATTAGTTATTATTATTATTATTATTATTATTATTATTATTATTATTATTATTATTATTATTATTATTATTATTATTATTATTATTATTATTATTATTATTATTATTATTATTATTATTATTATTATTATTATTATTATTATTATTATTATTATTATTATTATTATTATTATTATTATTATTATTATTATTATTATTATTATTATTATTATTATTATTATTATTATTATTATTATCTAACTGGTAAATTCATTATAGAACGCAAATTTGCTCATTTATGTAGAAATTTCATTATAAATTTATGTTACATTGCTAACTCGCTTAACTTTTGAAACAGTTGAAACGAAATATAATTAATAAACATGTAATCCATTAGAGGTATTTATTTATGTTTTTATATGAAATAATATTATTATAAAATAAATCTAATACGTATTAAATATGTCGTACTAGTTAATATTTTTATTAATTTAACAAATAATTTTCAAGGGTTTGAAAAAGCCAATGCCTAAAGTTTGTAATACGTAAATAAAATTCTTGATTTATTGTTTAAAATGAATTAAAATAGATAAATGAAGATAAATTTATTTTATGTTTATTGTATGTAAAAATTAATTAATCATTTTAGACATTAGTTAGTTTTAGTGTTGATTAATGTTTGTTTAAATATTACTAGAAACCTCATAATTTTATCCTTGTAAATATAGCCAATATAGAAAACGTGCAAGCAATTTAGATTAAATCTGGAAAACACAAAACCATACAGGAGCCAATTTTAAATTTATTAAAAAAAGAATATCTTTAAAAAAATATTTTCGGTTTCCAAAACCGGTTAACCGTTATTTTTCTAAATATTTTACTAACCGTAACCGAAACCGAAAAAATATATTTACAAATTAACCGGTAAAAAATTACGTAGTTTGTCAATTTAAAATGTGTTCTACTCAATTTATTTTTCTTCTTTTCATCGTACGAATTAGTATTTCCTGAGGCTTATGTCATACTTTTAATAATTATGGTTTTCTCAATAAACAATTTCAATAAAAAATCTGCTAGTAAAAAGCTATATATGACAATTTTGTGGTTATTTATAAAAAAACAGATGTGCAAAATTTTGATTTCGAAAAGAAAAACCACAAAATATAATAAATGTTTATTTATAAGTATATCCAGATTAGAATATTATAAGGTTGAGTAATTACACAGTGCGAATACACAGTGCAAATTTACAACGTCTCATAAAAAGTAAACATCCATATGAGTACTCCACATTTCAAAAACAAAAGCCTCAAAAAGTACTATGTAAACAAAAAAAATGCGAAACATCATCTCCTAATTGTTCAGTTAACTCAGATGTTATCTCATTTCTTGGCTGATCCCATTGTGTATTCTTTATTTTTATGCTATATTTATAGTTGTGTAAGAAGATGCTAACTATACATAAAATCTTCGTAAAGAGCGACCTCGATAAAGTGGACCTTTATAATAGTGACCCATTATGAAGGTTGCTCTATTCGATTATTTATCATATTCATTAGTGTTAACTTTTTATAATACTGCATTAGCAATTGTGTTAAATATTGATAAATGTTAAGTTCTGTGTTTAAGATATATTTTTTCAATTCAGTATGCAGCTATTATGATTATGCAGTTTGAAACTAAAATTATTACTGAATAAATTACACATGTTTATAATTTTTAATATTGAAATAAATTATAATTGGTATCAATTTATAGTTGCATAAATATGATAATTTACATAAATAAGCGTAGAAGTAAATAAGAGATTTTAAACTTATGAAACTTAAGAGTTGCTGAACATTAAACTTGATTTTAAAAATTCATAATATATTTTACTTTGCACTGAAATTTATTTCACTTCAATTGTAAGCCACATTCTGTAATTATAATAAAGTGAATGATAATTTTTTGGTTCATGATAGTACACGTTGCTACGCTGAAACGAATTAAAAAATAATCATTCACGTTATCATAATTACAGAATGTGCTTTTCTGATGTCCGCAAAACTAAAACTTGTTTTACACTAACATAGCAATTTAAGAAAACCGGTTTTTAAAAAAACCGTTATTTTGCAAACCGGTTTAGTCGAAAACCGACATTATTCTAAGGAATATAAAACCGGTTATATTTTAACCGAAATTAATTTCGGTTTCCATCCCTGGTATAATTATTGTTTATCCTTTTCCTGTTAACGGATTAGTTTATTTTGGAAGCTCGTTTCTGTGTGCTTAATTTTGAGAGTGTTTTACAATGTTTTTGTCTTTTACTTAAATATAAATTTCATATGAATTTCTTTTTAGAATGACTCATACACCCGACATGATCCAAAACAATGACTTTTAAAATGAGATTCGAGTAAATTGAGGCCGTAAAAGAGAATGCGACGAAGAAGCTGAAGGCCATTCCTCTAGCTGTCTATGAAAAGTGCATTTATGACTCGGTCAAGCATTGGCACATTGCGTCGCTTTAAATGAGTGATATTTTGAAGGAGACAAAATAAATTTGTATGAAAATTGAAAAAATTTTGTTTTATTTACAAATTTCTGGTACTTTTTGATTATACAGTATGATTCATGCTGTATATTTTAGATCAACAGCAAAAAAGTTTTTTCTAAGTGCTATTCTTATAAATATTTCTAATTGCGCTATTTTTATCAAAAGCCACTTTTTTCATCGAATATCAATTTATTTTTAATATTATATTAAACTAATTACTTCTAATAATATTTATTTATTTTGTATTATAAATTATATTAATTTTGAAATTGAATTAAATTAAATTAGGATATTTTCTAAGGAAAAAATAAAATTAATCAAATTTTCTAAGAGCATTAATAGTTATTGTCTGAAAAAGTTCATAAATTCTTTAGAGACAGCAGATAAATTTAAAATTTTACCTAATTTGTAACATTTTATATGACATTGTTTAAATTAGGAAATTCAATATAGCTTTCTTTTTTAAAGAATTAATAAAAGACAGCTTGGAAAAATCTCTCACGATCTTTTCTTCATCAAAATTATTAATTTTTACAAATTTTAATATTTAAAACACAAATAAAATTTTATTAAATATCAAATTTCGGTTTAATTAGATTTGAATTATATTAAAAAAAATATAGCTAAATACTTTTGTGAATTATTTCAAAATTATTTTTTAAATTTAATTTATAAATTTATTGGTTGTAGATGTTCAACAATATTAGATATTTTTCAAATTTTTATTTATTTTTTTGTTATTTTATTTTATTTTAATATTATTATTGTTAATTTTCTTAATAATATTATAAATTATATTTTTTATTTTTATAATTTATATTAATGATAAAATATGTTGTTTTCATTAATTAATGATAACTCACCGGTCCTCCTGCCCAAAAAGCACAATCTTTTACTTTTATTGATTTAGATGCCATAAGAAGAAAAATTCCAAGACCTGTCATGGTTGAACCGAGGAGAATCTTCATGCAAACTAGTAAAACTCGTATTTTGCACAATCTATGTTGAAGACTGTCTCGGCTGTTGATTTTTGGTTTGGTTTCTGATATTTTGACAATTTCATTTATTCGGTAAGGAATTTCATTTGGTTCTCGCTTTATAGAATCGAATTGTTTTTTCGAATGAGATTTTGTCGAGCAATTTCTACATAACCGAGGGTCAATCATCCCCAATCCTTCTTTGTATCGGTTGGTGTCGACTGATAAACAATTTGTTGAATATGACCTGACCTCCGATAAATTCGAACGTTTTTTCATGTCCCGAAGACTCAATCTATTGGGATGCAATACTGATGATATTCCTGGGAGAAAAATATCGTTCGACTCATGAATTCCCGAGTCTGCGTCGTCCAGATTTGATTTGCAAGTCAAATGATTGGACTCTTCTCGATTTGCTTTAAGGAAGCAATTATTGTATGATTCATTGTCATAATTCTTTGTGGTACTCTCATTGTCGGAGTCAATAATTATCTCCGGCATTTTCATGTGGCCCCATTCAACTTTGTCTGATGATTGATTGTACATCATTTTTTTTCAAATTAAATCAATTTAAATTAAATCAACTACATTTTTATAATAACCAATTTAATAACTTTTATTTGAAATTTTAATTGGCCAGAAAATCAGCCAATCAAATTTTAATTTCCATATTTACATTGCTATTTTATTTTGAAAGAATTTGTTTTTATTTGTATTTATTTTTATACTAAAGATTTTCTTATTAACAAAAGCAGACAATTAGTATTTTCATTGAGGTGAATTAGAAGAAAATAATATGAAGAAAATAATATTTTCTAATTCAAATGCAATTTAAGGATATATCATTACTTTTTAGAACCCTGGAAGAAATAATAAGTAGATGGTTATGTCACCACTAGACCATGTCACCGCTGGACCACATACTCCCCGGGTAAAAAAATGTTTCTAAGTCTAAAAGTATAAAAAAAATTTAAGACAAACACAATGACTCTTTCAAGGTCATTGGATGACTCGTCATATTTTTCAAGGTCATTTAAACAAATACTAGGACTCATTCAAGGTCATTTAAAAGTAGGTCAAGGTCATTCGGTGAGTCATCTTATTTTTTCAAGGTCATTTGAATGTTTTAAGGCCATTGGATGAGTCGTCATATATCTTCAAGATCATTTAAAAATAGGTCAATGTCATTCAAATTTTTCAAGGTCATTCAAACTTTCTCAAGATCATAGTATTTTTAAACATTTTTTAATTTAAATTTACTACTTATTTTTATAAGTAGTGTTTTAATGTTGTTTTTTTAAAATTTTTATTCTATTATTATTATTATTATTATAATTATTACTATTATTATTATTATTATTATTATTATTATTATTATTATTATTATTATTATTACAAGCTATTAATAATATATAATAAAAACAAATCAACAACAAAAAACTTTTATTATAAAGAAATAATTCGACTATAATAATATTGTCGAAGAGCTTTATTCAAAGCCCATTCTACATACTTCCGATATCGGGCAGCGCAGCAATGACATCCATCACCACGTGGATATTCGGGTTCCATATCCTTTTACATTTTGTTTTGTTTGATATCCCATAGGAACTCATCGATTTTAGAAAATATCCATATAGACGTATAATTGAAGACCATGTTTGGAATTATTGATGTTTGCTTATCCTTCAATATTTCATGTATATCTGGATAAAAGAATTCCAGACGTTCTTTGATAACTTTAAAATAATCATCTACAAAATAGTTAATATTAATAATAATAATAATAAATTACTATAATGTTTGATTTCGTTAATAGCTTGAACTGCGCTCGGTAAATCCATTTTAATGATAAAAATTGAAATAACAATTACTTTTATACTAATTTAAATCAATGAGAAGTTAAACACACATAACCTTTTAGCTATAAACAATAAATATTAATTTATATAGATTTGAAAATGATTAAAGAAATTTTAGTAATAATATTAGTTGTTAGTGTTTTTAAAATGGCTAACTCAATTGTTGTAACCGTTCAAGGTGAAAATTCAACAAGATGCGTATGTCCTGATACCGCCGTGTTGATGGATATTTTGTATATGATAGATAGGCCTAGATATCGAAAACTCCAGTCAAAAGATTATCTGAAAGAATGAGTAATTTAGAAATACAATTTGAACTCACATATGAGAATTTATAAAGAGCTCGGAACGCAATATATGATAATATTCTATATCTAAATCGGACCATAGGTATTATCAAAAATGAATTAAGAAAATCAATATTTAAATTGAATGAAAATCGTAAACTTGATGAAAAAATGATGAATCAAGTTCAATATAGTATAAAATTTTATTCTAATAAAGCAACTGATCAGTTCGATTGTATAATGAAAGAAGTTCAACAACCGGTTAACAGTGGCAACAAATCATCAATGTCATTTTTATTATATATTTTTACATATTTTCTTAAATAAAGACATTGCAACTTAAATGCAATATCCATGCATGATTCTGATTGGTTGAATATAGTATAAATAAGCTTACACTTCCAAATATTTTTATAAAATACCAGAAACTAAATTTTTTATAACTTTGTTGAATGAGCTGGTTGCTAATAATTGAAATGATGATATCATTAAAAACATAAAATTCATGATCAACCGTACCGAGAAAATCGTAGAAGATATCCCATTTGAACCTATTTTCAATTTGTCAACATTTGAGAGAAAGAAAAATTCATTCCAATCGATATTTAGTTATATGTTTGATGAAAATAATAAATGGATGCGAATAATAGTAGGATTAATGTACATGAAACACATGATATTAAAATCCGGATCCGAATATGAAAATTATTTCCAATGGTCTATAGAAGTAAATTACTTTATATTGTTATTAATTTATCATTATTCAGGTGATAGAAACAAAAATTGATCCGTGGGTAGAAACAACAGGTGGATGATCAGCGATTATTCAAGTTGCCGCAGAAGCCAAACGTTCAGATATTTATATCGCAAATTGTAAATTTTTATTAAAACTATTAACTGGAGCGTATGTCATATATATCTGTAATAAAGTTTATCATAAATTTTAATAAATGTATTATTCTTGGTTATTATCTGAATTATTAATAAAAACTACATTTTTAAAATTTTATTGATTATTACATGTACATGCTTCATCACCACAATATTCTATCATTATATTTTCTATAACATGGTCAACACAAGTCTTAAAATCGTTAGGCTCAACTAAAATTGGGGTTTCTTCATCATTAATAATTTCTTCATTATTAATAATTTCTTCGTCATTAATAATTTCAGTATCTTCATAATTAATAATTTCAGTATCTTCATCATTAATAATTTCTTCATCATTAATAATTTCTTCATTATTAATAATTTCTTGATAGATACCCTTGATAAATACTGATTAACCAATCATAATCGTTGTTGCATCGATGTTGCATGTATGTATTTCTATACTTATTTCTATTATTTGTATTATTATTATGTGTTACATTATTATTATTATTATTATTATTACTATTATTATTATTATTTCGTTTATTATAAAAAAACAATGACTAAATAAAATTATTACTAATAAAACTTGTTATTACTATAAACAAATCAAAAAAACAAATCAAAAACACGTTAACACTAAACATTTATTTTCTTAAAAGTTTAAATTTCGTAAAGGTTCTAACTAACTTTACTAGGCTAAATTCAGCATATCGCTGGTAATGGAAATTGCAGCAACTACAATCTAGAATAGAAGGGTATTCAGTTGCCATTTCCGTTTCCATTCTGTTGAGTTTGTTGTCCATAGCGCCTGCTTGATTAGTTCTGAAATCATTATTCGGGTTTCATTGAATATGAGGTGTGGAAACATTGATGGCTCTTGATTCTTTAAAATCTCCTTCATTTGAGGATAATAAAATATAATTCTGTCGATTATCATTGCTTCATATTCATCTAAATTTAATATAAAAAATGGAATAAATAAATAAAAATTTACCGTAATTTGAAACAGTGGTCATCGGCTTAAAATACATATTTTCAATTTTAAAAAATGAAATAAAATGAATAACCAAGTTGTTTTAATAACTCATTAGCCAACCAGATATCGACCAATCCCATGATTTTATTGTGTATGTCTGTAACAATATTTTTGTACACTAGATTTCGCAACCTTAATATGACTATTTTCCCACCAATACGTTAACACACATTGGGTTGTATTTTAAAAGCCTTAATGCAGAAAGTAATTCTGGCTCGAACATACAAAGGCATTTTGTTGACATATTGTATAGATTGATAGATTGTCCCATATCCATCGTAACCGTAATTCACTGTATTTTAATATCCTTTATTCTATACTGTAATTTATTGACATTTAAAGGTTTCTTGTATCCCATGATTCTACATTTGCCGGATTTGAAAAATATTATAGGGTATTTTCCACTCTATCAACAATTTGCTGTGGTTTAGCAGTCGGAAATGTCATTTTTGACGCGTCGAAAGTTCTTTTACAATTTACATTTGATAAAACATAATTAAACAATAAAGAAATATTAATCTATATATATGATTTTTAGAAGGAGTTCATTAAATTATATAATATAAACAAAAACCTATAATTATACAAATTAATAATGGAATTAAGAAATGATGCGGTATATCAAATCGTCGGCTTAAGTGGTTGTGGTAAACCTATGTTTGTGTGTAAATTACTGAAATCTAATTTATTTCAAACAAAATTCAACAAGATTTATTGGCATAAGGGTGCAGATGAAGAACATGGATTAACTCAAGATAATTTCTGTAAATTGAAAAACATGAAAATAGTAAATGGTTTCGATAAAAACTGGTCAAGTCGATTAAGGAAAGATGATGTCATCATTATCGATGATTTGTATCAGGAAGCTAATAAAGAAAAGGATTTTAATAATTTATTCACAAAAATCAGTCGACATGTTGGTTTTACTGTGACCTTTATTACTCAAAACCTATTTCATCAGGGTGGCGCACATCAAACAAGGATTTTAAATGTTCAATATTTAGTTATTTTCAAGAATCCTAGAGATGCAACAGTTATTGATTTTTTTGCTCGACAACCATACCCTAATAATCGTAATTTTCTTATCAATGCATTTTAAGATGCTACAAAATCACCACATTGATATATATTTCTTGATTTCACACAACAATGCAATGATGATTTACGGGTATAAACAGATATTTTCAATAAAGAAGGTGCCATGATTTATAAACAAAGTCGAAAACATTAAAATGTAAAGATGTTTATGAAATCTAGGCTTAAAAATGTTAGAAAACTTAGACAAACTATTAAAAAGAAAATAAAGACTGAAAAAGTTCCACCAAAAACTATCTAAAAAACTAATAACCGAGAATTTCTGCGCAATAAATTTAATTTCGAAAAACCCTATTAAAAGGAGTAATAAAAAAGTTGTTAAAATTGTAAACAATCATAGGAGTTTCACATATTTTAATGCATTTTTAAAGGCATCGAGTATGAAAAGAATGTCTATTTTACAATCATTTCCAAATTTTGTTGTCGATGATTTACTCAAAATTCTACTAAAAGTAGTCAGAGGTAAACTTAAAATCAGTAAATCTAAAAATCTAGTCTTGAATAAACATCGAAAACCTTTGTTATGGCTAGTAAATAATAAAAATCGTTAGCAAATGAGAAAAATCATATATAAACAACAAGGCGGTTTTATTGGCACTATATTACCATTAGCAATATAATTATTAGGTGTATTACAATAAACGATGGAGCAATCATTACCTAATGTTAAATTAAAATTTAACTCATCTTGTTGTATTAGAGAAGATTTGGACGAACCCAGAAGAAGAAGCAGGTTTCGGTGGAGTGGCAAAGTTAACGAAAAGTGTGCCAAATTCGAAAAAGGAAACGCAAAAGTGGTTGTCAGATCAGCTTGCGTACAGTTTAAACAAACCGATGCGGAAAAGATTTCCAACGAGAGCATATAAGTCATTCGGTATTAATGATTTATCGCAAATTTGATGGAGATGATACCGTATTCGAAGGTCAACAAGGGTTATAAATATATTTTAATGTATATCGATGTTTTCAGTCGTTTTGCCCGAGTTGTACCAACAAAGACAAAATCTGCAGAGGAAATATCTAAAGTAATTAATATTTTATTTAAAAATGGGCATCCTGACAATTCGCAATCTGATTTAGATATTTTTATTATTACAAGTTATTAATATTATTATTATAGGCAAGGAGTTTTACAATAATAAAGTTAAGCAAATCCTGGATCGTCTCAAAATAAATCATTACTCTGTACATTCACAATACAAAGCTGCTCATGTTGAAAGATTTAACCGGACATTGAGGGATAAATTGAAGAAATATTTTGTGCATCAAGGTAATAAAATATGGATAAATGTATTACCGAAAATACTTCTTAGTTATAATAATTCATCACATCGAGGTCTGAGTGGTTTGAGACCTATAGATATCAGCTCAAAAACACCAGTGAGTTCTAAAAAAGTTGTAAAAATTGCAAAACCAAAATATGAAGTTGGTGATTACGTTAGAATTAGTAAAATCTCTACTTCACCTTTCATCAAAAATTTCGATAGTAATTGGAGTGATGAAGTATTTCAAATTACAAAAATTAATACTAAACAGAGTCCTGTAATGTATGTTATTAAAGACAGTGACAACAATATAATACAGGGGAAATTCTATGAACAGGAATTACAAGTTATTTCCAAACCTACAGTGTTCAGAATTAACAAAATATTGAAAACTAAAACGGTGGGTAAGGATAAACAATACTATGTCAAATGGCATGGATATCAAAAACTCTCATGGATATCATCAAAAGATCTAGTAAAGTGAGTTTCTATACTATTTTACTGAGCAATAGTTGCCCACTAATCCATCCGAAAAATCAAGCAAGTAAATTTATAGTTGATCTACAAAATCCTGTTTATATCCATGAAAATTGGGAAGTTGCTTTGCAAGACATTACATTTGTGTACAATACATTCCCATTTTATAGTCATTGTAAAATCAATTACAAGAAGCGTGTTCCCAAAACATGTAGTGGTATTTTCTCAATCAATAATTTTGAACGATATTGTCATATTCTGAATCAAATTTTAGATGAAAATAGTGTCATGTTTTTCAAAGATGGATTGAATGTTAGTTGTGATTTTAGTCCATTTACAATAAAATTTACGTTTCAAAACTTTTATTGACATCGGCCCTGTGAATGAACACATCAAAATATCTGTATCATATATTAATGAGGTGGAAGATACATTTACATTTACTAATGATTTATATATTGAACCACTTGAAGAGTTACATAAATATATTTCATTCAATTGTTTACATATATTTAAAACTATTGAAATTGTTAAAGATGGATTTTGTAAATTCAGTCTGATTAATAACATTTGTGAAGTTTCATTTGATAAAAATTTGGCTAATACATTTGGATTAGATAAGCAAACATATCGGGCAAGTGCTTTTGGTGTACGCAAACCAAAAATAATAAAACGTCATAGACAAATGTTCATATATACTAATATCATCAATCCTATAATTTTTGGTGATTCTTTGGTTCTTCTATTAAAATCTGTTTGGGTTGATAAACATGACCAGGATGAAGTTGTCAATATAAATATCGATAATCCCATGTACTTACCGGTATCAACAACATGTATAAACAATATAGAAATAAATAGTCGTGATGATAGCGGTAAATTTATTGAATTTAGTAAAAATACAAAAAACTCATTTGACATTACATTTTTGTAAATTAGATGGCCGATAACGATATTATTAGTATGTATAGTTGTGGCCAAAGTTGTGGCGAACTACCATATTTTATTGGTAAAGAGTATGGATCAGGATGGTTGAGAACTATCGGTAGATTTGCACTTCCTATTCTTAAACGCATTGGTAGTTTTGGTATGAAAACTGCTAAAGATGTGATAATGAATGAGCAGAAAATATTACCATCGATGAAATCAAATGCATTATCCGAGTTATGGAAAGTTCTACCGAGTGTTGAAGATATATTTCAAAAACAGACACCGGCACCGGCACCGGCACTAGCTCAAAAACGTAAAAGACATCATAAACATCATATAAACAAACGAATGAAAGGACATGGAACTATATTTCAAAAATGATTTGTAGTAAATCTGAATTGTGTTTATTTGATAGACCATCTCCCCAGACAGTAATTGAAATGGGGGCCTTTGAAGATGTATTCCCGATGAATTCTATTATGGATAGTAGGACAGATATTGAATTTTATATTAATGGTTCCCAAACTGAATATCTAGATTTGAACGAAACATTGTTAACTGTTCAGATAAAGATAGAAAACCGTTGGGTGAACCTAGTGATGTTATACCAAATAATTTCTTGTTTCATACACTTTTTAAAGATGCAGTTCTCGTATTTAATAATATCAAGATTGAGGGTGGTAACAGTACATATATTCACAAAGCTCTAATAGAAACTATTATAAATTACAATAGCGATACTAAAAATACATGTTTAACTCCTATGGGTTATGGTATTGATGACGATAGGAAAAAGGGGATTAAGGGTTCAAAATCATTTACCATGTGCTCATCATTGCAACTCGATTTTATCGATCAATCGAAATATTTACTCCCAGGTGTTAATGTACACATTAGATTAAAAAGATCTGAGTTGGCATTATCACTAACAAGTGCTACCACAGCACTAATTCTTCAATTAGTTGATGCAAAATTATTGGTGAGAAGAGTTCGTGTTGAGCCTTCTGTATTAGCCGGTCATCAACTGGGGCTTAATTCTAAGCATGCAATATGTCCATTGAAAACAAAGGAAATTGTTCAATTCGCCATTGCTAAAGGTGCAGTTTCTTTCCATAAGGAACAAAAATTTGGAGATAGAAGAATGCCCAACTTTATATTGGTAACATTTCAAAGTAAATCTCAATATAATGGATCATACTTAACATCGAGCTCAATTTTCAAAAGTTTTGGAGTAACCTCGTTAACTTTATAGAAAAATAGTGATTATAGAGAAGCATATACTCAAGATTTCGATGATGATAATTATTGTGCTACATATATGCAGAGTATAGTGAGAAATATGGGTTATTTGGATAAAAACCTTAATTGTGGAAAACTCTTGATGATTTTAAAAACAAATATTCATTCTTTACATTTGTTTTGGTACCCGATTTTGATTTAAATCACAGTCAATTACCTCAAAATGGAATTTTACGATTAGATATAAAGTTTGCTAAAGCTACAACTGAACTGGTGCATGTTGTAATATATGGAGTATTTGAAAATGAGGTTCAAATAACTGCAAACAGAACAGTGTTGGTTTGAACGAACATTACTGGTTCGAACGAACATTGTTGGTTTTAATTGTATAAATGTATAGATAATTTATGATAATTTGTCATGGAGTAAGTTTTTCACACATTATTAATATTATTGATGTAGTTCTGTTCAGGACTATCGAATTGGAAAACAAATACTAGGATATGAATTTTTAGGGGTATTTCCTCTTGATAAAATTCCATATTTAGGTAATAATCAAGCCATAATCGTCAATACTCAATCTTCTGATCTCGATGGAGAACATTGGTTGGCAATATATATGAAACCTAGCAAGATATTTGTATTTGATTCTATGGGTTTCTATTATCCGGCTTTAATGGTTTCAAAACTGCAAACAATGGGTAAACCTATTGTGTATAATAAAACTATGTTTCAAAAACCATGGACCTTAACGCGTGGTCAACATTGTTTAGCTTGGTTATTTTCCAAGCAATTTGATGTTTAATAAATGTATTAATGTTTTATTATTATTATTATTATTATTATTATTATTATTATTATTATTATTATTATTATTATTATTATTATTATTATGTGTTTAATTAATATTTAATTAATGTTATCAAAGCCAGTGCATGATAAGTGCGTGATTAGTAACATGCATACACACTCAGGACTGCATGTAATGTACAAAGAAAATACATACATACTTTTGTTTGTATGTGATTTACAAAGAACACATACATCAAATCTCTTACATACCTGAATCTGATTGGCTAAATCCTGATTCTCTTTATAAACATTGACAATTTTGTTACAATTAATCCAAAATTTCAAAATGACAGGTGGGAATAATATTTTAAGAAGTCTTCTGACTTCCGAAACCGGTAAAGATTTTTAATTTTCTTTTTCTTTTATTATTTTAGACTGGTTTTCTATAACAACAATGCAGAATCAGAACGTCGGAGTTAATGAATTTGAAAGAGGTAAATTTTTAATTAATTTTGGCTTATTTAGGTTTATTTTAGAAAATGAAGTTATCGTTATCGATGATAGCGAAGATGATATTATTACCAATGATGGTATATTTTAATTATATAATTTCTTTATAATAAAATACATTTTAGTAGATTTGGATCATGCGATACCTTCATTTCTGTGGATGATAATTTTTCGGGGAATAATGCCCACGTTTCTGTGGATGATGATTATTCGGGGAAGAATGCCCACATTGACGTGGATGATGATGATAAATGTTAGGTTTTTATTATTTTTATAATATATTATTATTTTAACATTTATTATTTTAATATTATTAACATTTATTATTATTTAATCCATTTGAATTAAATAAAAACAAATATTAATAATTTATTTAAATTTTTTATTGAAAACTTATTGAAAACTTATTAAAAAATTTATATTGATTGAAAATTTTATTTAAATTTATAATTGAAAACCTAAATTTGTGATATATTTGTTATATTTATTGAAATTTGTGATAATGTTAGAATTAATGAAATATTTATTTAAACTTGTGATATATTTGTTATTGAAAACCTATATTTATGATATTTTTGTTATATTTATTGAAATTTGTGATAATGTTATAATTAATGAAATATTTATTTAAACTTGTGATATATTTGTTATTGAAAACCTATATTTATGATATATTTGTTATATTTATTGAAATTTGTGATAATGTTAGAATTAATAAAATATTTAAACTTGTGATATATTTGTTATTGAAAACCTATATTTATGATATTGAAAACCTAATAATTGTTTGAAAAATTATATTGATGGAAAATATTATATTTATGATAATTTTTGAAAACCTAATAATTATAATATGTATTGAAAAAATTATTGAAAAATTATATTTATCGATATTTAAAATATATATTTTATCAGGCCAATTATATCAGAAATATTGCATCGCTTCAATATATCATTCGGTAAAACGTCATGGTGAAATGAATCGATACTACGGTCATAAATTCTTTGGCATCAATTTTTTCATATGCCCCAAATGCAAGACTGCTCAAGATATAAAATATTTAGAGTTTTATAAGGGCAATCTACCCACTTAAATCAATTTACTTTAAATAAAAAATCTCTTTTTCGAAAAATAAATAAACGAAATAATAATAATAACAGCAATAATAATAATAATAATGAACGAAATAATACATCGAGACATAATAATAATAATAATGAACGAAATAATGCATCGAGACATAATAATAAACGAAATAATACATCGAGACACAATAATATTCAGTGTGTTCCCTCTAAAATTAAAAGGGTTGAAATCATCATTAGCGATGATGATGATAATAATAATCAGATAGGTGTTCAATTAATGTTGATAATGAACCTGAAATAAGGTTAGATTTAAATGGAACCCATAAAAGTATTAGATTCGATGTTGAACACGAAAATCTAATTAAAATCTCCCTAACAAATAAAATAATTAATAAATTAAAATCTGAAATAAACAAAATGGGGTCAGTTGAAATACAATTCACCATTCTTATACAATTCGAAAAAGATGGTGAAATTAAAGATAACTTTTTTAGTAATAAGGCAGAACTTTTTTCTAATAATTTTCTGCTTGATGGGATTACTAAATTTAATAATAAAATCGAACGTTTCACATATTTATGGGGTGGATGGCGGGTTGTTAAAATTAAAGAAATTGATTTTAGATTAACTAAATATTATCCCATAAATAGACTAGCTGGCCATATTTATATCCCCGCACCAAGATCTTTATCTGGCAAAAAAGCTATATTAGCCCTTTTAAAAAGTAGTGTAGTTCGCACCCATAGAAACAGAGTTACTTCTTTCGAGAATTATTTGGACGAATTGAATTTTGATTCCATTGACGATTGTCCTATAAGACTATGTAATATTCCCAAGTTCGAGAGAAAGAACAAGGACTTAAACCTTGCTATAAATGTTTTGACGTATAACGTAAAACCGTCTAAAATTCCTCAAAATGATGATATAAATTATATCCGCCATCATCCGCATTTAGATATAATTCACCGCTCCAAGGTTACTGACGGTACACCTATTTATTTACTTCTTTTGGAGGACGGCGGTAATTATCACTATACTGCTGTTTTTGATTTGGATAAATTAATGAATTGCCATGCGACTACATCTTGCAATGTCCAAATCTCTGTTCATTGGTGTCCCCATTGTCTTAACGGCTTTAGATTAAAACCGGCATTTGACACCCATGTTTCCTTGTGCATTAAAAATCAAACAGGCACTACCCTTTATGCGTTGCCTAAAAATAAATATTTAAAATTTTCTAATTATGCAAAAACTATTACCCGCCATTCGTAATTTATGAGGATTTTGAATCAATTTTACCACTGGATATAAGGCATCATCAAATACACATTCCGATAGCAGCAGGTCTACTATTAATGAATAACTATACTAATACAAAACAATATTATAATTTTATTGGCGATGATTGCGTTTTGGCGTTTTTGAAAAAGATTGATCAAATCGCTCTTTCGATTGTCTTGCCATATTACGAGGTTCATTGTCAAAAAACTATAAAACCACTTTCTTTCAATGAGGAACTGGAGTTCAAGGAATGTCGCACTTGTTATTTGTGTAAAAGGTTTATTAGGGATAAAGTTAAGGATCATTGTCATTTCTCAGGTAGGTATTTAGGGGCTGCTTGTAGGGAGTGTAATGTTTCTCGACGAATCCAGAAACAATTACCTGTGGTTTTTCACAATTTGAAGGGATATGATCATATTTTAAAGTATGGTATAAATAATATTTCTTCTTGGGAATTAAATATTATTCCGACTACTTCTGAAATGTTTATTTCCCTCATCGCGTACATTAATAAATTGCCTGTTCGTTTTATAGACAGCATGCAATTTGTTAATTCATCTTTATCAAAAGCGGTTAAGACACTTACTGATTTGCCTTTAACTGATTCTGTTTTTGATGGCGCAATTGTTAGAGCCAAGGCTATTTTCCCTTATGACTTTGCGATATCTCTTGAGGTTCTTGAATCGACGACTAAATTGCCTCCTATTTGGGTTTTGTATCTGTTGATGAATATGCTACAGCCCAACAAATTTGGACACAGCAAAATTGCGAGACAATGTTAGATTACATGTTAACCTACTTAAAATTAGACGTATTCCTCCTTGCAGATTATTTTCAGCAATTTTGCGCAAAAGCAATTGCTTGTAATACTCTAGAACCTCTTAAATTTTATGGAATTCCTTGTATTTCATGGGCGTCAGCTCTCATGACATTACAGGAACCTATAGAACTTTTGCAGGACATGGAAATGTTTAATTTCTACGAAGGAGGAATACGAGGTGGGTTAATATTTGTTAACAAGCATTATGACGCAAGTTCTAAGGATACAGAACTCTTGTATTTAGATATAAATAATTTGTATTGTTGGGCTATTTAGCCAATATCTTCCGTATGCAGATTTTATTTGGGTGTATGATGGTTTGGATGATGTATTGAATGAGTGCATGAATGTTGAGGATATTAAAACCCTTCCATATGGTTATACAATGTAGGTTAATATCGAGATTCCTTACTGTGTGCATGATTTTTTGAATGATTTTTCGATTAGTCCAGAAAATATGTGTCCACCGAATTCTAAAGTTGAGAAGTTGATTTTCACGCATTCGCCTAAGAAGAACCATGTTCTTCATTAGCGGCTTCTCAAGCTTTATCTTTCTCTCGGTGTGAAGGTTGTTAAAGTTCATCGTGCAATTAAATTTAAGCAAGCACCAATATTTTATCCATACATTAACAAAAACACAAAATTAAGAACTCAAAGTACTAGCGAGCTATATAGGGACTTGTTTAAATTTTATAATAATAGTTTTTATGGAACGTCTATCAAAAACCTTAAAAAACGGATCAGTTTGAGGCTGTGCAATTTTGATGAAAAGATGATTGTATATGCCTCAAAACCGACTTTCAGAAAATCAATCGTAATTGATGATAATCTGATTGCTGCTCATCTGAATAAGGATTCGATATGTTTAGACAGGCCTAGTTACATCGGACAATCAGTTCTAGATCTGTCTAAACTTAGAATGTACGACCTACTATATAAGGAATTAACAAAATACTGTAATGAATTTAATTGCGAAATAAATATCGTTGCCGGGGATAAGATTTCATTTTTCCTTGAGGTTAAGCACTGTAGGCTAGACACTCTTTTAGCCGGCAATAATAAGAGACAACCTTTTAGATACCTCAAATTACGACCCGGCACATTCCTTATACTCAAGAAAACTTGACTCTGTAATAGGAAAATTTAAAGATGAGAGTAAGAGTCTTGGGTATAAAGAGTGAGTTTTCTTAAGACCCAAGTGCTATAGTCTTTTAAGTACTAAAGATACAATGAGGGCTAAGGGGGTGAAGTTGTTGGTGACAGAGGTTGAGCACCAGTCATATTTAGATTGTTTTAATAATGACACAATATTCACGGTGCCTCAAACTAAATAGGGACGCGGAACCACCAATTGTTTACATTTAAGAACAATAAAATTGCGCTTACCAATAAAGACGATAAGCGTAATTGGGTGGATAGAAATTCCAGTCTCGCATTTGGCCATTGTTTAGGAATCGATGCCATTGGTGATGACCAAGTATCGCACAGCCCCAGCTATCAAAGTACTCACAGCCCAACCTATGACAGCTCCTACAGTGGTTTCAGTCGAGACATTGGCGATTTAATTTTGTCAGAGTGATTTATTTATGTGAATATATTTTTAGCTATTTATTTATTTATTTTATGGTTGTTATTTTTTTATTAATGAGATTTTTATTATTAAAATAGCACATATAAAACTTTTCTCATATTTTGAGCCATAACATGAAAATCATATTTATTCAAATATATTGTATATCGATTTTATTATTATATTGTACAAAATTTTTCTATTGAAATAATTTTATAACTTTTATATACTTTGTTGAAAATTTATATAAAATAATAAAAACTTGTAATAATACTAATAATAATAATAATAATAATAGAATAAAAAATTTTAAAAAACATTAAAACACTACTTATCAAAATAAGTAGTAAATTTAAATTTTAAAATGTTTCAAAATACTTTGATCTTGAGAAAATTTTAAAATGACCTTGAAAATTTTGAATGACCTTGAACTACTTTTAAATGACTTTGAAGATATATGATGACTCATCCAATGACCTTGACCTTCTTTTGAATTACCTTGAAAGTAGGGTGACTCATCGAATGACCATGACCTACTGTTAACTGACCTTGAAAATATATGATGACTTATCCAATGACCTTGAAAAAATTGAATGACAAAGATCTACGTTTAAATGACTTTGAAAAAATATGATGAGTCGTCCAATGACCTTGAGAAAATTTAAATGACCTTGAAAGTTAAAATGACTCATCGAATGACCTTGAAAAATTCTAAATGACCTTGAATGAGTCATTGTCTTTGTTTAAATTACCTTGAAAATATGATGAGTCATCCAATGTCCCTGAATGAGTAATGCTCTTTGTTTAAATGACCTTGAATGAGTCATTGTCTTTGTCTTAAAATTTTTTTGTACTTTTAGACTTAGAAAAAAATTTTACCTGGGGAGGTATGTGGTCCAGCGGTGACATAACCATCTACTATAATATATAATTTTAAAAATCCATTAATAAAATATTTTTAGCTGATTCATGAAATTATTAGTGCCACAAATTAAAAATTACAACCTAAACGTAATTTCATATATTTCTTTTTTAAAAAGGATTAAATTAATTTATTCTCCTCGTGGATAAATTTATTTAAATTTAAACATATTTGTTTATTTTTGCATATTTATTTTTTTAATTAAATTTATTTTCTATTGAAAAATTATTCATCACAGACGTAACCCGGTTTTCCCTAGACTTAACTGAAAAATACACTGACACTCTGAATTTTAGTTTTGGAACGTTTTTGGTGTACATTCTAGAGATGATAATTGTAAGTAAAAGTTAAACTCGAATCAACTCTTTAAGAAATGAGTTTGAAAATTTTGGCATTTTAAATAAATCAGATAAAATAAAGAATGTTTTCTGGTTCTTACACTTTCTCATTTGCACGTTAATTACACTACGCAAGAACAATATTATCAAAATTTTATAACATTTATTAAAAAGTTAAATTTAGGTCCATTGATATCTAATTAAATCTTTTAGAAATTAATATTTCTTATTTTTAATGTTGAAATTTATGAATGATTTTTTTAAATTTTTTTTTACCTTTATCTTTATTTCTTTTAAAATTATTAAACAAAATATTATCTAAAAGATATTTAGATAAAAGAAATTAAAATTAAAAATCATTCAATTGTGAAAAAGATAAAACTTTTATTGATCATCAAATATGTTGTGTTGCTAAAAGTTGTTTATGTTTATTGGGAGGAAAGGGTGGTGGATAGGGGGTTGCGTAGTTGGCACACATTACTGCTAGCTGATCTCAAACAACCCACTGTTTCGACAATCTTGTCGTGTGTTTAAATGTCATTTAGCCAGGCTTTTAACATATCATATAACATTTATGTAAATTTTACATTTACTTTTAATAATTTTAAGAATCATTTATGTTACTAATTATTAAAATCTTTAATTTTATATAAATTGTTTTAATTTATTAAAATAACTACGAAAACTATTGAAGCAAATAAGCTTACATAGTCGCAATAATTGTCATTTGTTTGTTGGATATTTCTTGAATTTATGAGATTTCATAAATAATGAATAATAGTTTTATGATTGTCAGAAAATCACTAAACTGAATTAATTATTGTTTAAAATAGAGCTTATTGATAAAAATTTTTACCATAATTTTTGGATTAAATTTAGATGAAAGATAATATTATATTCAGAGTTCACTGCCAAATTCTTGTAGATAATTTTTTAAAAAATTATTTTAAAGATATTTTAATTTTATAATCTCTAATATGGGAGCTTCGCTTAAAATTTAATCTCTTTTTGGGTAATTTTTAAAACAGAATAATTTTTTATAATTTTAAAATTTTATTAAAAAAATGAATGATTTTCAATTAAATATTACATATTCTTAAGTTTAATTTAAATATATAATCAAAAAATATATTAAAAGAAATCGCCATTCAAACACTTGTTTTACGAGATATTCAATGTTATCATCAAGTAGAAAAACCATACAAAATGATATAAATTAATTAATATATTTTAAACAAATTATTATTTTTTATTTTAAAAATTTTATATTAATTTTAAAATTTATACAAATAAAATAAATTTGTTACTATAATAAAAATCTCAAATTAATATTTAAATTTAAAATCATTTTACTTAAAATAATGAAAATAATATTAAAAATTTTAAATTATTTTTAAAAGCAACATTTATTGCAATTTTATATAATCAAACTATTTAAAACATTCAAAACATATTTTACTAAAGGGATTTTTATTGTTGAAATTTTAAATTAATGTAATTTAGATCAGAATTCCTTAAAGTGAAGGTGCGCGGTTTACTGTTTACTGTTCTGTTGAACAGTCAAAAATTGGTTTTTAATTTTTTATTTAAATGGTTAAATTATTTGAATAATTACTCTTATTTTACCATTGAAACAAAATAGGCCATTTTTGTTAGCGTTCGTCCTTTAAGTAAGTGGTTCGGGATCTTCTAAAAAACTTTAGCTTCGGTACGTAGAGTGTAAATATTTATTTTTAGAAATATTTACAATTATTAATCCGAAAACGTATTCGTCAAAACCTTATTTGATTGCATGAATTTCAAACAGAAAGTCCTATTTGTAAAGGTCACATATGAAATAAAATGAAATAGATATGTTCTTTTCAGTTCTAACTGTTTGAACACGGTGGTTCCCAGTGTCATAAATTCTTTGTCATATATATATTTATAGAACAAAGACTTTATATATAAAAGTAAATGTTTAGGTGGAGGGAAAACCTATAAATGTTACGCCGTGAATGACCATACAAAAAAATATTCGAAATTAACATGCTTAAATGCATTAATATTTTGTTTAAATACTTCTAATAAATGATAACTTGTCATCAAGTTTTCATAATGTTAAACTAAATAAAGTTAAGCAGAAAAAATCCTATAAAAATATACATTTAATGAATAACAGAAAATTCCGATTCAACATATATTAAACTACAATATATTTCGGAAGATTCCCTGTCATCATCAGGTAGAATTAAAATTTAAACTGTATCGATTTAAATTTATTTTTTTCAAACAAACTAATTTATTCAGCTTTTATTTTAAAAATATTTTCTGTTAAAAAATAATAAATTCTGTAACTCAAAAATATTTTACATTTGTTTTCATCATATGGCACAAAATTGTGTTCATTAAAATATTAATCAATTCTTTCAGTCGACAGTTATCCAAAACTTGAGAACAGATATGGCAGGTAGTCATTCCAATGCATGTGACATTGCACACATGACATATATATTTACAACCAAGATCCGAACACTAATTTATGAAATTCATTTTATATATGTATGAATTAGAAATACATGATAAATACAAGGTTTTGAAAATAAAATTAAAAAGCATAAATAAATTTTAGTTACGATTGCGGCCTTATACATAAAAATAGTTTTATTTAAAACAAAGATTGTATTATTTTAAATATTTTTCGAGAATGTCTTGTTTTGCTTTTACTAAAGTTTTTAATAAAGATAAACTATCTACATCCCATAAAAGTATACGCACAATTTGTGCTTCAAAAAACCCTTTCAATAAAATATTTTTATCTTAAAAATTAAATTCCTATTCAACAATGTTTTACAGAAAAAATATTTAAAATTTAGGTAACGTTATTTTGAAACTAGGAATTACTGTATATGCTTTTCTTTTTAGTTAAATTATTTGAGATTTTGATAAATAAAAGTGGAAGATTTGTATATAAACATAAAAACAATGCTTACATATGTTGACCATATTGTTTACATTGATAAAATTCATGAATTTTGAAAAATTAATATCGAAGACTTTATGATTCAACGGATAACTCAAAAGTTAATTGTAGCAATTGCAGCTTTATTTGCAATCATTCTCGAAACCTGGTCAAACAACCCATCAATTCATTAATTCTTGTCATCTCCTTCCAGATTAGTAAAAGCGGACTTGATAAATTCTTGAAGAGTCTTTGAAGATCTTATTCAATCTTAAACTCATCTTCTCGATTTATCGCCTTCAAGCGTACCTCAACCGTTTCTACAACGCTTAACAAGGCTTCCAAGTCTCTTAAATCATAAATTAGTCGGAAATTAACAAATTCCAATTAATTAAAATTTCTAAATTATTTTTGGTGAAAGTATTTTTAACATTGATTTTAGGATCTTAAGATTCTAATATTAATTTATATTAAACGATTCTTTTGTGATAGTTACTGCAGTTTTTTCATAAAGTTTTAAAATAAAATATATTTTATTTTACGGACTTTATTAAATATTAGACTATAATGACAGTGCTCTAGAACTCGAGTAGAGAGATGACGAGACGTCTCCAATATATGCAGTCTTACAGCATACAGTTAGTCTGTCGAAATATATCGTAAAATAATATATTCATGATTAGTTCGCTTTGTTACCCAATAATACTTTCCTGTTGTGAATTGTTAGAAATTCTCAAAACGTTCACATTTTTTCTAATTAATACGTCTTGAGTGCTCGTCTGTCTAAGAGATGGTGCCACCTTAATTTTAAATATAGATAGGGCGGCGCAAAGCCGTAAGCATATTAAGCATCGCATTTGGGCACATACTAGGATTGAGCGCCAACGTTGAGACGAATTTTAAAAATTATTAGTCGGACTTGCCTTAATTTCAATTGAAAATGACGTTTGTGACGACATCGAAAACAACAAAATAATTAACGATTTTGCGGCAGCAAATGTACGTAGAGTGAAGATTTAAGGAATATAGCCTATATATAAAAAAATGTATAGAACACTTAGAAATAAAATTTTACATTTGCTTGATTTTTTGTTTAACTTTACATATACTAAATTTTTATTACCTTTATTTTCACTTAGGATGAAATTATATTACGATTAATATTATAAATATAATTGTTATTAATAATTACTTGATTTAAAATTATATAATACATTTATTGTTAGTTGTTACGAAAGGTCGCATATTTTAAGTTTGCATAGGGACGTCAAAGCAGTTTGCGCGCCCCTGGTTTTGGAACTTTTCTAGTAAATATAAGGAATATTTTACATTATATTTATGTTTGTTTGTTTTTCTGACATTATTTTATTTACTAGCAATGGGCAATAATGGTAATGTGTGCCCATAAAAACATCTTTGTTATAATTTTGTGAAATATTTGTCCTTAACTGTGAACTTTTAATTAACTCCATTTTGATGTTATTAAAACATTAATTGTCCATTTCCCTTTCAGTGGAAAACAAGCATTATTTATGGGAAATTTCAATGCATTATGATAATTAAAGTTCTAACTCAAGTTTATTAGAAAATGTAGTTTCCTTTAAAATTCTACTAGAAATTAAATTTCGTAAAAATAATTAAATTTTCAACAGACTTTCTGCACTTCACATAAATAATTTGTTTAAATATGTCTGTTTAAATATATTTGTTAAAATATTCCTAAATCATTTAGTGATAAAAAGAAATAATTATGTAAAATTGAAGTAAATTTTTGATTATTGGAAAATTTTTGGAAAATTTATCTACAATTTCTTTTATATTTATCTGAATTTTAACACATTGACCTCCGTGTGAATCACATGTGATTCACATCTTATTTGTCTATCTAGTCACTTTGACTATGTCAGTTTTACGGAGATTTTGTTTAAAATAATGGTTCACACTTGAGAGAAATGGGAATGTTTCACATTGACGGAAACTAATAAAAACGTATAATGAAAATAAACCTTCGACTATTTATTCCAGGCTTAGTTTATAAAACAGTATTAACTGAAAGGTTTGAAAGAAATAGTGTAAACAGTCTTCTTTTTAAAAAAGTTAATTATTTATTTATTTTAACTTTAATTATACATATAAAATATTGAACTAAACATAGGATTATACTACTAAGTGATATACTATGAGCTCCTTGAATCATTACTCCCTCAGCTTGAGGGCCTCATGGTCAAGTTCAGTACTTACTAAGTCAAGGTCATTTTATGAAATTAATGTTTTGAATTTTTGTTTTAATGATCGGATTTTGGACAGACAGTATTAATTTTATGTTAATTTTTGATAAAAACGATTTTGGGGTCAAAAATCACGAAATATTGATCAACAGTGCTTCTACTCTGCCTAGATGGATTGATAGTTATTTGAGTGAGGTCTGTTTTTGAATAAACAAAGTCAGTTTTAGTGTCAAATATTAAAGAAAAGTATTATTTAAGAGTCATTATTTTCATAAAAAAGGGTCAGGATGCGTCTAAAAAATGAATCTAATTGGTTTGGTTGGGATGGAAAGGGGAATGGTGGATTGATGAAATTTAACTGGGTCATGATGTTTTTAAAAAGAAATGTGTGTAGGACAAAAAGGGATAGTAAACATTTAATGGGTTTTACTGGGTTCAAAATTCAAGTAGTCCAATGTAAATTTCTAATTGATATCAGGTGGTTATAATGTGGGTAAATGGGTACACGATGGGTACCAGGTAGGCAAAGGGAGATATTTGGCGGTGAATATTATCAGTTGGAATCTAATGGTACTTCATGTATGGTTAAAGACATTGTAGCTGGAACTAGTTGGTACATAAGGGTTTCATTAGGGTAAATTAGGGTTTGGATGGGTAAGTTTGGGTGGAACACTATGAGTTGTGGTTTAATGGGTTACTTCAAATGGAGTTAAAGGCAATTTAGCGTGTGCATGGCTTTGAATTACTTTATTGGACAAGTTATCAATGTCACACATCCTACAAAGTTGACACACATATATTACAGAGTAACATTCATATATATGATGTACTGACATATGTACACATGAACCAATTATTGTTATTGCATTTCAATTGCGTATGAGTAATAAATGACATCAAGCAGATTTTTATGAATCAAAAAATATTTAATCATGAATTTGCTAAATGATTCAATAATGATATCATATCTAATTGTCATCTTACATATTTTATATCAGAACACTAAAATCATGAGTTTAAAGGGTGTTTTATTCAAAACTTGTCGCATAGTAGCATTCATGAAATAGTTTTTTAAAAATGTGATGTCTTATGATGTTTAAGGCCAAACTCCGCCATAAGGGCCACCAAAGTACATTTACCATTCTTACTCATTGTTAGTCATGAAATACCTTTGTTATGTGTGTTTGATATGAAAATGTGGGTATATTTGAGTATTTCATTTGGATATATCCGTCATTGAAAATTGTTTAGAATTACATACATATAAGTAATTATTAATTGGATTTTAATTTATACCTATTTAGGTTATATTCTCGGAAAGTGGATACTGGTGATAATGAAAATGAAATATTTATTAATGGTGTTACAATAAATGATAGAAATATTAGTGAGGGTAAATACTGAAGATGGGTATGACATCAGAAATAATGAAAATGAATTTACTGGTGTCGTAATAAAATGACGGAAATGATAGATTTGACAATAGAAATGACGAATCTAAATCCAGAAAAACAATGAAAATGATGGGAATGAAATGAAATTTATCGAAATCTTAATAAAATATTGGAAAAGACCGATTCATCAATAGAAATGAGGAAATTAAATCCAGAAAACAATGAGGATAAAAATGAAAGAAGTGGGCTACTGGAATCGATGGGGTTGTAAAAACTATGAAAAAATGTATGACAGTGGAAAATGCAAATGTAATGAAAATGATGATAAAGTAGAAAATAAAATAGAAAAAATACTGATTTGCAGAATTAATAAATATTGTTCTGTTACTAAAAAGTTTGATTTTTGATAATAAAATGTAAGAATTTTTCTCAACATCAAATGATTACATACATCAAACAATTAGATTTGATTAAAGGGTATGAAATTATCACTCAAGGTACTCACATATAAAATTATCAAATTAAAGAAAGCGGAAGAAAATATTTAAAAAATTAAAACAAATTATGAGTGAAATCTAATGAAAAATTATTACTTAAAAGTAAATTATCTGAAATATTATATTAATTTTCACTCATTGTTTGAATACATAGTTGAAAATAATGTAATGTAAGTTAATGATCAGATATTAAATAGAATTAGTAAATATTAAGAACAACACATTTATTTTTTAGGAATGTATTACACTAAAGTTGCATCCTTTGTAAATGCAAATTTTTAAGTAAAATTGATTTGCCTTTTACTTTGAGCAATACTAGTGAAATGACGTTTTATTTTTTCGAATAGTGTCAATCATAGTATTTTTTGTAAGTAACATTTGACCTAGTTAATACTGTTGGGGTTTTGTCGGTGAATATGAATAGGAATTATTATCAATCTGACTCCAAGCGTGCTTATAAACAACAGTAATGAACCTCAAACGATATAAACTTTATTGATTAATACACTTTATCTCCACTTTAAAATGACACAACGAATTATCTATCAATCTCAATTTGGTGCTTATTACGACCCTTCGGGAAGAATAGCACCTTTCGGATCAATTGGATTTCACAATCCCTTAACTACTGTGGTGGGTTTCTGAGATCGGTAACTCTGATTTAGTTGCTTTCCTTTGACCTTGCTTAATTTCTTTTTTGTCTTTTGCAATTTTGTCTTATTTTTTTGTGTTGTCTATTTCAATTGCGCTTCCTTTTTATACTCCATCATCCAATAACACTTACTGATGTCGAATAGAATGTCTGATATATTTTAACGCTAATTCCTTTTGGGCCTCTATAACCACTGACAGCTGTCCAGATAAATCATTTTTTAGAGGTGCCCTTTCCCGGATTTACAAACAATATTTCTTCCCTTATCTTGAAAGAGCTTTCGAAATAACGTGCAAATTTTCCTTTTGTTTTTGTTTTCTTAAATTTGCACTTGTTAATTATAAATGACCTTCTTTTATTTAATTGTCTGTTTTTATTGATTTTCTCTTATTTCTTTCTCGTTATTCGACATTTCTTTTTCATTCCCTTTTTATTAAGCTCCAGAACCGCATCTTAATCACTTATCCTTGTTTCCCCCAATCATTTTACATGTTTATTAATTATTTTACTCTATTATTTTTGTATCCTCAACAATACGAAGTGAAAAACTTGTCAACTGTTACATTTCTCCCTTCAAGTTATTGACACAAATCTAAAACCATTCGCCTTCCTTGATTTCTTGCAGGTGCTTCACCAACTACTTTTCCATAAATAACTATTTTTCTATCACACAGCACCCAAAATTTATTCTCATATTTAGCCAGCTTTTTCGGCATGTATTTTCGAAATGTGCATTTTCCGTGGTATGGAACTAATTGCTCGACGATTCTTACATTTTCTCATGGATTATAAAGATGTGATAGTATTTCAACCCATTTAATTCAAAGTTCTCGAATTTGGACTAATTTGTCAGCATTTCTTGTCTCAGCTCATGTTCTACTATCATCAAATCGAGTGTCTCTCGATATAATTTGGAATCGTTTTATTGACATAGTAGCCCTGAATATATGTCTAACATTTGTTAAGTGACATAAATGTTCCAAAGCCTCATTATTCGATTTATATACACCAGTTAACAAGGACAGTGTTCTTCATAATAGCCGTTTTTTTTTACTTGTTTGAACTTTTATCCTGCTACCAAATATTCACCGTTTTATACTTTATTATAATTATAATTATTAATATTATTATTATTATTGTTATTATTATTATTATTATTATTATTATTATTATTATTATTATTATTATTATTATTATTATTATTATTATTATTATTATTATTATTATTATTATTATTATTATTTATATTCTTATTATTATAAGTAACTTATTTATTACCATCATTACTATCAAAAATACATATTGACGTTACCATTAACTTGGTAAAGATTTTTTTATTTAGAAAACCCTAAATACTATACAATATCTTTTTGGAACGTATAAAATTTTATTTCCTTATTTTACCATTCTTTCTTTATCATTCTTATTTTTGGAGTAGGTTCATTTTTTGTTATGGTTCAGCCTTGTTTCTAATGGTCATTTCTTGATTCTTAGACGTTTTCATTTAGTTTTTGAATATAGGTCTAAGGCGGTTTAATTTTTGTAAAGTTATTCTATTAAGTCATTTTATATGGAATCAAGTATAAGTAAAATGTAAATAAATTTAGACATTGTTTACGGATGTTATATTTGTCTAACATGCGATGAAATTACAGCAGATAACTGCAGATACGCTTTAGTTTTTTTTATTTTTTTCAAAATAAAATAAATAAGTGTTTATTTTGTTTGATTACTGGTAAAACGAATTTTATGAAAAAAAGATTTATGTTTAAATTAGTGAAAATTGTCTTAAACGCAGACAAGAGAATTCTCTAAATTTCAAATAATGTAGCAAGAATTTGCTTCCAAAGTTTACAAATAAAAAAAATAGTGTAATTCCAAGAATTGTCATAGAACTTAATTCCCAGCTTTTTAGCATAAGGGGTATATATTCAAAAATAACTTAAACAATGAACAGAGAGGTGTCAATAAATAGAAATATTTATCACTCAAATAAGCGCTAAAACTTATTCAACATGCTAGATTAGGTACCCTGCTAACGGATTCACTTTTACCTACTTTTATATGATTTATATAATATTATTATCATTAATTATTTATTTAATTATAGCAGCATTGCTATTCCATATTATAATTTATCAAATTATTATATTTACAATTTATAAATTATAAACTAAAATAAGTAAATCCAGGGTTTTTTTAAAAATGCATTTTTCAAATATTACATTTACAAATAGAAATAAATTTAAAAATGACTACGTGGATAAATTTAATAAATTATGCATCTTCCGATAGTGAAACGTTGATTTTCAGATAACATAAAAACAGATTCCTTATCGTAGAATTTAACACAGAAAGTAAACAAAGTTTTACTGTACGAAGGATATGAATATACCAAGTATAGGTCAAACTTGAGTGAAAGGATTACCTGGAGTTACAGAATCTACTTTCCCAGCAAACTCATGGCTTTCTTCAGGATGCGTTGAATATATCAGCACTGCACAAAATTCTAATGGTTAAGATGAAGAGAGACATAAATTTTATTATCAAAATATTTTATTAGAAGTAAATAAAAATGTTTGGAACATTCATCAAAACAATTCTCATTCATACAAATTCTCTTTAAAAATAATACTAACGACTAATATTCCTATTCTAGTTACAAATGATTTTTCAATCCCAGAGAATTATACAGATCTCTTTTTGCATGATACGAGTGAAAATGTCATGTTGTCGATTAAAAATAAAAGTTATTCTAAAAATTTGTATTCTCATTATATAGAATAATAATGTAATTAATCACAGTGAGTCTGATAAATTATGTATTTTCATTATATATTATTGTTATTGTTATTATCATAATCACTGAAATTGAATGAATTTGTATTTCTTCAGATTTGTTTGAAACTAATTATCTTAATATTAATATTTACAGAAAAATGTAAACAAATAAGTAAAATAAATTTTTTCAAAATAAAACAAAATTTCTGAATTTTCAATCTGTCGAATTCCTTGCAATCTTATCGTTTCAATTTCTCAGGAATTTTAATTTTCAACCAACTTCTACTTTGACAATTTTTCTGTCTTTTCATTGAGTTGCAGTCAAATTTATAAGATGAAAAGAAATAAAAAAGTTATTTGAATTTCATTTATAGTTTAATTAAAAAAAATCAAATTACTGTCGGATTTCAAAATTAAAACAAATAGCAAACTTTAATGCCAAAATTACTGCTTACAGAATTATTTTTTTGTTTTAAAGAATTGTATTTAAAAGAAAAAGAAACACATTAAAAAGAATCTAAAGAGTTGATTAGAAACATAATTAATATCAAGGAAAAATGTTTATAAAAGTGTACAAGCTGTTGAAAACACAAAAATTAAAATTAAGTTAAATTTTGAAAAAATGAGTTACGGATGAATTGGTGGACGGGATTTGATATGACATAGAAGGTTTTCTCAAAGGGTGCAGTGGAGAGCTAGGAAAATAAAAAATTGGGGAAATGGGAAATTGAAGTATGGCATAAAATTATCATTTTTTCTAAAGAATGAAAATTTTTTTATTATTTAAAATGTTTATCTTGTTCGTAAAGAAATTTTCAATTAATAAACACTGCGAATAGGTCATCTATTTACTAAATTTTTTAGTTAAATAATTCTGCCCATCATAATTTATTATACATGAAGAAGAAGAATATTAATAAAATATAAATAATCATTTTCATAATTATGCGTTTCAATTTATTTTCCAAAGAAAAATTGCTAAATTTCAAATTAATTTTTCGTTTTTATATGTAAATGTTCATCTACTTTTTTTCATACAATTTTTCTATTTTATTTATAAATAATTCTTTCAGTGTTCTCAAAAGGTATTTTCAATATTCAGAGTTTTGGTTTATTTTTTTAGTCTTACAAGATCACGTTCTGCCTTTGTTAACGTTTTTATTTTGATATTCATGAATATTTAAATATGTTATAGTTTATTGTTTAAATCATTGAAAATAGTGATCATTTCCTTTCCACGTTCTTGTTATTTTTTAATTGGTCAAATCGGTATTTTCATTTTTTTTATTTTCAATCCAGTTTCTATTTCATTTTAGAACAAATCGATTTTCCTTCGGTGCAATTCATAACCTCTTCTATTTTTTCTTTTACGGAGTACACTCACGAGTGTTTTATTTGGCACTTTCCTTTTTCCATTGATTTATGGTTTTCGTTTCCTTTCTAATATACTCCAACAAAACCTGTCTCTAATATAATTCCCAATCATTTTCTCTATTAATACTCAATTTTATTCTCCTACGTAGCAACTGTTATTTATTTTTATTTGTATTACAAATGCAGGCTTTCAAAAAGGATGATTTCCTTTTAGGCCTTACACAGTGTGAGGTGTTATAAAATATAAATTAAATTATTATTGTATGTTGACTGTTAAAATCCTTACTTAAGCATTAATTATTTTTTAGAAACTCCTCAAACAAAGTATTATTAATTTGTTTAAATATTGTTGTATTATAAAAATAAACGTTGTATTCGAAATTTTGATTTTAAATAGATTAAATTAATATCAGAAGTTGTGAGGCTAACAAACCATACGGTTTTTGTACATGTTTGCAAAGTTTAAAATTTAGAAGAAATGCACAATTTTAGAAAGATTTTACATCTAAGTATATGTAGAGTTTAATTATTATGAAATTATTTAATTTGATTTCATAATAAATTAATCTCTAAAAAGAATATTTAACTTGTTTGAATATTTAAATTGTAAGTTAAATAAAAGTTTTAAATCGTGACTTCACATTTTGAAAGCAAGTCATTCCACATTGGTGTCAGAAGCCTGTCAAACTCTAATGAAGAATCAAGTTTTGATTCAGTAGAAATCAATCCAGCAACAGTAAAGATTCCTCAATTCAGTGAAGATCTTCTAACTTGGATTTTACAATTGTAAATCTCTTTCAATTTTTCAAAAATAAAATCAAGATTTCAACATGTTGTTATGGCAATTCCAACCGTAGTTGCAAGACGTTTTCATTATTTGCTTGACACGTTCTCCATATTCAGACCTCAAGAATGCCATGATTGACGAATTCAATCAAAAACATCCAGTTTCTTTACAAAGTTTACTAAACGACAGATTCTTAGGATGCAGAAGTCTTTCAGAAGCATTGTGAGAAATTCATTCTAATCTCACCAAATATGGAAAAGCAACAGTCTCAAGAGCATTAATGAGAGATTTAGTTTTCAGAATTATTATCTTGAATACATTCAAGATGCGTTGATTCTTCAACCAGAATAAGATCTTTGGATGATTTCCAAAATGGCCGATAAAATAATAGACCAAAGAAAAACAACATTAAGTTTAACCAGAACTCAAGGAGTCTGCAATCACAGCTCTAAAACGCATGAATGATAGAAAATCATAGTTATCAGAATCACTTTGTTTTTATCACAGGAACTTTGGTCAGCCCCCTTGTAATTGTAAAAACAAAACAGACGTCACAGGGAAACAAGAAAAGGTTTCAGTAAGTTTGGAGACTGGAACCTTCGAAATTACATCAGCCTATAATCTGAAGAACAACCAGACATTTACCATACCAGCAATGGTATCAAACACCATCTTTAATTTGTTAATCGATTCAGGTGCAGGTGCGAGTGTCTTACCTGTAACAATGTAT
Organism: Schmidtea mediterranea; assembly: GCA_022537955.1. NCBI lineage: Eukaryota > Metazoa > Platyhelminthes > Tricladida > Dugesiidae > Schmidtea > Schmidtea mediterranea. The sequence goes on from CM039679.1 coordinate 78,028,933, forward strand.
GAAGCTGATTAAATTCTTGGGAGGAAACCGGACACTGGTCAGCGCCAATAATTCAATTATAAATTACTATGGAGACAAGGAAGGTTTTCGATTACCTTTCAAATGGATATTTGACGTAGCAAATATCAATAAACCTATTATCGATGCGGATTTCTTGTCTAACTACAACCTATCAGTCAACTGCAAAAACAAGCTCATTTCAAATTCCTCGACATTGGAATTTGCCCATGGCTATGGCAAAAACTCCGAAATTAATAATATTCTCACAGAAAAATTGTATCCGATATCCAGCCCTAATTCAAAGAATAGGCCCTTAAAAGCTGTCAATGTTCAACAATTATTAGAGATGGACAACTAATCTCTCTAAGAATTTTATCTGGGAAAAGCTTCACGACGAGTCATACCAAAAAGCGGCTTTATCGAAGTCGATTCCAACTGGATATCTGGATCCATCTAAGCCCTTTACATTATGCTCAGATTGAAGCCAGTCTCAGCCAAATATAGCGCTCAATGAAGGCTCAGAAACAGAAAAAGAGAACTTACAACTATTTAAAAATAATATCGCCGAAAAGAATTCGAAGAAAGAAGAAAGACCTCGGAATGTAAAAGTTTCAGTTCAAAAAGAATTAGGTAATTGTAATAACGTCTGGTTATAAAAACCAACAACCGAAGGACTATATCTTCTTTAGGATGGAAGAATTGAAGTGAAGAATTGATTGTACAAAAAAAAAGTACAAAGACGATTTCAAGTAAAAAAAGTTTTAAAACTTGAACATGTGTCGGTATACGAATATGGAAAAGTCTGAAAATCCGTAGACGAATTGCTGAGAATCCATATATGAGGAGTTCTAAATGAAAATATTTTGTAATACTTGTAAGTTAATTCATTTTTTTTAGGAACTGTTGAAATTCATTATTTTAGTTTAGATTAATTATAAAATAAAAATAATTTCCTATTGCGTCTAAGCTCTTTGATTGGTCAAGAAATATTTATTATTTGATTTAATTTTCATGAGAAAAATTCAGAATTACTTTAGAAATCTTTCTAAATTAAATGGAATGACTCATGGAAACTACTTCTAAAAATGAATCATTTGACAAATATTGAAAAATTTAGGCAAATTTCGTTGGCATCGGTTTGAGTGTGTATTTGCTGTTGTAATTATTGGATGTTAAAAATTATTTTTTTAAAAATTATATTTAATTATTTTAATTAAAAATTTAAATATAGTAAAATTAGATAAATTTGTTGTCATATTAATTCTTTGTGTTTTTTTTATTCATATACAATATCTTATTGTATAAATATCTCAAATAACAGCTCCCTAAACGTAATGCCATATTTATTTTTGTATTTTGTTTATTTATCTCTGTTACTATTCAATATTGTTTTAAAAGTGAATAAATTCTACAGCACACATAACATTTTCAGCTAAAAAGATTCGCAAATCATAAAAAACTTGATGTGGGAGTCGACTCATGTCACTAATTTTGCACTTGGATGAGTGAAAGTCTTGAATGAATGAGACGCATCTTGCTCTTGTTAGGTATGTTAGTAGTGTATAATGAGGACTATGTCCCGTGGGTATTTGGCTTGAAAAAAACCCAGAGGCCCCCCTAAAAAAATGTCTAGTCTAAAATATATTTGCTCGATTAAAAATCCTGAATAATTTTATTTTTTATTTTTATTTTAATTATTTGTTTTAATCAAGTCAATAATATTATTTCTTTATATTTTAATTATATTATTATTAAATTTAACTGTTTGTTTTAATCAAGTCAATTATTTTATTTATTTATTTTTAAATTATATTATTATTAAATTAATTATTTATTATTTTATTTTCATTTAATTATTTATTTAATATTATTATTATTTTTATTTAATTAATTATTTATTTTATATTATTATTATTATTATTATTATTTATTATTAATATTATTAATATTATTAATATTATTAACATTTATTTATTTATTTTTATTTTTAAAATTTAATTGTAAGTCTAAGAATAATTTTTCAATGTAAAAATGAATTAAAATCATCGATAAATTTTGAATTGTAAAAAAAACTTTCAATCCATACAAATATTTTTATTGACAATAAAGATTAAATAAAAAAGATTAATTTTTATTTCAAATCAAAAATATCTGAGTAATATGCTTTACGCATTTCGGCCAACAATATATGGAGTGTTTGGTCACGTTTGAAATAGTGGCAACATGGAAATCCATTTGAACATGTTTTTTGTTCATATTTGTTCAGTAACTAGTTATTGATAACATATTGTGAGTGTGTGTATAGTGAATAACCAAGTATTTTAAGGGTAAATGATTGAGAGAAAATTTTATTTTATTTTTAAGTTGGTTGAATAACGGTTTTTCTAAATTAGTTAAATAGGGAATTATAATGAATAAGATACTCAATTATTCAATGACTAGTATGTATATAGTGAGTTGTACAGTACTCAGTCATTTGTGTACTCAATCATTTTTTCTTTATTAACATGTTTAAAAGAAAATTCAGGAACTTTATCCAAGAATTAAAAATACGTTGCATTATTGCACACCAGAGTTTCTCGCAACAAAAATTCAACATTTCACAGGGATTAACATTGAAGAACTTCTCGAGATTCACTATAGTAGTGGGATGTGTCACATCCAGCACAGTCCCCCTCCCCCCGGCTGAGAGAAAAATTTTCTAAGTACAAAAGTACAAAAAAATTTTAAGACAAAGACAATGACTCATTCAAGGTCATTTAAACAAATACCATGACTCATTCAAGGTTATTGGATGACTCAACATATTTTTCAAGGTCATCTAAACAAAGACCATGACTCATCATATTTTTTCAAGGTCATTTAAACAAAGACCATGACTCATTCAAGGTCATTGGGTGATTCATCATATTTTTTCAAGGTCATTCAAAAGTAGTTCAAGGTCATTGGATGACTCATCATATTTTTTCAAGGTCATTCAAAAGTAAGTTAAGGTCAACATTTTTTAATTTTAATTTACTACTTATTTTTTTATAAGTAGTATATATTTTGTAAATTTATTTTATTTTTATTATTATTTTTATTATTATTATTATTATTATATAAAACAAACCAACAACAAAAAACTTTTTTTATGAAGAAATAATTCGACTATAATAATATTGTCGAAGAGCTTTATTCAAAGCCCATTCCACATACTTTCGATATCGGGCCGCACAGCAATGACATCCATCACCACATGGATATTCAGGTTCCATATCTTTTACCAATTTGTTTTGTTTGACATTCCATAGGAACTCGTCGATTACGGTAAATATCCATATTGACGTATAATTAAAGACTAAATCTCGAATTATTGATTTTGACTTATTCTTCAATATTTCCTTTATTTCTGGATAATAGAATTCCAGACGTTCTTTAATAACTTGAAAATAATCATCTATCAATTAGTTAATAATAATATTTAGTAATTATTAATTACCATAATGTTTAATTTCGTTTATAGCTTGAACTGCGCTTGGTACATCCATTATAATGATAAAAATTGAAAAAACAATTACTTTTATACTAATTTAGACCAATGAAAAGTTAAACACACATAACCTTTTAGCTATAAACAATAAATATTAATTTATATAGATTTGAAAAATGATTAAAGCAAATTTAATAATAATATTAGTTTTTAATATGGTCAACTCAATTGTTGTAACCATTGTAAAGATGTGTATGCCCTGATACAGCAGTATTGATGGATATTTTGTATATGATAGATAGGCCTAGATATTTGAAAACTCCAGTCAAAAGATTATCTGAAAGAATGAGTAATTTAGAATTCCGATTTGAACATACATATGAGACTTTAAAAAGAGCTAAAAACGAATTATATGATGATATTATATATCTAAATAAGACCATTGGTATTATCAAAAATGAATTAAGAAAATCAATATTCAAATTGAAAGAAAATCGTAAACTTAATGAAAAAATGTTGAATCAAGTTCAATATAGTATAAAATTTTATTCTAATAAAACAACTGATCAGTTCAATCGTATAATGAAATTACAACAACTAGTTAACAGTGGTGACAACAAATTGAAAGAAGTTAACAGTTCCAACAAATCATCATTGCCATTTCCATTATATATTTTTACATATTTTCTTAGTATTGCATGATTCTGATTGGTCGAATATAGTATAAATAAGCTTACACTTTCAAATATTTTTATAAAATGCCAGAAACTAAATTTTTTATAACTTTGTTGAATGAGCTGGTCTCTAATAATAGAGAAGAAGATGATATCATTGAAAACATAAAATTCATGGTAAACCGTACCGAGAAAATTGTAGAAGACATTCCATTTGATTATGAAAAAATTCTCAATTTGCCAACATTGGAGAGAAAAAAGTCATTCCAATCAATATTTAGTTACATGTTCGATGAAAATAATAAATGGATGCAAATAATAGTAGGATTAATGTATATGAAACACATGATATTAAAATCTGGCTCTGACTATGAAAATTATTTCCAATGGTCTATAGAAGTAAATTACTTTATATTGTTATTAATTTACCATTTTTTTAGGTGATAGAAACAAAAATTGATCCGTGGGTAGAAACAAACGGTGGATGGACAGCGATTATTCAAGTTGCCGCAGAAGCCAAACGCTCTGATATTTATATCGAAAATTGCAAATTTTTATTAAAACTATTTACTGGAGCATCTGTTTTATATTTATGTAATAAAGTTTATCATAGATTTTAATAAATATTTCTTTGTTATTATTATTATTAATAAAAAACTACATTTTTAAAGATTTATTGATTATTACATGTACATTCTTCATCACCACAATATTCTATCATAATATTTTCTATAACATGGTCAATACAATTCTTATATTCGGTAGGCTCATCTTTAATAATTTCGGTAGTATCTTCTTCTTCATCATTAATAAGTGTATCATCAATAATTTCTGTATTAATTTCTCCATCATTAACAATTTCAGTATTATCACTCTGACATCCAGAATCACTCTGACATTCAGAATCGCAACACGAATCTTCTTTACTCATTGCTTCAACTAGAGTCAACATATCTCTAATTTTTACACCGGTTATTTCTTCGAGTTTATCAAACAAAAAGTTTATTAAATATTCTAAACGAAATTAATTAACTATTTTATATTTTATATTTTACCTTTTTCAGGCATCATTTTAAAACTATTTTAAAACTACTTATAATTTTGTTTATAGAATAACAAAGAAAGCATTAATACATTTATTAAACACTAAACACTATACATTAAAATAATTGTGAAAGTCTAGCAGTAACAATTTTCCAGATTGGAGAAAGCACATAATTTTGATCAGCTTTATACCCTTGGATTGTTATTGTTATATACCAGTTTTCCTGTTCTTTGAATCCTATTTCTGTAAATGCATCATAATATCTGGTATATTGACTGGTGAAGAAAGCATTTTCATTGCATTTTAAATTGGAATTGATCTTTTTGAATGTATTATCAATATCCTTGATATCTAACATTGAGAGAGTTTTATTGAGTTTTATTGAGTTTGACTGGATTTGCCAATTGCATATTGATTGGCTCCTTTAAAAAATACATTTTATAATTGTGGAACATCTGAACTGGTTGGACACTTATTTTCTTGGTCATGTTTGATTTATGATCTTTATAAGGTGGTGACGAGCTTTTATACCCTTGACAGATAATGATTAACCAATCAGAATCATGCATATTATTATAACAAAGACAATGCATGATAAGTGCATGATAAGTGCAAGATAAGTGCGTGACTGGAAAACTGTATGTGAACTAACCCATTGAGTTTGTATATGATTTTACACACATCATCTATATAAAATGCCTTATTAATATCACATGTTTTATTATTACGAGTTATTATTATTAATATCAATATTATTATCAATATTATTATTATTATTTTTATAAATATTATTATTATTATTGTTACCACCACCAAAATAAAACTATTACTACCAAAATAAAATATAAAACATTTATTATTATTATTACCACCACCAAATAAAACTAGTACTACCAAAATAAAATACAAAACATTTATTATTATTATTATTATTATTATTATTATTATTACTATTATTATTATTATTATTGTTACTATTATTATTATTATTGTTACCACCACCAATATAAAACTAGTACTACCAAAATAGAATACAAAACATTTATTATTATTACCACCACCAAAATAAAACTACCAAAACAAAAATAAAATACCAAACATTTATTTTCTTAAAAGTTTCATTTTTTGCAAATTTCTTGTTGAATTTGTAATATTCCATTCCACATAGCACTGGTACCGTAAATCATAGCAGCTGCAACCCAGAATACAGCGGTATTCCGTTTCCATTTCCTTGACCATGCGGTTGATTTTATTGTCCCAAAGAGCTTGCTTAATCAGCTCGGAAATCATAATTCTGGTTTCTTCATATATTGCAGCTTCGATCATTGCAGGCTACTTGATCTTCAAAATTTCCTTCATTTGAGGATAATAATAAATAATTCTTTCAATCACCATAGGGGCATATGTGTCTAAATAAATAATAATAAAAGAAAATAAATAAATGATAAATTTACCATATTGACTGGTAGTTGTAGCTTTAGCAAACTTTATATCTATTCGTAAATTTCCATTTTGAGGTAATTGACTGTGATTTAAATCAAAATTGGGTGCCAAAACAAATGTAAAGAATGAATATTTGCTTTTAAAATCTTCAAGAGTTATACCACAATTAAGGTTTTTATCCAAACAACCCATATTTCTCACTATACTCTGCATATATGTAGCACAATAATTATCATTATCGAAATCTTGAGTATATATTTCTCTATAATCACTATTTTTCGATAAAGTTAACGATGTTACTCCAAACTTTTTGAAAATTCAGCACGATGTTAAGTATGATCCATTATATTGAGATTCACTTTGAAATGTTACCAATATAAAGTTGGGCATTTTTCTATCTCCAAATATTTGTTCCTTATAGAAAGAAGCTGAACCTTTAGCAATACCAAATTGAACAATTTCCTTTGTTTTCAATGGACATATTGCATGCTTAGAATTAAGCCCCAGTTAATGACGGGCTAGTACAGAGGGCTCAACACGAACTCTTCTCAGCAATAATTTTGCATCAACTAATTGAAGAATTGGTGTTATGGTAGCACTTGCTAGTGATAATGCCGACTCAGATCTTTTCAATCTAATGTGTACATTAACACTTGGGAGTAAATATTTCAATTGATCCATGAACTCGAGCTTTAATGATGAGCACATGGTAAATAATTTCGAGCCTTTAATCAACTTTTTCTATTGTCATCACTACCATAAGCCATAGGATTTAAACATGTATTTTTAGTATTGCTATTGTAACTTATAATAGTTTCTATTAGAGCTTTGTGAATATATGTACTGTTACCATTCTCAATCTTGATATTATTAAAATCGAGAACTGCATCATTAAAAAGTGTATGAAACAAGAAATTGTTTGGTATAACATCACTAGGTTCACCCAACGGTTTTCTATCTTTATCTACAACTTTGATCTGAACAGTTAGCAATGTTGCGTTCAAATCTAGATATTCAGTTTGGGAACCATTAATATAAAATTCAATATCGGTTCTACTATCCATAATAGAATTCATCGGGAATACATCTTCAAAGGTCCCCATTTCAATTCAGATTTACCACAAATCATTTTTGAAATATAGTTCCATGGCCTTTCATTCGTTTGTTTATATGTTTATGATGTCTTTTACGTTGGTGCTGGTGCTTCGGGTTTTTGAAACATACCTGCAACACCAGGTAGAACTTTCCCTAACTCTGATAATGCATTTGATTTCAGAGATGGTAATATTTTCTGCTCATTCATTATCATATCTTTAGCAGTTTTCATACAAAAACGACCAATGCGTTTAAGAATAGGAAGTGCAAATCTACCAACTGTTCTCAACCATCCTGATCCATACTGTTTACCAATAAAATATGGTAATTCGCCACCACTTTGGCTACCACTATACATACTAATGATATCGTTATTGTCCATTTAATTTACGAAAATGTAATGTCAAATGAGTTTTTCTATCTTTACTAAATTCAATAAATTTACCGCTATCATCACGAATATTTATTTCTATATTGTTTATACATGATGTTGATACCGGTAAGTACATGGGATTATCGATATTTATATTGACAACTTCATCCTGGTCATGTTTATCAACCCAAACAGATTTCAATAGAGGAACCAAAGAATCACCAACAATTATAGGTTCGATGATGTTAGTATATATGAACATTTGCCTATGAAGTTTTATTAGTTTTGGTTTGCGTACACCAAAAGCACTTGCCCGATATGTTTGCTTATCTAATCCCAATGTATTAGCCAAATTTTTATCAAATGTAACTTCACAAATGTTATTATTCAGACTGAATTTGCATATTCCATCTTTAAGAAATTCAATAGTTTTAAATATATGTAAACAATTGAATGAAATATATTTATGTAATTCTTCAAGTGTTTCAATATATAAATCATTAGTAAATGTAAATGTATCTTCCACCTCATTAACATATGATACAGATATTTTGATGTTTTCGATCGTTACACTTTTCTCATCAAATGTTTTGAAACGTATTAGGTATTCAGTACCAGGAACAACTACGTTAAGCTTATCACTACCCATTCGCTTGGCATCCTCAATACTTTCAAACTTTATTGTAAATGGACTAAAATCACAACTAACATTCAATCCATCTTTGAAAAACATGCCACTATTTTCATCTAAAATTTGATTCGGAATATGACAATATCGTTCAAAATTATTGATTGAGAAAATACCACTACAAGTTTTTGTAACACGTTTCTTGTAGCTTATTTTACAATGACTATAAAATGGGAATGTATTGTACACAAATGTAATTGATTTTATATTAACAAAGTATTTCCCCATAAATAGACTAGCTGGCCATAGTTATATCCCAACACCGAGATCTTTATCTGGCAAAAAAGCTATAGTTAACGTTCAAAACAATAACCATCATTGTTTTATATATAGTATATTAGCCCTTTTAAAACGTAGTGTAGTTCGCACCCATAGAAACAGAGTTTCTTCTTATCAGAATTATTTGGACGAATTGAATTTTGACCCCATTGACGATTGTCCTATGAGATTATGTAATATTCCCAAGTTCGAAAGAAAGAACAAGGACTTAAAGCTCGCTATAAATGTTTTGACTTATAACGAAAAACCGTCTAAAACTCTAGATGATATAAACTATATCCCCCATCATCCGCATTTAGATATAATTCACCGGTCCAAGGTTACTGACGGTACACCTATTTATTTTACTTCTTTTGATAATTAGACGGTGATAATTATCACTATACTGCTGTTTTTGATTTAGATAAATTAATGAATTGCCATGCGACTACATCTTGCAATGTCCAAATCTCTGTTCATTGGTGTCCCCATTGTCTTAACGGCTTTAGATTAAAACCCGCATTTGACGCCCATGTTGCCTTGTGCATTAAAAATCAAACAGGCACTACCCTTTATACTTTGCCTAAAAATAAATTTTTCAAATTTTGCAAAATCTATTACCCCGCCATTGGTAATTTATGCGGATTTTGAGTCAATTTTACCACTGGATATAAGGCATCATCAAATACATATGCCGATAGCAGCAGGTCTATTATTAATTAATAACTACACAAACACAAAACAATATTATAATTTTATTGGCGATGATTGCGTTTTGGCGTTTTTGAAAAAGATTGATGAAATCGCTCTTTCGATTGTCTTGCCATATTACGAGGTTCATTGTCAAAAACCTATAGGACCACTATCTTTCAAGGAGGAACGAGAGTTCAAGGATTGTCGCACTTGTTATTTGTGTAAAATGTTTATTAGGGATAAAGTTAAGGATCATTGTCATTTCTCAGGTAAGTATTTAGGGGCTGCTTGTATGAAGTGTAATGTTTCTCGACGAATCCAGAAACAATTACCTGTGGTTTTTCACAATTTGAGGGGATATGATCTCCATCATATTTTAAAGTATGGTCTAAATAATGTTTCTTCTTGGGAATTAAATATTATTCCGACCACTACTGAAAAATTTATCTCCCTCATCGCATACATTAATAAATTGCCTGTTCGTTTTATAGACAGCATGCAATTTGTTAATTCATCTTTAGCAAAAGCGGTTAAGACACTTACTGATTTGCCTTTAACTGATTTTGTTTTTGATGGCGCAATTGTTAGAGCCAAGGCTATTTTCCCTTATGACTTTGCGAAATCTCTTGAGGTTCTTGAATCGACGACTGAATTGCCTCCTATTTGGGGTTCTGTATCTGCTGATGAATACGCTACAGACCAACAAATTTGGACACACCAAAATTGCGAGACAATGCTAGATTACATGTTAACCTACTTAAAATTAGACGTATTCCTTCTTGCGGATTATTTTCAGCAATTTCGCGCAAAAGCAATTGCTTATAATACTCTAGAACCTCTTAATTTTTATGGAATTCCTGGTATGTCATGGGCGTCAGCTCTCATGACATTACAGGAACCCATAGAACTTTTGCAGGACATGGAAATGTTTAATTTCTACGAGGGAGGAATACGGGGTGGGTTAACATTTGTTAACAAACATTATGTCGCAAGTTCTAAGGATACAGAACTCTTGTATATAGATATAAATAATTTGTATGGTTGGGCACTTAGCCAATATCTTCCGTATGCTGATTTTGTTTGGGTGTATGATGGTTTGGATAATGTTTTGAGTGAATGTGCGAATGCTAATATCGAAATCCTTCCATATAGATATACTATGGAAGTTGATATCGAGATTCCAGATAATTTACATGATTTTTTGAATGATTTTCCGATTGGGCCGGAAAAGATGGGCTTAAAATCAAAAGTTGAGAGGTTGATGCTCACGCATTGGCCTAAGAAGAACCATGTTCTTCATTGGCGACTTCTCAAGCTTTATCTTTCTCTCGGTGTGAAGGTTGTAAAAGTTCATCGCGCAATTAAATTCAAGCAAGCACCTATATTTCATGCATACATTGACAAAAACACAAATTAAGAGCTCAAAGTACTAGCGAGCTATATAGGGACTTGTTTAAACTTTATAATAATAGTTTGTATGGAAAGTCTGTCGAAAACCTTAAAAACGGATGAATTTGAGGCTATGCAATTCTGATGAAAAATCGATTGTATTTGCCTCAAAACCGACTTTCAGAAAATCTATCGTAATTGATAATAATCTGATTGCTGCTCATCTGAATAAGGATTTGATATGTTTAGACAGGCCTAGTTACATCGGACAATCAGTTCTAGATCTGTCTAAACTTAGAATGCACGAACTACAGTATAAAGAACTAGCGAAATATCGCAATGAATTTAATTGCGAAATAAATATCGTTGCCGGCGAAACTGATTCGTTTTTCCTTGAGGTTAAGAACTGTAGGCTAGACACTCTTTTGCCGGCAATGATAAGAGACAGCCTTTTAGATACATCGAATTATGACCCGGCACATCCTTTATACTCGAGGAAATTAGATTCTGTGATAGGAAAATTTAAAGATGAAAGTAAAGGTCTCGGGTATAAGGAGTGGGTTTTCTTAAGACCCAAGTGCTATAGTCTTTTAGGTACAAAAGATTCAATGAGGCCTAAGGGGGTGAAGTTGTTGGTGACAGAGATTGAGCACCAGTCATGTTTAGACTGTTTTAATAATGACACAATATTTACGGTGCCTCAAACTAGGATAGGGACGCGGAACCATCAATTATTCACATTTAAAAATAATAAAATTGCGCTTACCAATAAAGACGACAAGCGTAATTGGGTGGGTAAAAATTCAAGTCTCGCATTTGGGCACTATTTAGGAATCGATGCCATTGATGATGATCAAGTATCAAACAGCTATACTCACAGCCCAAGCTATCAAAGCACGCACAGCCCAAGCTATGACAGCTCCTGCACCTGTTTCAGTAGAGACATTGATGATATAATTTTGTCAGACTCATTTATTTCAATATAATTTGTGATTTATTTGTTATTTTTTATTAATTTTATATGATTATTTGACAATTTGTGTTTTTTATTAATAATAATAATGTATTTTTTATTGTATTAATAACAATTTTATTTAGAATTTTTTATGAATCATAATTTATGTTCGAGGAAAAATAGATCTGTAAAGAAAAATTTATGTTTTATTTATAATAATAATGTATTTTAATAATAATCATAATAATTTATTTAGAGTTTTTATTAACATAATTAAATTAATAATTTTATTAGTATTAATAATAATCATAATTTATTTAGAGTTTTTATTAATAATAATTTTGTTTTTTATGTTCGAGGAAAAATGGATCTAGAAAGAAAGAAAAATATATATATGTTTTATTGATAATAACGTATTGTTTTATTGTGTTAGTATTGATACTAATAAAAATGTATTGTTTTATGTGTTTTTTATTGTTGATAATAATAATGATAATAATTTTATTAGTATAGTATTAATAATAGTAATAATAATAATAATAATAATAATAATAATAATAATAATAATAATAATAATAAAAAAAATATTTACAAAATTTTATACTACTTATAAAAGTAAGTAGACATAATATAATTGAAAAATAATTAAAAATTCCGTGACCTTGAAAAAATTTTGAATGACCTTGAGAAAATTTGTACTTTCAACAGAAAAATTTTGAAAAAATTTCGATAAATACTCTATGTTTTTGGTCTAGCGGTGACATAGGCAATCATGTACTTTTTACCATAGAAAAAATTTTGAAAAAATTTCGAATGACCTTGAAAAAAAATTTGTACTTTTCAACATAGAAAAAATTTTTGAAAAAATTTCGAAAAATATTCTGTTTTTGGTCCAGCGGTGACATATAAAATCATGTACTTTTCAACATAGAAAATATTTTGAAAAAATTTCGAAAAATATTCTATGTTTTTGGTCTAGCGGTGACATAGGAAATCGTGTACTTTTCAACATAGGAAAAATTTTGAAAAAGTTTTTTGAATGACCTTGACCTACTTTTAAATGACCTTGACCTACTTTTGAATGACCTTGAAAATTAATAATATTTTTAAAAATAATAATAAAAATAATATTTATAAAAAATAATAATAAAAATAATAATATTTCTAAAAAATAATAATAAAATAAAATAAAATTTAAAAAATATATACTACTTATAAAAGTAAGTAGACATATTATAATTGAAAAATGATTAAGAAATCCGTGACCTTGAAAAAATTTTTGAATGACCTTGAAAATTTTTTGAATGACCTTGAAAATTTTTGATGAGTCATGGTCTTTGTTTCAATGACCTTGGAAAATATGATGAGTCATCCAATGACCTTGAGTGAGTCATGGTCTTTGTTCCAATGACCTTGAATTATTTAATTCACTTTATTAAAGCAAACTATTTAATTTAATAATAATATAATTTAAAAATAAATAAATAAAATAATTGACTTGATTAAAACAAACAGTTAAATTTAATAATAATATAATTAAAATATAAAGAAATAATATTATTGACTTGATTAAAACAAATAACTAAAATAAATAAAATAAAAATAAAATTATTCAGGATTTTTAATCGAGCAAATATATTTTAGGATTTTTAATCGAGAAAAAATACTTAAACTTTTTTATCGTGAATTAAAAAATTTTTAAAAATTTTAAATTTAACATTTAAACAGAAAATTATATTAAATAAAAATTCATTAATTAAAACAAATAATTTTTTTTTAAAAATGTCATTCATTAAAACAAATAATTTTTAAAAATTTAACCCCCCTTCTGCCGAAATTTTTTTATGGGGGGGTCTAAATATGTAAATACGTGAACCATCAATTTAACATCCTTTTTAAAACCTTTCGAAATAAGTTTAATTTACTTTATAATCCTCTCAAAAAGATGAGATCCTTAAAATTTAAATATAATAAAAAATATAAACAAAATAATTTGTTTAAATTATAAGTTAATTCATAATATTTTTAGTTGGTTTTGTGTACCTGAAGATGATAGTTATGCTGTCGAAATATATCGTACGAAGAGTTTTTTATTGGCGTTATCTTTTAATTAAATCGTTGGCAAATTTATTTAATAATTTATTTATAAATCATAGCACTATAAAATAAATAAATAATAGAAGTGCGAAAAAATTAATTGAAATGTATAAAAATCTGGAACTAATATTGATCTTGGTTAATAGGCATTGATGAATTCCGAATCAGAATACAAATTCATATATAATTATAAAAATTAAATTAGGGATCCTTGAGAAGAATTATGAGGAAAATAAAAAAATTAAAATTAATTAATTCCTTATAAGGAAACCCAAGCATTAAAGGAAGCCCGGCAGATCATTAAATGATTTTATATACAATATCAAAGGTTGTAGATTGTTTTCGAAGCAATCATTTTAAAAGTTCAGAAAAATGGTTTTGGGAGAAAAAGATATAAAAGGGAACTGAACAGAAGACAATTACGATCGAAGATAGAGATACCATGTAATTTTTTGTGACTTAAAGAGAAAAAAATAGGGAATTTATCTACTAATAAATTGAGGAAACTTAAGTTTAATTGAGTACCTTAGACGTCCAGAGAAGGTGTTAAGCACTTAAAAGTTTAAATAACGCTGCTTAAAAAGATTAAAAACAATGCATATTATACAAAATTCTTTACACCAAGCTGTAATCTACATAATTCATGATGCTTTTTAGCAATTAAATCACAAAATGGGATAACATATAGATTCTACGAACCTAAAAACTAACATAGAACATGGGGTACAAAAATGTATCATGAAACCTTAAATGTTTGATGACAAAAACAATTTAATTATAATAAAATATATTAGAAAGTATAGAGACACAATAATAACCTCAAAAATGTTTTCAAAATAAATTCGATGAGTTGATTTTATCATTTGAATTTTTATTCGATTGTTGGCCAGTTGATCACGGAGCATTCGATATCAAGGTTTTGCGTTTCTTCAAGTATCATAGTGTTATTAATAGAATCGAGTTAAGGAATGACAACGTGAGAAATGTTTTTAAAAGGAAACAATAGTTTGATATTTGAATAAGTTCCAACAGTTTGGATTTTGAAATGAAATGATTTAGTTTCGAACTGACTTGAATATGTGGAAACAAGCATTTACCAAAACAGTAATTTCACCTATTGAGAAATCATTGACGAATTGTTGAAAATCTTCATTAGTTGTTTGTAGAGATTTTAAAAGAAAAAAGTTGTGATCATTAAAAAGGCCAATCTTCAAAAAAAAATTAAATATGTATTTTTTTAATAACGCATTTGTTACTTAATTAAAATTAATTAAAAATTAATTAAAAATTAAATATTGCAGGTACTACAGAAAGCTTTAAATATATTTTTTGAAAATAGTTTTATCTGAAAATATAATGGTTATTTAAATAAAATTAAAAATAATTAAATTAATAAAAATTGTGTAATGTTTATTAGATCTAAAATATGTTTTTTATTCTATCCCGCCTGATTATGACAGGAAAATTATCGAAATATATTGTTCATGCTTCTAATAGTTGAATATTAAAAACACTATTTTAAATGTATATTCATACTCATTGTTAGTTTTATGTGTAAATTATTCAATGATAAATTTTTGTAAAATTTGTGGTAATCGTAAATTATGTCTCATATTTTCCTAACATTGGTAATTTATTTTCAGAATAAAACTGTAAATATTCCTAATGTAAAATAGGAAAAATGGGAAAGTTTATTTATTTTCAATACAAATTTCACTAATTATTATATCTGTTTTATAAGTATTTTTTCAGCGAAATCATTTTCAATGAATTTAACTGACAGCAATTGAAATTTGAATGAATTATTAATTTCTTATAAAAATAAAAAATTGTATTTATTTATTTTATAAAATTTTATTTTTTGAGTTATTTAAAAACTTTGGCTAAAAGTGGTGCACTCCAACAATGTGTGAAATGTACGGTGGAAAAATGCTGCGTAAAAATGTAAAAATATGTAAAGGGTAAAAATTTTAAGGCAAAGAAATATTTAAAAATAAATATTAATTTTATTAAAATGAATTACATTTATTTAATTTTAATAATATTTTAAAGCTTTTTCTCAAACCAATTATTTATAATACCTAATATATTATAATTCTAAAAGAATTATTTTATTCTGATTCCGATTCTATTAAACTTTTAACAGGTCTTAATTTTATTTTCTTGACAAATAACATAAATTATTTTATTTTCTTAAAAATTATTTTTGATGTTTTGTATGTTTATTGCTTTTTATGCATCTTTTGTAATTCCTGGATTTTGTTCAAAAGCTTATAATTGATTTATATCGTATTTCATTTGTACTCACTGATGTTTTATAAAATGAATTTTTATTTTAGGAGAGATATTTATTGACGTCAATTAAGTGGCAAATTCTACATATACTATTTACAATAAGTAGAAGCGACAATTTAAACAAAAAATAAATTTTAATTAAAATTTTCCGAATTATGAAAATGGTTGTTGAAAACAAACACAAGCACCACAAGCAGAAATCAAAAATAAAGTAAAACATTAATTAAAACAAATTAAAATATAATACAATTAATTAAAACAAATATTAATAAATTTCTTTAAAACGCTTACAGCTGCATACCGAAACATAATGTTAAACATAAAACCGCCAAAACCTTGCAAAATAAAGTTTTTGAAAATATATATGTTGGGCTCAGAGCCAAAATTAAAACAAAAATTACAAAACCAATTTAAACAAAAAGGTGAAAATTGTATAAGTTAAAACAAAATAATTAATGTCCTTTGGAAATTGTCAATATGGCTGCCGTAACATAAGCACTCACCGCAAGAAGATATCAAAAATAAAATAAAAACATATTAATTAAAACAAATTAAAAATATAACAAAAATTAAATAAAACAAATAATTAATTAAAATTCAGAAAAATGCCTACAGATGCAGAAAAAAACATACGAAAAATAAAATAAACTGCCAAAACCTTGCAAAATAAGGTTTAGAAAAACCACAGGCAGAAGAGGCGACCAGAAAACAAAATATTGGGGTTTAAAAATAATATTTTAATAAAATAATAATAAAAATAAAATCCAACAATAAAATATTAATATATCAAAAAATAAAGAAAAATATATAAAAAATTACAAAAATATTTTGAAATAAATAAAATAATTAAAAAGCCCTAAAAATGGCTAAAAATCGCCCATTGGTCGCACACAGGCAAAAAAATACTATATATACGGCAGTCATTTTCATAATTTCTAACCAAATTTAGACAGACTTACAGAATTCTAGACTACAAATTTTTAGACATTTTTTCAGTCAGGTGACTAATAGAAAATTTTTAGACAAAGTGTTTATGCCAATTTATGCCAATTTTTCAAATCTGGTTGCATGATTGTGGATTATAAGTACTGTTATTTTTTGTATAAATATATATTTCGAAGTCTTGTTACTTTGATTTTATTCTGGATGGTCGTGGAATCTTTTGGTGCCACTGACAAATCCCCCTAAAATCTTATTTATAATAAGTATTTCAATAGACGGTTCATGGGACGGATCTCGTGCCGGCTAGTGGGTGAAAACCCTTAGTTGAGCTCGTGGGTCATGCCTCGTGAAACCCTCGGCAGTCCGCAGTCGGGTCTGGCGTTATGCACAGGACCGCTACGCAGGGCGCCGTTGTATACTCGAGGCGGCTGCTGAAAAGTGGCCGGAGCGAGTAGAAAATAAAACTCGGGAAGTGCGACTTTAGTTAGACGGGAATAAAGATTTATAGGGAAAATTTAAAATAATTACTGAAAATTAATTAAAAATCGAGTAGGAAAGGATAGGATAGTGTAGGAATGTAAATTTGAAAACAGTTCTCCAAAGGTTGAATGACATAATCTGACAGAAGAGAGTAGCGTTTATTGAAGTGATCGCAGAGGGTTGTAATTACTTAAAAATCACGGGAAACGTACCGGGAATTAAGGAATTGTTAATCAAATCTTAATATAGGTAAAGATAAAGGGTAAATGTAATCGATACCGGGATTATACAAATGAAATAGGAAATTTACCGAAAAATAAGGGAGGAACGCTGCCCAAATTTTTGAAGGATACATTTATAAATAACGCGTAAAGATGACAAATAAGTATGGAAATTGTAGGAATAGACGAGTAATGACCAGGATATAGAAAGAGAAAGACGTAAGACCTTCTATCGGCAGTTAAGAACCCGAATGTGAAAATATCATGAGGAGTAGTTCTAGCAATGGAGCTCACCTGCTCATGAATTTTCAACCCTTATGTACAGTACCAACATGGCAATCACCATGGGTACATAGGAGGGATAGAATAATAATCGTGATGGCGTTTAGGGGTAGATGCACAAAAACCCTAGAAAAAATAAATAAAAATCCACCCCATTCGCCAACACATAGACGGAAGTGGCGACCAAAATAAAAGATTTAAAGAAAGAGAAAATGCTCAGCGAGAATATCCAAAAAATTAAAATGCAAATTTAAAGAAAATAATATTAAAAAATAAACAAAAATAATTAGAAAAAGATAAAAATATTAAAATAAATAAATGCAATTAAAAACCCCCAAAAATAGCCGGAAAAGGTTTAAAATTCACTGATTGGTCGCACCCAAGCATGAAATTAGTATAAAAACAACAGTCATTTTTATAATATTACACTTTATTCAAATTTTTAAAATGATATTTTCAAGCTTCAAGAATATTTTAAATCGTAAGTGGTAATATATATTGTTGTCATATAATAAAAATTTTTGTAATATTTGTTGAAGTTTTATTTTATTATGGATGGCCGCGATACCTTTTATTATCGTGACAGATCCCCCTTAAATATTTATATATGTTTTGTTAATCTGTGGAAAATGCTGAATTAGTATTCAATTTCCTCATTTGAGTTTGAGTGACGTTGATGTATCAATTTATCGTTTTCTACCCTTCGATGTCGTTAATTTATTGGAACACCTGATTTAACTGCGAATTATATTATTTAGAGTGATTTTTATATCATTGCATGTTGGGTGAATACAAAAATAAATTAATTAAAATAAATTTTCCAGATTTACGATATAATTCGGACAAAAGTAACTAAAATTTTAATAATTAGAATGAGTAAAATCTAATAACTTCATAATAAATTTGAAAGAGTCATTTATGTATTAAATAATGTCTATTTTAAAATGTGATTTAATATTAATTTGACAACCAAATTTTAATCCTGACTCAATTACAAGTAATAAGGGTTTGTAACAAGTGGTCAGCCAAGAGAAACGAGATCACGGAGGTATGCATAATATAGATGACGGTGCTGGAATATTATTCGAACAGGAATATTGATGTAACCAGGAGGAGTTAGGAGACATAAGTCCTTCTATCGGCAGTCAGGAACCCGAAAGTGAAAATATCATTTTCGGCCCATGAGTCGGCTCATTAGCTTGCTAATGGAAATATAGTGGTAAGATCTAAATTGTTGGGCGTCTGGGTGAGACAGAGTAGACTCTAGAAAAATTGAGTGTGTCGGTTGAATAGTGTAAGTAGAGTAGATCTGTTGCCAATTTAAACAAATTAATTCCCCTCAGTACATCAACACTAGGAGGTTTCGTACATATGCACAACCAATGGCAAATACAAGACGGGGTAACAACACTCGAGTGGAATAATGTGATCAAAATCATCCTATGTTTGGCAATCGTATAATGTTTAAATGAGAGGATAAATAAAATAAATTATTTTCCAGGTATATAATAAGAAAACGCTTACTTTGTGATTGATAGACATCTGATGATTGGAGACTCAGATCAAACTCTTAAATTATAAAATAAATAGGGCTCTTTTACGAATACATTTTTGGGTTTCCGGTAAAGTATAAAATTAATAATTATTGATCTGACTTCAAAGTGTGTTTGTAATATTTATGAATCTCAGACAATATAACTTTTATTGATCAGTACCTTTGATTGTCAATTAAATACGACCCAGATAGTTCAATATTTCAACAATCGCGTGGTTTTTGTGATCTTTTGGGGAGAATAGCGCATTTGCAATACACTTCGGAATTCACAACCTCTTCAATGCTACTGCTAGTTTCGATGATCGATAGAATCGATTTAATTGAAAATATATGACAATCATTTTGTCAACCATAATTTGATTTCTCTTTGTCGTTTTCTATAATTATTTTTCTTTCTTAAGTTTTGTCTCGGTTTTATTTTACTGATTTCCTCATTTGTGTCTCTGCCTTTTATGGATTGTTATTTGATGAGATAATTCCAATCTCTGAAATTTCCATTCTTTTATGTTTTCTCCGACATCTGATAAACTTGCAACCTTTTTTTCATTTTTTATTTTCCCGACTTGAAATTATTCCACTTTTATTCCTAGTAAGCGCAAGTCACTAGCTTGTGCTGATTACTTCCCTGCCCTTTGTACACACCGCCCGTCGCTACTACCTTGACCAAGCTGTCGAGATAAAATGATCCCTTTCCATTTTATAGTTTGTTTTCTCTATTTAATTTTTGCTTATTAATTAATAACGACTTTATCGTATTTCATTGTTTAATCTTTATTGATTGGTTATTTCTATTCTCAATTATCCTTTCTTGTCCTCAATTTTTCTATTAAGATTTCTGAAGCGACTCTATATTTATACATTTTCCACCGTTATTTTATTTAATATTTAATCCTTTATAAAGTTTGTCAAAAAGCACAAGGATCGAGTAATTAATCAAAAATGGAGCTTAGAGGAAGTGCAGAAATATGATTTCATCAAACATTACTTCGAAAAAATGAAGAGTGTTTGAATAAAAATGTTTTAGTTTGTTTGGTTTATTTATTACAAGTCAGTTTTTTTCTCTGACTCTTTGTATCTTATATTGGAACAAAATCAATAAAGCCCAACAAATAATTTTTAGTTGAATTCAACATAATTAATACATAATATTTACACTCTCTGCTTTTGAGGTGTAAGTGTACCAATGACATACCCAAACCTCATCAGGAAATCCACGACTATATCATATACAACTCTATCGACTTACTATGTCCACACATTATCATTCATAGCACAACACAACCGAGCCAGATCTCTATCATCCACATACATCAACACATTCAAAGCCAAATTTCTCATTCTATAAAACGCAGGCATTATATGTGGTTCATCCTTTCCTTTGACCTCACCAGTTCACAAAGAAAGATAGTTCACTTAGACCCTGAGGCGACTACTGCCAAGTAAATTAAATGACTGCTCACGACGCTAATCCAATGTCACTTATCAAAAATCTAATATTACGCTTTTCACAATCCACAATATTCTTAACTATAGACCTCTCGAAAGCCTATCACCTGTTTTCCATCCACATCGATGATGCTCCCAAAACTGTCGTCACCACACCATATGGAATACATGTTCATGTCTTTCGGTATCAGAAACGCAGCTCAGTCTTTACAACGCTTCAAGGACACAACGTTCGTGACATTCCTCATACTTTTGTACAGCTTGAGTATATAACTATTGCATCATCAAATCGCGGCAGCTATACTAAAGATTTGTACATGGTTCTCGACGTATTGAACTGCCATAATTTACAGCGCCCAGAAATTAAGTCTTCCTAACACATCCTACTTCAAAAAGTAACCAGGTTCTCATTATTTAAAGACGTAAAACAGTAATGTCCAAATGTGAAGGATTCCGACAGCATAAATTGAACTGGCACTTCTAACCCACAAATGATTCCTTTTTCAATAAGTTCGATATTCGACACACTCCACATTGACCTAAGTAAACTCCCAGCAGAAGAAGAATTCTGTTACATCTGATGAGCTATACGCTGTTTTGTCCCTGCCTGCCCCTGGCATCACCGCTCACACGGTCGCACATGTTTTAGTATCAACCTGGTTTTCACGATATTGAATCCCAACAGCTATCATTACAGACCAAGGATCACAATTCTAATCAGATCTTTTCGAAAATTTTACCTCCAGCCTTGGCATCAAACATTTAAGAACCAGCTGCTATCATCCATAAACAAATGGTTTGATCTAATGCGGTCATCGGAATTTGAAATCATTCCTCAGGATTCTCTCGACATCATGGGTCAAAGCGTTACTATTTGTGTTACTACGTGGCACAATACATCCAATCGCTCAAGTAATGTATCTCCTTCACAACTTTTGTTCGGATCCAATACTCATTGACCTTTCAACTGACTCGCCATTTAACGTTTTTTGAGCATAGACACAAATCCGTCATTCGTATACTTATCGTGGTTCAAACAACATATGACATAGTCTCTTTCCTCAACGATTCGAACCTCAAGCCTAGATACAAAGGTCCATTCCTCATCATAGACCTATACAATAACACAGCGAAACTAGAAATCGACAACAAACACGTTATGATCAATCTTTCCAGATCAAATAAACGCATCACTAAAGAGTACTCTATCGACGAAACCATTCTAGAAGACATAAAACAATCGACAACACTCCGAGAAACGCCAAATTTTCAGAACATCCATTCCCTCCCAGGCGAACATGTAAATACCCTCAATATCTCTCAGATTATGACCTTCGGTGAGTCACCCCAGAATTCACAGCCTTTACAATTTGAAATAGGCTACACGTACTTCGGTGGGTGTATTGCAGTGACTGCAACATTTAATTTTTACCTAATTTTACTTATTTAACATAAAATAATTTTCGATTTTGACAGATCAGTCTTTCTGAATTTATTTAACATAAATTAACAAATTAATAAATTTTCTGAGAAGTGAAAATAAAGTTTTGTTTAATTTTCATAAATCTAGAAAACTACTTTTTTATTCAAAATACAAACAAATAATTGAATAAGTTTAAAATCAATCAATCTAATCAATAATTTTTATTTTTTCATAAAAGAATTATTTTTTATTTCCCAAACTTGAAGATTGAGAAAATATTAATTAATTTCTAAACAGTTTTGTTGTAAATCTTAAGTTTTCTTCGTATTCGGACATTTGGTTAAAGGCCGTAGCAGAATTACAAAAATAAATTGTTAACTATGTCTATCAATAGTTGAAAAGCACTTACAAAAACATGCATGATTGTATGACAAATTAAACCCCCCCCCTCCCCAATAAATTTGCATTTTTATTAAGGATGTGTTAACACATTCTAAAATTCTGGTAAAATAGAATTGAAGGTAAATGCACATTTTGCCTCAGGTTTGACAATCGCTGCTTAATGGACATGCAAGGCAAGCTCCAAAGTGCCTATTATTGAAATTCTAGTATTAGCTGAATCGATTCGCGGTCCACAAAGGGTTTGCAATTTATTCTTAAGTACGTTGCTAAATGTATCTCTGATTTATCACAGTACAGGGTTAAACAAAATTTTTCAGGTCAGTTATCCTTTTAATATATAATTTTGTAATTAAGAATTTCACTTAAGTTACCCAATTATGAATAATCTGTTATAAAACTAAATAATTATTTGAATACTTAAAATGTAATAAACTATTTTCAACTTGTAAGTAGCATATTAGAATTATCTAAATTAATATTTTTTGTAATAAATTTAATAAATCTATATAGTCTTAATATTTTTGGAGCTATTAAATTTTATTATAAATTGAATTATGCGTAATGTAAATTTAGATTAATTCAAATATAAAAAGTGAAAATAAATTTTTTTATCTTATTCTAATGTATTTTTAAAAATTTTAGTTATCCATATATTTATGTATCCATGACAACTATACTTCTAATTTTCAAAAATTTAACAAATCAATTCGTTTTCTTTCAACCAAGGTTAATATATTACAACTTAGATACAAACGTTAAAGAACCTTTTACTAATTTCATAATATAAATATCAAAGAATTTCTAATACTTACTTTAACCTGCCCCCGGATACCAATATACTCCATTTTATAGTATTAGGGAAGGGTCAAGTGCATTAGTCGTTTAAATATCATACATAATGGATTAATGATTTGTTAAAATTTTTATTCTTTTTTTATAATATATGGTAAGTAAACGGCATGTTTTTTCCCATTTAATCACTTTAATTGCGTATGCGTGGTTTTTCATATTGTGTAGAACAAATAATGTTGAAATTTACCCTATGATTATAAATTATTTAAATTTCTATTTTGAAGATGCCCCTCAGGGTAAGTGCTCGTGAAAAATGAAGAGGGTCAAAAATTGCTTATTTATGGTGTCCTAAAAGATGGTCCTTTTCGAATTTAACAAATTAACATTAATTTACTTATAAAAAAATTATTTGATATATTTATAAAATTATAAAATAGGAAATTTTGATATCAACTGATGATTGCTCGGAACAAAACTTTAAATTATTCATCACTTACAAATAATTAAATACGCTAAAAATCATTATCTAATAAAAAAAGAAATTAAACAATATTCATCATTTATACAAAATTTATACATAATATTTGGTTTATGAAATGAAATGCAATAAGAGAAAGATAAGGCTATTTTCAATTTATAGTTGATTTGGAAAGACGAGGATCACGACTGAAATTTGCTCCCGATTTGGAATTTGATTTATAATTACTCTGAGAATTTTCAAAATTATTGTAAGAACTGCCGGATTTCCGATTCCTATCGAAATCTGATTTGTCATCTCTATCGTGATATGACTTGTAAGTTTTGTCATTTCTTTTGTCATTAAAACTCGAACGACTATATGGCTTATATTTTTCATTTCTATGAGTTTTTATTACTTAGTAATGATATTCATAAAATATCTCCTTACCTATTATTATCATCAAAAGTTTTGGTTGTCTCACCATTCCAATTCTTCATTTTTATATATTCTTGATACGACCTCGCTTCAAAATTGCATTTTACCTTATCCGATTGGGTTTTACTCTCTTTTACACTCTCACTTCCTTTGTTTATAAATGAATCGTGTTTTCCGTTATTATTCTGTTTATTATTGTTGGATGAATCTTTGTTTATTGATTTGACTTCAGATTTCTTATATGCACTTTTATAAATTCTGTGCAATGTTTCCTTGGGAAATACATCAAAAAAGAAATTTACAAACGACCATAGATAGCTAAAAGTATATTAATAAAATCATAAACAAATTTACGAACTTTCTCCATTGACGCTTTTGTTCATCATTATCAAAATTTAATATGACACTTCTAATGTGATTTCCGATTGCCAATAAACAGTCACTTAATTGTTTGTCATCAACTTTAATTTTACTGCCACTCCTTCTTTGCATGTCCTCCAAGAACTTTAATTTGGACTTGATGGGTTTCATTCTTTTCGTGCACTAGGTTTCTATAAATCAATTAAAATAAAATATTAAACTACCTTGTCAAATAGAGGTCCTTGCATTTCGTAAAATAAATGTTCATGATCATCATCACCATGAGATTTACTTTCACGTTTCGGGTTCTCTGACACAGATTTAGATTTGTTAGATTTACTTTTGTGCTTGGATTTATTTTTAGCATCTGATTTTCTACTGCTGTTATCACTTGATTCGACAAACTCAGCAGATTTTGGATTTGTTACATGATTGACTTTTGTTTTGACTTTTGACTTTTTATTGATGTCTACTTTCGATGACTTTATTACTTTTTTCACAACAACCGACTCAGACTTGACAACAATTTTAGAATCTCGTAATTTCTTTAAAAGATATTCAACTCGAGTTCTTAAATGACTAGCTTGAGGTCTTTCACTTGCTGATGACGGTAAAATTTTACTAGTTAATTTTAGATCAAGGTCCATTTTAATAGCTTCCCAATTGTCCAATCCTCTTTCAAAAACACCTACTAAAAGACGAGCATCGTCTTCTGTCTCCCACATACATGACCAATTAGCCAGTTTAGTTTCAAATGGTAACACAAATTTTAATCTCTCTTCTTTATTTTTTGGTAAATTTGATGTAAAATGTCTAAATCATCAAGGGACTGTAAAATATTTTTTACAGAGATTACAATTTTACGAATGGTAAATACAGCTTTATTTTTCTTTTCTTCTGTATCACATTCGCTATACACTGCATTACAACCATTAATAATTTGCTTCATTACGTCATAAACTTCTTTCTCTGTGTGGTCAATTATTTCTGCTTCAACCATGATAGATTGAATTCGTTCTAGAGGCCTAGGAAACTTTTTCATTACTTTTATTATGGACTTTATTTCTTTATCAGTTAATTTCCCTCCTGTTTCTTTATTATCTTCTTCGGAACTTTCTTCACTAGTTGAATTAACCTGTCCCACTTGATAAGCTTTAACTTTTTTTCGCTGCCTAGGACCTAATTCTAACTCTAAAAGAGCTTTCTGATGTTCCTCTTCTTTAATTTTTTCTCGGAGATCCTGAGGAACAATATCACTCCATAATTTTGGCTTTCCTTTGTGTCCAATATAAACAATATCTTCATCTTCTGCTGTTTCAGTAATATTAACGACTTTAAAAGCTGACAATAAATCATTTGCGGGATTGTGACTTTCATCATCATGATTTGTAGTTTCCGCTCGTTGCAAAATATCTTGAATATTTAATTCCTGTTCTTCATCCAGCTCCTCATCTTGATTGAATAAATCAGCTGCTCCGAATTTTAAAATTTCATTAAGTTCATCTTTACTAAATGGTTGATTCTTATTTGCATCAGTTTTTCGATGTAAAGCAGAATCCATTCTTTGAATCACCAGATGATCTAATACCATTTTTCTTTTAGCGCATTCAATTATTTTTTCTTCAATTGAATTTTTTATTACAAATCTATATACCGATACTTGCCTTTTCTGGCCTATTCTATGAGCTCTTGCCATGGCTTGCAAATCATTTTGAGGATTCCAATCGGAATCAAAAATAATTACAGTGTCAGCAGTAGCTAGATTAATACCTAAGCCACCAGCTCTTGTGGAAAGTAAAAAACAAAAGTCTGTGGAACCTTCTGCATTAAAATGATCTATTGCCTGTTTTCTGAGACTACCCTTTATAGACCCATCCAGTCTTTGAAAACCCCAACCTCTTAAAACCAAATAATCAGAAATAATATCCAGCATTCTAACCATTTGAGAAAATATTAAAACTCTATGACCTTTTTCTTTCAATTCAAACATTAATTTATCCAAAAGCATCATTTTACCACTAGACTTAATATAATATCTCAGGTGACTGTCGGGATCCATTTTATTTTCAGTTTCTTCGTCTAATGGATTTACCAACTGAACATGATTACAGCATTTTTTTAATTCCATAACAATATTTAGAAATGAAGAAGTATGCCCCCTGGTTTCTTTTGATAATGCTTCATAATTCTTCGTTAATATTAACTTATATAACTCTGTTTGTTTACGACACATCGGTACTCTAATAATTTGTTCACTTTTAGATGGCAAAGACTTTTCCACATCTTTCTTAGTTCTTCTCAGTAAAAACGGCTCCAAAACTTTATATAACTCACTAACAACTTCTTCCACTTCCCTGTTTTCATTAGATATATTGTATCGATCTTCAAAATCTGGCCATGTATTAAATTTGTCTGGCATAATGAAATGAAGTAACGCCCACAATTCTCTTAATGAATTATGAACTGGTGTTCCAGTGATTAACAATCGTGTATTTGTATCAAATGTTATTAAAAAATTATATAATTGGCTTTCATCATTTTTAAGACGATGGGCTTCGTCAACACCTAGAAATGCCCATGAAATTTTATTAAGCCAATCTTTATCTTTTAATAATAATTCATAAGTTGTAATACAAACATGAAACTTTAACATTTTCTTCTTGGGAAAATACCATTCGCATTCCCGAATAACTTGTCGAGAAACAGCATCTCCAGTATAAATGATAATATTCATATATGGGGCCCATATATTAAATTCTGTTTGCCAACTACTAATAGTACTCAATGGAACGACCAGTAAGAATGGACCAAAAATAGTATGTTGGTTAAATAAATATGAAAGAAATCCAATAGTTTGAATTGTTTTACCTAATCCCATTTCATCAGCGAGAATAACACTGTTACCTCTTGTCCATGCATGAGCAAGCCAATTAACCCCATCTAATTGATAATCTCTAAGTTTCATATCAGAAGTATGAGATAAATAATCTGGTTGTTCTCTGATAGGAGCAAATTTTGGTCGTCTTGTTAATGCTTCACATTTCCGATTAGGGATTTTTACTGAACGACTGCGCTCTTCAAATTCAATTATACCATTAGGAAATAGGTTTTTAACAATTATATCTCCCGATTCCCAGGTAGAATATCGATAATCTAGGGTTTTCCATTTGATTAAATAATCGAGGGAGTCAGAATTTTTATTTCGTTGAGCGTCAATAATCCGTTCACATTCCATTTTTTGTTGAAGAAGTGATTCATTTCGCTCTTCTTCAAATTGAGCAGCATCTAAATCTTCAGGAGAAGCATGATGTTTTTTCCATATTTCTCTTCTTTTCTGAATTTCTTTAAACTTTAGCAATTTCTTCATACCATCAAAATTTTGATACGTTTGAACAGTAGTCTCTGATTCCCAAGTACTGTGAATGTGACTCCATTCTCTCCACTTTATAAGATATTGACGTTCTGTTTCATCGGAATTATTATCATCATTTCCGTATTTTTCATTTTTGAGCACTTTATTATAATATGAAGTTTCAATACCGGTATTTCCTACGAATCCTATTCGGAAATTTAGAACTTCTTCAATAACGTTTACTTCTTCGCTAATAAATTCTGACATTCGTTGATCATCGTATGAACCTTCAATACATTCACTGAAAAAATAACTAATTAATAAATAATAAATTATATAAATGATTACTTATCAATTTTTTCTCCGCGAATCAAAATTAAAGGTTTGTTTAATAAAGGATTATCTCTAAAATTAATTGTTAAGAACTTTTAATAAGTAAATATAATATATTACCTAACATTAGTGAATCCATTTGAATTATTGATTTTAGCAACTTTCTTTTTAGGTTGTCCACTGTCATCTGAACCCACATCCTCATCACTTGTTACAACTTCTTTATAACTAACATGGGCACGTTTACGAAACTCCATTTTTTGCTTTTGATTATACTTCTTATTTCTTTTAGAATATACAAAATCACTGTCATCATTTTCTTCATCATCGTTCTCTTCTGAGGTAGACCCCGAATATATTTTACGACTAAGTCTATTTCCTTGGGACCCACGTTCGGATAAAATATTAAATCTGGATGGCTCTTTACGATTTCTTTCAGATCGTCTGGTAGTGTATAAATCTGGATTTTCTTTAATCTCATCGAGTAACTAAATTAACCTTTTTATATTTTTCTATTTAAATGAATTCGATAAGCATTTAATGAAAAATTAATAAATTGACAGTTGAAGTTATTATTATCGATTTATTTTAACGGTTAGAAAAATACAAACAGATTTATTACACGTCATATGCGACAGTGATAGAAAAATAATTTGGTTAGAAAAATTGTCATTCACAATACATATTATTTATTTAGATTATTGATTTAAACTTACAGAACGCTGTCTGGTTTTGCTGGGTAAAATTACTTCACTTTCACTAAAGAAAATAAATTTAATCTATAATAAATAAGCATTACTTTGAACTATCTATACTGTTTCTTGATGACTCTTCATCACTGTAATCTAACATCTGAAAAAGAATTTTAATTTAAAATATAATTTTAATTACGGTTAAATATAGCGCAAATTTTTGATTTAACTATTAGATGTTGACTTTACATTTAAATTAAAAACCATGTGATATATTAGCACTACCCAACTTTTAAAATCAATAATTGAATCGTTAATATAAACAATAATTATCAAAAAGTAAAATATTTTAATAACATTAAATATTTATTTCAATTGCGAATAGAAAATAATTTTTAATAATTTACGCAAAGTTAACCCATTTATGATATGTATCTATTAAACTAATGTAAATAAACGTAACTTTTGTTAATTAAGATTAAAATCAGGAACTCTTAAAAATATTGCCCATGTTAAGTAAATACTAAAGAGATAAATGGTCCAGAGTTCTTCACAATATATCTTATATGGTTCGTTTTCATGACTAGATGTAATTGCAATACAACTAAAAACTATTTCAAATAATAATTATTGACTTCATTAACATAAAACTGGGCAACTTTTTCGCTTTTGTAATGTTGTCACGTAACTTGACAAATTCTGTATATACTTTTTAATATTCCATTATCTGTTTATGTTTGATAAATTGAAGAAAAATCATTTATATTAATTTGTGATCGGAAAACATCGTATCGAGATCAAAAAATTTAAATTGATAAATAATAAGTCATTTAGGGGTTGGCATTTTAATGATTGTTTAAAGTTATTCAACATTTTTCTAATTTGGTTTTTAGATTCCCATAATCTTGCTTCGTAAAATGAATCATTTCAAATTACTTTATAATGAATGGGTTTTTTCCAATTTTATGTATCCTTCCATACTAGTATTAAACAAGTATTAAACAGAGTCTTCGATTTAAGCACATAACTAAACATTACAATCACACTACATCAGTAACATTAGTGGTTAATCAAGATCTTTATCCATTTATTGGAGCAATCAACTACATCAAATGTAGACATGGAAAAATATTCATTGATAATTACATGATCCTGTGACAGCTTTAACTAAATCTATTAATCTCATTTTACAAATATTACCTTGGTCTTGTTTCATTAATTCATCTTTCTTCAAATTCTGTTCCCAACTAGATCACATTAAAGATGATACAATCATAACAAGCATCAAGCTTTAACTGATAAGTAATGAAAAAACATTTATTTTATACAAAAAAATTTATCCTATTAAAACCAGAGTTTAGTTATTAAATCTGCAACTATTTCAAGCTTAACTCTAAATAAGTTTGCCAATAAATTTGAACAGTAACCAAAAAGTCAACAACCCTTCCTGAATTTTTAATATCATTTAAATTTAAAATAATTTAAATATTTATATCACAATCATTTAAATGTCATTTAAATATTTATGACAATAGTAAAGAGTACCTAAAAGCATTCCATGAATGTAGTTCAGATGCGCAATCTGCATTACAAAACAATGGAATCTATTTGCGCGTTTATCGATTCATATAATAACAAAATAAACTAAAAACTGGAAAATAATGGAAATCAATAATAAAAATGTCCTTGCGTTTCGATATTTATATGCATATATGTTTATCAGTGCAGACAAACAAGAGCACATTTTAAAATTAAGCTACGGACAAATGAGATATTGAAACTATGCAGCCAAATATAAACCAATACTAACCGTCATAAAGCGAATCAGTGAATAGCGAAACAAAATGGCGATCACACACTATACAGAATCTGATTGGTTCTTAATATTTATCAAATAGGTTATTAAAACAAGAACTTCCTTGAATAATTTAATATTTAAATTTTAGCTAATAAACTAAACTAAATTTTTTTAAATTTAAAATACACTTAACATAATTACTTAGCTATTCATAGTTATAAATCTAATATTTGGGGTTATAAATTTGTTATTCAAAGTTATAAATTTTATTTTTCAAATATAAAAACTAAAGTGAATATAAAAATAAAATATATTTAAATTAGAAATATCCCGACATTTTTTATTAAATAAAATATTCTCATTTTAAAGCTTTTTCTAGTCATCTTCGCATAGATCTCCAAAACCCATGGCACTGTTCAACATATATGTTATTCTCTGATAGGATATCAGATAATGATTCTTCCACTGCTATTTCATTATTGAATGCTTTCATGGCTCTAAACTTTGATTTAGCCATACTGAAAAATTTTTCAATCGGATTTAGTTGAGAGGACCATGGAGGTAAGTATTCTTTACTTATTCTATGCCTACTCAAGGCTTCAGCTACAATACTGGACCTTTGAAAAGTGGTGAGTTTCTGGGTGTTGAGATTTTGAAACTATATGGTTGTTACCTAGACAACCCCATATAAATATCGTGGGTGAATCGTCCGCAAAAAGTGAGCGTTATTACTAATGCTATAATTGACCGAACGATCCATATGTCCAACGAGCTGCTGATAGAAGGCTTGTGCTCGATTTCGATTTTTAGGTCCCATTGTTCTCCTATCTTCTTCAAATGTTAATCATACTGTAATATCATTCCGTTTCTTTGTCCTTATGATCTATTTGTGTTCACATTGTATTTAATGAGTACTCACTGGACTACTCGGTGTTAGTGATTTTTGAGCCGATTGTTGTTTAAAAATTTTATGTCGATTTTTCGAAATTGAGTGCAAGAAAGTCGAGCCAAAAGACCCACCCTCGAGCTACCCTCTTTTACTATTAAGTTCAATGATTTGACGTTCGAGCCCGTCGTTACGCACGGCGAGGTCTCTCACGGACACGAGCTATTGGCGGATGAACCTCACTTACACCACTCGATAATTATGTGTGATTTTACTAACTTGCAATTTTTTTTGGCTGTGGGGCCGGAAAATAATAAATAAATATTACCAATAAATGTTACTATATAAATTGGGTAAAAGCTTTGATGCATAAAATTGTCTATTTGGCATTTCACATAGTAATCCGAAGTTCATTTGCATAACCATTGTTCCCTCGCTTTCATCACAAGTCATTTAATCACTAAATTCATATTCTCGAACTCATATAATTGCTCATAAATCATGCTCACTTCGATAGTTTTCGATAGTTCCTACTAATAATAGTTCGAGACCGTTCCGGAAGCTTGTGATACAATACCGTTTTTTCTGATAAAAAACGTAAGAGTTTTTTAATGAAAAAGTGATCTCCATAAGTGTTAAAATTCTGAAAAAATGAATTGGTATATATATCTGTTCTGTGACCCTAACCTTGAGTGTTAATTTTAGTGCGATAAAACAAAATTTGACCTTGAAATTATTTGTGCAATCTAACTTTAATATTTATTGTTTTCTTAATTTAATTTGACAATTTATTTCTTAAATTTTTAATTAGATTTATTCAACAAAAATATTTTATTTTAACTCGTTTTTATTCATTAATTTTTTTGCTTTTACATAAATTGTCATTTTTCGCTCAAATCTTTATGCTATTCTGTTATTTCTATGTTAATTTCTTGCGGTTCTAGGTGCATTTTGTTATTATTTTAATTTATTTTAATGTTTTTGATTTTATATTTTAATTATATCTTTCTCACATTTTAAAGTGGTTTATTTTATGTTTTATGGGTCTGATTTTAAATCTGCATGTTATGTTTGCGTGCTATTTCCAATTCATTTAAACAAAATCCAGTCCTGGCCCAACATAAAATATTCCAGGGCCCGTAAAATTGCGACCCGCAATTTCTAAAAGATTTAAGCTATCAACTATACAGAGTTTACATTTTCCATTCAATTGGGTCTACGAGCTACATGGTCGTGACCTCAAAACCCACAAGGATAAAAATAATCATACAGTATACATCAATATATGGATTTCAAGATGAAGTGAAAGAGGACCTACAGTCCGGTTATGATCACACATAAAGAATAGTTAATTGTCTAAGAATCATTAGTTCATTGTTAATCTTGAGTTTGGTATTCTGTCACTCAGATATTCGTTTCGCTAATGTCTTGGGTTTCTGATTGATTACTTTGTTTAGCAGGTTCTGATTTTGACGATTCGTTATCTGTTGTGCGATTTAGCTTTGGGATTTTGTTAAGTCTAGGGAATTGACATTTAATTGATATAGGACTGATTAGATGCCGATTTTTTGGAAGATTGGTAGGCGTGATGACTGTCAGCTAATTTATAGCATTCTAGTAGATAGAATGTTTCGTTCAAGACTCCTTTTTGCTGGTGTATTTGAGGTTTTGGGTTGTAAATTGATATTATTGCTTTTGATTGTTGATTTTTTAGCATCTTGAAACTGTGTGAGGTTTTTTCGAACTACTGATTAGTTTGTTGGTGGTTGCTCTCAGCTTCATTAGTTGGGTTCTGTGGATAGATGACCCGTTATAATATTATCTCGTCTCGATTATTTGGGGATAGTTGATCTGTTCGTGATTCTTTGAGGTTGGTTTGGGTTTCTTCTCTTTGGTTGTTGATTAGGGTAGTTCTTTCTCAATTTTCGGTTCTTTTCTGTTTATATTGGAGAGTTTCCAAAGAGTATCCATGATTGTTTGGATATGATTTCCTTGATGGGTGTTTCCTTTTCAACCAATTTTAGGATTTTATTTTCTAGAGTTCTGAGGGTTTTTATGATCTGTCTAAGTTTGGGTTTCGTCCACTTTGATTATTATTATATTTAATTTTCTTGTTTTAATCTTTTGGGTATTGGGTATATTAGAAGTTGATCCGTCCGTAATTGGTATCCTTTGAGTTTCTGCATATCTAGGCATATTTGCTACAGGTAATTTTGCATCGTTTGATTGATTGTGGGGTTTTTCTACATCTTTCTAAAGGATGCTAGGTGGTATATGGGCTTATTACTGCTACCCTCCTTCTCATCGCCAATATCATGCTGCTTTCGCTTTCCTTGTTTTTATAACAATTATGGGTTTGTGATGATTATTTACAATTGCTTGACTATTTACAACAAATTTCGAGCTATTTTAATAGGACTCGTTATCATTCCTCTTGATTTTAGGTAATGGTTTGACTTTCTGTTTCTCTTCCTTCTTTATCTTTATTGCTTTTATTATCACATTTGGTTTCTCATTTCTGTGGTTGGTATCAACTTTATTTTGACATCGCTTATCTTCTTTGCTTGTCTTTAATACAATTTGCAAGATTCTTTCGATACTCCATTTTGAGCGAGTGGATTTTATTGTTCGGTCTCATCATCTTTTGTCTTGTCGTTTAT
This sequence comes from Schmidtea mediterranea, assembly GCA_022537955.1. Classification (NCBI taxonomy): domain Eukaryota; kingdom Metazoa; phylum Platyhelminthes; order Tricladida; family Dugesiidae; genus Schmidtea; species Schmidtea mediterranea. The sequence continues at coordinate 78,063,929 of CM039679.1, forward strand.
TGGCATTGTCTTTTGTAATCTATTTTTACTCATTCGATTTGTCTTTCTTGTTATCTGGTTTTTGATTAATGAGTTGTTTTTGATTTGTTCTCTGGTCCTTTCTTTATTCATATCCGATGTTGAACGTCAGTCTTGTTTGGAATTACTATTTCATGATATCCATTTTGTCTTGTTTGACTGCATCTAGTTTCACTTGCAGTTGGTTGATTTTCTTACTCTATTCCTTGCTATATTTTTGAGTCTCTTCGTCCCCTTTTTGTATTCATTTAGTTTTGTATATTGAGCGTTACTGGTTCTAATTCTTTGTCTTTTTCGTTTTTCCGTTTAACTCAATGACCACAAATTTTGTTTCTCCATTAGCTGTCTTTTGTTGTTATTCGTCAGTTTCGCATTACTTGATTCAGTTTTTGTCAAATTATTCTCCATTGCCTTTTTATTGACTGACTTGATATTTCATTTCTTTCATCATTGTTTTCGTTTATCTTGGTAATTTTTTTACTATTTTGCTGCTTTATCTTCTCCGATCGTAGATTTGTTATCGTTGTTCCTCATTTTAATCTCTCATTTGATTGTACTTGATTTTCTAAGTTTTAATTTGCTCTCCCAGTCTACTCTTGTCTCTGATTTCCTTGACGGCTTCGGTATCTCTTAGTCGGTTTATTTCAATATCTGCTCCTGATTTGATCTTGGTCCAAACTCGTCTATCTCTGCTTGTACATTTAGTTTTCGGATGTTGGGCATCGTTGCTACAACTAAGCTTTACTGCTTGGTTTACTTGATTAGCTTCCAATTGATTCGTTTCTCAATTTTTAACGTAATATCGCATCACTTGTCTTTCTCATTCTGCTTTATTTTTTTGACACATCGTCTGATTTTTAATTTGTTTTAGCTCCTCGACTATAATATTTATATACTGCTTTTATATATTATCGGATATTATTATACTCGTTCCATATAATATTTATATGCCACTTTTATACATTACTATATAAACATATCTGTTATATACACTATATACACACTCCTGACTATTTATTACTTCATCGTCTACACAGGATCTACGCGAAAAGTGCGTATCCCTCCGCATCTCTCATCAGTTACTTGGTATATATTGATCTCGCTTGACCACTTGAGTGGTGCCATTAGTGACGGTGGTTGTTGCATCCATATCATACTTGAGTATTGGTTCATATCTTGACTTGCTTCGTTTTCTCTTGGTACTTGATACTTGTTCAGTTCCGTTGTACTGACGTATTCTGTGTTCTCTGGTTTCGGCCACATTCTTTTTCCCGTATGTTTTTGTTTGCACTTTCCAGTTGCTCTCACTTGCTGAATTATTATCCACATAACTATCACGTTTGTGACAATTCCAGATATTGCTACCAATTTAACTGTGTTTGAAGTTGCGTTTTCAAATTTCGTTGCCTTCATTCTTGGGTTTTCGTGGTTTTGAACTCTCTTAAATACAGCTAATAAATGATTTGTTTCTTAAATACTGCTAATAAATGATTTGTTTCCATTTCTGATAAGTGACGATCGTCTTTTCTTAATACTTTCATACTATTGGTTTGGTTTCTTGTTGCGCTTTCTTTCGTAGTTTCACCTTCGTTGTTTCTCACTCCCATTTGGGAAGAGTTTTGGGATAATCCTTGCCATATCTGATATATTGATTCTATATTATTTCTTGTTAGCAAGAGTGGTGTCATGTTCTTTCCTTCCTTTATTTCTCTGCCGTTAACTTTTATTCTTGAATTTCTGCCTATCCTGCATATTTTTGTGATTAGCTTTCCTTGTAGTTTCCTTATTGTTTCGTATTTCCATGCGTCGGTCACTACACTGATTGACACTTCGTTTCTGACATCACCCATTCTTTGTGGTTTGTTTGTCGTTGTTGTTTTTCTTAGTTTTGTGCTAGATTGCGTTGATTTTGCTGACTCTTTTGTTGTTTTTGTAGGTGTTTTCCTCGTTTCATTGTCTTTTAGGTTTTCTTCGTCACTTTTCTGGTCTTTGCTATATTTTTCTCTTTCTTTGTTGGTTTCTTCACTATTGTTGTGCATTTTTATTTTGATTATTCTTGGCATTGTTGTCATTTTCTTTGAACCGGTTTTCCAAATCTTTATTCCTCTGAATTTTTGGTTATCTTCTCTTTGTACACAAATCAAGTACACCGTATTTTCCATCATGTTTCTGAACGAATATAGTTGATTTTGGTTTAGTTTCCTCTTTTCGCCAGGTGTCGCTAGTTTCTTTTCTATAGCTATAAAGGTAATATTGGTTTGTTGTTTCCCAGCATTTACGACTATTGTTTTGTTGTTCCAAATCGCTTTTCTGCTTCTTAATTTTCCCAAAAGATATCCATCCGTTAAGCTGACTAACGTCATTAGTATCAATAATCCTTGTAATCCTTGTAGTGGGGTTGGTCGATTTTGAATTTCCTGTGAGTCTATTATCTGTTTCCAACAGATTTTGTCTGTGCTTTCTTCATCTCTTGACAGTTTCTGATCGTCTACGTTATTTGGCTTTGATTGCTGTCTTATTTCTTTGTATGCTACTGAATTTTGCTTTTTATTACTATCTCGGTTTTCTCCCTCTTCGTTATCATCTTCTTTTTTCCTGTCTTTGTCCTCATCGTCCTTTTTGTCCTGGTCCTTATTACATCGAGGCTTTTCAATGCTGTTGTCCTTGACATTTATTTCTTTGATTATCTCTTCATACATCTTGATTATCATTTTTCTTCCATTTCTGATTTCATCAATTTCTTGTTTTCTACAGCTAGATTTTCGTTGTATCCGGTGCCATTCTCCTACCAAGGTTTCTTATTCTTCCTTTCTGGACCCTATTCTCTCAGGCTCTCTTTTATTGTTCGTGAACTTTATTTCTCCTCTCTTTAACAAAGCTTTTATCGTCTTTGGTAATGCACAATCGGAATTTATTGCTCTTTTTAGTAATATATTTTCATTGCTTTCGAATTTGTTTACGTCTATGATTTCGTTGTCGGATTTTCTTTTTCTCCACTTCATCAGTTTTGCTGCTGCTTCATCGTATCCTCTCTCGATTGCTTCAAGGATTGGATTTGAATTTTGGCCTATTATTTCGATGTCTTCTTGAATTGCATTTATCATAACAAACTCTATTTCACTTGCTTCTCACGACATCATAATATAATTTAACATCGTTTTTCCTTTATTGTCCTTTAGTTTTGCGTTTCGAGTTCATCGACTCGTTGTTCCGTTTTCTGCAATAATTCTGCCATGTTACGTCGTCTTCCTTCCAACGCGTGAGTATAATCATCTAATTCCTCAAGCTATTGTTTCAATTTGATTTCTTCTTCATTTAACTCGGCGATTTCCTGTTTCTTTTCTCTTTGGTATTTTTCTCATTCTTTCGTATCCTTCCTGGTATTCCATTTTATTAGTTGTGATGTACTTTTGTTTCCAATTTCGAGATTGACGTTTTAGTTGATTTATTTGTCGTTCGTCCTTTTTACTTTTATTTTGGCTGTCATTTCCGCTTTGGGTTGCTCTGTACCACACGATCAAATGTTCCAAATCTCCGACTTGTTTTACCAACATTTCAATGTTCTCTTTCAACTCGCCTTCTTTTACTTCGATTTGTCTTCTATTTTCTTGGTATAGCTCGTTGTTCTCACACCACTCTCATCACTACTTCTTTATTTATTATTTCCAATAGTTGTGGTTCAATATCCATTTCTCGTTTGTTTAGTTCTTCTTTCTTTGCTTGGATTAAGATTTTGTCTATTTTTATCACCAACATTTCCGCTTTCAGCTGTTTTGTTTGGTCTTCAACATCGGCTTGACTTTTTTTATGATTCCTTTTTCTAAATTACTTTATTTAATCTTTTATCATATTGATTCTACTTTTATACATTCATTATTTACAATTTCATTTTTAGGTTTATTTATTGATCGGCAAAAAGGAATCTGTTCATCCGTTTACCAATCGGTTGTCTACACATAGAACATTGTATTATCCGTTGTCTGCACTCTTTGCATGCTAGCAGGTGTCCACAAGGAAGATGAATCACCTCAACGTCTTTTATCCAACATATAGTACAACTGTGTTCTCTCAATATTAATTTTTTTACACTAGATTCACCCAGGTCGTCTTGATGTCTTTCTGCATATTGTTGGGTTGCTTTGATTAATTCGAATATTGATTCATAGGCTGGTATACTTCTACTTAAATTCTTTCTCAGTATCGTTTTGTTGAATCTGTTGTGATAACCGGCTGTTTTAATTGTTTATTTGATTTCAGGCTGTTTAATGAATATTCTGACTTCGTCTTTGCTCAGTGGTTTTTGTACTTTTTCTGTTATGGTTAAATTGAAAACACAATCTTCTCGATGCTCTAATGTTGGTGGTGTTTTTTTGTGAATGGGTATTTGATCTTACATTTTACGCATTCTAGGTTCCGTTTGTCGTTTGATTGAAATCCCTGTATTGCAAATGGTAGGGCGAATTTTTCGTTTCTGAAAGTTGTTACTCGATTATTAACAACGATTTGATATAGTTCCTCCCAACTTGGTTTGATTATATCTTCGTTTGATTCTGCACTTAACATTTCTCGTTCTTCGTCTTTGGGTGGTTCTTTTTCGAATAATTCTTTAAACTGTATATCTGTTTGGTGACTGGTTTTGAGTTTTATTGTAAATGGGCATCTTGGTAAACAAAATTTATGTTTTTAGTGAAATCATTGCAATTTTCTATATTCATCGTATTTATTTGACAATAGACACAGGTTACTTGGTTAGGTTTCTCTAATGTGCCCGAAAAATAAAATCCATCTCTTGCTAATTCTCTGCTCTGTTTCTCGGTAAATACTTTTTGTATCGCAAATGATATTTGTCTTTCCCATTTACCTGGGATCCTTTCTTGTCCTTCTTTAGATTTGATTTTGTATTTTGGACGTCTGAATTCGTTATTCTTTTTTTAATAATTCATCGAATTTTTGTCCTCGATTCTTTTTCTCGTTCTTTTTAATTATATTTCACATTTCTACTAATAAATTTTCATTAATATTTCTTTGGACTTCATAATGTTTTTTGAATTTTTGATATTTACTTAAATATTTGGTTTTCTGATTTTTATTTATTTTTAGTTTTCTGATTTTTATTTTGTTTTATAATTTTTCATCTAACCCATTTTTATTGATTTTCTGATTTGGTTTATTTACACTCCCATTGCTCTTTATACATTTATACACGTTTCTCTTCATTAATCAAATCGATTTATACTCTCTTTTATTACATTTATTTTTATATAGATATTATCATCTTTTACATATGCGGCTTGTCTCAAAATTTCTTGTTGGAGGAATGCGGGTACTCCGGCTGCTAGATTCTCTTCGGTTGTGGGTCGTATATAACATGGGTTTCGCTGATCAAGTTTGAACGTTTCGGAGTGGGTTTTGTTCGAAGATATTATGGTGATAGTAGCTTTATTTTTGAAAGGCCATTCTAGTAATTCATCGAAATCACCTTTGCATATCTGGAAAAATATTCCAATGTGAGTATCTAATCCAGTTCCACTTCCATTTGGATATAGTTTTATTCGTAACTTGTATCCATTTTTCCAACTATAAAATTTTGGACTCAATATACATACTTGCGTTTCTTCTTTAGCGCATTTCAGTTTCTCAGTCCATCATTTGACTATCCATACATATGATGCAATTGGTAGTTTCTCTGAGGTTGGCATATTCGCTTCCCATTTTTGTTGTTGGATGGTGATTTCTTTTAACTTTCGGTCTATTAAGATCGTTTTCTGCATCATCTGTTCCCATAATTTTTCAAAATCTTCCTTTGTATTTAACATTTCTTTGATAAATATTTTGTGTGATTTTAGATCATCTTTTGCATCGTTTATAGCCATTGCCGTTATCTTGATTGCTTCTACCATTGTACTTAGATGTTCTACATTATTTTCTTTTACATGCTTGGACATCTCTTCTCGAGGAGTTTGTATTTTACAATTTAATAGCTTGAATGGACACATAATTGCCTTTTGTGAACAGGTCTTCCAGTGTTCTGTTAACGTGACACTTTCTTTCACATTACATTGATTTGGACATTTATTTTTATATTGCTCACATATTTGTCTTTCGGTTAAATTTCGATGTGTTGTTTCTAATTCTTTCCAACTGTCAATTTTTACACAGAATTCACATTTGTCTTCTATCATTTCACATATCTCTGGTTGACTTTCTCTATCTTTGCGCGTAATTCTTTCATTGCATTTTTTACATTTTACTTCTATAAATTTGCATACTTCCTGGTGCTTAGTGGTTTCTTTTAAAGGGCCATTTCATTTAAAAGGTTTCTTTAGATATTTGACTAATAAATTCGATATTTGCGATTCGCTGCATGACCAGGCTTCGTATTTTCTTAATTGTCGTTTCTCCACAATCTGGCATAGTTTCAGTTTTTCTCCGATTACTTCAATTACGCACTGTCTACTTATTCGGTATCCGCCCTCGGTTTGTCTCGCTTCTATTAACAGCTTTTTACATTTACAACACGTGAATCTTTCTTCAAATTTGTGTGATCTTGCTTGATATAACCGAATCATATGGTTTATTTGGGGTTCATCTTCGGGTTTTCTTTGGATTTGATTAATTGTTGCTTTCATTCTAATTTTCTGGAATAATATCTGTTATTGACAATTTTTCTTTTTACATAAATCGTATAATTCATTTACAAGTTTATTTTCAATTAATTTATTGGTTTATGGATTTCCTTCCCCTGAATTTGATTTTTCTGGGAGTCTCTCTTCTGGTCATACCATTCTAAAATTTCTTCGGTTGTAATCTCTTGATTTTGAAGGTTTGTAGGTAGTTTTGATGTTCTAGTTGGGCGATTTTTTGTTGTTGTTGTTCGATTAAGGTTATATACACTATACTTCGGTTGACGCTTTCTGATAATAGTGCTTGGGATTGCAGCCATTGTTATCGGGCTTGGTTAGTCATTCTAGTCATTACATTGCGATCAATCTCCATAACGGTTCTGAAGATTGTTTATTAGGGTGGTAGATAGTATTCAATTGGTTTTCTGTGGGGAATTCTGGTGAGTTCGTACTTGGGTTACTGTTCATGGTTTCAACGAAGGGTGGTACTTCGGCTTGATTAATCTGTTTTCTCCTGGTTAGATCCATTTTCTATTAATGATAATTTACAATCTTTTCTGGTTTCTCAATTTTTACTATTGGTTATTGCATCGTATTGTTAATTACCAGTTTAATTTGTCCATTAATATACAAATCATACAGTAAGCTACTTTATATTATTTACACATTATTTACTTTTTACACACTACCATCTTTATCATCGTCTCTTTCTTTCATCATATTATTATTTCTGGGGCTCTATACGCAGCGTTCGTATATCACCATATCTCTCATTTGTTATTTTATGTACATCGATCTCATTTGTCCACTCTCGTGATGTCTCGATAATGGGCTTTTCTTTCATACAGAGTTCACTTGTGTTTCGGTTTAAGTTTTCTATTAATTCGTATTCATTCGATCTTTCAGCGTCGTATTGTGATGTCGTAGTTGAATTTTTCTATTGCTGGCCATAACCTCTTCCTTCTTGGTTTTCGTTTACATTTTCTAGTTGTTCTTGACAGCTGGATTATTATCAATATTATTATAAAGCTCGTTACTGCGCTTGCTATCCCAATCATTTTTGCCGTGAATTTGGTTTTATTAGTTTGCTTTGTTGTTATTTCAGTTGTCGCAGTCATTATTATTACCTTTTCTATTTGTTGCACTTTTTTCTTTTTTTTTTTTGAAGTTGTAATGCTTCCTGAATTAATATGTGCCTATCGTCCCCATTTATTCTCTTTTGCTGGTTTGTCGTGATTAATTTTGGTGGTTCTCTTGCTACCGTTCTCCAGTGGTGGTTTTTTCCTTTTTGGACGTGTACTTCATATTTTTCCCTTTCCATTTTTGTTAGTATGCGGTATTTTGGATTTTTCTCGTCTCTATTTGTTTCGCATTGAATTCTTTTATTTGTTATTTTATCTTTTCTAACTTCGTACACACATACTTTTGTAATGGGTTCTTTGTCTAGGTTTTCGATTGTTACTACTTTTTCTTTTGATACGTTTAGTTTTACTTTTATTATTATTGCTTCAATCTCTGACATTTGGCGCTTATATTGGTTTTCCTTTGATATTGTACTTGTTATGACTGAAGTTGTTATTGGTTTTTTCGTTGTAATTTCCTTTAACATTTAGTTACCGCACAGGCTATTGTTCCATTGTTTCCTGCACATACAATATACTTTGTATTACTTTCTAGATGTTTCCATAGACATTTCTGCTTTTTCTTTAAGTTTGTTTCCCAGAATTTTGTGACCCGGTTTCGTATACATAGTTGATTGATCCTTTTGGTTCCCGTATTCACTATTTGTAGGCTGTTTGTTCCTGGGTTCACTTGGAGTCTTGTTCCTCTGTCCCATTTCCCCATATGCCAACAGATTTCTCTTGTAAGCTCACATGTTGATGGGTCTTCTGATTGTATATCCATTCTACCTGGCATTTCTATTAGTTAAAAATAACAACTTATACTTGCATTTTCAGCCAGGTGAAGGCATATTCCCTTGCTTGGAATTTTCTCGTGATCTATCGTTCGTAACATGAATGCTCTCATCTCTTGTTGGTTATCTTTATTGGCTTCTATTGATTTTGTTAAATTAATCGATATTATTATTAGTAACATTCTTTGTAGTAAGGACTGTCGGAATTGATTCTTCTGTAGTTTTATCGTCTTGATTCCATCATTTTTATTAGAGTTGTATTCAATTTTTGATTCTTTTGATTTTTATTTGGTTCTGGTTATTGATTGCTATGTTCTTGACTTTCGTTATTAGTTTCGTCTTTTCTGTCTTCATGTTCTTTACTATTATTCGGGGTTCCATCAGAAATGTCGTCCTCGACATTTATTGTTTTAAAAATTTCCTTGTATAGCTGGATTATTTTTACCTTGTCACCCAATTGGGTTCCTCTCGTTCATCATTTGTTTGTTCGTTTTCCGTATTTGTGGTGAATAGATCACCCGAATATGGGATCGCGACTCCTTCTTTTGAATTTGCAATTTCTTCCAATTCCGAAATGATGTCGTCTTCTTCGATGGATTCGATGATTAATTCTTCAGCTATGTCTGGAATTTCGAGAATTTCTCTGCTTTTCTGTCGTAGTTTGGGCATTTTTCGTCTTTCTCCCTTTTTTATTAGTACTCGACTTCCTATTGGTGCTACTCTTATTATATTAGTTACTCTTCGTTTGACTGGTGTGATTCCAATTTCTATTTCGCCATCTAACGATCTCCCTTCATATTGTAGATGAAATGATATTTCATACGGCATGTTGGTTTTTATTTCTTTAATTTTTGTCGTAATGTGGACTTCTTTTTCCTCATTTTCGAAATCTGGGTATTGAATTTGCAATTCATATTTTTCAGGTCTCTCTTCGACCCATTCCATTTGACTCCATTTTCGAATTATTCCTTCTAGTTGTTTTGGATACCAAGTGTATACTCGTCGATATTCCTCAATTTCTTTAACCAATGTTCTCAGGTTCACGACTCGCTGACATGAAGTTAATATCCACTTTGCTAATTCAGTTGCTCGTCGATGTTGATTTTTAGCGCCCATATTTAGAATTGATTTTAACGCTCTACATTTTTGTGTTTCGATTAGTTCAGTTAATTCATTTTCCTCGATGTCATCAATATCTGTTGGTATATATTTTGTTCCTGCTATACGTCTTTCTAATACACAAATTCTAGGTTGGTTCAAACTTTCGTCATTGTTTATTTCGATCTCGTTTTCAACGTTTAATGTGAAACTGATATCGACATGTTTTAAATACTTTGATTGTTCGTTGGTTACAAATTATTGGGCTATAAATTTTGGCGATCCTGACTCAAGATTTTCATTTGTAAGCGGTTTTTGATAACAAGTGCTTAGTTTGTCAGGTCTGAATGTATCCCTATGGTTAAATCGTAGTTGACCAAGTGCATTGAGTGACATAGTTACCTTTTGTGTAAATGGCCATAATAGTTTTCCGTCATTTATCCATTTACAAATAATAAAAAATACTGATACATGAGTATCCTCTCCCACTCCATCACCATTTGGATATACTTTCATTTTTAATCGGTAGCCTCCTGGTTTCGTATAAAACTTTGGGCTTGATATTACTACTGATTTCCCTTCTTTTGCTGCACCTACCTTTTCCAGCCAATTTGGAATTTTCCATTTAAATGGTGTTATCCATTTCTCTTCTCGTAACTCTTCATCGTATACAGGTAACCATTCTAAGTCATCTAACATATAATCTGAAGCTCCTTCTTTTTTGAGTTCATCTGGTATTTCTTTTAATAATTCTGGTGAAATTTCATTTGGTAAATATTCAATCCATTTTTGTTCTATTATAAATTGTTCTGATTTCCATCGAACATCTTTTTCATTCCATACTTTTATCCATGGTGTTGTTTTACAATCAGTATCGTCTAAAAAGGATATTTTCCGGTATAATTCGAAATCTTTTCTCCAAACGTTATATATCTCTAATATTTTATCCATTTTTTCATTCATTCTATTTTGAAATTTTAATATTTGTTGCTCATCTTATGCGGGATTTTTTATCCTTCCCGACGGTTCGTCCATTGCGATTACATTGATTATTTGACCATCTTCCCATATTCCTAATTCGTATATCGGAGTTTGATCATCTTGTTCTAAAGAGTATCTATTGTACATCAATTGTACATCTTCCATCATCCCATCGTTGCTGTTTTCTTTTACTTTTCGCAAAATTTCTTGATCGATTATAGCTATGAGTTTAACTACTCTACAATAAGGGTCAACGGTAATGATTTGTTTATCGCGATTGAGTAACTTTATTTTAATTTTTATTAATTCTGTTTCTCTCATTTGTCTCTGGTATTTACCATATTTACTAATTAATTCTGTGGTCCGTTGGTCTTCAAATCGTATTATTTCTGTATCTCGCACATTTTCGACAAATTTTTTCATCGATTCAGGTCTTCTGGTATTTATTCGGTCGATAAATTTTCTTACCTGGTTGATTGCTTGTTTTACTAGTTTTATCTGGTTTTCTCTCATGCGTTGTTTTGCCAATTTCTCCATTCTTGGCTTTATTTCGTTCTCGTAAACTTGTTTTATGTTATTTAAAATTTCTATTACTTGTTTCTCTTCTCGATTCTTTTCAAGCGATAAGATATTGATTTCTTCTGGCCATATCATTGCGTCTACTAAATGTACATCTGCTTTGATTTTCCAACCATTATTGTATAGTTGTTCGGTGTTTAGGCTATTTATCATCTTTTCTCGTACCCATTGATATAATTCATTCGTGTTTGTTCCCGTTAGTTGATCATTTGTGTTGGGATTTCTGGGTGTTGTATTCCAATTTGGTATTGATTTACATTAACTTTTTTCAATTCTGTTTTATAATCTGTTACGAAATATTTCCATGTCGCCGTTAATATTCCCCTTCTTGTTGATACCTTGTGCAACTAGTTTCATAAATTTTTCGTAAGTTATTTTTATCAATAAATTGTGAATTACAGTTTATTTCGTCTACTATATCATATATTTCGGTTAATATTCCCCATTTGTCTTCATTCGTTTTCTTGGGCTCGTTTTTATCAATTTCGCTTTCATCATTATTTAGTGAACTATTATTTTGAATTATTTCGTCGCATGATTTAAATATTTCGCCTCCTAAACTACTAATTTCTCTTAATTCGTCTTCCACATCGGTTTGTTCCGCTTTCAGTTGTCTTAGCATGTTTATTTTTAATGCATTTGTTGGTTCTTCTTTATTTGCTGTATCGCAGCTTCTTCTTACTATGAACCATTTATCGTTTATTTTTTCTTTAATTTGTTTATCTGTTAAATTTTCATCTTTTCGTATTTCATCTTCTATCTTTTGCAGTAGTATCCTTTGGATTCGACTTTTTGCAGCTGGTTCGTTTGGTTGTGGTTTAGGTATTTTTTCTGTCTCTTCATTTTGAATTTCTTCGATTTTCTTTTGTATTTCTCTTATTTCTTTTCTTTTTTCTTTTTTCTTTCTAATAAATTCTTGAATTCTTTTTATTTTCTCTTCACTACTCAATTCAATTGTTTTAATTCTTTTTGTAGGAATCACATCTTCTTTTTCATTTAATTCCTGTTCGTCTATTTTATCACCGGCGCTGTTCACAACACACTGCTCCGCAGTGTGGATTTCTTAGTCATTTACAACCCTCATCATGTTTATATGTCTTGTGTTTTGATCTCTGGTTTTCCATCTTTCTTGGATTTCTCTTGCTTCTTCTCTTTGTAATCTTTGCCCTTCGGTTTTCTGTTGTTCTTGATTATTATTTGTATTTTGTTGTCAAACATCTCCGTTGTCTTCGCATCATATTAATTCGTTGTTGTTGGTTATCATTATTTGATGTTTGCATTATTCTTTTTGGGAGTCTTTCAACTTCTTGCATCAAATTAACTTGTGATGTTGGATTTGCATTGTTTCGCCTGGGCGGATTTGGTCGTCCTTGGTTCGGGCAATTTCGTGAGATGTACCATACTTGATTGCATGTGAAACAGGTTATAATTCTTGGTTCACCATTTCCCCGGTTTCCTTCGTTATTTCTGCCATATCCAATATTTCCACCGTTTCCGTTATTACAGTTGTATTTATTATTTTGGCCTTATCTGTCATTTCCACCTACCATATTTCGACAAATGGCTTCAGTGTGGCCTCTTCTAGCGCATTTTTGGCATATTTTGTTTCGGCAGCATTCATTAGTTAGATGTCCAGCTCTTTGACAATTTTCACATATTGGGACATTGTTTCCATTTGTGTTTAACCTAAAATTATTTGTGTAATTAAGATTACTGTTAGTATTATTGTTTGGATTTCCCGTTGGTGGTGCTTTGAACATTTGTTGAGATCTTGGAATAAACTGGTTCATTGTTGGATTTGCATTGATGGCTTGATTGTTTGTTACTCCGGTATTTGGTGTAATTACTGTTGGTTCAACTGTCATTGCAGCTACTTGAAATTGTGGTTTCAGGAATTGTTCACATCGACTAGCGATTTGAAGTGCATCATCTAGGCTTTTTGGTGCCTGGCATCCCACATTTGCCCGAATATTTTCTCGTTTGATTCCTTCAATGAATACTGCTACAATTTTTTCTTCTGGTACTGGATCTTTACCAAATGCTTTTCTTGCGAGTAGTTTTAATTCACATGCAAATAGCACGTTTGATTCGTTCACTTGTCCTGCCGTCCCAAACGTTTTATGTAAAAATTCTTTAATATCATCCCAAGTTTTCAGCGTGTCTTTATCTCGTTTTGCCTCTAAATATACATCTTGAGCACTTCCTGTTAGATATAGTGGTAATCTTTCTCTAATTGCGGGGTTAGACCAATGGGAGATTGTTGTATATACCTCGAATTCTTTAATGAATGTTTGCAATTTGTTGCTACTTCCATCGTAAGGTTCCCCTCTAAATTTCTCTCTAAATTCCACAATGTTGACTTTTTCTGGTTGCTCAACAGGTAACGTTATCCTAGTTGAGTTGTGCCCTGTTGTCATTCCCGTTTCTGTTTGAATTTCGATTTTGTTTAAATTATTATTTTCGTCTGAATTGATTGAATCCGTATCGCTACTGTCGTTATCAGATAATTTATTTTCAATTTCTTCAGGGATCTCAAACTCTATTCTTTGACTTTATGATTCAGTTGTTATTTGAGTTTCGACTGACGCTGATATTTTTAAACAGCTTCTTGATCTTTTGGCAATTTGTTTTTCTTTGTCTTCTAACCGACTAAAGTTTTCGTTTGGTTTATTTTGGTGTTGGCTTCTGGTATTCCTTGATAGGTGCGCAACTTTTATCGACTTTTTAACCTTTTATCTTTTAACTTTTCTTTGTTTATATGGTTTGTTGATTACTTTTAATTGTTTGTGGTTTAATACTTGTACTTGTTTCGATACTTTTACTTGTTTCAATATTTTTATTTGCACTGATACTTCTAATTGTTCGGTTGTTTATATTGTAATTGTTGGATTGTTTATACTTTTATTGATGGTTGGTTGTTTTTGTTGATGGTTGTTGTTTGTTTTAATTGATTAGATCTAAAATAATAACACATTCTTGTACATTATATACTATACAAATTTTGTAATCCGTTTTATTATAATAACCCATATTTGGTATTTATAATTTCGGTAGCATATTTTTCTTTTTTCTAAAAGAAAGAAAACAGAATATTTTTTAAAAAAAATTTTGTTTTTATTATTATTAATTTTAAAAGGATTATTTGTAAGCTGGGTGAGTTCACAATGACCAGGATTAACTTGTTCAAATACGGGGAGAAACAATCGCAGTGAACTATTTTAGAATGAGATTAATAATCCTAGAAATTTAGCACTAATTGAAAATATGGAAATTATTGATTTGACAATTGTTTAAATTATTACCCTTATATTTTTAAAGCGAATTTTATAATTATTTTGATTTTATTAAATTTCGAGTATCAAGGAAAAAACAGCCACTCGGAAACCAATCGAGAAAACGAGACGAAGCTCAAAGAAAATCCATATCTGAAATCCAATACATTTTACTAAATTTTTACTAATACATTGATTTCGGCTATTTTGTCTTTAATTATACTAATTTAATTAATATTTTATTATTGCATATCCCCATCACCGAAGGAAATTACGGTCAAAGGAGAAGTGTCTACGTAGGTCCTCAATAGACCGTATGCCGATTGCAGTCATAGTAATATGGCTCACCTTTTACTAGAAACCGCCCATTGGAATACATTTCCAACATCATTTTGACTGTTATCCAATAGTTATATCTCTTGTGCACGCATCTGGTGGGAATCCTTTGCAAATGACCTTGGAAATCTTATATCTTTTACCCATCAGGTACCCAGCAAAACCTTTATTAGTAAAACAACAAATACAGTAAAAAAATATCAGGCAATCCCAAATCTGAATACTATTTATCACAAGTATGTATTCTTTATAAATGTTGGCATAGAATATCCTATTCCTGATATCTTTTTATTCCATTTTTGGTCAATTGTTTCACTGGATGTTATCTTCTCCAAGAGTTTTCTCTCCTTTTTTTATAACGCTGTTTATGCTTGTGCTTGGGATATATTTATAGGATGCTCAGTTCCCAACATTCCTTGAAATTTTTATTAATATTGCAATGATATTTGGTTTGGATTTTTCGAAGTAGGTATTCATAGTTTGGTTCTTTAGATCTTCGAAGGTGTATCGTAATTAGTTAATTTATTTTCCATCTCTTTCACAGTTGAGGCCCTAAACTTTAGGATGTATAATCTCTGAATTTATAAAAGCATTTTGGTAGTGGTTTCTGCACATTTCTATGAGCTCGTTTTGGTATTCTTCCAGTGTTATACTTGTTCTGAACCAATGGAATACTTGATTCATGTTTAACTAGTGAAGTCTGAAGTTCCTTATTATTACTTATATCTTTTCTTTTACTTAATTGTTAGGCTTGTCTTTTAATTTTTTAAAATATTAAAAACATAAATAGTCAATTCGTTTTTAAAGTTATGCGGATTTCCCCTTTGATGCAGAAATGGACTTATCTTTGCCAAACCTAAACCAACCAAATCACAAAGTTCCCTTTCAAATATTTTAAAATATTAATAGCAAAAAAGTTATTAAACTTTATATTTATTGTTTCGTAATTTTATGTTTTTTCAATTTTTCCGCCAACTCTTAATTTACAGTCAATCGCTTTTTTATGCAGTAGATACGTTCCTCGGAAAACCGCATAAAACGACACGACTTACGTTGTATTAATAGGGATACGTTCCATAATTTTCGAAAGGCACATAAGATACAAATAAACTAAGAGTTTGCCGAGAAATTGAAAAAAAATACGTAATAGTAAATATAAAATTTAATAACTTTTTTTAGCCTTCAATATTTTTAAAAATTTGAAACGGAACCTTGTGATTTGAATGATTTTCTTTTCAAAAATATCTTGTTGGTTTATGTTTGACAAAGAGTAACCCTTTTATGGACCGAAGGAGGAAACCGTAAAACTTCAAAAACGCATAACAAAATCACATAAAAACATAATTGACTGTATTTTGTATGTTATGTGCTTTTCAAAAGTTATGGAACGTATCTCTATTTATTCAACCTAAGTCGTGTCTTATTTTATGCGTTTTTTATGCCGTTTTCTGAGGAATGTATATACCGCATAAAAAACAATTGATTGTACACACATAAATATTTATTTTTTTCAATTTAGAGATCTATCTCATCGTTACAAGGCAACCCCATACAAATACGTGTCGTCTGAAAAATTGAACAATGTTACTAATGCTAGTGCTGGGGGTCTGATTGGTAAAGAGACGTGAGATTATTTAGGCCATTTACAAGGATTCCCACCAGTTGCACGCACAAGAGATATAGCCATTGATTACCAGTCAAAAATGAGATTGGAAATGTATTTAAATGAGCGGTTTCTAGTAAAAGGTAAATTTAATTCACCTTATCAACATCAGTCAATTGCTTAGTTGAGAACGATAAATGATCTCATAACGACATCCTTGGCTGGAGTAGGTGAAGAGAAAAATTGGCTGGAAATCCTACCGAAGATTAAGTTTTGAATTAATACAACGCAGCAAAGTACAACAGGCTATTTACTGCCAAAGATAATTTATCAAAAGAAAATTAATCTGAATTCTATCTTTGTAGCACCATTTAGAACAAGTCAAGATATTGCGGAATCAGTTAAAGAAAATGTACAAAAAGCTGCAGAAAAGATGAGAAACACAGACTGTAACAAACGAGATATGAGATACTTTGAGATTGGAGAGAATGTTTTAGTTCGAAAAGAACCGCAAAATTTAACTAAAGATGGAATGTATTACGAAGGCCCTTTATCTCTGCCAATCAAGTGGAACTATAGAACAAAGATACCATTAAAGTACGAGTGGCTCAAAAGTAGCATGTTTTTTAAAAAAGGGGAGAATAATATAATATCTTGTTTTACTATTAAAATAAGATGCAGTTTAATTTGATATTTAAATTGTTTAAATATCTTTTGTTTTATATAAATTTTGGATTTAGATGTGTCAACAATTGAAAAACCTATAACTTATGCTATCAGTTAAATAAGGAATGTGATGGATCCCTTTATTAATACTAGAACTACAAGACCAGTCAAAATGACTAGTTTTACTTTGTATCACTAAAATTCGTATTCAATGTTTTATATTTTTATGAATTATCAGTTGAATCAATGTGAGTGAAAATAGAAGGTAATATTTATATCTGGATAGAATGAGATAATCTTAATTGCCATATTAAATTAATTAATGATAATAAAAAAAATAATGTCATAAGATATAAATAAAGATGTGATGTTAAGATGTGATCGAGTTAAGATATCCATTATTAGAAAATACTTATTAATATCACAAATTTATATTTTTTCGAAAAACTGCCGTTCTTAAAATATTTAAACAATTCTATTTTGAGAATTCTGTATCTTTATTAAATTATTTAAAATGAATTATTTATAAATATTACTTTTAATATTTAGTCATCCTTTAAAATACTTGAGCCACACTATATTTCTAACTAACATAAAGCCATTATTCAATTTTATTATATAACTTCTTTCGAGGTTCTTTCTTACAATCGTATCAGAACCCTCATATCTTTTCTCCGATTTATTTTATATTATTTTTCTTTATCAAAACCTTATCACCAATCACGATTTCCTATCGCTACTTAATGTTATTTCTGCATTTTTATCATCAATCCATTCTCTATTTAAGGCTTTGCCAAATATGATCTTGGCTGGAGATATCTTAATTGTTTAGTGATATGTGCTTATATTGTATTTCTGGTAACAGTTCGACCGAATCTCGATATTTATTATCTTTTAATGATATTTGTATAGAATTTCTTATTGTTCGAAACTAAAGTTCAATTTGACCGTTTGCCGGATGATGGTATGAGCTTGAATAAGATATCTTCATGTTATAATCTTTTGACACACCTTGAAACATTTTCGATTCAAATATGGTACGAGGAGCAACAAACTTTAACAACCAACAGTTTATTAACTCACATTACATTCATTTTGAGAAGATATTGCTTTTAGCACTATATATTTACTTTTTTGATCAATAATTCCTAAAATATATTTTTTTCCATACAGAGTTTGAAAAAGACCATATATATAAACTACCTCATATATATTTAGAATCTTTTGAAACTTGGTTTTATTGAAAAATTGGTTTTATCGTTCTGTTAGTATACGTTTTCCACTTTTGGCAATTTTCACATCTTTCTATGACTTTTTTTTACTTTGCTAATAAGATTATTCATTGCAAAGTTGTATCATAGACATTTTTCTATACACCATTTCTTATGATATTCACCAATAAATATGTTTCTACTTTTATCTGGTATCCAAATTTTAAAACAATATTATTTTAGACTTTAAATTTTGAATTTGTTGAGCCACTAGATTTAATGGTTTTATTTCATTACTATCTTTCTGCCATTTATCAAATAAGTTTTCTGTCATTTACAATTAATTTGGTTTTCACTTTCCCAATCTTTGCTTCTGGATGAATAATGTGAAATTGAGTACACGTTATACAATCACTTCTCGATATTTGTGTGAAGTTCACGTTTTCTGTATTCAAATTAAATATCCAAGTTACTTAGATAGCTCATTGAAGTTTGAAATTACGTAGTTAAGGTTTTTATATATGAATCATGTTTATGGTATTTTCCAAGTTTAAATCGTTTTCCACACAGATAATGCTTGAAGTGAAGTGTAAAATTACATGCGGATAAAAGCTCTTTTCTTGTAACGCAATATCCCAATTCGTGTTTATTGAGTGCTTTTTACACATACGCGATTACTTTTCTTTACCTTTTTCATCCAGCTTTGACAACACTGCACCAATTCTATCAAATCTGGCATCAGTATCCAAAATAAAACTTTTATTAAAGTAGGGATATATAAGAATTGGTGCCATGCTAAGTCACGCTTTTAGTTCTCCGAACGCTTTCTGGCACTCATCTGACCAAATTAATTTTCTATTTTGGCTACTTGTTAATGATTCTAAGGGTTTTGGATACTTTGTGTAATTGTCAATAAATTTCCGGTAATAATTTGTTAACCCTTAGAAACTTCGAAGTTTCCTGACACATTGTGGTGTTACAAAATTCTTGAGTGAGTTTATTTTAGAGGAAGTAGGCTAATTTGAGCTCATACAACAAAAATTGATTGAATATTCCGATCACAAAGGATAACCACAAAAAAATTAGCTAAAATATTTTCACTTCTAGAAGATATCATTTCCATAAGTTCCAAGAAAAAGTTCTAAATTCATAATTTACACCTAAAGAAAATATTATCATTGTTGGGTTTCTGGGTGTTGATATTTTGAAACTATATGGTTGTTACCCAGACAACCCCTTACAAATATCTTTCGCTTACCACTCGGCACCGTTGCTAAGCAACGTTGGAACTGTGTTCGAGTGGGTAGATCGTCCGCAAATAGTGAGCGTTATTGCTAATGCTATAATTGACCGAGCGATCCATGGGTCCAACGAACTGCCGATAGAAGGCCTCTGCTCGATTTCAATTCTTAGGTCCCATTATTCTCCTATCTCTTTCAAATGTTAACCTATACTCTCATATCCTTTATCTTTATGTCTATTCCCATAATTCTTCTTATCGTTTTCCGTGTTGATGATTATTCTATGGCCTGTACACCTTTTGTTAAGTTAAATATTCCCACAGTATATCTTTTACCCTTATCCCTATTATAACTACAATGTTCCCTATTATTATTACTAGCATTATCATTGTTACTATTATATGTATTACCTTTATTAATTGTTACTACTATTACCTTTATTATTATTCTTATTACTATAATTACCATTATATTTATTATTATTACTACTATTATTATTATTACTATCATTATTATCATAATTATTATCATTATTATTACAAGTATCATGATTATTATAATTATTATAATTATTATCAATATTATTAACAAATTGTGTAGGGATTCGTCCTTAATCCTCAGCTTTAAGAAATATTTTTCTTATATAAAAATTTAGCCGTAATCCATCTGTATTTTTCCGGTTTTCGATAAAGTATTTTTGTTAATTCGAAATTTTTTAGCAGCGTCCCACCCTTATTTTACGGTTTTATCCTTATTCTATAGTTTTCGATAAAGTATTTTCATTGACTCGGAAAATTTGAGCAGCATTCCACCTTTACTTTACTATTTTCGATAAGTATTTTAATTAATTCGGAAAATTTTAGCAGCGTTCCACCCTTATTTTACGGTCTTATCCGGATATTCTATCAATTATTGAGCCGTATTCTACTTTTACTTTGCTATTTTTGATAAGTATTTTAGTTGATTCGGAAAATTTGAGCAGCGTTCTGCCCATATTTACCGTTTCAATTCAACATATTTTATTTACTTCTTTAAAACATTATTTTTCATGATTTTAGTCGTTCGGATTAATCTTTTTCCAATGGCTATTCATTTTAACTGTTGCAACGATTTCGCTATTTTCCCCGCTACCCTTTCCCTATCTTTGTCCTTATGATCTATTTATGTTCATATTATATTTAATGAGTGCCCACTGGACAACTCGGTGTTAGAGATTTTGAGCCGAATGTTGTTAAAATATTTATGTCGATTTTATCGAAATTAAGTTTAAGAAAGTTGAGCCAAAAGACTCACTCTCAAGCTACTCTCTTTCGCTATTTAATTCAATGATTTGACGTTTGGGTTCCTGCGTTCTCACGCCGGAACCTTCACGTGCACGACTGTTGGCGATTATACACGCACTTACACAGGTCGATAGTGTGTTTTATTTTACTGTCTTGCGATATGTTTTGGCTGTAGGCCGAAAAAGAAATAAATAAAAATTACCGTACCAATCGGGTAAAAGTCTCAAATGCATAAAACCGTTTATTCATATAATTGTCGAAGTGCATAAATATACATAGAGCATCATGATTCATTGTTCATAAATGAGGGCATAAATATCTTTCATTGTTTCATCATCGAACATTTGATTAATTAATCAATAAATTCGCAAATCATCCATTCTCATAGCTCCCAATTGTCAGTTTACAGCAGCTGAAAGTTATGGTGTTCAGGCAAAACACCCGCTAGTGTTGATTGCCTGAATGCACGGCTAACAGCTGCAATGCACACCAACTCACTCCCGATTGAAATTTTTTCTCCGAAAAATAAGACTGAAAATTTGTGAAAACACATCAGTATTTATACCTATAATTTGGCCTTAACCTTGCATGTTAATTTTACTGAGATTAAACAAAATTCGACCTTGAAATTATTTGTGTTATCTAAATTAAATTTTTATTAATTTCTTAATTTAAATTGGTAATTTATTTTTAACATTTTTAAATAAATTTATTCAGCCAAAAATATTTTATTTTTATTCATTTAATTCATTAATTTTTACTTTTATATAAATGGTCATTTTTCGGTCAAATTTTATTGTTATTATGTTATTTTTTATGTAGATTTCGTGCGGTTCTTGATGCATTTTGTATTTATTTTATTTTACTTTTATGTTTTTTGATTTTATATTTATTTATATTCTCTCAGATTTTAAAGTGTTTCGTTGGTGTTGTATATTGTATTTCAAGTTATCTTGGTGCTGGGTTTTTGTGCTGTATTACTGATGCATTTAAACAATTTTCAAGGCTATTTGTGTGCTGGCCCAACATCATAAATGCACATAATAACCCTTTGAATTGTAATGTTAAACTTTAGTCTGCGGAAAATCGACTAATTTTCTACTTATTTTTGAAGTAGTAAAACAAAACGCATATACTTCTTTTTACAAATTTGGCTAATTTGATTTTACTTGTCGAATTTCGATCTTTTTTTTTTATTATTAAAGTTTAAAATTTTATTTGAATTTGATTCTTAAACTTGTTTTCTATAGTTTTAGATTTTTCTATAAATTTGAAGCCAGCTTGGTAATTTCAGCTAACTTTTTCGTTATTTAATTGTTTTTATTTATTAATTTTTTAATATATTCTATTAAATTATTTCAATGAGACATTCTCTCCATCAATTCATTTTTGCCACTGCAATTTTTTAGGTATACTCATGCCGAATAAACAAAAGTTGTTTTTACAGATTGAAAGATATTTTCAGCACTCTCTGTCATCAGCATTTTTAAATTTTAGGTCATTGAAATAATAAAGTTAAATGAGCAAAAGGTTCGGCGCCGAGTTGTTACGACATACATTTTCTATGCGGATTTTTATTTGACGCCTATATAGATCTTAAAATGAAACACTCTAACCCGCCAATATAATAGATTCGTTTACTACTGGGATACTACAGCATCTGAACATCAGTGTATTTATTTTTCAATCATGCTTATTTTCGTACATTATTTATAAATTTTTAACCAAAATTCGATAAATTTGAATTAAATCAGTGTGAAACAAGTAGCAAAAGAATTTACTTTTAACAGATGAAATGGGAAGAAAATCATTACAAATTATTTACAATTTTTAGATGTCATTTTGGAAAGTCACTGATTAAATATTCTTATTAATTTTCAAGAACTACTTTTCAAATAAAACAAATAATTTGTTTGAAATAATTTATTGTTGCTAAGATAACAATATTAAATTTAAAAAATAATTAATGTCGAGTGTTACTAGTGAGAATGAAAGTGAATATGCACAGAGATGTGTAGATGTTGCTATAAATGCAGGTTTAAATAGTCTAAAATCCAAAAATGAAAATCCGGAACATAATACAGAAAACTATGAATTTATTAGTCATGAAAAAGTGTCTAAAAATCCTTACAAATCAGCTTTAGAATACATGGAAAGACATTCTATTTTGTATTTATTTCAGGTTTTAAATTTTAAAGTTTATAATCTTTAAAAAATTTTTTAGAAAATGACAGCAGATTTGTTGTTAGATAAACCTGAGGATGCAGTTGAATACATGATTCAATTTGTTGAAAAAAATTATTCTGCAAATTGTTAAATGCAAATTTTTCAAAAAGATTTAATTTAATATATTAATATTTTTGTGATTTTAATATTTTTACTTTTGAACATATTTTATATTTTCCATTAACTATTTATTATTGCTGAATTTGGAATTTGATAACATTTTAAAAAAAGTTTCAAATTTTAAATGAGCTTATATGAACTTTTTTGTTTTTCACCTCTGATTTCTTTATAAGTGACATTATATTTCCTACAAAATTTGACTATGAATCAGATTTATTTAAGGTATTCACGAATTTTCGGCACAGCCTTTTTCAAGTGATTATGCATTAAAAACACAATTATTTTGGTTTTAAGGTCACTGTAGACCCTAGGTACTATCGCATTCGGGGGTCCGCTGCACCTATTGGGTAATACACCCCTGGACACAACAAAATCTCATATATATTTTTTCACGTCCAGCTCAGTTTTTGTAAATGTTTTAGTTTCTATTTTTTGTTTTCACATAGTTTACTTAACTCAGAACCATTGGAATCATTATATCACCGGAGGTTTTTTTTTTCAATTTCTATTAATTTGCTTATTTACTTTATTTTAACATAGTAATACGTATAGTAAAATATATCCAAAGCAAATTAAAAGATCATGATGAATCGTCCGTTGATGAACCATCCTATGATGAACAGTCCTCTTGATGAATCGTCCTCCTGATGAACAGTCCGACGATGAATCGTCCGGCAATGAAACATCCGGATACCATTAATACGGTGTCTTTATTCACCTACATGGCAAAGACTTCTGACACGACCTATGACTTTGAGCAGGTCTAGCTATTAGGCTTGAAGGTACTTTGCGACTGATTCAAAAAATGTCGACAACGAAAGTAGATGAATCGCAAGCACAATTCAACTATGTTAACAGAGCCTATGGTAGCTAAATTTCATGATTTTTTTGCATTTTTAACTCCATCGTACATCACAGAGCAAAAAGAGATTCGGTATCAAGGACTTTTGATTGATATTGCTGTGCATCGGCGCAAAAAAACCCGGTGGTAATTCAAAGCGACAAAATTACACTGAGGCACTTAAAGTAAGGAGTAGTAACGAGTGCTCAATTTGGTAATAAATCTGGTCTGAAAGGAAACCAGACGAAGTAGACATAAATAAATAATACCAGAACGCACCCCACCACAAAATTCAATTTAAGGAAAAACCAATTCAATAAAGAAAATAACATATAGAGCATCGGTACCGTAGCCCAGTGGCGTAACTGAGTTTTTAATTTTTGGCGCCCTTTAAAAAATTTACAAATTTCAGCTTTGTGACTTTTTCAATTGTTAGAAATAAATCATTGAATTTCTCTTATTTTATTTATCACAATAATTACTTAGTCTGACAGTGAAAGTCATACAACGTAGATATCAAAAATGCGAAAGACAGGAACAATACTAATGTTGGGCCAGAACACAAACGGCCTTGTAAATGTTTAAATGAATCGGTAACACACATGCAAATATAACATGCGGATTTAAAATCAAACCTATTAAAATACCAATTAACCCTACCAAAATATGAGAAAGAAGACAATTACATATAAAATAATAAACATAAAAATAAATTAAAATAATTACAAAAAAGCAACAAGATCCGCACGATATAAATATAAACATAACACGAAAACCTAACAAATTTGACCGAAATTTGATAATTTAACAAAAAATGTGAAATTTCATGAAAATGAAATAAAATTCAAAGAATTTGAATTAGAAATAATTCAATAAAAAATTTTTAAAAGAAAAATTATCTAATAAAATTGCAAAATAATAAAAATTAAGATTAGAATACACTAAAATTTCCAAGGTCGAATTTTGTTTTACTAAATCAAAAAGAACACGCAAGGTTAGAGCCAAAAAATAGGTATATATACCGATTCATTTTCACATAATTTTAATCGTTTTTGAAAATCACTAAATCAGTTTTTCTTGAAAAATCTATGTAAGGGAGTTTTATTTTGAAGCTCTCTCCACGTCGCATCCTCGCAACCTCGATAGAGCTCTGCTTGGGTGTCGGCGTGGGGAGGGTGATGTTTTTATGATATTTTATGGATGCTTAGATCGGTAAATTTTTATCATTATTTTAATAAATTATTCTTAATACATAAATTGTTTTTATTATTGTCGAAATTTTTCCGGCCCACAGCCAAAGACACATCACAAGTTAGTAAAATCGACATATTATTCGAATTCGTGTAAGTGCGTGAAATATCGCCAATGATTCGTGCCCGTGAAGGTCCGGCGTGCGGAACGCAGGAGCTGGAACGTCAATATTATCCCGCTTAGGAGAAAGGAGAGATAAGGAAGCGGTTTTTTGGCTCTTCCTCGTCTCTCGTTTTCTTTAAATTCGACCTAAATTATTTTACATGCGGCTCAAAATCATTACACAAGTAGTCCAGTGGGCACTCATTAACTATAATATAAACACAAACGCGCCTAGGATCAATCAAAGGGGAAGGTGACGGGAGAATTAAAAATACGAAATAATTGTTATGTTTTTCTAACTTCATGTCGTAAAGGACTTCAGTAAAATCAATCCATAGAATATCTATAAGCCAAACTCCAATAGTACGTCATAAAGATAACTTAGTAGAAACCAACTGTAGAATAAATGTAAATTAAAATAGGACTTTAAAATCACATCCTGACCGAATTTAATCAACCTAAAATCATAGGAAAGATCGAACTATAATGAAATCCCCGCAGAATTATAATCAATCGTGAATATTAGATAATTAACCGCAATCCCAGTGAACGAAGTAAACGGAGAAATGGAATATAGTAGTAGATCTTGTTTCTTAAAAGCAATTCTCAATATGACCATGGTTAGTCCACTACGAGAATACGTATAGTCCCAGAGAAAATAAAAATTAAGTCAACACAATTATTAATTTGAAATAAAAATCGACCCAACCTTAACGGCCTGATGAATCCAACTTGATAATTGATCATTTAAAGTATTAGATTACCATTATCATATAAATTTAGTTACCTTTACAGAATCTACCAAATAAAGTCCCCCTTAATGTAGGAAACCTTTTTAACATAGATTTTCCGTGAATACCCAACATCACGGGAGACAAAATTCAATAACATTTATTTACTAATAAACAATGAGGATATTCCTCCGTGTCGAAATGCTAACATAGATGCACCCTTAACTCGTCAGTCCCTCGACTCTTCCCAAGTGGTCGTCCTCAATTAAATTTGCAATAGTTTGTCCGACACCCTTGCATAACAACTCGGATAAAATCATATAAGGGTGGTTGGCATAGTTCATATCCATCCGGAGACCGAGACGATGCAGGAGTTGAACTAAGAAAAGAAAATCATTCTATAATACTCAGTAACAACTCACGCTGGAGAATAGATGACGAATCCCGCAAATCCATTATCAATTATCTGAACCCCACTTAAGAAATGCCTCGCCGATAACCAATTTCCTCAGCTAAAATAGAAAAAATGAGAGCATCGTTCAATTTAAGACACTAGTCGCATAAAATAGATCCTAAAAAGAAATTTTTTTTTTGCATAAATAAATGATATTGAGATTAAAACTTACGCTAAGAAGTAACGCTCACAGACTATCCACAAATAAATCCACATTAATTCCCAAAAGATTTCTCCTAATTATAATGACTGAAGTCAACGGTAAATTTTCATAAATCGAATCGGTGTGCACCGTGACCTTTCCTAAAAACGTAAATCAATAAAATTTTCCATACAAAAATAGTACGCCCACTCACTGAGAAGAGGAACGCACAAAACCCCAGAGAAAATAGCGGGTAGATCAACCAGAACACCGGTTGACGCACACACCTATCGACGATCCAGGAGTGTGTGTGGGTAATAAAATCACTCACCAGCAGACACACTCAATAACGATAAATCCACAGACAAATAAAAATATTCATTAATTCCCCGACATTTAAAAATGAATCTCCAACCTGATAGATTGAACAGAAGCGCTCCAGTGATGACCCCAGTTGGAACTATGCTTCTGGAATCTCGACCCACCATCATAGGTAAATTCATTTTTTATATCCACTACTCTGTCTAATCATCTAAGTCTTAGGCGGGAACTCAATATCCACCACATGAATCCGATTTAGACTACCATTAGTGTTAGAATTAAAAGAAACTTGTTTTGTTATGCATCTTACATTAATTTTTAGGAAGTAAATCAGCGCGGTTAAGTTAAAGTGCTAGTGGTCACCCAAAAATTGTGCACAATTTTTCACCAAATGGTTCAAGGAGGAATTAACCCGAATAGTGAATCCACTGGCATTAAAACGAACAAATAAATGAATCAAGTTTAAATCACTATCAATTCCCTTAGTAGTAATCTAAACAACTAGGTAGTCATTCCCATAAAGATCTTTCAGTAAAATTAACGTTTGTAAGCAAATTCGGGGAACAACTTCCCGTGGTAAATCAAACGATGAATTAGATCAAAATCTCATCATACCGTCAATCGCTACTGTTTTGATAATACCAAAATTTTTTGTAATAAATGAAAGGGAAAAATAAAGTAACGATTGAGGGATCTTTATCTACATGACAACCGAGATAGATAGGTGTAGTAA
The DNA here is from genome assembly GCA_022537955.1 of Schmidtea mediterranea. Lineage (NCBI taxonomy): Eukaryota > Metazoa > Platyhelminthes > Tricladida > Dugesiidae > Schmidtea > Schmidtea mediterranea. Next base: position 78,091,676 of record CM039679.1, read on the forward strand.
GCCAATACCATGATTGGGTAAATTGACATATAATGGAACTGGTTGGACCCTTAGGTGCATCCGCCCTATAGTAAATTCACTAAGTATGCACGTCTATTAGTTGGTAACATCTACGCATATATTTTTAATAATAAGGATTTTAAGTAATGTGAATTACGAATTAGTTCATATCTTTTTTCCCCTATGTTAAGAAAAAATAACATTTTCTTTTGAATATTTTATACTAAAGGTGAAATAGTCATTAAAGCTTCCGCTTATTTTCAATCTATAGATTTTAATAAGGATTTTTAGATGAGGTGAGAATAAATTAAAATTTAGTTGACATTTTCTTTTCTATTTTTGAAAAATAAATTTTTCCGTTTTAAAAATATCCTGGATATCCGATAATAAAGGTGAAATGCTCATTAAACTTTGAGGTTATCTCAAAAATAGAGTTTTATTCCCACGTTACTGATTAGTTAAATTCTCGTTAAATATAGTTGATAATCATGTTAAATAAAATAATAGGAAAATACCAACAATATTTGTAATTGCGATGTAAATTAACAAAATTTCCCAAGGGCAGTTTATTGTTAATATTCTCGGATCTTATTGAGGACTACGTTGACGATGACATCTGCGTACATCTATTATAGAACGTATTTAGGACGCTAGTCTAGTAGATGTCAGAATCCGCAAATAGTAAACTCGATCAGGAGAGCGGCGCGAATTGAGGTACTCTGCTGATAACTCTGATAGGCAACAACGAGACCCTCCGTGTAGTGAACCCCGCGACTGACCAGTTGAGTTTTTGCCTTGATTATTATTATGCGATAGATAATTTTGTGAGGAGAATCTGGTTGATTTTGTATTAAAATTTTAGAAAGATCAGACCCTTTCGTGTTCGTGTCCCCACACGTTGCTGATGAGTGGCGAAAAGCCTGGCAGCAAGCCTGGTGAGCGAGAGGTGACAAGGAGCCCCAACCTAGAGGGCCTCGTCAGACCATCCAGCAATTGTTAGGAATGGACGAAAAACCACGTATGACGAGCGGTCAAAATGGCGATCAGTATCCGGCCCAAGAGATTCGGGATTATGCCCGTTATCTTCTCACACGCCTTGAGGAACAACAACGGCAGATCGATTTACAGGTGGTCAGGGCCAGACAGTACCTGGCCAATGTAGAAGACGACATCACGGCCGGAAGGATCGCGGATCTCTGGAATGACAGGTCGACGCCCATCTCCAGACCGGTACGCAACACGAAACGACCCGTCTTCATATACCCGGGCTACTCAGCGGAAGATGGGGAGAGGAAATTCTTCGAAGAGCCCTGATCTCGCTGAGCTGTAGGTTATGGACCTTTTAGTGATTGTCATCGTAATAAAAACTTTTTTGGTTGAAGTTTTTCCTTTATTTTTATTCGTTTCACGATATCACTTTGCGAATTTATGTTTAAATTAACTGTACATTTAAATTTTAGATTTGTTATCAAAAATTTAATGTTCATTATTGCTGCAATGGAACCCTTGCAAATATTGCAAACGGAACTGACCCACGCAAGGCAGGCCAATAAAAATCTTCACGATCAGATTATTCAACTAGCCCGGGAGGTCCAACAAACCAAGGCCACATGGGTAGACCCAAAGAAAGCCAAATCACTATATCAAAGGCTTATCGCGGCCCAACAGGGATGGGCAGAAGAAAAGCAACTGACCCAGAGCTTAAGGACCCAAATAAAGGGTCTGGAAGTTGCGCTGTCGGCCTGTCAAGAAGGAGCAGCTGTAACTTATCCCATCGTCTTTGCTCCAGCTCAATTAGCCTACCGCGAGGCGATAGCAACCCCACCAGCAATCCCAACAGCAACACCAACAACTACACCAACACCGAATAGCTACCGACCCAGACGGAAGGAGCGAGTGAAACGCTGAGCCGCTCGATTATTAAATAAAACCCTGACAAAATTATAAAATATGTTTATGGTGTAAATTAAATATGTATATTTTTGCAAATTATATCTTCTTTGTGAGTTAAAATGGGGTCTACGCATATTTGACAAGAATCTAAAATCTGCAACCTACGCACTAGAAGACACCATTCGACATGTAGCCACCGGTGTAGGGTTTAAAACATCACTGTCAAATTCCCTCTTAGATTACGACGGACTCTAACGAATAAAATCTACGCCATACAGGGGACCCAATAATTTAAAGCGAGCATAAGTCTTCTAACGACAGCTCGTTGGACCCAGAGGTCGTCCGAGCAATTACAGCATTAGTAATAACACTCACTTTTTGCGGAAGATCTACCCACTCGAACACAGTTCCAACGTTGCTTAACAACGGGTGCCAAGTGGTAGTAAGAAATATTTATATGGCGTTACCTGGGTAACCACAGTAAGATTTAAACAAACAATAGTACCCAGTAACCACCACTAATTTACAGGTTATTATTTACTAAAAAATACTAAATAAATTGGTGGATAAAACTGGATATTTTTGCGTTAATACATTCTATAGCAATACTTGAAGTATCATGTATTATATAGTGTCAATGTGTCATACTCACATTAAAAGTTTTAAAGATTTACCAACATTATAAAATTTAATAAATTAAAAAATAAAAACTTTTAAATATTTAAAAAAATAAAATTGACAAAATTGACAAAATTAACAAAATTGAATAATCATTTTTGAGAAATAGAATCATGGTTTTATGTGATTTTTATAATTTTTCTTCAAATAGTTTTGTAAATCTTTATCAAATTACCTTCAACTTGTTTTAATTTTTTTGAATTAATGCAACATAAAATTCCGTAATTATAAAAGTCGGATTATTTTAACTTTAATTATTTATTAATAAAATAATAAATTTTTTGAATCAGTATAATTATTATCATTAATACAACATTATTTTTCGTATATAGTTCAGAATTACTTTTATAAGAGATGTAAAAAATATTTTAAAACTGAAAAATAACAGTTATAAACAAGTAAATGTTTTAGGTCTGATCATTATGGAACCTTTAACGATCCCGTTTTAATTGAACGAGTCACCCTACTGGAGGATGCAGTTGATGAACTTGTGCATAATGTAAATGACGATCTTAAAAAAGTATTGGATAGAGACGATAAATTAAAAGCTATGCATAGTAAATCTGGTATTTGTTTAATAAAAGAGCGCATTATTGATCGATATTTTTTCCGACAGAAGCTTTACAAGAAAGTTCCCAAATGTTTGTGACACGGGCAACTAAAATAGAGAGAAAAGAATCATGGAAATATAAAAAAGTAGCAGTTTTTTCGTAATATTCATTCAACTTATATTATAATTTAATAGTTTTTGATCATTGGCATAATTATACTCATTGTGATTTTAATTGTGATTGGAAGTAAGATTTCTTAAAAAAATTTAAAAGTAATAAAAATAATTGGTGGCTGTAATATTGTTTGCCTTTGATACAAATATGTTTATTTTTATTTAGAAGCAGCCCTAAGTTTAGATTTATTATTATGATTGAATTCGCTTTGTTTGTTTTTGGGTTTGTATTTTGAATTTTAGAATCGTCATCGTGTTTATTGATAGATTTCAAGTCTTACTTAAGTCATTGTCAGGTAGATACGAACTTCAAACTATATAAAATAAATTACTTTTATTTAAACAAATTATTTCTTTTATATTTTAAAAATATTTTACTAAAAATTATAAGTAGATAGTTATGTCACCGCTAGACCATGTCACTGGTGGACCACATACCCCCGGGGAAATTTTTTTCTAAGTCTAAAAGTACATTTTTCCTGAAACAAAGAGCATGACTCATTCAAGGTGATTGGATAACTCATTATATTTTCAACGTCATTTAAAAGTAGGTGAAGGTCATTGGATGAGTCATCATATTTTTCTAGGTCATTTAGAAGTAGATCAAGGTAATTGGAGGATTCATCATATTTTTCAAGGTCATTCCAAATTTCTCAAGGACATTTAAAATTTTTTTAAAATTTTAATTTACTACCTATTTTTATAAGTAGTGTTTTAATATTTTTTAATTTTTATTCTAATATTATATCATTATTATTATTACAAGCTAATATTATTATTATTATTATTACAAATTAATATTACTAAAATTATTATCATTATTATTACTAAAATTATGATTACAAGTTTTTATTATTATAATTTTCATTATTTTACATAAAATAAATTTTCAACAAAGTATATTAAAGTTATAAAATTATTTCAATATTGAATAGACAAAGTTGGTGTGTACAATGTAATAATAAAATCGATATACAATATATTTGAATAAATATGATATCCTTTTATGGCTCAAAATATGAGAAAATTTTTAATGACAATATGTGCTATTTATGATTATTAATAAAAATCACATTAATAAAAAATCACAACCATAAAAAGTAAAATAAATAAATAAATCGATAAAAATATATTCACATCAATCTGACAAAAATAAATTGTTAATGTCTTGACTGAAACCACTGTTCTCGTAGGAGCTGTCATAGGTTGGGCTGTGAGTACTTTGATAGCTGTGGCTGTGCGATACTTGGTAATCATCAATGGCATCGATTCCTAAATAATGGCCAAATGCGAGACTGGAATTTCTACCCACCCAATTACGCTTATCGTCTTTATTGGTAAGCGCAATTTTATTGTTCTTAAATGTAAACAATTGGTGGTCTCACATTTGGGGCATATGAAAAAATTGATGCCAAAGAATTTATGGCCGTGACATTTTACCGAATGACATGTTGAAGCGATGCAATATTTCGGATATAATTGGCCTGATAAAATATATATTTTAAATATCGATAAATATAACAAATATATCACAAATTTAGGTTTTCAATAACTTTTCAATATCACAAATTTAAATAAATATAACAAAAATATCACAAATATAGGTTTTCAATAATTTTTCATTATCACAAATTTAAATAAATATAATTTTTCCATAAATATAACTTTTTTCAATATCGCAAATTTAAATAATAAAGTTTTCCATCCATATAAATTTTCAATAAATTATTAATATTTGTTTTTATTAAATCCAAATGGATTAAATAATAATAAATGTTAATAATATTAAAATAATAAATGGTAATAATATTAAAATAATAAATGTTAATAATATTAAAATAATAAATGTTAATAATATTAAAATAATAATAATAATATATTATAAAAATAATAAAAAATTAACATTTATCATCATCATCCACGTCAATGTCGGCATATCCAACATCATTCCCCGAAATGTAGGTATCGTCATGATCCAAATCTACTAAAATGTTTTTATTATAAAGAAAAACAAAATTTACCATCATTGATAATAATATCATCTTTGCTATCATCGATAACGATAACTTCATTTTCTAAAATAAACCTAAATAAGCCGAAATTAATTTAAAATTTACCTCTTTCAAATTCATTAACTCCGTCGATCTGATTCTGCATTGTTGTTATTGAAAACCAGTCTAAAATAATAAAAGAAAAATAAAATTAAAAATCCTTACCGGTTTCAGAAGTCAGAAGACTTCTTAAAATATTATTTTCACCTGTCATTTTGAAATTTTTGAATTAATTGTGACAAATTTGGAAATAAAAAGAGAATCAAATTTTCAGGATTTTGCCAATCACGTTTTTGAGCTGGTGCCGGTGCCGGTGTCTGTTTTTGAAATATATCTTCAACACTCGGTAGAACTTTCCATAACTCGGATAATGCATTTGATTTCATCGATGGTAATATTTTCTGCTCATTCATTATCACATCTTTAGCAGTTTTTATACCAAAACTACCAATGCGTTTAAGAATAGGAAGTGCAAATCTACCGATAGTTCTCAACCATCCTGATCCATACTGTTTACCAATAAAATATGGTAGTTCGCCACAACTTTGGCCACAACTATACATACTAATAATATCGTTATCGGCCATCTAATTTACGAAAATGTAATGTCAAATGAGTTTTTGTATTTTTACTAAATTCAATAAATTCACCGCTATCATCACGAATATTTATTTCTATATTGTTTATACATGTTGTTGATACCGGTAAGGACATGGGATTATCGATATTTATATTGACAACTTTATCCTGGTCATGTTTATCAACCCAAACAGATTTCAATAGAAGAACCAATGAATCACCAACAATTATAGGATTGATGATGTTAGTATATATGAACATTTGTCTATGAAGTTTTATTATTTTTGGTTTGCGTACACCAAAAGCACTTGCCCGATATGTTTGCTTATCTAATCCCAATGTATTAGCCAAATTTTTATCAAATGTAACTTCACAAATGTTATTATTCAAACTGAATTTGCATATTCCATCTTTAACAAATTCAATAGTTTTAAATATGAATGAAATATATTGAATGAAATATATTTATGTAACTCTTCAAATGTTTTCAATATATAAATCTTTAGTAAGTGTAAATGTATCTTCCACTTCATTAATATATGATACAGTTATTTTGATGTGTTCATTCACAGGGCCGACATCAATAAAAGTTTAGAAACGTAATAGGTATTCAGTACCAGGAAAAACAATGTTAAACTTATCACTACCCATTCACTTGGCATCCTCAATACTTTCAAACTTTATTGTAAATGGGCTAAAATCACAACTAACATTCAATCCATCTTTGAAAAACATGCCACTATTTTCATCTAAAATTTGATTCGGAATATGACAATATCGATCAATATTATTGATTGAGAAAAGACTACTACATGTTTTTGTAACACGCTTCTTGTAATTGATTTTACATTATAACTATAAAATGGGAATGTATTGTACACAAATGTAAAGTCTTGCAAAGAAACTTCCCAATTTCCATGTAAATAAACAGGATTTTGAAGATCAACCATAAATTTACTTGCTTGATTTTCCGGATGGATTAGTGGGCAACTATTACTCGGTAAAATTGTATAGAAACTCACTTTACTAGATCTTTTGATGATATCCATGAGGGTGTTTGATATCCGTGCCATTTGACATAGTATTGTTTATCCTTACCCACCGTTTTAGTTTTCAATATTTTCTGAATTCTGAACACTGTATGTTTGGAAATAACTTGTAATTCCTGTTCATAGAATTTCCCTTGTATTACATTGCTGTCACTGTCTTTAATAAACATACATTACAGGACTCTGTTTAGTATTAATTTTTGTAATTTGAAATACCTCATCACTCCAATTACTATCGAAATTTTTGATGAAAGGTGAAGCAGAGATTTTACTAATTCTAACGTAATCAACAACTTTATATTTTGGTTTTGCAATTTTTACAACTTCTTTAGAACCCACTGGTGTTTTTGAGCTGATATCTATAGGTCTCAAACCATTCACTCTTCGATGTGATGAATTATTATAACTAACAAGTATTTTCGGTAATACATTTATCCATATTTTATTACCTTGATGCACGAAATATTTCTTCAATCTATCGCTCAATGTCCAGTTAAATCTTTCAACATGAGCAGCTTTGTATTGTGAATGTACAGAGTAATGATTTATTTTGAGACGATGCAGGATTTGCTTAACTTTACTATTGTAAAACTTCTTGCCTATAATAATAATAATAATAATTTGTAATAATAAAAATACCTAAATCGGATTGCAAATTGTCCGGATGCCCATTTTTAAATAAAATATTAATTGCTTTAGATATTTCCTCTGCAGATTTTGTCTTTGTTGGTACAACTCGGGCAAAACGGCTGAAAACATCAATACACATTAAAATATATTTATAACTCTTGTTAATCTTCGAAAACGGTATCATCTCCATCAAATCCATTTGCCATAAATCATTAATACCGAATGTCTTATAAGCTCTCGTTGGAAATCTTTTCCGCATCGGTTTGTTTAAACTGTACGCAAGCTGATCTGACAACCACTTTTGCGTTTCCTTTTTCGAATTTGGCACACCTTTCTTTTACTTTGCCACTCCACCGAAACCTGCTTCGTCTTCTGGGTTCGTCCAAATCTTCTCCATTACAACAAGATGAGTTAAATTTTAATTTAACATTAGATAATGATTGCCCCATACACCTAATAATTATATTGCTAATGGTAATATGGCGCCGATAAAACCGCCTTGTTGTTTATATATGATTTTTCTCATTTGCTAACGATTTTTATTATTTACTAGCCATAACAAAGGTTTTCGATGTTTATTCAAGACTAGATTTTTAGATTTACTGATTTTAATTTTACCTCTGACTACTTTTAGTAGAATTTTGAGTAAATCATCAACAACAAAATTTGGAAATGATTGTAGAATAGACATTCTTTTCATACTCGATGCCTTTAACAATGCATTAAAATATGTGAAACTACTATGATTTTTTACAATTTTAACAACTTTTTTATTACTCCTTTTAATAGGGTTTTTCGAAATTAAATTCATTGCGCGGAAATTCTCGGTTATTAGTTTTTTAGATTGTGTATAACTAGTTTTTGGTGGAACTTTTTCTGTCTTTATTTTCTTTTTAATAGTTTGTGTAAGTTTTTTGACATTTTTAAGCCTAGATTTTATAAACATCTTTACATGTTAATGTTTTCAACTTTGTTTATAAACCATGGCACCTTCTTTATTGAAAATATCTGTTTATACACGTAAATCATCATTGCATTGTTGTGTGAAATCAAGAAATATATATCAATGTGGTGATTTTGTAGCATCTTGAAATGCATTGATAAGAAAATTACGATTATTAGGGTATGGTTGTCGAGCAAAAAAATCAATAACTGTTGCATCTCTAGGATTCTTGAAAAAAACTAAATATTGAACATTTAAAATCCTTGTTTGAATTGCGCCACCCTGCTGAAATAGGTTTTGAGTAATAAAGATCACAGTAACACCAACTGATTTTTGTGAATAAATTATTAAAATCCTTTTCTTTATTAGTTCCTGATACAAATCATCGACAATGATGACATCACCTTTCCTTAATCGACTTGACCAGTTTTTATCGAAACCATTTACTATTTTCATGTTTTTCAATTTACAGAAATTATCTTGAGTTAATCCATGTTCTTCATCTGCACCCTTATGCCAATAAATCTTGTTGAATTTTGTTTGAAATAAATTAGATTTCAGTAATTTACACACAAACATAGTTTTACCACTACCACTTGGGCTGACGATTTGATATACCGCATCATTTTTTAATTCCATTATTAATTTATATAATTATAGGGTATTGTTTATATTATATTATTTAATGAACTCCTTCTAAAAATCATATATATAGATTAATATTTCATTATTGTTTAATTATGTTATCAAATATAAATTATAAAGGAACTTTCGATGTGTCAAAAATGACGTTTCCGACTGGTAAATCTCAGCAAATTGTTGATAGGAGTGGAAAATACCCTATATTATTTTTCAAATCCGGCAAATGTAGAATCATAGGATGCAAGAAACCTTTAGATGTCAATAAATTACAATATAGAATAAAGGATCTTAAAATTCAGTCAATTACGGTTACCATGAATATGGGACAATCTATCAATCTATACAATATGTCAACAAAATGCCTTTGTATGTTCGAGCCAGAATTATTTCCTGCTCTGAGGCTTTTAAAATATAATCCAACGTGTGTTAACGTGTATACCAGTGGGAAAATAGTCATATTAGAGTTGCGAAATCTAGAGTACAAAAATATTGTTACTGACTTACACAATGAAATCGTGGGATTGGTCTATATCTGATTGGCTAATGAGTGATAAAAACAGCTTGGTTATTCATTATATTTCATTTTTAAAATGGAAAATATAATGCAGAACAAAAATACCACTGAATATGGTAAATTTATTATTATTTATTTTATTTAGACAAATATGCGTCAATGGTAATAGAGAGAGTAATATTCTATTACCCGCCAATGAAGCGGATTTTGATGAACTAAGATCATGCAATGAGTTAACAACTGGCATTCGAAGAAACCAGAATCCGAATTTCAGACCTGATCAATCAGGCTCTATTGGATAACAAGCTCAACCGAATGGAAACTGAAATGGCAACAGAATACCCATGTATTCTAAATTTTAGTAGCTGTAATTTCCGTTACCAACGGTATGTAGAATGGAATATAATAAACTCCATTAGAAATTTTCTGAAAACATAATCTTTTACGCCAATAAATGTTTAGCGTTTGTTTTTGTTTTATTTTTTGTTTTCTTAATAATTTATATAGTAATACTAAATGATAATAATAGTAATAATGATGATAATAACAATAATAGTAATACTAAATGATAATAATAGTAATAATAATACTAATAATAATAATAATGAGGATAATAACAATAATAGTAATACTAAATGATATTAATAATGTAGCATTAGATCAGTATAGAAATACACACATATAGATGATAAATTTTGATGTATGTGTTCTTTGTAAATCACATACAAACAAAAGTATGTATGTGTTTTCTTTGTAAATCACATACAGTTTTGTGTATGCATGCAGTCACGCACTTATCATGCAGTGTAAATAATGTGATGATTATTCATTAGCACTGTCTTTGTTATAATTAATAATAATAATAATAATAATAATAATAATAATAATAATAATAATAATAATAATAATAATAATAATAATAATAGAAATACGTACATGCATGATTCTTATTGGTTAATCAGTATCTATCAAGGGTATAAAAGCTCGTCACCACCCTATAAAGATAATAAATCAAACATGACCAAGAAAATAGTGAGCTCTGCTATCAATGTCCAACCAGTTCAGATATTCCACAATTATAAAATGTGTTTCTTAATGGAACCTATCAATATGCAATTGTCAAATTCAGTCAAACTCCATCGAAATCAATTTCAATCTCTCGCTGGGACACTGAAAATGATAGAAATCAAGGATATTCATACGGTTTTCAAAAAGATCAATTCCAATTTAAAATGTAATGAAAATGCATTCTTCACCAGTCAATATACCAAATATTATGATACATTTACAGAAATAGGTTTAAAGAACAGGAAAACTGGTATTTAACAATAGCAATACAAGGATATAAAGCTGATCAAAATGATGTGCTTTCTCCAATATGGAAAATTGTTATTGCTAGACTTTCACAAGTATTTTAATGTATATTTTAGTGTTTAATGTTAATAAATGTATTAATGTTTTGTTTTCTTTGTTATTCTATAAACAAAATTATACTTAGTTTTAAAATTGTTTAAAAATGATGTCTGAAAAAGGTAAAATATAAAATATAAAATAATTAATAATTTTCGTTTAGAATATTTAATAAAATTTTTGTGTGATAAATTCGAAGAAATAACCGGTGTAAAAATTAGAGATATGTTGACTCTAGTTGAAGCATTGGGTAAAGAAAATTCATGTTGTGATTCAGAATGTCAGAGTGATGATGATGAAGAAATTGTAAATGATGGAGAAATTATTAATAATGATGAAATGATTAATGATACTAAAATTTTTAATGATACTGAAATTATTAATGAGGAAGAAACTCTAATTTTTAGTTGAGCCTAACAAATTTAAGACTTGTGTTGACCATATTATAGAAAATATAATGATAGAATATTGTGGTGATGAAGCATGTACATGTAATAATCAATAAATCTTTAAAAATGGAGTTTTTTATTAATAATTCAGAAAATAACAAATAAATATTTATTAAAATTTATGATAAACTTTATTACAGATATATAAAACCGATGCTCCAGTCAATAGTTTTAATAAAAATTTGCAATTTGAAATATATATATCTGAACGTTTGGCTTCTGCGGCAACTTGAATAATTGTTATCCATCCATCCATGGATCAATTTTTGTTTCTATTACATAAATAATGATAAATTAATAATAATATAAAGTAATATACCTCTATAGACCATTGAAAATAATTTTCATAGTCGGATCCAGATTTTAATATCATGTGTTTCATTAACATTAATCCTACTATTATTTGCATCCATTTATCATTTTCATCAAACATATAACTAAATATCGATTGGAATGAATTTTTCTTTCTTTCCAATGTTGGCAAATTGAGAATGGGCTCAAATGGGATATTTTCTACGATTTTCTCGGTACGGTTGACCATGAATTTTATGTTTTTAATGATATCATCATCATCTCCATTATTAGCAACCAGCTCATTCAACAAAGTTATAAAAAATTTAGTTTCTGGCATTTTATAAAAAATATTTGGAGGTGTAAGCTTATTTATACTAAATTCGACCAATCAGAATCATGCATGGATATTGCATTTAAGTTGCAATGTCTTTATTTAAGAAAATATGTAAAATTATATAATGGAAATGACAATGAAGATTTGTTGCCACTGTTAACCGGCTGTTGAACTTCTTTCATTATACAATTGAACTGATAAGTTGTTTTATTAGAATAAAATTTTATACTATATTGAACTTGATTTATCATTTTTTCATTAAGTTTACGATTTTCATTCAATTCAAATATTGATTTTCTTAATTGATTTTTGATAATACCTGTGGTCCGATTTAGATATAAAATATCATCATATATTGCGTTCCGAGCTCTTTTTAACGTTTCATATGCGAGTTCAAATTGTATTTCTAAATTACTCATTCTTTCAGATAATCTTTTGACTGGAATTTTCAAATATCTATGCCTATCTATCATATACAAAATATCCATCAACACGGCTGTATCAGGACCTACATATCTTGTTGAATTTTTACCTTGAACGGTTACAACAATTGAGTTAGCCATTTTAAAAACACTAACAACTAATATTATTATTAAAATTTCTTTAATCATTTTCAGATCTATAAATTAATATTTATTGTTTATAGCTAAAAGGTTATGTGTGTTTAACTTCTCATTGATTTAAATTAGTATAAAAGTAATTGTTATTTCAATTTTTATCATTAAAATGGATTTACCGAGCGCAGTTCAAGCTATGAACGAAATTGAACATTATGGTAATTTATTATTAGTATTATTATTATTATAAGTTTTATAGACGATTATTTTAAAGTTATCAAAGACCGTCTGACTTCTATTTTCCAGATTTACATGAAATATTGAACGATAAGCCAGCATCAATGATTCCAGACTTGGTCTTTAATTATACGTCTATATGGATATTTTCTGTAATCGATGAGTTCCTATGGGATATCGAACAAAACAAAATGTTAAAGGATATGGAATCCGAATATCTATATGGTGATGGATGTCATTGCTGCGCTGCCCGATATCGGAAGTATGTAAAATGGGCTTTGAATATAGCTCTTCGACAATATTATTATAGTCGAATTATTTCTTCATAAAAAAAGTTTTTTGTTATTGGTTTGTTTTATATAATAATAATAATAATAATAATAATAATAATAATAATAATAATAAAATTAATATAGTATTAATAACATTGTTAAAAGTAATAATAACTTGTAATATTAATAATTGTAATAATAATAATAGAATAAAAATTAAAAAATTTTAAAATACCACTTATTTTTATAAGTAGTAAATTAAATAATTTATAAAAATAAATATTATGTCCTTGAAAAAATTTGAATGACCTTGAAATTTTTTTACTTTTATAAAATATGATGATGACTCATCCAATGACCTTTATATTTTTAAAATGAACTTGAATAAATCATGGTCTTTGTTTAAATGATCTTGAAAAATATGATGAGTCATCCATTTACCATGACCTACTTTTAAATGACCGTGAAGATTTATGATGACTCATCCAATGATCATGACCTACTTTTAAATGACCTTGAAAAAATACAATGAGTCATCCAAATGACCTTGAAACTTTTTTAATGACCTTGATTGAGTAATGGTCTTTGTTTAAATGATCTTGAAAAATATGATGAGTCATCCATTTACTTTGACCTACTTTTAAATGACCGTGAAGATTTATGATGAGTCATCCAACAACCTTGACCTACTTTTAAATGACCTTGAAAAAATATGATTCATCCAACGATCTTGACAACTTTAATGGCCTTGAATGAGTCATGGTATTTGTTTAAATAACCTTGGAAAATATGATGACTCATCCAATGACTTTGAAACTTTTAAATGACCTTGAATGAGTCATGATATTTGTTTAAATAACCTTGAAAAATATGATGAAGCATCGAATGACCTAGAAAAAATATGATGACTCATCCAATGACCTTGAAAACTTTTAAATGACCTTGAATGAGTCATTGTGATTGTATCTTGAAAAAAATTGTACTTTTTGAGTTAGAAAAAATTTTTACATCGGGGGGTTATGTTTGTCCTATAATGCAAAATACAAATCTCACTATTTATATCCAACAAAGCTAATTTAATCATTGATAGTTTCCCATTCATTGAGTTTCTATATCTCTTCCTCAATTCAAAAATCATTCTCTTGAACACTGAAACAAACGAAGCCTAACTTTCTAATTGATTAAACTCTTTAAATAGTTTATAATTTTCCTAATTCAAGCGTGATACAATTCTAATATAAATTCATTTTTCACGTTTGATTGAATTTTTATTTTTATTAGTCATTTTACCATTATCTATATAAAAATATTCCATCTTCCTTTTATCAATATCTTCATTTAATTCATTTATTTCTTTTGAATTAATTTTCGCTTGAAAATTTAATCTTCTGTTGGCATTGCTAATATTTTAGTTTTAATTTTCTCTGCTTTGTCATCCATGTGATTCATTTGACACTGTGTAAAATTACCAATAATAAGTCGTCTTATTGCATCTGCGTTATTATGTTTCTCACCTTTGCAATATTCTGATATCTTATCCAAACTACTTAAAAAATTTATCCAATTTTGAAATTGAGCTGTAATTATGATTGCTTTATGATCAGTCCTCAAAAATACTTTTTTTTATAAAGATAATGTTTAAAATGTTGAGAAAAAAGAAAACGGATAATAATTATTTTCTCGTTATACAATATCCAATTCATGTTTAGTCATACTTTTCGATCCATAATTATCAAGCTATCTTTTCTTCATTATTATCACCTTTTAAGATAAAACAACTCCTATACAGTCAAAACTAGCTTATGTATCCAAAATAGAAGTTTTATTAAAATCCGGATGGCATAATAATGGTGCACTGGTCAAACTGTTTTTATTTATCAAAAGCTTCATCACATTGTTTTGTTCAAGCAATACTTTTTTTACCACCTATCAAAGATTACACCGGTCTAGCTATCTTATAAGAATTTTGTATAAATTCTCGATAGTAATTACATAATCCTAAAAATCATCTTGGATGTTTTACACAGTTAGGCTGTTTAACGTTTTTAATTGTTTCAATTTTTGAATTATGCGTCTTTTCAAATTATCTTTTTTTTCAAAATTTTAATAATACCTTGAGTAAATAATAACATTTGTCTCGTGACTTCATATTATACAAAGACTAAAAGCAAGCTCCTAAAATAATATTTATTATAACAAACAATTTTATTTTATTTTTTTTAATATTATTTAAACAATTCTTAATATTATATGATTATAACATTGACATTATGTAATTATAAAGTGTATTTCAATAGGAAGACGAAAATAACTTTTATATGAATTTGAAGATTTTGATCTTTTTATTGATGTCTTTTAATTGAATTTATATTTTTATGCAAAATATAAATACCCTTAACAAATTCGGGCAACTCAAAATCAATTTGAAAGACAAAGCAAATGAAATCGCTGGCTTAATTTTTTCTTGACATTCGTGAAAATAAATGTTTTTTTCTATAATATCTGATTTTGTAAAAATAATTCATGATCAGTTCTATCGTGTTTCATGGTTAGCTTGTTTGCTTTGATAAGTAAATTTGATAAGTAAATAACTGATAAAAGGTTTATAGCAGTGATTCTCAACCAAGGTACCGCGAGCTTAAAATAAATGCAAATGATTTTTAATATTTTAGTTATGAAAGATTTATTTAGAATTTAGTTCCTAGAACTAGCTGTTACCATCATTTGTACTTTACATAATAATAATATTTATGATTTTGCATACATAAAAATTTTCTTTGAATAAATGCGAATATATAATATATAAATCATTGTTCTACTTTTCGCAACTTCACAATAAAATGTTTGTTATGTAAAAATGCATTATCAATTTATATAAAAACGGTTCATTGTAATTTGGTTTTGGGAGGCGTCACCTAATATAGGTTGAGAACCACAGGTTTATAATTTCAAATTAAAGAATTATTTTATTTAATTTAAAAATACAAACTCATTTATAATTTACAATAATTTATCAACTCTATTTTTTAAAATAAAATTTAATAAATTAATTTATGACAAACCTTCAAAATGTTAAATTTTTAAAAATAATTGTTGGATTTAAAGAATCAATTTTAGTCTATTTTGAAACCATTGAAATAAAATATTTTACATTCCAGAATCTTAAGGTCTTATTACAGATTTAATTGTTGAAACTGACATTATAGCAATAGCCAAGTATTTTTGAAAAAAATTAATTTTGGTTATTTTTCAAAAGATTACAGAAACAATACACCAAATAAATGTTGGTTTAAACTACCAAAATAATACGGATTTAATATATATTCAAACAAATTATTACTTTTTAAATATTTTAATATCCTTTTTTTTAATTAAAAATTTGAAATGAACTTTTAAAATCACATTTTATTTGTGTTTAAAATTTAAATTTTTAATATTAAATTATAGATTTTTATAGTATAGAATTTATTTTAGTAAAATATTATTTTTAAAGTAAATTTAAAATTAAAAAATAGATAATAAAATATTTAAAAAGTAATAATTTGTTTGAGTATTAATTAAAATCCATATTATTTTGGTTTTTAACACAATGACAGTGAATTTGTCGAAAAAATCGTAAAAAGTATGTTTGAATTGCGTTTTCTTCTCATTATTATCATTGGATTTTTAACAATTTTAATTGTAATTAAATTCAATTAAGGATGTGTTCTTATTCAAAACAACAAGACCCAGCATAATAAAGCTTTTCTACAAACTTGATTTTAACAATTCAATTTCATTGTTTCAATTCAAAAAACGGATTACTTGTTTAATATTAACTTGATTAATAATAATAATAATAATAATAATAATAATAATAATAATAATAATAATAATAAAATGAAAAATGAAATATTTGACCTAGAATAGGTCCGGATCACTCATAAACAAAATATAACAACACTTTCGCTTTCTGATTCTGATTCTTCTTCTCTGATTGATATTTTATTTTATTCAACTGTTTTCAAAATATATATTTATATAAACAAAATTTTCAAATTTAATTCACAAATATTAAAAATTGAATAATAATAATAATAATTATTATTCAAATAAACTGCTACACATTTATCTCGAAATAATCCAAGATTTATTTAGTAGTCATATATATTTAAAATTATTTATTGTTTATTTTAATTTTAGTATCTCTGTATTTCGTGCTTGATAAAAAGAAATAATACCCGAATTTTTGATCTCAAATACTTGTGGAAATTGTGGAAAATTATATTTATGTTTTATTTACAATGATGTTTATATTTCATTTTTCTTTTTAATGTCAGAAGTGGATAAAATCGAAAAATTTTAATAAAAAATTTAGAAACATTTAACACTTTCGCTAAAATGTTCGAAATATTTCAATGACAACGTACATGGAAATAAAACAGGAAATAAAAGACATGAAAATAAAAGAAAACCAACTGAAGGAAAAAAGTATATGCAGCGGTTTAAGATATATGATTGCTTTTCAAAATAATTTGCTTTTCTAGATATTTTGTTTTGTTGTGGTTGTCTATGAATTTAAATAGGAATTATTGTCAATCTGACTCCAAACGTGCTTTTAAACAACAGTAATGAACTCCAAACGATATAAACTTTATTGATTAATACTCTTTATATCCACTTTAAAATTACAACGAATTATCTATCAATCACAATTTGGTGCTTATTACGACCCTTCGGGAAGAATAGCACTTTTCGGATCAATTGGATTTTACAATCACTTGACTACTGTGACGGATTTCTGAGATCGGTAACTCTGATATAGTTGCCTTGCTTTGACTTCGCTTAATTTCTGTTTCAAATTTCTCTTTTCCTTGATTTTAACTTTAAGTTTTCTCCAAATTTCTCTTTAATACTTTCTTCAATAATTTTCTGTAATTTTTTTCTTTCCAATTATTCGTCGAATTCTGTCCAATTTCTCTCAAATCTCTTTTTGTTTCCTTAGTCCAATTTCTCTCTAATAATCTCTTTTTCTCTCTTTGATTCCAATTGTGCTTCCTTTTTATACTCCGTCATCCAAAAATACCTACTGATATCCAATAGATTTTCTGATATCTTTTACCGCTAATTCAATTTGAGCCTCTATAATCACTGACAGCTGTCCAGATAAATAATTTTTTAGAGATGCCCTTTCCCGGATTCCCAAACAACATTCCTTCCCTTATCTTGAAAGAGCTTCCGAAATAATGTGCAAATTTTCCTTTTGTTTTTGTTTTCCTAAATTTGCACTTGTTAATTATAAATGACTTTCTTTTATTTAAATGTCTGTTTTTATTGATTTTCTCTTATTCCCTTCTCGTTATTCGACATTTCTTTTTCATTCCCTTTTTATTAAGCTCCAGAACCACATCTTAATCACTTATCCTTGTTTTCCACAATCATTTTACATGTTTATTAATTATTTTACTCTATTATTTAGGTATCCTCAACAGTTTTAACTATTGCAGTTACTATTTCTTCAGCCAAATTTTGGCTTATCCAAATCACAAATTTGGACGTTTAACATGTTCCATGGCATAAAATATCTGAAAAATTATAATTTGATAGTTAGACCAGGATTTTGCAAAAAACTTTCATTAACTAATGTTTATAATGGTCATCGAAGTTAAAATTGAGTCCAAGAAGATATTCCTAAGCCTATTTCTTTGATCACTGAGAATAAATGTAGATAAAACTACCTTCAACTCAAACTGAAGTAAATCATTTAAAAATAATTTCCTTTTTGCTGCCTAATAGAACTTAATATTTATTAAAATATGGATAACCTAAATTAGTTTTTCAAACCAATTTTCAAAGGTCTTTACATCAGTTCATTGCAACACTTTACAATATTAATCTGCCCAGATAATTTAAGAGTTGAAAATACACATTTTATAAAGGCTGTGGCAAAATATTGTGCAAATATTAATAAGAAATTTATTGAATTAAATAAAAGATCAAAGGCGAAATCAAAAGTTAATGATGATAAAATTTCACTTTGTTGGGTTTTATAATAATTTTTAGCCGGAATTATTTTTGCAATGATTCCGCGAGTTCATTTCGTCAAAATAATTTTGAACCCAACAAATAATAATTTTGATTTCAGATTGAAGTGTCACAATCAACTAAAATACCATGGCTAAATTTGAGGAAGATTGATATCTTGATAACTATTTATAACTTTTCCTTATAACTTCTCTGGGTTCTGGCTTTTCTAGAGTTTCTGGTTCTGGCCTGATTTTCGTCTCCAAGCAAATTATTAATTACATCCGAAAAGCAACATGATTTGCTTAACGATTGGAATTCATTAGAGCCGTTCATTACTGATAAAAAGTAGTCAATCATCCACAACAGGGGTTCCCGAGCTCTAGAAAAATCTGATTATTCACGATCAACCAAAACAATGCCTTCAACATTCGGGATTATCAACAAAGTTTTTAAATAATTAATTACTTGAAACGTTAAAATTTTTTTAATACCTTTACCTTAGGACCAAATTTAAACTATTTATTATTAAAATAGTGTTTGATTTTCAATTTCCTACCCGCTCATACCTTTATCCCCCGCAAAATATGGATTCTTGAATTTTAATTCATTTTAAATTTTTGAGTGTTTTGCACTTTTAAAGTTATTTGTGCATTTTAAAATTAAAATATGTGAAATGTTAATTTATACATTATGAGGCTCAAAGCTTTACATCTGTATAGGCTCGTGATTAAAGGGCGGCTTTAATTATATTAATTATTTAAAAATAAATTCAAAATAGCAAGTGATAATTTATGATAATTTTATTCGTTTTCAAAGTTTAATGAATACTTTAAAAATATTTTTAAAACATATGAGTAATCGTTTAATAAAAAATATTAAAAGGTTTAAATTTAAAGATTTATTATTGTAAAGTCATTTACAATATTAAAGAAGAGGTTAAGTAAGGTGACCATATTTTAAAAATGTCAAACCAGGAAAAACCTAAGATAAAACAAAAAAAAATCATGGAGAAACCAAAGTGTATTTTTAAATTGATTTATTAAAGACAAAGTTTAATAATAAAAAAAATCAGCTTTTTAATCATATCTTTTTTAAATCATTTTTTATCGAAAAGAGGAAGTCATATCATGTGTCGTTTATGAAAAACATATGACTCATATGTATTTCACAAACGAGACACATTATAAAATATAAAAATAATATATTGATAATTATGCAAAAACATTTTTAACAAAATAGCCACAAATATAATTTTCAGTGAGCCCGAACATAGCGCCCAGAACCGGAACGCATGGTAACCATAGGTTATGGACTATTAAGTAGCTACTGGATCTTTGACTCAAAGTGTTTGTCTTTATTTTTGGCGGAAAACTTTCGAAAAATATGAAAATTTTCATAAAATATTTTGTTATTCAAATTTTATATATAATTACAATCAAATCTTATTTAACATTTTTAACGTGACATCGGTCACGTGCGGTTTTTATGTAATATTTCACTGAATTTAGGCATAATTAATGTAATTTTAGGTTAGATTTATGAAAAATCACTTAAATGATGATTTTAATTGATAAAATTGAGGCATACAACGATAACAATTTCAAATTGTTTTCATATTGTTCAACATTTTTTTCTGAAGAAACTTTAGTTAAATTTATTAGTTAACCCAAATGTGCCTGAAAATTTATTTAAAAAAAAATTAAAAAAAGGAAAAATAAGAAAACTGATGTTGAGAGAAGAGTGATAAATTGTGTGAATAATATTTCAAAATATACTTGATAGTTCTTGATTTTATCTAAAGCTATATTTATAAAAGTATGAGAACTAGCGACAAATGTGTGGTATATATACGCATATCATTCTAGAATGATGGTGGACATATCTGGGTTAAGGATGCTTTAACATTTTTGCACACATATTGAATAAATTTTATCCTTCCTATCAATAAAATCCTTTAATTCTTTGATCGGTTTTTGATTCCACAATTAAGCACTATGTTTCACAATACCGCAAATAAATTATCATTTTGTATTATTTTCGAGGTCTAGTTACTGAAGTGATAGGTTAACATCTTTGCAATTATCTACATGGAACTTTTTCTTTTAACATGCATTTCACTTATCATTCAATGAAGAGTAAGTATAATGAGTTTGACATTATTAATTAATATAAACATATTACGTTGCGGCATTTTCATTGGAATTATTAATTTTTGGGTTAGATCGCAAAATACGGGTTTTTATTCAAAATACAACCTTTTTTTTAAAAAACGAATTTTATTAATAAGGAAGAATTGTTTGAAAATCAATTATTTATAACAATTTATTTTATTACATCCGTATGGTAATATACTATTTCAAATCATTGTATTTTATGATGCATAGATAATAGAAGTAGAGAAATATTAAGAAATGTGATTCTTGAAACTGTTACTGAAGGAGTAGGTTTTATACACGAAAGTGTGCATCACAGCCAGAATTTTGTGGATCCAGAAACAGGAATCATTACAAATACGAGAGAAAAGTTGTTTGTACCAGGCATAAATATTGTAATAACATTAATTACATTAATTTGTGAAACTTTAACCTGCTGAAAACTGATTAAATAAATTTTATTTTACTTTAAAGTATGTATGTTTTTAAATAATTATTGTGTGATTGATGAGAAATTAATAATAAAATTATTAATAAAATTCTTTATTTTAAAAAAGGCTGTATTTTGAGAAAAAGGTATTACAATAAAATATGGTGATTTAAGTACTTTTATTTAAAGAATTTCGAAGAACAAGAGAAATAAATTTGCAATTTGCAATTAAGATTACTTTTTATACTATAAAAACTAATAATTTATAATCGCAATCATTCTAATGCGATTCCTGGTCTTCCACAACCAATGATAGCTTAGGCATATTATTTCTAGTTGAATCTTTGAACGATTTACCACTGCTAAGTTTCAATTTTCTCAGGGGTAAATCGGGAATAGTCTGAGGAGTAAGCTTTTTGAATCTTTCGATACTCTGTGAACGATATTTCCGCTCTTTCTTTAAATTCATTATTCCGGTTGAAATGTTTTTATTTACAATGTTACAAAAGAGATTCCGATTACTATTACTATCAAATTTTATTAGGTAAACTTTGAATAAGATTTTCAGCTTGTAGCTTTCATTTGTATGCTTGTAAATCCACACAAATACATTTTGAGAGACTCCTTGAATTGTTTCACAGATCGGATGCTTTGTAATTTTGTTGAAATAGAACTTGTGCTCTTTATTGTTTTGCAAGAAGTTGAATCCATCCGTCTGAACATTGATCTTGACGAAGTCTTCGTCATTTTTATCTCGGTTGTCGAATTTGGTGATAAGTTTGTTAGATATTTCCGCTATGTCATACGATTTTTTGAGGGTGTCATACCCAATAAAAGTTACAGAAAATTGAGATTTATTGTAATTGATTTTTAAATTTTTTCTCCAAGCGAACATTTCGCAAATGTGAATATTTCAGGGCGTGTTTAGAGTATTAATTTACAATCAATTTTGATTAGAAATTGGTTAATAATAATAATAATAATAATAATAATAATAATAATAATAATAATAATAATAATAATAATAATAATATTAATAATATTAATAATAATATTAATAATATTAATAATATTAATATTAATAATAATAATAATAATAATAATAATAATAATATAATAATAATAATAATAATAATAATAATAATAATAATAATAATAATAATAATAATAACAAAAATTATTATTATTAGTATTTTCTAACTTTTTGAATTTGATATCAATAATTCTAGGTATCATCATTTATACTAAAAGCTATTTATTTGATGTTAGCATAATTTATAATAAATGAATATCTGTTTTGATTTTGCTGTAGTCAAAGAACCAAAAAAGGTATCAATTTAACCTGGATAAACAGTTAAGGTTGATGCCAAACACCCATTTGCTGTGTGTATTTTAATTTTTTTATTAATTCCTTTCCATCATTTTTCAAAATCAAAAATCGCGGATTTAATTATGGATCCTTCGTTTGATAATACAAGTCTACATTAATTCAATTATTACAGAATTATGGTATTTTTTCTAAATACAACCATAAATAAAGCACCTTTCTTTATTTTATTATTTTACCATTATGAATTTCCAATTCAAGATGATGATGATGCTAATGCACTACAGTGCTATTTTAATTTAATTTAAAAAATGTTTTTTTCTCCTTGCGCGTTTTATTTTATTTAAATGTACATTATTTATTCTTCGATATGTCTTATGCTACTTTGTTTTTTTTATGTGAGATAACGAATTTTAAATAAACTAGGTGCGATTTTCATGCTGTATTTTGTTGGCGAATAGGGTTAATTTTTATTTATTTTTTCTAGGGTTTTGGTGTATCTACCACCTAAACGCCATCAAGATTATTATTCAATCCCTCCTATGTACCCATGGTGATTCCCATGTTGGTATTGTACATAGGGGTTGAAAATTCATGAGCAGGTGAGCTCCATTTCTAGAACTACTCCTCATGATATTTTCACTTTCGGGTTCTTGACTACCGATGGAAGGTCTTACGTCTTTCTCTTTCTTTATTCTTTATTCTTACTCGTCTATTCCTACAATTTCCATACTTATTTGTCATCTTTACCCATTATTTATAAATGTATCCTTCAAAATTTTGAGTAGCGTTCCTCCCTTATTTTTTGATGAATTTCCTATTTCATTTATTTAATCACGGCATCGACTACATTTTCGTCCTAGTTTACTTTTTATCTTTACCTATATTAAAAATTTGATTAACAGTTCCTTAACTCCCTGTACATTTCCCATGATTTTAAGTAGTTACAACCCTCTACGGTCACTTCAATAAACACTACTCTCTTCTGCCACATTATATCATTCAACTATTGGAAAATGCTTTCAACTTTATGTTCCTACACTATCTTATCCTTTTCTACTTGATTTTCCGATTTATTTTCTGACAATGTTTTAAATTTTCAATACAAAACTATATTCCCCCTTAACTAAAGTCGCACTTCCCATGAGTTTAAATTTTCTGCTCGCCTCGACCGACGTTTCCATCAGCCGTTGCGAGTTGTTTAACGGTGCCCTACGGGTAGAGTCCTGTGTCTTTCGACCAGACCTCGTCGCGGACAGACCGAGATATCAGGAAAGCTCGACCCGCGATCTCAACTAACGGAACTAAATCCGTCAGCCGGATCACCGACCTGCCTTCTAGATAGCTATTGCAATACTTATTATAAATAAGATTTTAAGGGGACTTGTCAGTGGCACCAAAATATTCCACGACCATCCAGAACAAAACTTTAACTTCGAAATATATATTTATACAAGATAATAATACTTACAATCTACAAGTTTGTCAGTCATGCAACCAAATTTGAAATTTTGTCATAAGTTGGCATAAAAATTTTCTAAACAATTGTGTCTAAAGATTTTGTCTAAAACTTTTTGTGTCGGTCTGACTGTCTGAAATTATGTAAATGACTGCTGTATATATAGTATTTTCATGCCTGGGTGCGACCAATCAGAGAATTTTGAGCTTTTTTCGGCCATTTTTAGGGGGTTTTTATTGGTTTTATTTTATTTTAAATATTTTATTTTTCTCCATATTTTTCTCTATTTTTTGATATTATTTTCTCAATATTTCGTAAATTTTCATTTATTATTATTATTATTTTTTTAATTTAACCATTCTCTTTGATTGTTTCTCTTTTAAACCTTTGATATTTAAATTTTTGGTCGCCACTTCCGCCTATGTATTTTCTAAACTTTCTTTTGCAAGGTTTTGGCAGTTTTATGTTTTGGTTTTGTGTTTCTTTCTGCATCTGTAGGCTTTTCAATGATTTTAATTAATATTTGTTTTATTTAATTTTGTTATGTTTTTATTTTGTTTTATTTAATATGTTTGATTTTATTTTTGATTTCTGCTTGGTGTGTGTGCTTATGTTACAGCAGCCATATTGACAATTTCCAAACGACATTAATTATTTTGTTTTAATTTACACAATTTTATCCTTTTTGTTTAAATTATGGCTTATAGCCCAACAATTTTGAAAAATTTAAACCTGAATTAATTAAATTTAAAACTTCAGTTCCAAGCTCAAAAACTACTGGGGTCCATAAAAAATACGTCCCGTTAGAGAAATGACTTTTACTAGCTATACTATTACATTTCCATTAATATATCCACATATTTTAATAATTTACAACATGTTAGCATTCAATTATCAGAGAAATATCTATGCTGAAATTAAACTAATTACCACATACAGTAACAAGTTATGATATGCATAAATACAATTGAAATGTTTAAGTTTTTTACAGATCAATTCATCAGCCATTCAATTCTGTCGTCTTTCTTTTCGTCCGAGTTTCGATACTTCTGCTCAGCCATTTGCTATGATTGGTTAATTTCAAATGATCTTGGTGGGGTTTTCATGTTTTGTATCATGAAGCATTTAGAAATCGATTAATCAAATTTTGTCCGACACCAGTCTTGTCGATAAAGCTCACCTTTTGATGATGGTAAGGTACTAGAACACAATTGCAACGTCGCTTGTAACTGGTGCCTAGTGGTAATGTGCGTACCTGCTGGAATTTCAAAAGAGTTTAATTTCAGCCAATTTTTTTTGTCTTAAGACATTTCTACATAATTTTCTCACCAGAAGACAAATGACATTTTTCATTTCAATACTATTTATAATTTTTAAAATGTAATATTTCAAATAATTTATTCGAATTATAGAATAAATTTTAAGTTTCAAATAAATGTTAAGCACTTAAAACAAATAAAGCAATAAGTACAATTTCAATCGAAACAATATATTAAAAGTTAAACTAAAGTTTCTGACCTTTGAATTGTTTAATCGTGTTGAATTTACATCTAATAAAGTAAACTTCATTCAAAAAAGGAATAAAAAATTCTTCTCTGAAATCTATTATCAAATGTTATTAAAATTTATATTTTAATAAATTAACTAATAAAATATTTAATTTTTAAATTATGTAGTTTGTTAATAAAATAATAATTTATCTTATAAATTTTTACAATTTCAGGTCTACGGATTATTTTTCAAGTTCTACTGGTAATAGTAGTGATAAAGTTAAAAAGTTGGAAACTGAAATAAATGATACAACGAACGCTATGAAAGAAAATATTCAGAAGGCTCTCAAACGAAATGATAATCTATTTGATGCCGTGAAACAGGCTGGTTAATTAATGATTTATTAATTGAATATAAATATAATTTGCAAAAATAACATACAGAAGACCTGCATAACAATTCAAGTTTATTTGTAGCCCAAACTATAAAAGTAAAACGAAAATTTTGGTGGAAAAACGTGAAAGTATATTAGAATGAATTTTCACTTGAATTTTGATTGTAATCATAGATGTGGATCATTCTGGCTGTTGTAGTTATCGTGATCCTAATAATAATCGGCCGTAAGATTTGCAATTCATTTATTAATAATTTCCCAAAATATTTTGCAAATCTTTTAAAGGCATCTTTATTAGAGTCTTTGGAAACTTTTATGGAAAATATGTAGTGACTGTAGGAATTCTTTCCACTCCCAATGATAATTTATATATATATATATATATATCATGGCAATTAAATCACTTTTCTAAGTCAAAGAAGAGCTATCATATGATTCTATTTGCCATGTAAATTACTAACTGGTAAACCTAATAAATGGACCAAACGGCAAATAGTATTATTATTTCCAATAGGGTTTTCGAAGAATTTGAATTAAATTGGAATACAACTGTTTCTGGTAAATGATTACTTTTCACCAATATCCGAAAACACGTTAAAAGAGGAAAATGTGGCACAATATGTACTTAAAACTTAGAATTTATTAATCAAAAGAATGATTTAAGGTGTATTTGGAGCTGTAAATAACCCTAGACAATGCACTGATGAAGCGGATATGATGAGAGAAATCAACTAAGAGTTCCAATATACTCAATTAAAGTACAACACTTATTGACGAAATAGCAGAAAACCACAGGCTTAAAATCTCAGTAAATAAATTATTTTTAAAATGGGATAAAAAATTAGAGAAAAATTAATTTATTTGTTTAAATCAAGTGGTTTTTATTTATTTGTTTAAATGAAGTATTTTTGTTTTACTTCATTTAAACAAAAAAATAAAATAAAACCCCTCCTGTACATAAAAAACCTTTAAGGAGGTTCAATAATAAAAATAATTTCTTAACAAAAAATCTGAAAGGACACATTATAAAAAAATCGATGTTCACAGAAATGATATTAATCTCACAATTGAATTCGTTACGAAAGTTTAGTAACTCTTCATACTATAGCTAGTAAATCTTAAAATTAGATAGATTCACTACGGTTTTGTCAATGTTGGTCCAGTGGTTCTATTCAAATAAACAGATTCCTTATAACAGAAATATGAGCATTATCGATTTTATATGTTTTTATAAAATTAAGCTTTGAAGCACATGTAATAAGTTTAGATACCGAATTGCATATTCTTAAATTTAATGCCTTTTAAAAATTCTCTACAGTGTTACCATAACTACTATTATTTAAAAAATTTATTATTTAACGGATAAATCCTAATAGTATGACTAATCATAATAGTATTACCATTTTTTTCTAAAGGCCATATTAATAAATAGTATGGCTATTCTTATAATGATTTAAATGATTGAATATTATATTTATTTAATCCAAATAGTATGACCAAATTAAATTTAAAACTAAGAAAACAGTTTTTTTGGTCATACTATTAGGAGTTATCCGTTATTATCTAACGCATTACTCGGATTCAGTTCTAAGCCCGGATTTCTATCTATATATCAGGGCTTCTTAAACCATGGGTCGCGACCCAATTTGGGATCGCGTAGCAAAATTCTGGGGTCGCGAGAGATAAAAATACAATTTAACAGAAAATGTTTTTTAACTTGTAAAATTATTGTTATAAAGATAAAACAACAATTATCGTAGATAAATATATCATAAAATCTTCTAGTTCGGAAAGATTGTTTGTACCTGCATTTCTATTAAGAGTATTGTAATAACTTGAATAACATTTACTATGAATTAGAATTAGAAGATGTTATAGGAATTTTAAAAAAATATAAATTTATTTTTCTTTTATATTTGTATGGGGTCGTCAAGAAATTCGCAATCATAAATGGGGTCGTGAATTACAAAAGTTTAAGAAGCTCTGCTATATATGATTGAAAAGTGCTTTTTGTTTATATATTATAGTCCCATATACTTGTGTTATTTTAACACCTATAAAAGCAAAAAACTTGAAAACCTCAAATAAAAACTAAAATCCTTCTTGAGCATCAGTTTCTCAATTTTAGAATCTTGAACACACACAACAGAAAATCATTCAGTTTATCATGAATCGAATGAGGATCTTAAAATATAATTGAAATATAACACCAAATGAAAGTAGTTCAAGATATCCATTCGTAGAATTATTTAATTAATTTGATTTTTAATTATTGTCCCCATTTGAATTTATCATAAGGTAATATTTAGTGATAAGGTCTAGCCATATAAATTATATAATAAAGAGGTTCAGTGTCACCGGAGAATGATATGTGATGTTTGCTAACAAAAGTAAACTCATCGCGGTTACCCATTCGAAAAAGCAATACTTTTCCATATCATGAAGAGGTTCAATCGGAGAATCTAGTCTCTAGATTCTAGAGTGGTAAACGCTGATGCCAAAAATATGCCAAGAATACCACAAAGTTAAGCAGTTCCAAATGGTTATGGACTAAAGATTTGGAACAAATATTTTTGAAGAACTTAACAAAGAGAATACGTCTTCAGATAAACCACAAAATAGTCGAATAAAGTCTAGCAATTGGTTTGATACGAAATGGTTCTCACCTTATTATATTTGTCATTTATTTTATTTTCCGACATCAATGGTAGCCCCTAAATGTTTTCTATAGCCTCTTAAAAGTTGAGACATTATAACGGAAAAATGCTATCAACAATGCTAGCTCTAAACTTGTATTGTGTTTGACTATGCAATTTAGAAATCTATTTATAAACCGACAACTTCCATTAACATTTCCATGTCTTCTTTATCATCTTCTAAATTTGATTTTAGATGCTGAGCTTCTTCTTTTGTTTCCCTGAATCCAAAATACTGTCCGCATATGTTGATTTTTTTATTGTTTCCACTGCAGCTGGGAATTCTTTGATAATTTCTTATGCTACTTTTTGAGATTGGAACGGAGAAGTGTTAAATCTGAAGACTAATATTGTGAATTAATTCATTTTGACTTGACCATTTTCATCCCACAAAATTCTTAAATACTGTCAGTCTTTCTCTTCCACTTGAATCAGTAAAACTCTCCTGAGATATCACCTAAGATTGTGATTCTATATTTCCTAAACCTTACCAATATTTCCATCCGATCAGACAATAAAATCAGTTAAATAATTTCATTCGACGTTTGCTGCTGTATCGAGAACTATCCTGGCATCTGTTGACTGCCAATCGTTCTTTATTACTAGGAAGTATGTAAGAAGCCATTATGTACTTACTTCTTTATCTTATGTAACCTTTTCTATGTGATTCTTCCTTTGGTATCCTTTATTATCCTTTCTTCGGCTATTTTGAGGAACATTCTCATCTACCATTTGAAACTAAATTCAATTGTTTGTAGGTCTTTTTCAAACTTTTTCACATTTTCATTATCACTGTATAATAAGTTTTTGAGAAATGTAATTAAAAAAAATTAATAAATTTGTATTTGTTATTTTGTAAATGTTATTGTTTATGGCAATCATCATAGAAGAAGTGAGCTTTTTTGGACTCTTAGAGAAATGGTAAGTATCGTATAGAAAGTATCGTATTAACAAAAATTGGATAGATCCGAGTGTCACGGCGTAAATAATTTCATGTCATTTTTCAGAGATTGCAATGCCTGTTGGATGTCCTTGTGGTCCAATAAATTTTATGTTATGGTATTGACATAGGGATAAATATTTGGTGAAGAAATTCGTTAATGCAGATTTAGTAATTGTGAATTTGAATTCATGCATTGAGTGGTATGGAAAACACAGATTGGTCTCTACCTCTTTCCATCAATTATTATTATAATGACCTATATTGTTCCAACTTTTACTCAGATCCAATTGATAAACATCTTTGATATATCTAAATTGTAATCTAAACTTTTCTATTCACTTGCATTCCTTTTTCTTTCGGAGTTATTTATCCTTACACCATGCAAATATACGGGGAGTTATAATAACTCATTTGTTGTTATGAAATATGGACAAAGTATATCCAAACAAAGTGTTAGTAACTGAATGAATTTTATTCATGAAGTCTGCACTAATTGGTTTCAAAACTCTGGTCAATTCGTGGAAATTAACGAAGAAGAGTATTCTCTAAATGAAGTAGAAAAGGATGAATCTGTGAAATGCAAATATCATAGAGCTAAGCCAGTTCCTACAAAATTTGTGTCTGGAGTTATAGATCTTGGTAATTGAACTTTATATAACAATTGGTTTGTTACAGAGCTGGTTAGAAGATGTCTGGTGACGATTTTATAAGCCTTGTCATTTTCCAAACATTCTTCGTCAGATTTGCTTTCGATTTGTAGTTTGGCATAACAGGTAAAAACGTAAAAATCGTTCAGTTTGCATTTATTTTTGAATAAATTCGTTATTGAAGTTTGTGTCTTTACAAAATTTAGTTTACGCCGGTATTTTCTAGGATTGATCCTAAAAATTTATCAAAATGTACCATTTTTTCCTTTTTATAAAATTGGTTCTTGCAATATTTTATCCCAATGCAATTTGTTTAATAATTGCTTTCTTTATTGCACACATAAAACAAAATAATCTAACCATTTCAAACTAAATTACATTTGTATCGAGTCTGGGATCCCTTATATTGGAACTGGGGTTGAAGAATCCAAAGGAAAAACAAGTTAAAGAAACACCAACATAGGATTTTTAATAAATTAATTATTTAAATTTTCTCTCACATAATAAATTTATTTTTCAGTTATCATTTATTCACAAGTGAAACAAGTAAAATTTCATTATTTTTACATATTTAATATAATTAATATTAAGTAATTCAAACAACGCTCCAAAAGTCAAATAGAAACAATTTATTTACTTTATTCGATTTCAAAAGCAAATCATTTTTTCATTTGCGTGCTTTAATTTTTAATGAGCTAATTAAACTTTCAATTGGCAAAAATGAATTTTTAAAATTAGTTTTGCTAAAATTATTTTTTTTTATTTTAATAAAATATTTTTTATGGAATATGAATTAAATTTCTGATATTATTCATAATTTATTTCATTAAAAACTTTGAAAATTATAAAAAAATAAAAAATCTCTATCTTATCCTTCAATATGATCCCAGTAATTTTTTTTTGCGTTCTTGAACAACCAAACCCAGAGTTTTATTTTGCGAGCACGTGATTGTCACGCACTAAGTCACGTGGCCCAATTGACAACGTTTGCCGGCGGCAGCCGTTTCAAGTGCATTATAACTTTTGTTTACTTCATATTATCGACAATACAATGAAAAATTTTTGTTTATTGATATAATTAAAATTTTAAATTACCCCGGTCATTATAAAATAAATATATTATGTAAAAGTGTAATAAATTTCGTGGCCGGAAAAATTTATATCATTGTAATCTTTTATCTTTATTCACGCATTATTATTCTCTCAATTGATATTATTCATTGCAACTTCATTAAAAAATTTTGGACAGGGATTCGTTATAGCGCTTTATTTTTGTGATGTGTTTATATTGCAACTAACATTTAAAATTTGAATACCCTTCTGCTTTTATTTTCTGGCGTTATATTTTCCAAAAATCCAATCGCCTTTATATGTTCAAATTGGCATTTTACATGACGGTTCAAATCATAAATCTGAATCTTTTCCACCATTTTCAATAAAAAAATTCACATCACCGAAATGTTTGTTCACTTCAGCCTAAACTCAATGGTTTAGTCAGTCACGGAAATGTTAATCACGATGCATGTGACGAGTCAAGTAGATAGTTTCTCTAGTGTCATGGACTTAGGACAAGGCTGCACGGCTAAATATGCTCTTCAGAGACTATACTGCCCAGGACCACCGTTAGTTTTTATCATTATACTTAATTAGGTTACATAAAAGTGCCTCATTGAAAACTTGAGTTTATATTTAGGCTATACCAAAACATACATGCCAGCATAATAAACAAGAAATGAAAGCAAAAAATACATTTTATTTAACTTAAGAATTTTAGTTAATAAAGAATAATCAAATACTACAAACAATTGCTATAAATAATTTTGCTAATTAAAACAAAAAATCATGTATTTAATCTGCATAAATAGACTGTTTCTCCGCGTCTTTATATACTTGTTGCTGTAGAAAGCCCACTCACTACCTTTGTAACTCTGTAAATTCAGTTTGCATAAAATTCACTAAAACTAATGGCAGAGAAATTCTGAAAATTTTCAAAAATCATATGCTCTAATGCTTAGGTTAATTATATTTTCCATAATTAAATCTAATAAATTATTTTTCTGATTTGTTTTTGATTCATTCGATATGTTTAATCAGCATCTGTAAGAGGTATTTAGAGGTCTCGTAATAAATGTAGTCCCATCTACAGAAAAATATTGGATAAAATATGAAAAAAATAAAACCAAATTTAATAATAAAATTTAAAAAAGTGCTTTTTGAGCCTTTAGAGATGCAAAAGAACTCATCAATTCGGAATAATCTAAAGTCCTTGCAATATCCAAATTTGTGTTGAGTGTCGCCTGACCATTTACGGGATCCTGGACCATAGTTATATTAGATTTTATTATAGGTAGTTTTTTTTGCCCTAAAATTTAATAACTGCATAAAAGTGGGAAGTAAATTTTATGATTCTTTTTATAGTTTATAATAGTGTTGCTAGCTATATTTTAGAGGCCCCTCGAATTCGGAAGCCCATATAAAATGACCCTACTGACCTCCTCTTTCAGGACCAGCGAATTTCATCAATATTAATTCAGATCCTAAATTCACAACAAGTACAATATATAAGTCCTATATTTTATGAAGCTTTGAAATAAAAACTCATGTTTGGATCAGAATCACATCCGATTCTTGGCTAAAACCGAGATACCTAGGTCCACACAATTTTTTAAAGATCAATGAAAACCACGCTGAATTAGGTTTAATCGAACACACAAATTTGCAAAATCTTGAGATCGAACACGTAACCGAAAGAAACAACGATTTAAGTTCTGAATTAAATTTAAATCACGATTACACTAATCAAAACAATTTCTGAAATCATAATCAAATAATCCAAATAACACTCAAAATGTGGCAAATACTATCCAATCAAGGATCAGGAAAGACAACGACAAACCACACCAAACACTGATCCAAATCAAACACATCAAATGAAATTTAATATTTAAAAAACTGACAACCAAATAAAAAAAGCAACCAACAAGATATCTAAATTCAACCAATACTAAATCAAAAAAGACATTTTTCACAACCTAAAAATATTTCTACACGGTTGATCCAGATCTTTAATTAACCAATGTTACGACAAAACACCTACAACACATATTTTTCCTATTTGGAAAATAATTAAAATAAATTAGAATTCTAAATTTTAAAATATATTATTTTTTCTTTTTTAATTTTTTTCCTTTTTCCAAATTGTCGCAAATCTGTACATACCTATAAATAAATATTTAAATATAAGGTTCGTTCGTTCAAACAATGGTTTCCAAATGCTACTCACTTTTCAGTGTGGGCTATATATAATCAATTAATTTTTTTTGTAAATTTTTTATTTTTATAGTTACTAAATTTCACTTGTTTGAATAAAGTAAAAGTGCGTATAAACACATAATGATAAATTATTTAGAAGTTAAAAAATAAATAAATATTTAAAGATTAAAATCTTTGCTATTTATGCTATTCACTAAATTATATATTTAAATTTTATTAAAGATTTTGTTAATAAAAGCCCGAATTGAATCAATTAATTCGATCAAACCTTGTTACCTATACTAAAGATTTTCAAGAGTTTACATGCGTGTTTTGTGAATGTATGATCGTAGGGTGCTAGGAAAAATGGCATTTTCTTTAAGCTTTTTAATATATATATATATATATATATATATATATATATATATAGGCACCGATATTCACGGGCAATACCAAAAATTCGAAATCCAGCTCATGCTCAAGTAATAGTACTGATAATTAATTTTATTAAAAGAAACAAATAATTACCTGGACAAAGTTAATTTTAATTTGTATAACTATGTTTTGAATTTGAAGCCGAAACGAATATTTGGTTCATTGTTAC
Source organism: Schmidtea mediterranea (assembly GCA_022537955.1). NCBI lineage: Eukaryota > Metazoa > Platyhelminthes > Tricladida > Dugesiidae > Schmidtea > Schmidtea mediterranea. The sequence continues at coordinate 78,126,334 of CM039679.1, forward strand.
TGTTTCCATAGTTGTCACAAATTATTTTGCGCAAAATACTTTATTGTATTGCAGTGAGAATTTTAAATCTAAAAAGTACAATTTATTAGCATTTCCCTCTACAATTTTGTCCGTGCCATTTTATCCGTGACATTTTGTCCGGTCGCCAATCGTGGTGATCATCATTCTAATTAAAACCAAACCATTCTATTTATTTATTCTGTAAAAATAGTATGAAATAAACCTATTAAATTCATTTTATAATGATAGTGAACAATAAACAGTCTGATTATGAAAAATTTAGTCGGACATTACCTGTTACTATAAAGAAGAAATTCAATAGTCGCTGAAAGCTGAGATGATGATTCAAAAATGCCGTCACATGGAGAAAACTTGGACTCGTCCCTACATAGCTAAGAAAGTCCCAAACCAAAATGAATAATTGAAACGACAATACGAGTGCTGGGTACCTGATGAATAAGAAAAATAAAATCGAAATCATGATAAAAATTGAAAAAATTCCAATTTATTTTTAGAAAGGAATTTCCTGTTTCAACAGTACAATTGCTGATGAGAAGGAAATTTGATTTTCATGATAAATTTATTGATTAATTAATTTTTAGAAATTCCAAATTTCCCTGAATTTTCCAATTCATTGCGGTGAAATTTTTATTGTAAGGATTTTTCTTTGTTTATGAATAAATATATTTTAATATTGTTTTTATTTTAATTTTTATCGTTTTCTTTTATGAATTTGATAATAATTTAACATTAATTAACTTTAATTTTTGGAGAAAATTTTCCTTAAAAATTTCTCAGTGCATTTCATTAGTTTGTTAATTGATATTTTTATTATTGTTCTCAAGGTAGCGCTAAATGAGATAATTTAAGAACTGGCATAATCAAATGCTTTAATCCTATATCAATTGAGAATCCGAGAAGGAACATGGATTAGCCTCCTGTGAATATATTTAGTGGTGAAATGTGCTAAAAATCACCTGATCAATTTAATTAACGAGGTTCAGAATTCGAGTCAATAATTTCAATAATAGTGTTGACATGAATTATCTAAAAAATTTTATTCAATAAAATTCAGAAAAATCATTTCAGATTTACGATATCAATAAAACTGTTCAATAATTTTTATTAACTAAAATAAAAGTAAATAATTAAATAAATTTGGCAACGATTTAATTAAAAGATAACGTCAATAAAAATCTTTTCGTACGATATATTTCGATAGCACGACTGTCGTCTTCAGGTACTCAAAACCAACTAAAAATATTATGAATTAACATTTAATTTAAACAAATTATTTTTTATTAATTTAATTTTGTAATAAATAAATCTTTAAAAAATACATTCAAATAACTTCTAATTAATTTAAAATTTTATTTCTATAAATATTATAATTTTTTATTTATATTATAACTTTTAAAAAATAATGTAATTTAAAAATTCAATTATTTTAATAATATTAAAAAAAGGTTTTTTTAAAAATATTTGGGATTTCTAAATTTAGTGTGGAGAATACTGTGATAAATTTGAGTAAAATATTTTTGACTGATGAAGAAGAGCGTGTTTTAAAATTTGGTCCAAATCACTATATTAAGAATTGCTTGGATGAAACAAAATTGTGTGCAAAAATTGAAAGTTTATATTTTCATATTGCAAGTACGATAAAAACAAAAAGCAGAATATTAGGGATTTTATGACTTTAAAAAACTTAGCTAAAAAAAATATAAATATCTGTAAGTTTGACAAAGGAAATGGGATAGTTATTCTTGACCATGATGTGTATGTAAATAAGTTGAATGATTTGTTAAATTCTCCTCAGTTTGTGAAATTGCCAAAGGGTCGAAAGAATGGAAAATTGCCTCCTCTTAAGGATGAAGAGTTTGTACAAAAAATGTTAAATGGTTTTATTGAGAAAAAGCTTATTAATGAAGAGGTAGGTAAGTCTATTCGTCCAATAGGATCGCAGCCAGCAAAACTATATGGGCTTCCAAAAATCCATAAAGATGGTGTACCAATGAGACAAGTTTTGTCGGTTGATGGTACTGCTCAGTATAAAATAGCAAAGCTTTTAGATGGATTATTAAAACCGTTAATGCGATCAGAGTTTGAATGTAAGGACAGCTTTGAGTTTGTGTCTTGTATTGCACAGTTACAAAAACGAAGTATGAATGATGTTATGGTTTCGTTTGATGTTTGCAGTTTGTTTATGAATGTACCACTGGTTGATACAATTGACTTATGCTGTGCGTTGTGGAATAAAAATGATTCTGAACATCACATTTTGGATAGAAGGGCATTTCGTAAACTTTTTGAATTTGCTACTTCAAATGTCAATTTTCTTTTCAATAATGAATGGTATCAACAAATAGATGGAGTCGCTATGGGTTCCCTTTAACACCAACGATGGCATCAATATTTTTGGCTAGTTTGGAAAAAAAATGCTTCTTTCCAATTAGAAAAACCTTTTGTTTAAAAAAGGTATGTGGATGATATTTTTCTTGTATTTGAAAACCAGAAACATGTAGAACCGTTTTTGCATTTTATGAACAGTTTACATAAAAACATTGTATTCACATGTGAAACGGAGAGAAAGTCATCAATTGCGTTCTTAGATTTGTTAATTCAACGCAAATATAAACATTATGAGACAGAGATTTATAGAAAACCAACTGATACTGGTTTTTATACTTCTCCAGAAAGCGTTTGTGAATTTAAGTATAACAGAAATATGGTGAAAGGATTGATTTATCGTTCATGGTCTTTATCTTCTACTTTTGCTAATTCGGTAAAAAGTGATGATAAATTGGTTGAGTTGTTGATAAAGAGTGGATATTCTAAATCATTTTTATTGTTGATGATAAAAAAGAATGTTGATAAATTGATTAAAAATCCTAAGGATCCATGTTTTGGAAAGTCTGAGTGTAATTTGTCAAATGGGTGTGAATTGAGTGTTGATCTAAATAATAATAAAAATGGATATAAAAAATTGAGCCTAAATATGTGTTAGTATTGCCGTACTCTGAAGGTTTTACAATTTATAAAAGGAAGCTAAGTAAACAGATGGGAAATTTAGAATATAAGATCGTCTCTAATTTGTGTAAGGTACGCAATATGTTTATTAAAAATCAAAAAACTCCGGTTGAATTGTGTACTGATTTCGTTTATCAATTTACATGTAATGGGTGTAATGCCACATACATTGGAGAGACTTCCCGTCATCTCTGTACTCGAGTTCTAGAGCATTGTCGATTGAAGGGTTTGACCAATATTAGTGAGCACAATAGAGGCTGTAAAAGTGAAATAGAATTTTGTTGAAAAGTTTTAATAATTATTGGGAAAGCGTGATATTTGAAGCATTGTTGATAAGGTCATTGGATCCAAATATTAATGTGCAAAGTGCTGTGACTACGAATATTTTGAATGTTTTTAAATAGTTTACGTATGTTAAATCATGTTTATGTATTGTTTTTTAAAAAACAACCTTTTTTTAATATTATTAAAATAATTGAATTTTTAAATTACATTATTTTTTAAAAGTTATAATATAAATAAAAATTATAATATTTATAGAAATAAAATTTTAAATTAATTAGAAGTTATTTGAATATATTTTTTAAATATTTATTTATTACAAAATTAAATTAATAAAAAATAATTTGTTTAAATTAAATGTTAATTCATAATATTTTTAGTTGATTTTGATTACCTGAAGATGACAGTCATGCTGTCGAAATATAAAATAAAAGTGATTTAAAAAAATCAAAATTAATGCCAATGAATTTCTCGATCCAACTAATAGCATAAATAGAAGTCGACTTTGAAGCCTTGATTTGCAGATAAGTTTTTGATGGAGAATTTTAACAATTTAAAATCCCTAAATTTTTAAAATTTGCATGACTAATATAATTATAAATATAAGTTTCTGTGAATAATAATAAAATTGAATCAAACAATATAATAATTTAAAAATTTAATTACATCTTTCGTAATCAAAATCTTTGGTAGAACTAAATAAATTAGTATTGGTATTTTAAAATTGAATTTAGTTTTAATACTTATATTTATACTTATTTTCTAAAATTTCATCTGTTTCAGTAAATTTGGAGCCAATTCGGTAAATTCCGATAATTTTTTTCAGTTGTAATCATTTTGTTGTTATATTGTATTGTTTTAATTTATTTGTTGTGGTTTAAAAGTATCTTTTAATGTTTTCAATTAATTTTTGTTCGTATTTAATATTTAACTGTTATTAGTTCATCCTTTTCATCGATTTGTGTTTACCGCTGTTAGTTTCTACGTAATATAACAAAAATAGTTTTAGTTATTTGCCCAACATGAGGAAGAGATCGTGCAATCTCAAACATTCGAAAAGAAAATTTTCCAATAAAAATTAAAAGAAAGCATTCGAAATGGATTAGAGAAGCTATCCGTTGACCTGAAGATGACGTAGATTGACGCTGTGGATTAACCAATAATTGAGAAAAAATTTAAGGAAGCTGGACGAGTTGGCTCTCACTTTATGTTGTCGAGCTCATCACTAAGCCATGCAAAGGCAAAATAAAAAAGGCCAGAAAATAGAAATTTAATGCTGATCCTTTTGAAATTAGTTACACTATTTATTGTTATTCTAACCATAAAAAATTAGCTTTTTTATAAAAATTGTACTCATGTCAACTTGTTTTTAATTTTTGATTAGTTATTTGTGTTAAATTGAACTTATATTATCTTGTATTAACAATAGTTTGGATATTTGTTTGTAATACATTAAGAGACAACAATTAAAAAGGAACACGAAATTATCTATAGTAACAATAGGATACATTGGTGCATCAGGGCAAAAACAATCAAAGTAATTAGGCCCACCTTATTACAGTACAATCCCAATATGGATCATCTTTTTCTTTCGAGCTTATCTGATTAAAATATCCTTGAAGTGTGTTGGGACAGCACTGGATTTTGTTTAAATGAATTGGAAATAGCTCGCAAATACAACATGCAGATTTAAAATCAGACCCATAAACATAAAATAAACAACCTTAAAATGAGAGAAAGTTATAATTAAAATATAAAATCAAGAACAAAAAAATAAATTAAAATAATAACAAAGTGCACCAAGATTAGCATGAAACTAACATAAAAATAACAAAATAACATAAAGATTTGACCGAAAAATGACAATTTACGTAAAAGCAAAGAATTAATGGAAAAATTGAATCAAAATAAAATAATTTTAATTCGAAAGAATTCAATTAAAAATTTAAGAAAGAAATTGTCAGATTAAATCAAAAAAATATTAAAAATTAAAGTTAGATAACAAATAATTTCAAGATCAAATTTTGTTTTATCACACTAAAATTAACACGCAAGGTTAGGGTCACAGAATAGGTATAAATACCAATTCATTTTCGCAGAATTTAATCACTTGTGAGGGATCAATTTTTCTCTTAACAAACTCTAGCGTTTTTTTTATCAAAAAAAACCGCATTGTATCACAAAGTACTGGAATAATTGTCTCGAACTATTATCAAGCACTATTGGAGAAAACTCTCAAAGTGAGCCTGAGTGAATATTATGCACGTATGATGGAAGTGATCTAACTATGCTATGCCAATATGTTATGAGTGCAATTATATTGGTTCAAGAGTATAAATTTTGTTTTTCTTGTGAAATTTTTCCGGCCCACAGCCACACACCAGCAAGTAATTAAAATCGTACATCCCTATCGAGTGTTGTAAGTGCGTTCATCCGCCAATAGCTCGTGCCCGTGAGAGACCTCGCCATGAGTAACGACGGGCTCGAACGTCAAATCATTTTCGTTTATAGAGGCAGTGGGGAGATCGGGAATCAGTCTTTTGGCTGACTCCTTTTCCCCTTACTCCCGAAAAATCAACCTAAATTTTAACACATATCGGCTAAAATTATTACACCGAGTAGTCCAGTGGGCACACCTAAAATCTAATATAAACATACGAACATCTTAGGGTCAATTTTTGGCTAAAGAGAAGTGGGCTTGCGGAAATCTATGTAACGATCATGACAGTTATGTTAGTTAATCATAAAATTCTAAATACGCATAAGACGGTACTTGCCGGTACAGATAGGAATTAGACGATAAATTTAATAAAAAATGTAAAGGTGTAGTACGCTAAGAAATAATTAATCATATCACGAGGAAGCCAACCTAACGTATTAGTGTCAACGAAACCCAAGTAGGAATCTGAAAACAATACCTAAAGTCACTTAAGTGAAATCATAATTGAGCACCTGACTCTTCCTGTGGTGAAGAATATCCATCAAATCATAAAAATTAAAAAGAGAGGATCAGAACCCGTAAAAATAACAGTCAAGTAACCCTGCACATTGAACCAGATGAAGGCCGGGTCTTAGCAGTTTTGGAAACAAAGCTCACCTTTGACGGTCTCAGAACCATTGGTTACATTACCAACGTTGCTTAGCAACGGGTAACCAGTGGTAGACGCATTTTTCTTATACATATCTAGTTCGACGGACGTTCCAACACGTCGTGGTACTCAGCTGTTATTTTCACGGGTTCTGATTTTTTAAATTTCTAGTTTACATGATTGGGTGGATATTCTTTGCAACTAGATGGTCCAGATGATTAACCCTGATTTTATTAACGTAGCTTTAGAGGTGGTGTTAAAGTTTATACGTTAGGCCCCACTATTGCCGGTACTTTGACTCAACTTACTTGTAACTTTATCAATTTATTCTTAGTATACTAGAATTCGCTTTCACTATTTCATTAGGATTTCTTACATTTTAATCGGATTTAAAAACTTAATTTCTATCGGTACCGGTGGGTACAGTCCTATGCGTGCTTAGAATTTTAGATTTGATTTCACTATTAATCTAACCGTCATGACTGTTACATTGATTTCCGTAAGCCAACTTCTCTTTAGCCAAAAGTTGACCTAAGATGTTCGTATGCTTACATTAGGTTTTAAGAGTGCCCACTGAACTACGCGGTGTGATAATTTTGGCCGATATGTTTCAAATTTAGGTCGAATTTTTGGGAGCGGGGTAAAAGAGAGTCAGCCAAAAGACTGATTCCCGATCTCCCACTGCCTCTATAAGCAAAAATGATTTGACGTTCGAGCCCGTCGTTACTCACGGCGAGGTCAAATCTCATGTTATTTTGTTATTTTTATGTTATTTCGTCCGGATCTTGATGCATTTTGTTATTATTTTAATTTATTTTTATGTTTTTTGATTTTATATTTTAATTATATCTTTCTCGCATTTTAAGGTGTTTACTTGATGTTTGCGTGCGGTTTCTAATTCATTTAAACAAAACTCTGTATTGGCCCAACAATATGAAACCCATTGATATAAAAATCTAACCATATATATCATTAGCGTCTAATTCAGCTTGCAGAAATTGGACGGACAACTCACGTACTACACTAACAATCCCCAGCAAATTTGCCGGACGTTACAGACAAGCCCTGTGGAATCGGGATACTCCTTATCTACGCACGGCACACAAGAATGGCCTCACCTAAATCAGAATCAGTATGACGAGGACGTGGAATTACCCAGCCTCGCCATAAAAAGGGAGCCAGGACGAAATCCGGCTCGAGAGATTCGCCATGACATTGAGGTGATGCTTCAACAGTTCGAGCACCTCGAAAGAAAATATCAATGGAGAGCCAACCTGCAACTCAAACGGTTGGCGAAGATCGATGTGGATATCGACATTGGCCGCATCCCAAGCTCCGATGGCTATGTACCCGAATACAGTGTAGCCTTCGATCCAAAAGATCCGGCCCTCCTGGAACTCAACGCGCTGTTACATATAGTTGTACCCAAACAGCTTCTTCAACCCGACATTCTAGGAGTACTAACCGATAGAACGAGCGAGGAACATGCCTATTTGCGACGTCCTCTAAGACACGAAGCTACGCATAAGACTTACGGACAAAAAATTGCGAGATGAATCCGGCCGGAACATAAATTTTTAATAATCAAAATAAATGTTTCAGTTGTTAATTCTAATTGTGTTCGGTTAAAAAACCTCATTGTAGATTTAAACTCAATAATGATGTAGTTTGAAATTTTCTTTTATAAAAATTTCCAGATATGGACATTAAGTTAGTGGTTAGTAGACTAAAGATGCAAATAAGCAACAAATTAAGATCATTATTAGTAACTTAGTATATAATTAATTAAACTCATTAATGAAAAGTAAACCAGTTTCCCATAAGTATATTTTGTCTTATAAATGTGCAACTAATGCAGTTTATTAATCATATCCATAAATTCAGCCATGAAAGCCATAAAAGAAATTGGATTGGAGCTAAAGAAGTTGCGACGAGAGAATATCGACCTGCGAACCAAGGCCACGTGGATCGAGCCCTCCCGAGTGAAATGAGTTTACCAACGACTCACAGCGGCTCAAAGAGGGTGGAAGAAAGAAAAGACTCTGAATCAAGCTCAGAAGGTTCAAATTAGAAGATTAGAAGTAGCAGTGGTGGCAAGCCAAGAGACGGAGTGCTGTCACTTACCCCTTGTATTCGCCCCGGCACAAGTTGCCTATCAGGATCGGACATGTCCAGAGAAACCTCAAAGGAAGTCGAAGACCCATACAAGGCCAGGGCGAGCAGAGAGGGAGCGCCGACGGCTCTAGCAATTAAAGAACAATTAAATCACGATTATGAACATCACTGTGGAATGCTTTTTTTGACATGAATTTAGCATCGGTTGTATATGATAATTATTTGTAGTAATCCAATAAAAATTCTGTGTTGTAATTCGTTCATTCATTAGAAATATAAGAAAGATAACACCGAGGACTTCAACAACTAAGAGAGAACTGATGACAGTTGTAGATAACATTGGGATGAAGCTCTTGTGAATTTAAAGCTAGTTCCCACTTGTAAATAAAATCGTACGTAATATTACAATAAATGTTTATCTTCAATTTGGTTAACATTTTAATTTTGTTATCCGGCGACTCTCAAGACATATTTTTTTTGGAGTAAACTACAAATAGGATGAGGAAATATGCGAAGACAGTAAGGGACCTAAAAAACAAGACGGGCATAATCCTTCTATCGGTAGTCCACTGAACCAGCTATAGACTGGGTCTTAGTAGTTTTGGTAACAAAGCTCACCTTTGACGGTCTCAGAACCATTAGTTGCAAGTACCACTATTGCCTAGCAATGGGTAACCAGTGGCAGTTAGCAACAAATTGTATGTAAGGGGTCAATGTTAAAACACCCACAAAACCCCACAATTATTTATATGTGAAATCTTCTTCCTTAGCAGGTACCCAGCAAAATTGATAGAAAGTTAAACAGTCTGTACAGAAAAATTCACATTTTCTGGGAATCTAACCACTTGAACACCCTCCCAACGTGGCAACATCTTCCTTATGCAAGTACTTTATGTAGATCTTCGTAAATTATGTCTTAAGCTAAATTATAATATATATTTCTATTTTACAAATAGTTAAATAAATTATGTGGGGTTTATGGTTGTTGTAACCTTGACCCCTAATAGAACTGTTCTCGCCCCCAATGGTTACCCGTTGCCAAGTAACGTTGGTGATGTAATCACTGGTTATGAGATCGCCAAAGGTGAGCACTATGAAAGGACTGCTAAGTCCCGATCTCATAGCGGGTTCAACGCACTACTGATAGAAGGTCTGTGTGCGATTTCTTATTCCGGTCCCCTTCTCGTCATGATCGTCACACTCAATCATTAAATTTCATCCGAACCCCTATAAAACATCAATTTATCGCGGACTTAAGTTCTATTACTACCGATAAATAATTAAAAATAAGCATTTAAGTGAATTATTTATTAAATTTCAACCATTAGTCTTTTATATGTCCTGTGAGTTTCAAGGACCGGCGCCTCGCGCGTTCCATCTTTCCGGGACGACGTTGAGCTAGTTTCACGGTAGGTTTGGTTGTTTCGGTCGCATCCCTATAAGCCAACTGAGCTGGCGCAAAAGCCAGAGGATAATTTACGGCCTTGCCTGCCTGGCAAGCCGATAGCGCCACTTCTAGACCACGAATCTGGGTTTTCGGGCTTGTCCGAGTCGTTTTTCCTCGGCTCATACGTGTTGTGCAGCAGTTACTCTTTGATATAACGTCCTTATCTTGTCAGGTTCCACCCAGGTTGATTTAACCTGCTGAATCTCTCGGGTCATCTGTATTAGCTGTCGATGTACTTCAGTATTCTGCTTGCGTGCTTTTTCAAGGGCGGTGTTCAAAATTTGGTAAGGATCCATGTTGTAACAAGGCAAATCATTATGGAGTGTATTTTATTTAATAAAAATAATTTATGGTAAATTATGATAAACTTTTATTACACTATAATGGTTATGTGAATTCTTCACTATCTTATGCAAATAACCTAAGAACAAATGAACAATAGTAGACCGTAATATTTATTTTTATTAAATTCAATATCGATCCGAATTCCGATAATACCTATTTGAGTCCCTTCTCGGCGGACTTCGTGCATAGGAGTGATCCCGCTCCACTCTCAGGCTTTCGTTCTCTCCTCTCATTTCTCTGGGGAATATTCGCCTTGAGACAGTGACGTTCATAGGCCGGGTCGGTCTGTCTAGCCTTGGATCGTCGAGCTCGAATGAGACGCCGTAAGAAGGGCATACCCATCCGTACTCGGGATCTTGCCAGCTGCGATGTCGGAGTTGATTTGAAAGTGGCGCCGAGCCCTTTCCACTTGTATATCGGTCCTTCTCTGATGTTCTTCTAGACGAGCCAGAACAAATTCGGCGTGATCCGGGAGTTCTCGAGCTGGGTTACGGCCTGGCTCCCTTTTTATTGCGACGTGTGGTAGCTCCAAATCTTCCAAATCTTCTTGTCGGCTTGATCTCGATTCTCTTACGGGAGAAATCAAGAATCTCGCATCCCACATCGCCTGCCTGCATCTGGCAGCGGAGTGAGATGGAAATCTTATAGTAATTCAGGATTCGTCTATCCAGGAATCTTCTAAATAAAATGGTGATCATTATCATTATATTATTTAGTAGGAAAGGTTTTTGTTCAGTAAATTGAAGTGAAGCATGATCGATTGACCTTGGGTTTAGGGGAAAGTGGGTGAGCGTTAGCAATTAATTGCTTCTTAGGTCAATTTCTCGTTATATCTTTTAATTATAAGAAGGATCAACAATAGCTACGTGGATGTATGTACAAGACCGTTATGGGGGCGTGCACTACATGCAATACATCATTCTTGCCGACATGACAAGGATTTATTTAAAGAAGAAAAACAATTGGATTCGTTCTTTCAGCTCGGGTCTTTGTTAAGCACAGTCTTGAATCAACTCGTCAGATAGATCATTTCACTAATAAAGCATCCGATCTTCTCGTCGTCTGGTCCATATTTTCTGGAAACCTCATATCTTTACCTCATATAGAATATGTACTGCTTCCTCACATCATATAGCGTAAATGTTTAATAGGCAACTCTAACCTATGGCAAATGGACTTTGGTTTCACTCTATCGCATGATGTATTCATTCGACTCTAGCATGTACAATATTTATCTAACAGACATTGATTTGCCTCTATTATAGCCTTTTTAGATTTAATAGAATATCGACTCGATTCCATCATACAATAAATTTAATTGACCAATATTGATTCGATTCACATATTCAAATAACAGGTATCTGTCATACCTTTTCATATAATGAATTTAGTTAAGGGTCATAAACTTGTTCTATCCTAGGATATATTGATGACCGGTATTGGTCCGACTCTTTCATATAATAAATTTAGTTACGGACATTAACTTGTTCCATTACAGGACATATTCATAACAGGTATTGATCCAACTCTTTCATATAATAAATTCAGTTAAGGGCATATTATTTATTCTATCATAGGACATATTGACATATTCATTTGATCAATTCCATATGATGGGTTTATTTAATAGATTTCGATTTAATTCTGTTATATGGGATACTCGTTGGTAAGCATCGGATCATCTCGATCCTTTCCTAAGCGGTAATCTAAATCACTGAGTGGTAATGCCGGATCGATGGAATGAGAAGGTGGCACGTCATGAGTATGAAATGATTTTTTATAAATTTTTGTAAATAATTTAATTTAATCACTTACTATTCTTGTTTCCAGTTCTCTGCTCCATGACCACCACGTCTAGCCCTGGGTCGTCCGTTCGTGTGGTTGGACCTCTTCTGGCCGCAGAGCATCCTTGTTTCCTATCGGTATTTGTGTTCATTTCTTAAATCTCCAGAATTTGAATTATGCGGCGAAATGACAGACTATTTATATAGTCATTCGCAGGCATGCCTGGTATTTGAATGCACACATGTTAAATTTTCTGTCTGTAGAGACAGACCTAGCACGGAATGATTCACATCCTCATTGACAGATTGTTCTGGAATGGCACAAATCAATCAGTAAAATTCTAGTGACACACACGCTTCTCGCATTTTCTCCACGACGTGGCAATTTTCTCTCCACGCTAAATCAATCAAGTTCGCCGAGTGTGTTTCCACTATGTCGTTGATTCTTTCTTCCCTGGTTTTATCGATCAGGAAGATTATGATAAATTGATTGTCTACGAGTCACTGTCATTTTCATTCTTAATGGATTTTATTTATAACTTCTCCAACGGATATGGTGGCCATCTTCCCATTCTCCCGTCTTCGTGAACGGCAGAGTACGTTCAGAATTTGCTATATTCGGCCTCTACGTTTGGTACAAGATAAATTATTCCTACACATCTCGTTTATGTATTTTTTATGTAGGATTCAGGGTTGGATTATATTCGAGCCGCAAGCATATTTATGGTTCCTGCAAGGGTCTTGATTTCAGATGCATCTTACGATCCATTTGTTCACTGCTCAATTCAATCGTCTCTCCCAGCCTTTACCGATTTTTCCTGATTAATTATGAGTTTTCTCTTAATGTATTATGAGTTTTTCCTTTATTATTATATGTGTGATATTAAATATTTTTCATTATTAACTGATAAATTAAGTCTAGTTGATTTCATAATCGGGCATTTTATTGAATAAATTCGGTTTATTCGTAATCGGGTTTAGTTTAGTGGGTACTTAGATCCGTGTGATAAATTTTCTGTTGTTTTTGTGAGAAATCATTGTCGGGTTTTGGTAATCTAAACTGAATTTGCAATAACTTTATGAATTTGATGCGCACTAGCAATTGTTGTGAAGGTGGTCGCTAGGGATCTAATTATTAACTCTAAGCATTTATGCGCGTTTCAAATGGTCCTTGCGATAATTTCGGGTGACTTAAATATTAATTTATAATTAACTTGTTTGTTTCAAATTGTTATGGGGATAGTCGCGGGTGGCCGAAATATTTAGCCATGGCTAGCTGATTTATGCTTATCTTAACTCAATATGGTGGTAGTCGTAGTATAGGTCCTTTATCGTTATTAGTTAAATCTCGGTTATGGTGGCGGTTTCTAAGTTCACCCTAGTTCATCGTTGTCGGGGAAATAGTTAATTTACGGACTTTTAAGTGCGATTTTATTTTGCTCTCCTATTTTAACTTTAAGATTTATTTAGAATAGTTTATTTATTTAATGACATAACAACCATTTCCGATCCCTCCCCACTCTATTTCCCTCATTTGACCTTAGGGTAAATATATCGATTTTATGATTTTATGAGTGCCCACTGGACTACTCAATGTTTGTGATTTTTAGCCGTTATGTGAGAATGATTTTATTTTGGTCGAAATTATAGGAAACGAGTGGTGAAGGAGCAGCTAAAAAACTACTCCCTCACCATCCCATTTTCCCCTAAAACGGATAGTATTGACGTTTAGGCCCTGTGTTATTCACACCGGAACCTTCACGGGCACAGGCTATTGGCGGATGAACCGCACTTACACAGCCTGAATTATTGTGTCGATTTTGCTTCCTTGTGGTGTTGTAGCGACTGTGGGCCTGAAAAATTTCGACATAAACTTGCATATCATTTGATAAGTTTATTTTAATTGATATAATACAGTGGCCAAATTTAGTCGCATCATCCTGGCATTCATCAATATCATGCTCAATAACATTTCTCCACGCAGACGCCCAAACAGAGCTCACTTGAGAATGTTTGTGCGCTGCGTAGAAAAAGTTTCAAAATCGGCCACTTACAAAATTCAAAATTGCTTCAATCGGTTAAAACAGTTTTGATCTCTCAAAATTTGGTTTAATAGTGAGTGTGTTTTGAGTGACTTGTAACTTTTTGAATATTCTAACTCTAATTTTTTTTATTTTCATGATTTAATTTGACAATTTTTGTTTTCCAATTTTTAATTGAATTGTTACCAATTCAAATTATTTAACTTTTGTCCCAACTTTCATGAATTCTCGCTTTTCCAGTGAATTGTCAAATTTTGGTCAAATTTTTGTGTTCTCATGTAATTTCTGTGCGGATCTTGTTGCACCTTGTTATTATTTTAATTTATTTTTATGTTTTCGATTTTATATTTTAACTATTTCTTTTAACGTGGTTAATTGATGTTTTATGGGTTTAATTTTAATTCTGCGTGTTGTGTTTGCGTATTATTACCGATTCATTCAAACAAAACTCTGTTCTGGCCCAACAATTATGATAGTTTTACTTATAAATTAAAACATTTTAAAGGCAGCGAAAAATGAAAATTCTTTAATATTAACCAAAATTTCATTTAACAGTTTGTGGGGTTCTGGTGGTTGTCAAATGACCTTGACCCCATATGAAAATAATTATCTTGCCCCCAATGGTTACCCGTTGCCACGCAACGTTGGTAATGTAACCACCGGTTATAGTGTCGCCAAAGGTGAGCGCCATATAGGAACTGCTAAGGCCCGACCCTATAGTGGGTTCAACGCACTACCGATAAAAGTATATGTGCGATTTTCTATTCCTGGTTCCTTCCATTAGTAAGTATGATCAATAATTCCTCTCTCTCTCTCCGGTTGAAGGTTGGTTATCATACATGACTTACTTAACACTATTTAATGACTTTCAACAAAAGCACCGATAATTCAACAAAACATTTATTTTACATAATATTTCTCAATCGGTCCGTCCGGAAGCTCTCATGGCGCGTCGTTGTGCCCGTTCATATTTTCCATGACGGCGTTGCGGTGGTTTCACTGCCGGTTTGATCGCATTCGTCGACTCCCGATAAACCAGCTGAGCCGGCGCGAATACTAAGGGGTATGTGACAGCTTGACCTTCTTGACAGGCTGCAAGCGCCACCTCTAGCCCACGAATTTGCGTTTTCAGGGCTTGTGTTAACCTTTTCTTCTCAGCCCATCCACGCTGGGCGGCTGTCACTCGCTGGTACAGAACCTTTACCTTAGCCGGTTCTACGCACGTCGACTTGACTTGTTGGATTTCTCGGGACATTTCCAACATCTGACGATGAAGGTCCTTGTTTTCTTGGCGTGCGTCTTTCAGCGTATTATCTAGGATTGTACTAGGGTTCATCTCTGCAAACTAAAAATAAATAAATCACAAATGCTTTAATTCATATAATGAACATAATTATAATTAACAATTTTGAGGTGTATTGACCTATTGTCTTTAAAAGAACTTGTATTAAGACACAATCTTATAATGAGTGCAGATATATGAAGTCAAATAAAGTAAGACTAATATATTTAGATTTAACCACAAGGTGAATTAAGATAGTTTCTCCTCAGATGTGATGTGATGTAGAGGGCCGATCTTTGGGGTCCTGACGTGATGACCATGGTGAATAAACATGGCTCCACTCCGGTCTGTGGGCTCCATTTCTCGTCCGTCCTTCTTCAGAAAGAATCTTCTTTGGTACCGACACTGTCATCGGCGGGATTGGTTGATTTACGTGTGGATCATCGAGCTCGAATGAGATGCCATACGCCGGGGCATACCAATACGTGCTCGGGATCCGGCCTGTCGCGATGTCTCTGTTTACTCGCTTGAGGTGTTGACGAGCCCTGTGCACTTATCGGTTGGTTTGTCATTGGTGAGCCACGAGTCGGACTAGGATGTCCTCGGCCTGCCCTCGAAGCTCGCGAGCGGGGTTTCGTCCGGGCTCCCGTTTGATAGCAATATATGGCCGTTCAGCGTCCTCCATGTCGGATTGTCTCTCAGATCTGGCTTCTCGTATCGGGGAGATAGAATACCCCTCATCCCACATCACTTGTCGATATTTTGCGGCGGAGTGGGATGGGAATCGCATTGTGATGCGCGATTCGTCCATCCAAAAACCTGAAGATATAAATTTATCAAATAGCTTAATAATCTAAATTGTTCCTAGGGTTTAATAAGTAAACCTATAATTCATTAGTAGCAATTATACTCATTATCATGGCAAATTAATTAGATTATTGAATGGACGGTTTGCAAAAATGGCGGGTCATGCATCAACTTGTAGGTGGGTCACGTCTTCGAAGTGGGACTTATCGGGTCAGTAGTTAAGGGGGTATTTATGACGGATAACTGGCATGCATGCTAATTCGTGAACTCTGCGTAGCACCACATTATAATGAGATTACAATAATTATATTCAGTTGACATTGGTCATAAGTAGATAATATTGGTTTGGCTATGTAGAACGATTTCACAATGAAGTTTGCTGCATTTTCATTTATCTATCAATGATCCTAATTTGGTAGTGTTCATTGGATTATATAGGACGTTATCGCGATACAGTTTGTGGCGTTTCATTTGTTTAATGATAACTATAATCTACTGACTTTCATATGATTCAATAGAACGATGTCGCAATAGAGTTTGAAGTAGAATAATTCATGTACTGCATAGAACACTGATGCATTAAAGTCAACTTTCGTATAACTGTATTGATCACCGTTGCCATGAAGTTTGAATTATAATAGTTCCTATAACTATATCGCACATAAAGTTTGCCAACGGCATAATTCGTATAACTACATTACACATCGTCTTAACAGAGTTCGGAGTATCTCGTTTATTTAAATAATAATAATTTGACAATTTTCAGATAACAACTCGGGCATTGTTGTAGAGTTCGAAGCATTTCGCTTGCCTAAACTCATCATAGATCAGAATATTTTGTTCGAATGCGTAGGACTTGTCTGTTTAAATGATAATCATAAGATGATAACTTTGTCGTAGTTACATTTAAAACATTTCATTGGTTCCAGTAATAAACATGATGTAGGTAGTATTCATATGACTCTTTCAAGGGATTTCGTTCGTTTAGGAAATGAACCAATTAGCTAAGTTAACATAAGAAAGGGTGGAATATTGTCGTGATAACATTTGGAGTACCTATAATGATAAAACGATAATCTCGTTGGCGTAATAAGTTTGAAGTAGTTCGTTTTATTAAACAAGAATCATGTACAAGGGCTTCTCATCTGGATGAGTGGAATCTTTTCACAATAAGTTGAACATATTTCATTCATTAGAAGATAGTCGTAATGAACAATAGCTTAGATGATTTCGGTTGCCTAGAGTATTGACTGGCTTAATTGACGTTTTCTTCGTGTTGGTAGGTTCGATACATAAATATTTTATACACTTAAATTGGTTAAACGAAAAGAAAAAAAATCTCACTTCCTTGAGCGTCCGTTCGTCGCTCTAACCGGATCTCATCTGCATCTTGGTAACGTGCGTGAGGATCTCTGCCTCTTGAGTTATTGGGTCGATTGCTATTCATAATTGTGATGAAATGGTACATGAATCGTCCGAACGCTTCTTTTATAGTTTGACCTTCCAAGTGTGCGTATTCGTTTGTTATTTCTACCCGCTATTTGTCAGTGTGTCTTCATTTTTCACTGATCATACACTCGCCTGTGGTATGTGTCAACAGCTGTCGACTGACACGTCGTTGTTTTCTCTTCCGTCTACTAGCAATGAGCTGTGCTGTCTATCCCCTCTTCTCCACCACCTGGTTGCATTTACACTAGATATTGGTAGCCTTTGCATGCTACTGCGACACACGATTCGTGCCAGGTGTCTCTTACCACGTGGACATTCTCGTCTACTCTTGGTGGAAATTCGGTGTCTTGGTATATCGATTGGGTGATTACGATATTTTAATGATTAATTTTAAGTTACCGAACATTCTACCCGTTAGCTGTCACGGTTTCCAAATCAGTTTATTTCATGTCAATATTCTGGTTAGATATCATCTTATATTTTTTATTATACTGATGAATAATTTTATAGATCGATAACATGGCGAATATTCCGGACAATTTGGTGGATCGTTACAGTTACCTTAGTTGGTCAAATTCTATTCTTGCCTATTATTCATTTAAAACATTTAACAGGTCAATGTAATGGGTTACGATATGTACTATTCAAAAACGAACTATTCACGGATTTTGTTACGATTCACGGAAGGATGTGTAATTACAAATTACTTGTATACTCTTCGATGTCTATTCTATTTCATCGCTCGACAATTTTTGATTAATTTTTTGTTGGATTTTTCTTAATGTACTCAGATTTGGGTCAAAATGATTCACTAAAAATTGTGTATATATTTATTATTTAGATTTTTGTCTCGAAAGTTTACTTAGATCATTTTATCGAGACTTCTCTTATTATTTTGGCAAAAACAAAAATTTATATTAAAAATTATGGGAATATATGTACTTTTAGTGATCCTATGAAACTTCGAGCGGATAGAATTAGGTGCCATAAAAGTGATTTTTATTAGGTCAAGATAATTGCAAGTAATACTATTTAAAGATTTTTACTAACTAGTTCCTGGCAGTTATGGATTCTTATTATTTTGTTGGGTTGAGTCAACAAAGGTTAACGGTCATAATATCGTATCTGCCCTTTCAATGACTTTAATAATCGTTGGGTAACTAACTTGACATGGGACGTGAATTTAAAAGATCAAAAATTTAATCGCAATTAACATAATATTCTGGGGTACTGTCTTTTGGCGAGTTGCGCACTTTTTCTTTTCGTCAAATATTTTGGGAATTATTATGTCGTACTTAAATTCTCCGTCATCATTTTTGACTTTACTTAATTAGCTATATTAGTTAAATAAATTCATTTATTACATGATTAAAACATTTTTAATGATCGAGTTAGAGTTGTAGTTTTTATAACAACGATTTCCGAACATATCCCCACTCCTTTCCCTTCGAGTTGAACCTAGGATAGCTGTGTTTATATTATGATATTAAGAGTGCTCACTGAGCTACTCGATGTTCATGATTTTTGCCGATGTATAAGAATCAATTTTAGGTCGAAATTACAGGAAAATGGGTGGTGGAGGAGTAGCCAAAAGACTACTTCCCCTCCTCCGAATTTCCCCTATAACGGTTATGATTTGACGTTTGGGCCCTGCATTATTCACCCCGGAACCTTCACTGGCACAGGCTATTGGCAGATAAACTGCTCCTACACAGCCTGAATTGTGTGTATATTTTATTAACTTGCGGTGCGTGAGTGGCTGTGGGCCGAAAAACAATTATAGCATGGACGGAAAAATTTTGTTTTATATTTTATATTTGCCATATAATACATTGCATAAATTTCCGAGCATAAATTAATAATCATATAACAACATTGCATAAACTTTCTGAGCATAACTTCATAATCATATAACAATATTCTCTCCCCACGCCGACATCCAAGCAGAGCTCCATTGAGGTTGCGAGGATTGCGACGTGGAGAGAGTTTCTAACAATTCTCTCACTCACATCAATAGTATTGTTCTACAAAATTAGTCTGTAAAAAACTGAATAGACGATTTGGTTAAACGACCTCAAGTTTATGAAAAACTGACTAAAATTGCTTTAAATGAATCAGTTTATATACCTATTGTACGACCCTAACCTTGCGTGTTATTTTTTGATTTAGTAAAACAAAATTTGGCCTTGATGTTTTCTGGAATATCCTTTTCTTAATTTTATTTTTTTTGTAATTTAATTTGACAATTTTCTCTTTAATTTTTAAATTGAATTATTTCTAATTCAAATTCTTTGATTTTTATTCCACTTTCATGGATTTTTGCTTTTTTGAAAAATTATCAAATTTTCGGCCAAATTTAATGTTCTCGTGTTTTGTTTATGTTTATTTCGTGCGGATCTTGTTGCACTTTGTTATTATTTTAATTTACTTTTATGTTTTATAATTTTATATTTAATTGTTCTCTTTCTCGTATTTTTGCAGGATTAGTTGGTGTTTTAATAGGTTCTATTTTAAAACTGCATGTTATATTTGCGTGTGTATTACTGATTCATTTAAACATTTCCAAGGCCGTTCGTGTTCTGGCAAAACAAGTGTAAGTTAAAATCAAATTATAAAATTTTATAAATTTCGGAAATGATTTCATTTATTATACAAATTTCTTATTTTTTATTATAAAAATATCTTTTTTTTATTTAGTTATACTGAAGTTAACTCTTCAACTTAAGTATCAGAACATTAATTGAAAATAATTCATAGAGCAAATGATTTTATAAAACTAAAGTTGTTTAACCTAATAGAAGTCATTAATGTTTCAAAATTGCATATTTAAAATTAGGAATTTATTAATATTAGCTAATTTCTTAATTCTTAACTATTTTTTAAAAATTTAAAATAATATCAATAGAAATAACCATTGCTTAAGAGTTTTCTTAATCGCTTAGAAATTACATAATATTAATAGCGGTAATTATATAAAAATAAATAATTGTTGAATTAATTTTTTTCGTTTATATAAAAAGTTCTTATTTTGTAGTTTTAATAATATTTTATGGCTGGAAATAATAGCTATGGATCAATTGATCAACCATTTCGAAATGAAAAACTTACCAAGTTGCAAACTGATGTGGACGATTTGACAAAAAGTATGCAAGAAAACATTCAAAAAGTAATGGAGCGAAATGATAATTTGAGTGCAATATCAAATCAAGCTGGTACGATTAATTGAAATTTTCGACGAAAATAAAATAAAATTGCAGAAGTCCTACACCAAAGCTCGAGTTTATACGTGACACAAGCAGCCAAAGTTAAACGAAAATTTTGGTGGAAAAATATGAAAGTATTTTTCACATTTTACATTTTCTATTTCAACTGGTTTTAGATGTGGATTATAATTATTATCGTCACTGTTGTTATATTAACAATACTTGGAAGTGAGTTTGCCATTCTATGATGTTAATAATCGCAGATTTTCATTGATTTTATTTCTATTTATTTAACTTTAATCATATTCTAAAATAATTAAAATAAAATGTCAAAATGTCATTTGGACAAAATGTAATGGGACAAATGGGACTAGACAAAAGGACATTTGGAGAGAATTTGATGAGGACAAATGGGACTAGACAAAAGGAAATTTGGACAAAATGTGATGGGACAAATGGGACTAGATACAAGGACATTTGGAGAGAATTTGATGAGGACAAATGGGACTAGACAAAAGGAAATTTGGACAAAATGTGATGGGACAAATGGGACTAGACAAAAGGACATTTGGAGAGAATTTGATGAGGACAAATGGGACTAGACAAAAAGAAATTTGGACAGAATGTGATGGGACAAATGGAACTAGACAAAAGGACATTTGGACAGAATGTGATGGGACAAATGGAACTAGACAAAAGGACATTTGGACAGAATGTGATGAAAACAAATGGAACTAGGCAAAAGGACATTTGGACAGAATGTGATGGGACAAATGGGACTAGACAAAAGGACATTTGAAGAGAATTTGATGAGGACAAATGGGACTAGACAAAAGGACATTTGGACAGAATGTGATGAGAACAAATGGAACTAGGCAAAAGGACATTTGGACAGAATGTGATGGGGAAAAATGGAACTAGACAAAAGGACATTTGGAGAGAATATGATGAGGACAAATGGGACTAGACAAAAGGAAATTTGGACAAAATGTGATGGGACAAATGGGACTAGACAAAAGGACATTTGGAGAGAATTTGATGAGGACAAATGGGACTAGACAAAAAGAAATTTGGACAGAATGTGATGGGACAAATGGGACTAGACAAAAGGACATTTGGAGAGAATTTGATGAGGACAAATGGGACTAGACAAAAGGAAATTTGGACAAAATGTGATGGGACAAATGGGACTAGACAAAAGGACATTTGGAGAGAATTTGATGAGGACAAATGGGACTAGACAAAAAGAAATTTGGACAGAATGTGATGAGAACAAATGGGACTAGACAAAAGGACATTTGGACAGAATGTGATGAGAACAAATGGAACTAGGCAAAAGGACATTTGGACAGAATGTGATGAGAACAAATGGAACTAGGCAAAAGGAAATTTGGACAGAATGTGATGAGGACAAATGGGACTAGACAAAAGGAAATTTGGACAGAATGTGATGAGGACAAATGGGACTAGACAAAAGGACATTTGGGCAGAATGTGATGAGAACAAATGGAACTAGGCAAAAGGAAATTTGGACAGAATGTGATGAGGACAAATGGAACTAGGCAAAAGACATTTGGACAGACAATGGTGCTAGACCTTTTGACAAATTGTGAAATGAAATGTCTCTAAACATAAAATTTTGGACGGAAGGGCATTTTGATCTTTTCTTGAATTTGCTTCAATTTCATATATCAATTGTTTATAAACTGTTTATTCAAATTGTTTCTTTTCTTATTTCTCTTGTATTTGAAAATCAGAAACATGTAAAACCAATTTAGCATTTTATGAACAGTTTACATAAGAACATTGTATTCACATGTGAAACGGAGAGAAAGTCATCAATTGCGTTCTTAGATTTGTTAATTCAACGCAAAGATAAACATTATGAGACAGAGATTTATAGAAAACCAACTGATACTGGTCTTTATACTTCTCCAGAAAGCTTTTGTGAATTTAAGTATAACAGAAATATGGTGAAAGGATTGATTTATCGTTCATGGGGTTTATCTTCTACTTTTGCTAATTCGGTAAAAAGTGTTGATAAATTGGTTGAGTTGTTGATAAAGAGTGGATATTCTAAATCATTTTTATTGTTGATGATAAAAAAGAATGTTGATAAATTGATTAAAAATCCTAAGGATCCATGTTTTGGAAAGTCTGAGTGTAATTTGTCGGATGGGTGTGAATTGAGTGTTGATCTAAATAATAATAAAAATGGATATAAAAAAGTTGAGCCTAAATATGTGTTAGTATTGCCGTACTCTGAAGGTTTTACAAATTATAAAAGAAAGTTAAGTAAACAGATGGGAAATTTAGAATATAAGATCGTCTCTAATTCGTGTAAGGTACGCAATATGTTTATTAATAAATCAAAAACTCCGGTTGGATTGTGTTCTGATTTCGTTTATCAATTTACATGTAATGGGTGTAATGCCACATACATTGGAGAGACTTCCCGTCATCTCTGTACTCGAGTTCTAGAGCATTGTCGATTGAAGGGTTTGACCAATATTAGTGAGCACAATAGAGGCTGTAAAAGTGAAATAGAATTTTGTTGAAAAGAATTTTGTTGATAAGTTTGAATAATTATTGGGAACGCGTGATATTTGAAGCATTGCTGATAAGGTTATAATATAGATAAAAAATTATAATATTTATATAAATAACATTTTAAAATTAGTTAAAAGTATTTAAATATTTTTTAATTGTTTATTTATTAGAAAATTAAATTAATATAAAAAAAATAATTTGTTTAAATTAAATGTTAATTCATAATATTTTTAGTTGGTTTTTTGTACCTGAAAATGACAGTTATGCTGTCGAAATATATTATTATTATTGTTTTTATTTTTAATATTATTGTTATTATTATTAATATTATTGTTATTATTTTTATTAATATTATTATTATTTTTAAAATTATTATTTTTAAAATTAATTTTTATTATTATTATAAATATTTTTACTATACATTAAGTGGAATCCAATACATTTCTCAATAGTTTACAAGTTTCGAGCTAATTGCTCTCATCAGTTCTGTGTGGGAGGCCATAGTTTATAGGTTATTTAAATAAATATAATTTGTTGGATCATAAAAATTAATAAGTAGTATTGTAAATTAAACAGTGTGCCACATGTGATATTTCGCTTGAAAATTTATCGTCACCCCACTAAAAATTAACAAAAAAATTCTAGAGGTTTTAACTGTTTAAAATTTAGTTTAAATGGTGTGAAATTAATTTATTTGTTTAAATGAAGTGAAATTAATTTATTTGTTTAAATGAAGTGAAATATATTTATTTGTTTAAATGAAGTGATTTTTATTTAATATTGTCCTTTCGTTAAACATACTAGAAATCTCATACTATAGTCAAGGGTATTTTTGACTCTCACGTAAATGCATTAGAGTCTCCAGTAAGTTACTATGGTTTTGTAAATCAGTGAGATTAGTTGTGGAAATACGCTCCAGGGATATTAAGCTTGAAATTTATTTCCCTAGTCTCCAAAAAAAAATTTTCTTAAGAGGGCAGAATTTTTTAATTTTGTTTAAATAATGTGATTTTTAATTATCGATATTTTTTATTTTAAAATTGTTGGATTAGGTAGAATTAAAATTATTTTAAAGTTTCTAATTTCAATCAGCCAAATTTCATTTTTAAATTAATAGTATAAGATAAATATGGTCAACACTGTGGAAATGTGTTACATATTTATTTAAAATACGTCCTTATAAATAATTCCGAAACCGATAAGTTATTTTTTAAAATTTAAAATTATACACTTATATCATTATTTTGATTACATCATTGTTTTGATTGAATTATCATTTATAAATTTTTTTAGTAATTATTTATACTCAAACGAAGTAAGTATATCTTGATTTCTGTCTTTTCGAGTATCAATTTGTATTAGGGGCTCTGGTGAAAAGCCCAAGCCTTAAAGAAGAAGTTCATACAAAGGATATCATTGAATTACAAACTTGTATTTTTTTAACTTGTGATTTCATTTTTTACAAATTTAATAATTTTGTATTTTTAACCCCAGAGATTGATTCCATTTTTTCTAAACCGAAATCGTATCTAAACAAATTATTTTTTTCTACGAGAAATTTCAAAAAAATACATTTAATGTTTAATGAAGGAATGCATTTTTTCGTCGTATTTATCAAATAACTTATGGCCGGTGAGCCATAATTAAAAATGGATATATATATATATATATATGTATATTTATTAAGTAAAATTTAATTTATGTAATTTTAGTGGAATTATTTTCGATTAAATTCAAGTCCGATTAATTGAAAACTAAAATTTATTATTAAAAAGTTTCTATATTCGAATAAATTATTTCTCTGTTCCTTGGAAATTCGTTTTGGCTGCCATTTTTTACCTTTTGACAAATCCAAATTTTAGTATTTATTAATTTTATGAATTTCCGTTTTGGAAAATTCCGTTAATTTCCCAAATTTATAAAAATCTTCCCATTTTCAAAGGTATTAATGATTCTGATTTTTTATACTCTTATAAAAATATTAATTTTAAACTTAAGTTATCGGAAAACTTACGTTTTCCGTATTTTTAACTCCTCATTTGAAATTATGGTTCCACTTCTGGTAAATTGCAAATGAGGTAAAAAATGAATTTATTTTAAGTACAAGTTAAATCTTACATTGTTATTTCTTCATCTCTGCAAAAATCTAGAGTTTCGGGGGGTTATTTCTGAAATATCTGAAATGTTGTAAAAATATTAAATCGATGAATTTCATAAAAAATTTTACGAAATTATTTCATAATTTTCTCTGCAACTCAAAGTAAAGTTATTGGTTTTTTCAAAAATTTTCGGTTCTAATTTAAAAAAAATAGTCTAAAAAATTACTAAAAATAGTAATATAGAGTTTTTATTCGTCTGAACATTTCTAAGTTATGCAGATTTTTGAAAGTTGCATGCATTATATACTATGTATTATGTTTGTATGTTTAAAAAAAATTTATTCAAATTCCGTCCTATAATATAAGTTTTTATTCAATTGAACAAGTTACATTCAGACACGGGTAAGTATGTATGCCCCTATATTATTACATTATTGATTTTTTCATTTTAGTATAGCAGTGTTTAATGAACTGAAATGGGTGTATAATGTCATTTGAAAACGAAAAGAAATCATTGGTTGAAAGTCTTGTTTTTCTGCATTATAAATTACAGTCGGTTTTCTATGTTTTTCACAGAAACTGTTGTGGGTTCCTTGCTGAACCATTCACAATTCTTTTTTTTCTGTTTTATTGTGCTTTTATCTATTGGTGGTATTCTAAATGTAAATATTCATCTACTTGATTGTCAATAGTTTAGAAGTTCAGATGATCGTCTGCTTGGTGATGGTTGATGTTTTGTATATTGGGTTTTGTATTGATTATTTATTAACTTCTCACTAGTCATACTCTTGTATGATCGTTGGTAGAAAGTTTTTAACTTAAAAACTAACATATTTTGCAATGCTACCGTCCTATCAATCACTTTCAAAAATCTTTCCCAACATATTTTCCTTTTCTATTATTTTCTTTTTTGCTTTGTTCTTTCAACGCCCCATCTTGTACTTTGTTTGCGATGAGGTCTTGTAAAATGTTATTTTAACTCTTAGTTCGTTTTAAAGTGGTATTATTTCAAGACCAAACTATTATTTATTTAGTGATTTCATGATAATTCTAATAAACTAGATCATACTAAAAATAATGTTTTAATAACTTTACATAGGTGAAGGACACGTTTAGAACAGACAGAAAACACTACCATAAATATGACTTAATCTTATTCTACAATTACTCTCGAAAAAGCTGCAAAGCTACATTGGTTTACTACTTAATAAAATGAAGAAAAATTAGAGGAAAAACATCTTGCCTCATGGAACCGAACACCCTTCGTGTATTGGCAATTTGCCTAATAACAAAATTCCCTTAACATCAAGGTTTTAGGAGTACCAGCAAAGTGATACGAACACAAAGTACCATTGAAAAAATTATTGTAAATCAATTTTGTGGTACTTTGAGAATGCAAAGCGTAAATTTGTCTAATAAAAAGTTTGTTCTGATATATTCCGTCTTGCTAATATGCAAATTCTACTGTATTTAGTCAAGTTGTTGTAGTGTAGCAACCAATTTAAACAACTTCGGAAAAACAAAATACGATTATTAAAATGTTTAATTTAATTAAAATTTGATAAAATTTCCTTCTTTTGGTTTACAAAAATCCTCCTCCGACATTTGTAAAATCCGGCCAGCTTATTATAAAATGTCAAAAACCTATCCGTAATTGATATTAATAAAATCGTAAATTATTATCGTTACATTAAACAAATAAATATCATGCCAGTGATTTATTTGAAGGTCATGCATAGCAATTAAAATAATCATAGAATTGATAAGAACAAATTATACTATTATTAGAACAAATAACAATATTGATATACATTAATGCTTAACAAATACACCACACTGAATGAGACTTAACCCTCCAACTGCGGGTGATTTTTTAATTTTTTGGATCAAATCGCCGGATATTCTTATTCGCTCTTTATATTCGTTATAAGGATGATATTATGTAAAAAACAAAACAAAAATTTGAGTATAAATTTGCAAATTTATTGACATGTAGCGTACATGATGTACGCTATAGAATGATGAATTGTGTAAAATAAGTGAAACGTGATATCCACGTCGCCCGCGGTTGGACGGTTAATGCCATTGCCAAGTGATGCAAATTTGTAAAATTACTGTACAGTGATATCCGCTTAACGCGAAACCCAAGTGACCTACAAAACATGTTCATGTTGACCAAGTTTTGTTTATAAAGGTTACATGCTCCTGATTTTAAAAACTGATCTTGATATAAATAAAATTGAAATCTCTAACGATAAACTTCCAAATTGGTTGTTATTCTCAGTTCGCTATTACATTTGCTCTGTATGTTACATTTGGTTTTGATAGATTATTTTTATATAGAAAGATGAACACTAGAATAAACAAGGGTATCTGTTGAATCTTTTTTTAAATGTGTATTGTAAGGAATTAAATTAAATATTAGTTAATTTTATATCTAATTATACCAGCTCCGTCTTAGGAGCAATGCATATATGGCAAATGTATAAGTCGACATGATTAAGGGGCGGCAAATTTACCGAATTTTTTTACGTTTTTTTAAATTTTTTTTAAATAATTTTAAAAATATTAAAAATTATTAAATGTTCTAACTTATATTAATAATTTGGCTAATTTTAATATGACTTTCAGAATTTGTATAAAAAATATACATAAGGATGGATATCTATAATAATAATAAATGTTTTGCATATCTTTAGGTGTTTACAAGTTTTTTCTTTCATATGGTTTGAGTTTGAGCTACAAACTGTAAGCATTCAAATATTTTTTGAAACTTGATTTAATTCAAATAAAAAGAAAATTAATTATCAAGTTTGCTGCTTTCTTAATAATATGGGGGCGGAAAATTTTATATCTGTACAGGGTGCCACAACTGTTGAGCCAGCGCTGAATTAAACGTGAATATTTATTATCAGTAGTGGGTCTCGACAGGTAAAAGTCTGGGAACCCCTAATTTAGAAAGTGAAATTTTAATAAAATAAAAGCATTCAAAGAAGACTCAGACAATCGGGATATTATCTTTGCAAAAGAATTTGCATCTACAAAAAAAAACTTCTCGCACTTCCTTTATCAGTTGGCTTTATAGTTTTGATTATAACGTACTACAAAGTGATGTTTTTTATTTTATTGTCAGTTTTCTTTTTATAGTGCAAATTGTGTTTGAATACATCAAAATCAGTCTTTGCCTTCAGTTATATTAAGAGTTTCTAAATTACTAAATTTAATTCGCCGTTTAATGTCAGCCGACCTTATTTTCAAGTACAATCACCTTCCTGTAAATATTCGACATCCGTTGAAATAAATATATTTTCATGCTGCACGGATCTAATTCTTTTTGCCTTTCAGTAGCACCGTTTGAAACTGGATAGGAAAAGTTGGCGTTCAACTGGAATCTGGATTGTCGTATTTAATGATGCAATGGTGATTAGAAAATTGATGTAATACATCACAATACATATTTTGATTCCCAGATAGATCTGGTTGGTGTTACCAATCTCTTTATTTCAGAGAAATATCATTACTTTTGTTGTTTTTATTCAAGCTTTTTGTCCCATCTCAATTTTCATGGTTTTTACTTCTATATTAACTTATGTTAAAAAATTATCTATTAGTTAATCTTTAATAGGAGATTTGAATACTTTATCGGCAAGAGTTGATAAATGATACGCAAATTCCTTGATTATTTAATCTAAATTTGGAATGTACATTAAAACGTGTGTTGTAGTACTCCAGTTATATGTGGTGCGCAAAAAAAGTCCATGCAATATCTAGGAAAGAAATTGAATAGAAACACCAAACGTTTACACAATTACATGTAACATGTATAGACATTATTTTTTAACATCATAGCCATTTACATTCACACACTTTTGCCAGCGACGGATCTGTTCAGAGAATGTATTTTTGAACAAATTCGAGGACTGATCACGCAGGAAACTCTCCACATCTCCCTTCTGATCTTTAGAATTTGAAAACTGTTTGCCTCGCAAATGTTTCTTGATATACTTGAAGAGGTAAAAATCACTGGATCAAGGTCTGTACTGTATGGAAGATGGTCCAATAATTCAAATCCAGTTTTCTCCAGAACTCGTATGGATGCTGCACTTTTGTGGATTGGTGCGTTGTCCTGAAGAAACCACTTGGGAATGCCTGTTCTTTTCATCGAGCATGTCGCATTTACACACAAGATCAGAGTAGCATGCAGAGTTGAGACTGGGGTTTTTTCAGCAAAATAGACATGGATAACACCATGGGCATCCCAAAAAATCCTCAGCATCAGGCATTTTATAAGTGAGATTCTAGATCTCATCTTCTTGAAGCTTGAATCTCGTGGAAATTTTAACTCACTTGACTCACATTTAGACTCTGGCAGATACAGACTGAGAGGGGTTTTATCTTATGTGATGATATTACGCAGGAACGCCTCATCATGCTGTTGGAAAAGGAGGTTTGTCTGAGAGCACTCTAGTCGTTTCTCACACATCCCTGATGAAAGAAAGTGGGGAACAAATCTGGATGCCAGTTTTCTCACTCCTAATTCATGCAGAATTGCTTGTATGGTTTCTTTGCTCACATTCACAGCATCAGCAAGTGACCGTGTTGTTATTCGACGGTCTTTTCTCAGTAAAAATTGACACTTTTCTTTAATTCTGTCAGAAATTTCACATAGGCTTCCAGTCTTTTGGTCATCAAAAAATGACTGTCTCCCATGTTTAAGCAGTATAATCCACTTGTACATTGCTCTGTGTGATTGAGAGTCCTCGCCATATGTCTCCTCCAATTGGGAAAAAATTGTTCATTGGAAACATGGCGTAATACTAGAACTTTTATAACGCTGCTATATTCCACTGTATCTATCATGCCATGTACCAAATTTCAAAACCTCGCAAATGTCAATATAAACTGTATGGATAGTTTAAAACCAACTACACAAATTATACCTATAATAATATAGTTACAATAAAAATTCCTTCTTACATATTACACTGACTTATTGGGTGCACCAAGTATCTTCCCATTATATTTCCCAGTTATGTCTCCCATTTATTTCTCCCATTTATTTCTCCCGGTTATATATCCCAGCTATATCTCCCAGTTATATTTCCTGATAAGTCTTGCTTTTCCACTATTGTCTAATCATTGCTACGGGGTTTAATTATAATGTAACTTATCAAATTTAATGTACTTTGTTAATTTCAAATAAATTAAATCTTACATTAAAATATTATAATTGATTTTAAATTGTGATTAAAATATCTTTTTTAATATTCAATTTTTTCAATTTGAGGAAAGAACTATTTTAAAATTCGTGTCAGAAATACTTCAGATTCTTCATTCAAAGAATTAGAAATTCAACCGAAATCTTTCAAAATACCACCATCCGTTTGTATGGCTCAAGCAAAAATAAATGGCCTTCAATTGTTACAATTCAAATCAGAAAAGACTATTACAACCTAGTGCACGTGGAGAATTTTTCAAATGCATGTGGGGGTTTTTCTAACATTGGTTAAAAATCAAGATTACAATGTATAATTTTCCAAACGCATTTTTAAATTTTTATAATGCATTTTGTATTAAAATTTAATTCAAAATGCATAATTAAAAATTTACTTGAACAACCATATTGTTAAATAATTTTATAATTACATTTTAATTTCCTATTATTTAAAAAATGTTCCAGCAAAGGCTTTTTCTTTTAAATTGTTGCCCACTTGATAAAAAGTTAGTGCACGGATGTACTAGAAAATATGTTTACATGATCAAAAATCCGAATTTAACGGTAGAAAACTACAATAAAAAATATCCAATCATTCTCTAAGGTCCTCTAAATGATCGTTATTTCGACAACCTTACTTCTCCCGAGGCTCTTCAGGACATTCATGCCATGGAACAATATCGTGATTTCAATTAACGGATTTATTCATAAAAATGCTGCAACAAAAATATTCAAAATGCAATGAATCTACAACTTGAAGATGTCATATCGAAGTTAGCAATAATGGAATATGGTATTATTAACCAAAAGAAAGTTTTGTGTTAGAACTGGAATTTTTAATTAATCAATAAATCGAAAGTAATGAAATTTTGAAGGCATCAAAAATACATAGCATGAAAATCGCACCAAGATCATTTAAAATTCATTATTTCATGCCAAATAAAACAAAGAAACACAAAACAGTATGAAAAATAAATATTACACATTTAAATGAAATAAAAAACTCAAGGAAATACAAAACCACCATCTTAAATCGAAAAGCCATAGTGGAGGCTAAATAATGAAATAAAGAAAAGATCTTAAACTATTGTTGTATTAACAAACGAAAAAACATAGTTCTTCAAAAACGAAAGAACTTTAATTATGGTTGTATTAACAAACGAAATAGCACAATTCTGCAATAATTGAAAGAGTAAAAAATTAAAATATGAGTTTATGTAAGAAATTTCATCGCAAGAAATAAATAAATTAAAATTAAAACTGTTACTAAAAATATATACATAAAAATTACGGTAAAAGAGATATGGTGAGGGCATAAATGCAATGTCCGAGGTAATAGTAAACATTTCTAACAAATTCAGTATAAATAGACGCGTAACCTTATTTATAAAAACTAAAATGTTTCAGTTGATATTTTCATTTTTGAGATCTAACACATGAAATCTGAAATTTTTAAGCCTTGGTAAGTTAGTTTTGGTTTCTTATTTTTAAAGCCGTAGATCACATATGTGTTACTGTAGGGCTTTCAACGAGAGTGTAGATTTAACCCTGTAACCTTCTTCGGACTCTCGTTGTGGAATTGAGCGGGTATTTTTAAAATGCATTTTGTTCTGTTGTGATATCATTTGAAACGTGTACTTTTTTCGTTTTTACCTTTGATATATAAAACAAACCAAATAGCCATTACTTATTTGTAAAAAAAATGCCACAAAATTCAAGGTGGCACCTTGAATTAATTGACAATACGACTTGGCATACCACAGTTAGAAGGTGGTCGACCTCTGAGTTAGACCATAACCCTAAAAAATTCCCCAAAAAAGCAATTCTCAATTTATCAGATATAGAAGAATTTTTGAGAGAAATAATTAAAATCAAAGACGAAATATCAGTTCTCAAAACCAGTTGTATTTAAAAATCAGATTCACCAGCACAGAATCAATTATGGTTCTTAACAAAAAGAGCTTGTCACTATTACTTGTATGACAAGGGTATTGAATGATTAATTAAAACTAATGCCAATACTAATTAAACACAGTTATCTATAATTTAACATAAAATATATTTCAGTGTATTGAGTTCTATCTATCTATCTATTTATCTATCTATCTATCTATCTATATATATATATATATATATATCTATATTATTGGGAGTTTGCTCATTTGATACTCAAGAACATATAGTAAACATAGGCGCTAAACGTAACATATTCGTATTATTAAGAATATTCTAAAAACATATATTGGGTAATTCTGATATTGGAATTTTATATCAATAAACCGAAGGAATTTGAAAGGACTTCGTACAAAAGTTTTAAATATATATTTAAACAATAATTTGTTTTGTATATAACAACTAACATCGAATTTCCTTGATGAAACACACTAACAAAAATGTGAAATTCGAAGAATTATTTTGTTACATGCAATTCGTATTTATTTACCAATTTCGAATCCTGGGAAACAAAAATTGAACGAAAATTGTTTACTGTTACCATAGCTATCGTACAATATTGTAAATTAATATTTTCTTTCCTTTATTTCATTTTTGCTGAATTAATTGGTAAGAATATTTTTCATTTATTATTTTAATTTCTAGATCATTTTTTAATAATAAATTTTATAATAGTGATTTAAAAATGTTTATCTAAAGTCACATTGGACAATCGACCTTTGGATTCAAGGACGATGAATCCAATATGAATCGAATGATGTATTAAAAATATATTATACCAAGATCCATTAATTTTAATCACAATATTTCTAAATAATATTTTTATTGTAACTTCAGAATTAATTTTTTTAACTAATACTTTATGGAATTATAAAATGTTTTAAAATATTTCATTGCAAACTTAATAATATTGTTTTATTAAAAATAAATATTTCTTAAAAAATTTATTAAATAAAACATTACATTAAATCAGAACAACCTTCTATATAACTACTTAGCTTATAACATTTTCATTCGTATGTGGTGGGGGGAGGGTATTTTGACTTTTAATTCACTGTAAAAATAGTTTTCAGTGATGCCATAATAAGTTTCTGTTTGTTAAAATATAGGCGGAGAACAATTATTGTGAGACAATATTTTAATCACATTAAACCGATTGTAAAAAGATCTGGAACAATGATTTGTTTTGTTCACAATTAACCGATGTTGGACACAATTACAAACTTTAAGACACTAATTTGGTGATTTAGAGAGGATGAGTTTTCATCGGCCTGGTTTGTAAGATGTCAAATGTATTTCGTTTGTCTTTCTTTCTAAAACTGTATTACCAAATATTTGAAGACAAGGCTTAATAATTTCTTCTCCATCAGAAAAAGGTTTCTTATTTTCTTTCCAATTCTAAAGCAATTTCATATGACGCTTCTGTTGTCACCAAGTCTTCACAATCTACTTTAACAAATATATTTTGTCTTTTTTGATTTCTTCATTTTTTTAGTTGCATATTCTTTTCCAAACTCAGACCCAAGGACAAGCTTCAAATTCTCTTCTATATTAGTCTGATACTGTGTTTTATAGTGTCTCTGAAGATCATGCTTTCTATTATATGAAAGAATATTTTCACAAGCAATGCAAAACGGTTTTCTTGATGAATTTGTTATAAATAGTAATTCATTTTCCTTAACGCACTTTTTTTTATACAACGGCAAAAATAAATCTTTTTTTTATTATTGATAATTAATATATAGACCTATATTATAAATTTATAACACTGTCCGAGATATAATCGTTAGTGAATCTTAAACAAAACTTTATATTTCGTATACCCGAGTCTCTCTCGGGCATGCACAAATTTGCCAGTAACACATGCCCGAGCGTAACTCGGGCATGTGCGTTAAGGGGTTAATGCCACTAATTTTCGTTTCTTTCCTCATTTTATTTTGCACTATAATAGGTATTTTAGGATTTAAATTTAGTAATTTATTATTACCCAAATATATAAATTACATTTTAATTTGGTATAAACAACATCATTTATGTGGGGTTTGAGTTCTATATATTGCATAAAATCTGGATTGAGTTAAAAAGGAATATGAATATGGAGTCAGTTATGGCTTCTGTTTTAAAATTTATCATTTCATTTGTATCTAATTCCCACATAATTTATGTGCCAACATTTTCATTTCAACCCCCTAATATTCAATGATGAATCTCGACTTCTCTAATTCTACTTATATCAGAAATTCATTATTCTAACATGAGCTAAATTTATTTATTTCAGTTCAAAACGCCTTTTCAACACCGTATACATCCATAAATTTACATAAAAACTATTCGTCGATTCAAACAAAAGTTGTTTCACAATCTTTTAAATAAATTTTAATATTCAGCTTTGTGCATCATACCGTTTAATAACCGGCGGTGCTCATTTTATGATCTGACATTCATTCTAATTTACTTTTATTCATTTTTCATTAATTTAAATTTTTTAAATGAATTTTAAGCGTCTATAATTATTTAGTTTTAAAGATGTATCACCAAAAAACCTAGTTTTAGTAGAGATGGGATTAATAATAAATTTTATTATTAAGAATTTATTAATAATTCTTATTAATAATAGGTAACGATAGGTAATAATTAATAATTATTTATAATTTGACTTCATTTATTTCTCCCATAATTGACAATAAATCTCGAGTTTGAAAAAGATCAAAATTTAAATTTGTGTTGCTTATAATTAAATTTTGATATTTTG
The DNA here is from genome assembly GCA_022537955.1 of Schmidtea mediterranea. NCBI lineage: Eukaryota > Metazoa > Platyhelminthes > Tricladida > Dugesiidae > Schmidtea > Schmidtea mediterranea. The sequence continues at coordinate 78,161,775 of CM039679.1, forward strand.
TCAGAATTAAAATAAATGAAATATTATAATATAATTTTTTTACTAAATACGTTGGAGTCTCAAACCTAATTGTTGACATTTGCACGTGTTTTTTTCTTATTTCTGAGAGTAGAAAGCTGTATTATCTTATAGGTATTTTATTCAGAATTACGGTATGAACAAAAGTAGACCCCCTACAGCTGATAGTAGACGCGTTTTATGGAATGATGAGGATTATGTAGAAAGTGAACACATGGATAATGAGCCAACTGCAATGGAAGATCAACACCAGATTGAAAATGTTTACAAGACACAAGCCGTCACGGAAGAACAAAAATATTCTTCAAATGGTTGCTGGTGGAAATTCAAAAGAATTTTAAGATGTATACAAATTTTAATCATATCATTTAATCATATAAAAAATTTAGCTCTTTGGGCAACAAAATTAACTGAGGACACTGGAGAGAACAGAGAATTATATATTAAAACAACTGTTAGAGAACTGATTATTTATGTAGTATTTTTAACAATTTTAATGATAAGTTAGTGATTTATAAAATTTTCAAGTTAAAAAGTTTAATAATATAAAATTATAATTACCGTCGTACGTCTGTCAAGTGTAAATTTCTATTAATTTCAAATATGTTTGTAGCATTCAATACAAACATTTACTGTGAGACATTTTTCTCATTACACAATTTTCGTCAGACAAATAATCTTAATATTTAGGTAAAGTTATTTCGATAAAAATGACAATTACTGGAGGTATTTGCTTATTGGTTGGCATCGTCTTCTAATATAGAAGTCACTTGGTATTGATGGAGGGTAAGATTTGTGGACTTGAAATAAAGGTCTCTGGCTGTGTTCAAAGTGGTGAGTAATTTGCGTAGGAAAAATTCAATACATTAACTAAAGAAAGTTGTAACTAAAGAGCTTTTGATTTTATTTAAAATTGGTATTTGAAAACAGAAATACAAAAAAAAGTAAGTAGTAAGATATGAGTACGCAACATCAAATAAAAACACTGCTGACCTCTCTCAATGATACTCCTTTACCCAAGATTTTTGTTTGACTTCTCAAAGAGACCTAAGAAGAATTTTAAATATTTAAAGCTCATTCGTTTGAAAAAATCTACAATTTGGTCATATTAATTTACAACAAAATTTATTTTAAACCTTTGATGAATTTTTATTCTTTTTATTTAATAAAATTATAATAATATAATTGTAAAATATCAAACTGATTACATTTCTATTTTATTGGTTTTCTATTTGGGATAAAATAAACAATTTATATAATTTAAACGTGAATAAAAGGGATAATTACAATATTGAGGACTTTTTGATAGTTGAGTTATCGAAAATAATAATATAAATATAAGTAACAACTTAATAATATATTATCACCTATTATTTCTTGTCTGATTTTATATTAGTTTGAATGAGCCATTTACAAGTGTTCTAAAAGTATATATATTTGCAGAGGTGATTTTGCTTTATTCCATTTTAAGATCTATTCAAATTTGAGTAACGCGAGAAATTTTCACGATTTTTGCACTCTTTCTACTGTCACAATGTGCTTTCTTGTAAAACATGTTGTACACCAATTGTACTTTTGTAAATAATAATATGGAAACCCAATTTTTTTACTTTACAATCTCTCAATGTTATTTATATATATATATATATATATATATATATATATATATATATATATATATAATTCATATCCAAAATAATTTCAACAGTCCATACAAAATAAAAATATTTGAAACAATTATTTAGTAACCATTCAAAATATTACAAAACAACAAAAATCCACATATTCATAATATAACTTCAAAATTCTTTGTAACATTCAAAACGCAAGTGTTCACTGGATTTCCTAATTTCATTTTGAGATAAAACGATCTTATATTCCAAAGAATGTAAAAAAGTATCGTAAAACATATGTTTCAGTGACGCTTTCTAATTAAATTTTAATCATAATTATTTCGTTAATTAATTAATTAATTAAAATATTATTAATAATAAAACTAATATATAACAATAATAACAATAACAATAATAATATTAATAATAATAATATTAATAATAATAATAATAATAATAATAATAATAATAATAATAATAATAATAAAAATAATAATAATAATAATAATAATAATAATAATAATAATAATAATAATAATAAATTTAGTTGCCTTTGGAATGATTGATCAAGTCACTTTCTACTATACAAAAGCTTTGAAAACACTTTTCTTAGATGAAAAGTTTGATGACAAGGAAAAGTCATTTACAACGGTTTCCACAATTTCCAATGTCTGGCAAGTAATGAATAATTATTCGAAAATTGAATGATTTCAAAATAATTTAAGTACTTGTTTGGGCCATTTTTAAATGGGCTTTACTGGGATAGATGGTACAATGGGCAAGACATCACGGATGACACGGATTTAGTTTATTATGAGAATCAAATATTGGGCATTCCGAGAATCCGACAACTCAAAGTACGCAACAATAGTTGCGAAATCCCCAAAGTTTTTCAGGGTGATATGAAACATTGCTATAGCGAATTCAGTTCGGAAAATGAAGACAAAAACAATTTTGGTTTGAATAATTCTACCGCGTAAGAATATGTTATTTAAAAACAATTTTGTTTTATTTATTAAATAAATCTTTAAAATTTTCCTGCAGCAAACAGCTAGAAATTGTAGATAAATATATTAAAACATCGAATATGACTGTTGACATGATCGGATCTGGTGTTGATCCAATTACTCGTATGCTTTTACTATGTTTTAGTTATTTTTATTTAGTCATTCTTAATGTGATTTATAGCCTGGAGAAGACTGAGTTGGCGTATTTCGATTATTTATATATAATATTTTTTACTTTTTATTATAGTCATGTAAAATTATTTATTTTCAAATATTTTGTTTTCTTAAACACACTGTATAATAATGTCACAAAGATGTCATAATAAAATGTATTTGTTCGGGTCCCATATGATATGGATCTCTTTTTGTTGCTCTTTTTATAACAAATATTGTTACTCTCGGCAACTATTGAATCTGTAAAACATTCTGACATTCATTTCCTTAAACTCATAAATAATGGCCTTGAGAACTTTATTAATAAAAAAACTGGCTGGAAAATAATGTCCATGTTGCATTTACCATAAAGGATCTTTGTAATCTTTTCAAGAAGATCTTGATGAATGAATAAAAGATTTGAATTTGTTCAATTGCTTGATCTTAGATTCAAGAAAAGTACTTAGTTTCATTACTTCTTACTTCCATTTTTTTATTTATTAAATATATTTACTTTTGTTTTATCATTTTCATTTAAATTTTAGATGGATTTACACATCACCTGAGAGTTTAAATTCTTCTGGCTATTTCAGTTTATTTAGTGAATATCATGATGGGGGATTCTATCAAGATTTATCAAGAAATAAAACGATTACTTTACAAATGCTAAGATCCTTATTCGAAAATAGCTGGGTTACATTGGGTACTCGGGTGATCTTCATTGACTTTACTTTGTACAATCCCAATATTAATCTATTTAGTGTAATGCGGTAAATGCTCATAATTGACAAAGATTTAAATATTTTCATTCTAGATTAATATTTGAATTTCCCACAATCGGTGGTGTAAAAACGTCAAACGAATTCCGAGTTGTAAAGTTGTTAAGATACATTTCAACCTTTGACTATTTCATTGCTGCGTGTGAAGTCATATTCTGCCTGTTCATTGTCTATTATATTGTCGAAGAAACTATTGAGGTAAGATTATATTGAAAATGTAGAAATTTAGGGTAGAATTTACCCTAAACCGTTGCTTTAGCATACGAAATGATGGACAGAGGATCATGAAAAATATGAAAGAATAATCTTCTCATAAACCAATTGAGTTATAAATTATAATTTACTAGCATCGACAGAATTCCAGATTATTTATAAAATCATTATAAAAGTCTCTTATCAAATTATAAACTGAAATAATTAAAATCATTATTAATTTAGATGAATTTTTGAAATATTACATTTGCAAATATAAACAACAGTTTTAAAATAAATAATTTGAGAAATTGAATAAAAGTTAATTTTTAAATAACATTGAAAAGAAAAAGTCATATTGTCGATTAAAAATAAAGATTTAATATAACAAATATCTGGTATATTCTCTATGTTAATAACTAAGCAATAAATTTCACCGTTATTCAAGTTTTCCACAAGCAAATGTAAACAAAAGATCATAATACCTTAAAGTCTCTCATATTAACTGTGGTTAAAATAAAAAATTCTAGATTTTATTATATTTAAAAATCTAAGATCTTGTAAAAAAGTCGCACTACACATTTTTAGCTGTAAACAACTTTTATGTTTACATATATCGTGGCTTATATGCGCGATTTTAGAAAAATAGGATTTAGAACGTAAAAATCAACATATTTTAGAGAAAAATGGAAATAAGAAGTCTCTCTTCAAACAAATAAATATCAAATCATTGTCAATTAAAGGAATCCTTTAGAAGGTTTAGATTATTCATATCATAACTCTCTGTGATAGGAATTTCATTTTTTTGATAAATAATGGATCAATAGAAGTTGAATAAAATTTATTTTGTAAAGATAATTCGGGATATCAACTATAGAGAAAACCTAGATGTGATGATTGCAAAGAGTTTAAATAATTGGGTTTCCAAATTGGGATATATAATAAACAATGACATAATCTGAGTCCCATGCAGTCAAGATAATCAATCAAACAAACGCATTGATTGATTAAAGGTCAACATAACATAATATAGAAGTAAAGGAAATCAAATATTCCAACACAACTACATCGCATTAATCTCTGTTGAAGAAATTAAGTGTTATGCGCAAAAAAATTGTGTGCTAAAAATTTAAATGGGGCGTGATCTATCAAATTCAAAAATATAGCAATAGGCTGTAAAAGATTTACAATTTGTAAATACAAATATTAAGTGTGATGAAAATCATAAATTTTAGGACTTTGGGTGAAATTGTGCTCTAAATGAAGTTTCAATTCTGTAACGTCATTATTATTCAAAGTGTACGCGTAAAGTAAGATTAATAAATCTAATAAGAAATTATCTATATCACTTAAAAAAAGGCTGTGCCGAAAACTTGTGAATATCAATAAATCATCTGGATTCATAGTCAATCAATAAAAAAGTTCTTTATGTCATTGCTAATAAGAAAAAATGTTTGTGAATATGATGATTATTAATAATAAAAAAGAAGTCAACAGAAAAAATAATGGTTTTGAATAAGATGTTGATCTGCAATATTAAAATATGGTATTTGCTATCTTTGGAACTTTGACGAATTATTCGTTTTTTACACTTATGTTAACTTTGTGCGTATCTGGTCATATTCTGTAGCGTTCATTAATACTAATTACGTGAATTAATTTTCACGTTTCCAACATAATAAACTGACTAAATAATTAAAAAACCGGTTTTATCATTTTTTTTATCTAATTACAATAAATTTATTAAAATAATGCTAAATTAGAAATATATAATTTGGTGTGGGATTATTATAAAGAAAAACTAATATGAAGGCTTGTTTTAAGAGAACAGAACATGTTGGGTCTAAAATTATAAATTAATAAAATATTTTCTACAAAATTTGACTATGAATCAGATTTATTTAAGGTATTCACTTATTGTGGAAATTATTGTGAATACCTTAAATAAATCTGATTCATAGTCAAATTTTGTAGAAAATATTATGTCACTTATAAAGAAATCAGAGGTGAAACACAAAAAAAATCCTTATAATAATAACATATTTTTAATGAATTATGAATTTTAAAATTATTATTCTACCGCCATTCTATCAACAATCATGTGAAAAATAATCAGAAAATATTGTAATAATTAACTTGAAAAATTCATTCTAAATATTCATTCCTAGTAAGACAAACATTTATACATCTGTTACAGCTTTTCTTGTTTTTTCGCATGAATAATACAGTGCAAATGTGCAGTTTCAATTCAAATTCCAGAATTAGAGAAATCCCTTGATCCAAAGGTTCAAACATTGCTTCTGATATTTATAAATATTGCTAACTTTTAACTAATTCATCTGTATTTTTAGATTAGGAAGCACAAATTGGCATATTTTTATGAATTCTGGAACTGGTTAGATATTGTTGTAATTATTATAAGCCTAGTTTGCGCTATATTCGACATCTACCGAACGGCCAGTGTACAAAAACTTATTCAGGGACTTCTATCGAATGAAAACCAATTTCCAGCCTTTGACTTCCTAAGTTATTGTCAACAACAATTTAACAATGCGGTAGCGATAAATTTATTTATTGCTTGGATAAAGGTTGTAAATTCATTAAAACAAAATTCCATTTATGTTTGAAAAACTCTTTAGATATTCAAATACATCAGTTTCAATAAAACAATGACACAGCTTAGTTCGACTTTAACTCGAAGTTCTAAAGACTTATTCGGATTTGCTGTAATGTTTTTCATAATTTTCTTTGCTTTTGCTGAATTAGGATATTTTATTTTTGGATCACAAATTGAAGATTTTGAAAATCTTATTAAATCTGCGTAAGTTAAGATGATGATGATGAGATAATAATAATAATAATAATAATAAATAATAATAATAATAATAATAATAATAATAATAATAATAATAATAATAATAATAATAATAATAATAATAATAATAATAATAATAATAATAATAATAATAATAATAATAATAATAATAATAAAAAAAAAAAAAAAAAAAAAAAAAAAAAAAAAAAAAAAAAAAATAATAATAATAATAATAATAATAATAATAATAATAATAATAATAATAATAATAATAATAATAATAATAATAATAATAATAATAATAATAATAATAATAATAATAATAATAATAATAATAATAATAATAATAATAATAATAATAATAATAATAATAATAAAAAAAAAAAATAATAATAATAATAATAATAATAATAATAATAATAATAATAATAATATTAAATTAAGACTAACTCAATTTCGAATTATCCTGGGAGACTTTGATTATCAACAGTTAGAGTCTGCTCATCGAATAATTGGGCCGGTTTATTTTATTTTATTTACATTTTTTGTTTTTTTGTTTTAATCAACATGTTTCTCGCTATTATTACTGATACCTATGCTGAGGTAAAAGCCGAAATAGCAACACAGAAAAATGAATTTGAAATGGCAGATTATTTTCGTAATGTAAGTATGATTTATTGTAATTCGTGAATTTTTAAAAAAAATTTCACTGACAGACAGCTAGAAATGTTCTACAGTTGCTGCAATTCAAACAACAAAAGATTCGAGACATTCAAGATGCAATTCTAAATGCTGATATAAATAGTGATAAGAAATTGGACTACGATGAATGGAGAAATGAACTGAAATCGTTAGTAGACCTTTGGTCATATGTTTTAGGGCACCAATTATACAAACATTCAAATCCTATACATTTTTAAAGATTTTTATTGTTTATACATGAATTGCTCTAAACTGGAGACCCGCACCAATTTATTTTATAAAATTATTTTTTTCACATTTATTCTAGATTTTTAAAAACCTTGGATTAAAAATTCCAATGGTTTCGATTAAATGAAATTAACAATTTCCCATTTTTCAATTATTACTTGTTATTTAATATTATAATATATACTCACCAACATAATGAGAGAAACAGAAAAAATGACCGATAAATGTTATAAAACACTTTAATCCAAAAAATTCTGATATTAAATTATATTATTCATTAAAAATAATATCTTTTTAAATAAAAATGAAATCGAAGATATTATTAATGAAAAAATGAACTTATAAACTTTAAAAAATATAAATAATTTTTTTAAATTTTAAAATAAGCAAGAAAAGTTAAAAAAAAAATTCCAGTCGATTTTTTCTAATATATTGAAGATTAATTTTATAAAATGGCAGAAAAGTTCAGTAATTATTAGAAATTTAAAAGAATTGACATACCAAAATTGCAACTTCATGGAAAATAATGCAAACCTTCCAAAGGTGCATAAGTTTTTGGAGGCTAAAATGGTCAACAAGAATTATAGGAATCAAAAAGTAATGTTTATTGCTATAGGTCACCTAAAATTAGAAGCAGTCTTGTAATTGTCACTTAAAATATATTTAAAAAGCATATTAAGGAAATCAGAAAAGACCTAACTTTCAACACTTGAAAACTTATAAGATGGCTACCCTTCGCACGGTTAATAATGCCAATCCATATACAAATAGCCGTTATGGCCACATTTATTAAGCTGTAAAATGTATTTAAAAGAATATAGCACAGAAATTATAAGAAACGAGTAAAACCTCCAAAGTTCTTGGGAAAGTGTCTTATTTTTCTTAATAATACTTTTCTAAAATTAATTTTAATTACTTTTTGTTGAATTTTCAAATTAACCTCCACACAACACCTTCATGTGGATATCACCCTTATAAAGGCTGATTCGGTTATAAAGATTTATAAAAAGATAAATATAAAGATAAATACAAATAATAAATCCGACAATAAAAGAACAATAAAAAGAGCAAAAACCACTATAAAAATAAGTTGACTAAATCTTGACATTATCGGTTAGTTGCCACTAAAAGTTTACATGCATAGACCAACCCGAAAATGGCCAGTTGGAACTTTTCATCTCATTTGCAAAAATTATTTATATAAAACATTTATAAAGATCTGCAAATTTGTATTAATATTAAAGATTTGTATATTTAATCCAAATCTCATTTAGACGGGGCTATGCTGATGCTGAAATTGAGTCAGTTTTTGTCAAATATGACAAAGACGGAGATCGGACTTTGAATTTAAATGAACAGAAAAATCTAGAAGGGGAATTGAATATTGAGAAGGTAAATTGTGAATATCTGAAATTTTCTCCCTTCATCTACATTACTAGTGTTAATTTGTTTTTATTGTTCAGCAGGATATATTTATAAATCTTACTCCTCATATTCGCAATCAGAATAATAACTCAACACAATAACTGTTTATTATAATTACAAATCACAATCTTTCCAATTTGAATAAACTTTCTAAAAGCCTTTACTGTTCAATTTTTCTCTTACTCTTTGTTTGACTAAGTTTACAGTTCCTTTTGACAACTTTACTTTCGTCAATCAAATTCTAAATCTAATTACTAGCTGGAAATTAGCAAAGAAATTATCCAAACCTTGATTATTTTAAATTTACAGGCTGGCAATAATCCTGTCAAGTTCGGGGATAACGCTTTTAATTTAATTGATTAATTAATTTGTAAAAACACGAGAAAGCCAAATAAATGAAATATATATTGAGAAAATTATCCATAATCTTTGTCAAATATTATATACGTAAACAATAATGACGTAATAGTTAAAATTTAATTAAATAATTAAATAATCTCAATAAATTTGTTGCTGATTGAACGATTATTTTAGGAGAAAATAGGGGATCTGCTATTTCCTGAAACCGCGTGTGAGGATGACGGGAAGTCTTTCCAATGTATGCGACATTGCACTCATTACACGCAAATTTTTATTTCTTAAATAATTATATCTAGAGACCCATTATTGATTATATATTACTCTAATCACATTTGTACCATATTTTTCACCTGCTTAAACCTTTTTCCTTTTAAAATATTTATATGAATTTTTGCACTTCATTTTACTTATTTACAGTTTTGTTAAATGTTTATGCTGCAAAAACTTTGTACATAATTCTGTATCTCTACTTTAATTATACAAAACCGCACCCTTGGCATCCAAATCAACTGTTTAAAAATTATTTTATTATGCAGTTTGGCTTTAACAAAATTATAATGAATTGCAGTTTAGAAAAATAGTTAATTAATTTCATTGTGCATATAAAGTTAATAGGAAGAGAATAAAAAAGATTCAGTCAGAAAAATCAGTTAAATTTCATATTTTTAGAGTGAAAATAATTTAACTAATAAACATCACAAAAAATGGCTTGTCTGGTTATTTGAATTATCATTTTTGTCAATATTAATATTATTGTATTCTTCTTCTTATTCTTCTTTTTCTTCTTCTTCTTCTTCTTCTTCTTCTTCTTATTATTATTATTATTATTATTATTATTATTATTATTATTATTATTATTATTATTATTATTATTATTATTATTATTATTATTATTATTATTATTATTATTATTATTATTATTATTATTATTATTATTATTATTATTATTATTATTATTATTATTATTATTATTATTATTATTATTATTATTATATATTATTATTATTATTATTATTATTATTATTATTATATTATTATTATTATTATTATTATTATTATTATTATTATTATTATTATTATATTATTATTATTATTATTATTATTATTATTATTTTATTATTATTATTATTATTATTATTATATTATTATTATTATTATTATTATTATTATTATTATTATTATTATTATTATTATTATTATTATTATTATTATTATTATTATTATTATTATTATTATTATTATTATTATTATTATTATTATTATTATTATTATTATTATTATTATTATTATTATTATTATTATTATTATTATTATTATTATTATTATTATTATTATTATTATTATTATTATTATCATATCATCATCATCATCATCATCATCTTTATCATCATTATCATTATTATCAATATTATTAATTATTATTTCAGGAGCTAATAGAAAAAGATATAGAGGAAACAAAACAATTCAATGGCGAAAATTCTGATTACAATAAAACAAATATAGACATTGACGAATACAATATTTTAAAAAGGCGAGTAGACCGAATGGAAGAAAATATAAGTGATATTGTTTTGAAGCTTGACAAACTTTTGCAAAACTTTTCCCAGTTGGATAAAATGAAAATTGACCAGTCTAAAGTCATTTCTTCGTTGCTAGAAGCTTTAAACAATGTAATTGTTTTAGGATTCTAAATGTGGATTATATTTAATTTTAAAATTTAATAGACCGAAGGAATTGATGAAGATGAAAGAAGAAATCAGATACATAATATAATAAATAGTGAATTGGAAAAATATAATTATTCCGACACAATCTCCATAGGTAATGTAAGCAGTGCATCACGGCCTGGAACGGCTAGGAGCACAAGGAAAGACTAAAGGTAATTTAAATATATATATTTACTTTTAAGTAAGATATTTTTTTATAAAATATTTTCTGTTTGAATAAAATTTGATTTCCCATCAAGGTCATAAAATTTTGTGATTATTAGTGGTGCATTTAAACAAATTAAATCAATTTTTTATTCGTTATGTTTATTTATTAAAAAGAGATTGATAACTCTATCGAAACAACTTTTTTGGAATTTTATGTGAAACTTTATGAAATCTGAAAAATTATCCTAACTTATTTCATATTACTATTTGTATTTACATTTTTTTCATCTTCACAAACGTCTTGGATATCATAATGAAATATGTTATGTCCATAGAAAAATAAGAACTCACATAAATGAAGTAGATTAAAACGTTTTATGAAAAGAATGTTTTTTGAAAGGAATTTTTCTACGATATTTTAGACAGTGCGAGAACTCTGTATATATTGTATATTTTTCATTACAAACAGTCCAGATCTATATACAAAGTTCAAATATAGAAAAATTACTAATACATGAACATTATACGGATGTAATGTTTTTCACTTATTAGTAAAACTCTAAAAAGTGTTAATTTTATTTTACTAATGTTTTATATTAATACAATTTTGTTAATTTTAGAGTTTATTTATGATTATTATTTAACATAAATTTTGATTAAGTCAGGTAATAAATTTATGTAGTTTTCATTAGCTAAATAATTAAAAGATAAAATTCTAAATAAAAATAATGTATGTTATAAATATTTTATAATTGATATTATATTTATATTTTTTTAATAAATATAAATATAATGTCACTTGAAAATGAAGTGAAATCAGTGGTGAAAATCAAACAAAAATTCTTATAATAAAGAGCCAAAATAAATTATTTTATATATGTCATAATTAGCACACTGAGGAAACAATAATACAGAACTAAATATCGGTGTAACTCCATATAACTTCCATGTAATTGAGAAGCAAGAATTGTTGTACGGGATCTCAATAGAAAAATGATGCGTGAGACAAACACCGTCTCAAGCGACCTGAATGTCTACAGTACATGAAAGACATGATATCCTTCCTTTTCATGGCCTTCAACTGTTTAATCAAATTGAACATCATCATCTCTATTTTAACATTTTTCCTTCTGAATGTTTTCAAAAACTTAATAATAATATCGGAAGTGATTTGTCTTTAATTTTTTATTTTAAAATTGTTTAATTCATACATTTTGACATTATATACGCCACCGGAACAAAGTTTTCAATGAAACTTTATAACGAATTTAAATCCGCTTCCGTTTTAAATCCAAGTTTTATTATAGGGTGATCCCAAAAAAACTTCGTTTTTAATAATATAATATATTTATAATAACAGTATTCATGCAGGTTTTACACAGTAACGATATAATTTCTATATATGACATGCAAAATGAACAACTAATAAATGTAATGGAGAAATGCATCACAAATACATTTCACCAGCATCAATTATTAATTGGAGATCCTGCCACAAATTTCGCAGCTCGTGATTGAGAGAGGATCTCTTATGAGCAGCTAGAATGATGGTCAGAAAGAGTTTCACATCGTTGTCATTCTGGAATGTCTGCAATCGTCGTACGAATTCCATGTTGCGAAATTTCAGTGGCTCAACATTTGTTCCTTTTCATCGTTGCAACGAAAAAATTCACGTTCTCTGTAATAGGATTCATAATCAAATACGCATCCAAAGAATAATGAAATAAAGCACATATATACGAAAAACGTAATACCACGTCATATGAATGCAATAAGAATCAGAAATAACTGTAAAAAGAATTGAACAATATGTACTATGAGTATTCACACTAATAACATAACATATATTAGGTCGGACACTATACTATAAAAAAGGATGTTTTTTAGACCACCTTATATTTGCTCTCATTGCTGCCGTCTGAATTTACTGACAAATATTTCCACCTGAGTATTGTTGATATTTTCTTGAACTTTTTTCGATTTCTCTTGGCATTTATTTTCAATAATTTCAGTCATTCATGAAAGAAACATAAAAACAATATACAAGAACAATTTAATGTCAATTATAAAACAAAATTGTTTTTAAAAAATTTTAATATTTCATTAAATTTTTCCATTCGGGATCTCGTCAAAAGCGTATTTTTCTCTAAAAAAATTCTTTTCGAAAATGCAAATTGGACGAGTTTTAGTGAATGAAATAAAATATCAAATATAAAAGATGTAGGCCCGTTAAACTCCCCGAAAATCATAATATATTATGCATATAATTTCTTCACTTATTGATATTTTTAGTTTTCATTTATTTAAATCTTTATCTTTTATTTTAGAATCAAATTGGCAATATTATTAACTCTAATAAAAAATGAGAATTTTTTTCATATTCAAATATATCTTAATGGCATAAATTTGTTTGTTTGTTTGATTGATTGTAATTATTTTGTTGAAGTTTGGTTCATATAAAATTGGATTGAAATAAAACAAAAATTATCCTTTACCTTCATCTGCCTTCGTTTATTGTACAAGTAAAAACACATCAAGTTGCAAATAAATTTAAAAAATACCATTTCATGAATTCAAACTCATAAAAACTGCGGACTAGCTCGACCGTTAGTTTCCGCTATCTTCTTCGACCTTTCTGTTGGAAAATGGAAAAATAATGTAAACGGAAAAACTTGAATACTATAACATAGGAAAAAATAAATATAGGATAAATATACATATATTATCAAAGGATTAGGGATATATAATTATCTATGCACCTGAAAACCAGATCACAAATTCCATTCTAATAATGGATAATATATCACAGGGGTCGGCAACCTATGACACGCGTGCCAGGCTTGGCACGTGGTGGAGTTGTTAATGGCACTTTGGTTCGTAGCGACTCTTATACTGCTAATGACGATTTTACATATATTTACATATAAATGTTACTATAGAATTGGATAAACGGATTGGACAATTTGGCCAAGGTCGTCAGACAAGTATCCAGGATCTAATGCAGTTTTAATCCCATGCTGTGGATGTGAAGACAATATAACATCAAAATTATTTGCCCAGATATCTCAAACAGCTTTTCTTGGAATTATAACAAGAAACATTACAACATAAAAGAAACAGTTTTTCTTAATACGATCTCAAATGACAACAAACGACATAAGTTCTTTTACTGACAATTGTTATTCTTTGTATTAACCAGTGTTAGGAAAAATAAAATTTTATAAAAGTTTTATTTATATAAAATAAATTTTTATAAGGGAATCTCAACATTGGAGGCGTGGACCATGGCTAGAATAAATTCAAATAAATTAATTGAATATCGATAATGAGGATAAGAATTGAAATCATGGGATTATAGTAATTAATATTGGGATTTATTTATATAAAATCATTGGACACTGTGAAGAATCATTAATTTGATAACTATGAGCAAGTATTTCAATATTAGTAAGATATTTAAAAGAATAATATATAGAATGATGAATAATAACGAAAATAATTACAACATTCGTAATTTTTTGACAAAATAGAGATGCTGGTGACATAAATCGCCATATGTTAATAAAAACATTATCAATTAAAAAATATATAAAAGCAAATTATTCCACTAGTTCCCAGGGAGTCCAATACGAATACTAATAGGGAAGAAACTTTAGGCAATATAGACGAATTTGTGGCATTAATGAAAATTAAAAAAATATCTACATTGAAAAATAATAGTTGGATTCGATATAATCAAAATGCTCAAGTGTTAATCTTGGTGATATCATATTGTTGAGCAAAAGCTAACGTGATCCCTTAATTTGTTTGGCCAACACGGCAATGCCTGTATACTTTTGAGCAATAAATCTAAATATTAAATTGAGAAAGGAAAAATATAAAAATTTAAAGAAAAAATAAAATAATTAAAAAATAAATTGAGTTCTAACATCCAAAACTCGAAAATAAAATCAAAATTTAGAAAAAATATTTAAGAAAATTAAAATTCCTTGTTTTACCGCATCAAAATACACAAAAAATACATCAAAAATCGTGCTGGGCAAACAAAAATCATTACGTTTTTCAAAATTTTATTATTAACTTACGTACTCTCTCAAATCTCATTTATTTATTATTTGCTGAAGTCATAATATTAGAGAAACCCTAAAAAGTAAAAATTGCTATATTTATTGTTTATTTATTATTTATATTATGTCATACGATATATATTTAATGTAATTGTAAATGACAGTTAAATTAAATTGTTGGGTTCAGCAAGCTACCGTTAGGAGGTGTATGCCCTTACTTTCTTTACATCTTTAATTATTCAGTTTATTTCTTACTTCACAATGACTTTTCTCGAAAATGAAACGATAAACGAATTAAACATTTATTATACTATCACACACAATTATTATTGAACTTTTTTCGTTTGTTGAAGCTGTCTGCGCTCCATTTCGGCTCAACCTGTCCTAGTATGAGTTTTTCGTTTTCCTTTCGTTTTCTTGGAACGGCCTTGGTCTTGATGGGTGATTTGTGCCGGAGCGAATACCAAAGAGCACTCCCCTCTTGGCTTGCCGACAACGCGACTTCTAGTCCTCTAATCTGGATTTTTTGGGCCTTTTCCAGCGGTAAGGCGTTGATAAAATTGCTTCACCCGGGAGGGTTCGATCCAGGTGGCCTTGACCCGCTGGGGTTCACGGCTTAGCTGAACGCATTGTTGGTGGAGTTCTACGTTCTCTTGCCTTAATTTCTTCAGTTCTTGTCCGGTGGATTGAATCGCTTCCATTGCTGAAGGTACAAATATTATTAACGATCATATTAATTATAATTTCGCGATATAAGTTATAATATCATATAGGAAACTTCATATACTTTTCTCTGACAGTCTAATTGGTGCGGTTAGCTGATCGTTTCATACATTTATTGATTGGTAATTCGCAATTTTACTTAATCTTATCTCATTATTCAATAGTTATTAAATCATAATATTCTTGGATTTCCTATATTTATTTGACAATGATAAACATACAATATTATTTAATTTTCACTTAGCGGTTCTATTCTATGTTGGAATAACAAAATAAAATCAACAAAAGAAAACATTTATTTTAAAAAAACTACATCTGTATATTATGAGTCTACTTCATGAATTCTTTCCGTATTCCTGTTGGGCAGATTTGCGCATCCGCGGACGCCGAGAATAGGCGTGCTCTTCTCTTGACCGATCTGACAAGACCTCCAATATGTCGGGTTGTACGATCTGGCTTAGGACGGCTAAGTGTACAGGAGCCTCGATCCTCAGTAGAGCCGGATCATCAGGATTGTACGACACTCCATATTCCGGAACGTAACCGTCAGAACTGGGGATTCGGCCGCTTGCGATGTCTGAATTTATCCTGGCCAGACGCCGACTTTGCATATTTACTTTCCACAGAAACTTCCTTTCTAGATGCTCGAATTTTTGTAGAGCCACTTATGCCTGGTGGCGGATTTCCCGAGCTGGATTCCGTCCTCGCTCAAATCTGACACAGGACAAATTGACCGGATTTCATTGTGTATAGATTGTAACAAATGGGAATTATAACAATCAAAACATTGAGAGCTTTGCGAAAAAAGCGATAGTTGAGGTAATATCAATATATTTGTCTAACAGTAATTCCAACGATAAATCAACATACAAACCGAGTGGAGATGCAATTTATTGCATACAAATCGCCCTCCACTTTCACACACGTTCAAGTTTGAATGACAGAATTGGAACATTCTACAGTAAAATATAATCGCAAATTTTGCAAATAAATTCATTAATACAAGATAAAATTAAGTTCTATTTATATTTTATTCCATTTGCTAATAAACAATTAGTTAAATATCAAGAATTAGTCATTTAATATTTATCATAACATTATAGATCAATTAGGAATTATAAAAACAATTAATTGAACATTTTCTTCATTTTATCAGCCATATAATCACTATATCTGGTTAATGAGGTTTTAACCTCGTTGAAATCTTTTAAAATTTCAGTATTGGACGGATTCAATTCATGAGCCATTTTCAAATCAACGAGTGCTTCGTCCAATTTTCCGATATGGAAAAAAGCTTTACCTCGCCGATATAGAGCTTTGACACATTGAGGATAAGCTTGAATTATAGTAGAACAGTTTTCAATGACAAAGTTAAATGAATTGACTTTGAGTTGACACGCTGAGATATTTAATAGTATATTTGTAATGCAATCAGAAATAGGTTTATTATCCTGCTCATCTGACTTCTGGCCTCCATAAATACCATATTTAAAGGAATAATAAATCCAAACAAGTTTCAAAGAACACGAATAATTTTTTAAAGCTTTGTCTATTGTATCGGTGTTGAAATACCCATTCCCACGAACTCTATAATGATCAGATATTTCTAAAATATAGCTATCATCACAATTTATTAACAACGGTGAAATATCAATGTTGTGGATTTCTATTGAAAATTGGAATATTTTGTGATTCTCGTTACATGATATTTGAAAAGAAGAAAGTTCACCACAATTCATTAGCATGAGACATTGATCAATTATGTCCGCTCCTTCGTCACCTAAAAACCAATCTTTAATATAATAAAAATTTTCAATAATATTATCAGCATCGATATATGTAATAGTAAATTTGTCCCTGATTTTAAAATAACTTTCTTCTCTACCTTCTCGGCAAATTACTTTATTTATTTGAATTTCCTATCCATAAATTGGGAGTTTTAAAATAAGAGTGATTAAATAAATTTACATTTGATTTAAATTTAATACCATTCTTAATAGCTAAATTTAATATTTGAAATTTCTCAATATCACAAATCATGATGCGACAATTTATTTAATATTAAAACAAATCTTATTTTATATTTTTAGGAAATTACATTTATAAGAAAGATGATCAGAAATAAGAATCCATTTTATTAAAAAATTGAAAAATAATGTAAACATGAGGAGAATTATATTAACTGTTCTTATTTATTGAAAACTCTATATAGTCAGATATTCAATTTATTCGTAAAAATTCTGTAATGTTGGTGGGTTACAGGGTTTCGCATCTTGCTTGAGTTTCTGGCTACCCTAGTAACGCCATACAAAATGATGCTGATCGCCACTTGGCACCCGTTGCTAAGCAACGTTGGTAATGTGTTCAAGTGGTGGATTGCCCGCAAAAATTGAGTACCATGTGCTAGTACTATAGTTGCTCGGACAATCCTCGGGTTCACGAGCTGTCGATAGAAGACCTATGCTCGCTTTGCTCGGTCCCTTGCGTGGAATGCGAATTAAATTTAGACTGGTTAGTGTAGATGATTTCGCGTCTACCCCACTATGACTGAATACATGAGAGCTGATTTATTTAACGAACAAAGGACATGCATATCAATGATAATTTAAGTTGATCGACTTGACGCTTGTGTGGCTCGGCGTCGGGCCCGTTCCTTGCGTCCCGGCCGGCGGATGGTTGGTTGGATGGCTGTCGACTTTGAGCTTGGTGCGGCACCATCAGCGACGCGTTGACTTGGCAGTTGGGAAGGGGCGAAGATGAGCGGATACGTTACCGCTTCCCCTTCCCGACAGGCTGCTAGGGCAACCTCTAAACCCCTGACCTGTGTGCGCAGACTCCGATTGAGCTGGCGTTCTTCGGCCCAGCCCTTTTGAGCTGCGGTGAGTCGTTGATAGAGTATCTTCGTCCTTTTAGGGTCTAAACAGGTCGCCTTGACCTGCTGCACCTCGCGAGTTAATTGCAGGACCTGACTGAGTAACTCTGCATTCGTCTGCCTCGCGCGGTCTAGTTCGGTCTGTAGGATCCTTAGAGAGGACATCGCTGTAATTAAATGGGTTAATGCAACTTCAATTTATGATTGGTCTAGTTGAGCAATCTTTAATTTTATCAAACAAATCAAAAGTTAATCCCAGTTATATGAGAGAAAAGAAAACGCACAAATTCTAACTATTAATCATCAATCATTACACCAAGTCGTTTCTGTTCTTTTAGTTGTCTGGGCCATACCGTTCTAGACTTCGCTTGAGGGCTTCTACCGTGTATGGTCGCCTGGTGTCTCGAACTGGGCAGTGTGGATAGGCGACTGCGATTCGCCCGGCAAGGATGTCCTCCATCACGTTTGCAAGATACATCCTTGCCCTGACTACTTGCAAATCCACCCGCTCCTGCACTCGCTCCCATTGGGTGAGGAGGTCCTGTGCGTTGGAAAATATCTCGGCAGCTGGGTACTGTTGTCTTTCGGGTTCCTGCGGGTTGTTATTCAGACCCAGTGCCCTTCGAGGGATAGGGTAAGGCCATTGTGATCGAGACTTGCTGGTGACGTCTGTGGCTTGTGGGGCCTTTCTCGGGTACTTTGCGTTAATTGTTTGGGTTGTAGTTTGATCGCGTGACATGATCTACAACGATATTAAGGATAAATCATTTGGTACGTAGAGTTTGCAATGAACTTTATTTAACCTGGCTACATGGGTTGATGGCCGTCAATTCATTGTATAAGCACCGTGGCGAAAAGTTATTAACGTCTAGCGGGATTCGTGATGGTTATGGATCGTTCCGAAAATCGTTAATTGGAAGATTCGAGAGGGTGAAGTAACCTAGTAGTTTGGGAACCAATATCTGAGGCGGGAATACTATGCATAGGGGTGATTATAATTAGGTAAAGGTTTAGGTTTTAATTGGAACTGAATTTTGAGGGTGATTATTTATTACGGATTTATAATATCAGGCTTGAATTTATTTATTTACAAAAAAAATGTTTCGGATCGATCGGGGCGCGTTTCCGTTGGTTAATTTTTGTACGTTGTTGATAATGATTGACCGGATGTCCGGTCAGATGGGGACGTGACTGATCGTCGGTGGTCTTTATACTTGGTATGAACTTAGTCCGGATGTTTACTGTTTAGCGTTGTTGGTGCAATTTCCGTCATAATTCAGTATCCGGCGTATTTTCGCTGTTTGGTCGATTAGATATACTGTTAATTCACGACGTTTTTAATAGTTCTTAACGCGTTGGAATCTTGGTTGCATTTACTCGATTCATGCTCTAATTTTTTGGAATGAGATGTTTTATCACTTCATTCTATCGGAATTTTAACTTCGTCGACATGTTGGTGGTACGTCTATTAGCGCCATTGGATTTTACTAATGCTTACATTATCACTCCGATATTATCAATTTTCAAGGCGTTCATGTTATGGAAGGTAAGCTAATTTCGGTATGATTTTATTTGATTTATTTAATACATTTTTAGTCGTTGGGTTTAAACAGATATTATCGTGAAAATGATTTGGTTCTTTCTCACCGCGACTTAAGCTATTCCTATCAATGTCGATTGAATTCAATAAGGCTGCAAGGTTTTGTAACTCCTTTGACAGTAATTTTGTGTCAATAAACTGCTGTTCGATTTTTTAGTTACAGATTTGTTTAACGTTATCCTAAAGATTTTTAGTTTATAAATTACCCATTTTCTTCCTATAATCGTCGTATTTCAAATTTGAATGACTTAGTTATAAAATTTCCTTAATGAATTATCTAAAAGGAAATGTTCAACTCGAGGATTATTTAATTTTCACAAATCTTAAGCGATGAGTTATTTTGGTTTCAATTTGACTAGAACTGTGGTTTAAAGTGACGAATTACTTTTACTTTGGTGGACGGATTACCCTAAGTTAGCCACTGAGTTTATCCACGAGTGAATTTACTACTAATCTATTTTATTTACTCTAATTTTGCTCCATGAATTTATATTAATTTAGCGAAAAACCTTGTTTACCGAATCAGTACATTTTACTACTTTTAACTCATGATTACCTTTAATTTACTTCAATGATTTATATAAATTATCATCCCTCGAATAAAGTATTTTAAATAATAATCTAATTTATCCTTTAAATTGTCTCATTATTTTTAATCAAAGCTACATTTGCCTTTACTTGGAGATTTATTGGGTCAATTTTATTACTCAAATTTTATCAATCAATTAACTTAATTTTTAACTAACGCAATGTTTATTTTTACTCCGTAATCGTTAAATAATTTAATTGAATCAATAACTACCTTTTACGAGATTTTACTATTTTATTTATTTTAGCATACCGTATCATTTTACTTCTAATTTATTTATATCAACGACTTCGATTTAATTTATTCCCGTACCCTTTCCCTTTAATAAACCTTCAGCGCAGTTTGTGTTTATATTATATTTATTGAGTGCCCACTGGACTACTCGGTGTGATGATTTTAAGCCGTATGTAATAAAATTAAGGTCGATTTTACAGAATTGAGAAACGAGGAAGCAGCCAGAGACTCCTTCCTTATTTCTCGCTTCAGCTATAAGGGTAAATATTGACGTTACGACCGCTGCGTTGCGCACGCTGAGTCTTCACGGGTGCATATCATTGGCGATCTTCCACGCACTTACATGCATTTGCACTATGTAGATTTTACTTTCTTGCGATATGTGTCGGCTGTGGGCCGGAAAAATTTCGACATTTTAATTTATAAAAAACAAATATATAAAATAATTTATGTAAATAATATTTATTAATTATAAAACAAAAATAACAGGTTACCATTCCAATTCATAAAATAGCATAAATTCATGTATCATACAATAAAACCAAAATACCTCTCTCCCCACGCCGACGTCCGAGCAGAGCTCTATAGAGATGCAAAGAGCGTGACGTGGAAAGAGGGTTCCAATATCAATGATCCTCACCTAAAAATTCTGAAAGTAGAGTTTCTAAATAGAATTGAACAATTTCACAATAGATTTAAACTGGTCCTCCAAAATGGTTTTTAATCAGTTTGAAAAATGGTTTTATCTTGAAAAACGGTTTAGATTTTCAAAAATGGTTAAAAATGGTTAGTTTCGAAAAACGGTTAAATTTAATGTGAAAATGGATCAGTATATATACCTAATTTTCTGGTGTGTGAAATTTGATGTAGTAAAACAAAATTCGACCTTGTTATTTTCTAGCAAATTCTATTCTTTAATTTTGATATTTTTTGATTTATTTTTATAATTTTTTATTTAGAATTTTTATTGAATTATTGCTAATTCAAATTTTTCGATTTAAATTTCACTTTAATGAACTTTAATTGCTTTTTTCAATTTCGTTGAATTTGTTGTGTTTTCTTGTTGTATTTGTGTAGGTATCGTGCGGATCTTGGTGCATTTTGTTCATATTTTAATTTATTTTTATGTTTGTTAATTTATATTTAATTCTTTTATTTCTCAGATTTTATATGGTTTAATTGGCGTTTCCAGGTTTATTTAAATTGCGTGTTTTATTTGCGTGTATGTTTCTGATCCATTTAAACATTTTCCAAGGCCGTTACGTTCTGGCCCAACAATGTCATCGTTTAAGTAGTTTTATATTTGAAATTTGAAAATATACACCAAACAGCATTGATATAAACCAGGGATAGGCAAACGGTCGATCGCGAACAGATCAGCAGTCAATCGCGAACAGTTCAGCAGTCGATCGCGGGCATTTAAAATAATTTACTAAGTTAATTTCAAATTTTTAAAATTTAATGTACTAAAACATTAGCAGACGATGAAACATTAATTTAAAATTAAACATGTATCTATAGTATAACTGACGTGACTAATTCCCTGAATACACCTTGTGGTGAACTGCTCAACGGCCTTATCGAAATCTATATAAATATTATATTAAAAGACACGATTTTGGAAATATTGAATCGTCTGATCAAATATCATGATGCTCTAGTAATCGTACTATCGATATGTATTACCTGCTCATTCAATTTCTACATCAGTCAAGAGTCTTGACTCAAGACGATCTTTCAGTTTTAAATCAACAACGTAAATTTCATCCGTTGTTTCACCATGCAAAATCGAATATAAATTTCAAACTTACAGGGAGGTCACTTTCCTTATGATTTTGCAGATCTAACATTGGTTCAAATTTTCACGTCTTTCGGGAACGTTATCAGTGCTAAGGTGTATTTAGATCGTGCCACTAATGACTCGGAATATAAAGATTTACTTCATTTTTGTCATGTTAGGTGGCTCAGCCTAGGAAGCTTTTTAGAAAGATTTCTAAATCTATTGCCTGAAATTGTTAGTTTTTTGTACACAATGGGAGAAAAACATGAACAGTTGGAAGATCCAGAATGGTTAAAAAAAATTAGCGTTTCTTACGGATTTTAACTCACTTTATTTAGAATTACAAGGAAAAGTAAAAAATATTTTTGAGTTGGTAAATTTGATATATGCTTTTAAATAAAAATTAAAGTTTTGATTAACAATTAAAAAGGCAAAATTTTAAACATTTTGCATATTTAGAAAAACATATTAAACTTGCTGGTGAATGTAATATTGAAATATTTTGTTTTGAAGTGGATAATTTTAATCAAGAATTTGAGAAATGATTCGCAAATCTCAATAATCTTTAACCGATTTTTGAATTTATTTCATTTTATTTTGGAGAAATCGATAACGAGAATATTTGCATTTTTTAATTCCACTTATTTATGTAAAGCAGCGTTTTCTCAAATATAAAACATGAAATCGCAATTAAGGAGTTCTCTGACTGATGACCACTTAATGGCATCTATTCGATTGTGTATCTGTGATTACAAACCTAATTTACAAGACTCGTTAATGAAATTGAATTTCACACATCTGAATCAAAAAATTAATACAAAATTGTTATCAATAAAACATGTCTCTAATCCACAAAATAGTAAACACAATGTATCTATTTAATATATTATTATTAATAAAGATGTTAATTAAATTTTTATTTATTTGATTGTGCATTTATAAAAAAATTCAAGTTGTTGGGTTATTATTATTGAAAGTCGGTTCCCTCTGACTCCTCGTGTCCTTTACGAATCAAATAAGCAAACCCAACACAGAATAATTTTATTTGCACTTTATCACAGTTACAACTCAATCAAATTTATTTCAATGTTTTGTAATCACAATTTCACTGATTTATTTGCACCCTTCAACCACCGTATAAATTCGATTATCTTAAGGTAGGTTATCCAATGGATAATCATCCTTTCTGGTAGATAACTTTGACTTTACTTGGGTTTAGATTCTTCTACTGACCTGACTACACTACTCGTTTGCTTCGACCACTGGCCATTTCGTGCTTTTTCCTTTTCCTTTTATACTCCTGCTCAGACTATTTTCAGACGATTGTCAACAACATTTGCTACATTATTAAATTATTAAAAATAATTACTTTCCACAGACCACCTTAGCCGAAATTTGTCAACAACGTTTGCTCCATTACTAAATTACAAATTAGGAAATAATTACCTCTCCATAGATCAGTGGCGTCCATTTAATATTGTGTGGGGTTTTTGGTTTCGCTAACCTTGACCCCAAATGAAAATTGTTTTCCTACCCCCAATAGTTACCCGTTGCTAAACAACGTTGGAGATGCAACTATTGGTTTTTAAGGTCGCCAAAGTGAGCGCCACATAGGAACTACTCTGGCCTGACCTCAAACTGGGTTCAACGCTCTGCCGTTAGAAGGCCTGGGTGCGATTTCATTTTTCTGGTCCCTTGTTTATCTCGTAAATTATCTCCCTTTACTGCTCCCTCTCGCCAGTTATTCGTAAATCTTCCTTTTCCTTTTCTTAGCTACTACGGTAGTTGAGTGTGGAGAATTAATTTAAGTCAACGAATCAAACGTTTATTAATCATTATAACACTACTATAATTGTCGCCCTTCAGTTCTTGCAGCTCGGCGTTTCGCACGCTCCGTTTTTCCTGGTCGATGTTTAGTAACTTTGGTCGCCGGCATTGTGGTGGATGTCGCCTCGCGGTAGGCCAGTTGGGCCGGTGTGAAGACGAAGGGGTAGGTTACCACGCTGCCTTCCTGGCAGGCCGATAACGCTACCTCAAGGCCGCGTATCTGGATCTTTTGCGCCTGGGTGAGCTGTTTCTCCTCGGCCCACCCCCGCTGCGCCGTCATCATCTTCTGATAAATATTCTTGGCTCTCCCTGGCTCAATCCAGGTGGCCTTAATCTGCTGAATCTCTTGATTCAGTTGGGAAATTTGTTGTAGTAAATTCCGGTTAGTCGCATAAACTTGGTAGAACTCTTGTTTCGGAACTCGGGGCGGACTCATAGCTAAATATAAATTATTCAATCAAGGTTATTATATATACAGAGTTGGGTTATTAGTCGTATCCCACCCATGAGACTATGTTTCTAGGACATTATTTACACATTTTTTCACCTTAAATAAAAGATTTTATCTACCCGATGCTCTAAGAAATCGCTAACAAAGATTAATTAATTATATCATAAGTTGTGTAAATCAGCGTGAGTTAAATCGAGGATTGTCATTTTCATGTCTTCGGCTTTTTCGACTTCTCGCGTAGGAATGGTCCTGACGGCTCTCCAATGATACCTCCAGGTTTCTTAACTCTCGAGGGAGGATCCTCCACGGAAGTACCACATTCATTGGCTTCAATCGGTTGCGCAGACTTGGGTCATCGAGCTCGAAAGAAACATTGTAGCTCGGGGCGTACCCATCCGTGCTGGGAATTCTGCCCTCCGCAATATCTCTATTCACTTGGGCCAGGCAACGTCTGGCTTGGATGATCTGCCACTCGGTTTCCTTCTGATGTGCTTCCAGTCGGCCTAATAGAAATTCTACTTGGCCGCGGATCTGTCTGGGGGGATTCCGGCCAGGTTCGCGTTTGATGGCCACGTATGGAAGCTCTATGTCTTCTGCCCCTCTCGTATCGCCTGACCTTGACTCTCGGACGGGGGATATCGAAAATCCCGCATCCCACATCGCTTGTCTGCACCTGGCAGCCGAATGTGCCGGGAATTTAGCGATGATCCGGGATGCGTCTATCCAGGAATTATCTGAGGAAAATAAAATCTATTATCATTTTGAACTCGATGTCCGTGGTGTAGTGATCTATTTCAACTTTCGTTTTGTAATAATAATTCATGAGTAGTCGTGGCTAAGTCAATTGTTTGGGTTTTCTCAGGACACGATGCACATATTATTACCCTGTAAATCGGGAGGTCCCCATCACTACGAACTTAACATTTTATTATTAATTAAATTATCTATACGGTTGATTCTAATTAAATTATCTATGTATGTTATTATTAGCTAAGTTATCTACATGTATTTTTGCTAATTGATTTATCTATATATATTATTACTAGTTGAATTATCTAATAGGTTACACGGAGAATTAAATCGGTGGGCTGTACCCAACCTTTCCGAGCGGTCGTTAGCACGTGTATTTCGATTGGTGAAAAATATTCACTATGGGTAGCGATCAATAACCACGATCAATTGACATCATCGACAAAAATAATCGCTACCAGCAACGGACAATGGTTGTTTCCCAAAGATTAAAATCATTAACTGTCAAAATTAACTCCTGAATTCAGTATCGTCACTAACGGGAAAATGTTCATCTCTAATGATTAGATATTGTCCTTCCCAATCAAAAATCCAGCATCCAAAATAGTTAGAGCTGAGAGTAGTTAGCTAAAATGATTTATAAATCAATCAATTGGTATTGTTTTCGGGTAAAATCAACCATGAAGAATTGGAACTAAGGATAATTCGTTAAATATTATTTACACGTACAATTACATCGCTATAAATGGTTAAAAATAGGAATAATTAGATAATAATTGAAATCGATCATCATAAATGGTTAGAAATAGGAATAATTAGATAATAATTGAAATCGATCATTATAAATGGTTAGAAATAGGAATAATTAGATAGTAACTAAAATCGATCATTATAAATGTTTAGAAATAGGAATAATTAGATAATAATTAAAATCGATCATTATAAATGGTTAGAAATAAGAATAAATGGATAAATATTATTTACAAAAAACCAATCATTACAAAATTATTTACAAGATCAAACTAATCAATACAAAAATTCGAATTGTTAATAACTCCAATTGTTACTTCTAATAATAAAGACGTCACCTACCCCCAAACTCAATCGTTATGGATAATTTCAAAACAAAAAAAACATTAATCACAATTAAGAATTTTTGTTTCCTGTCGTGAGTATTGCTATGGACAAAAAATATAACTATAATTAGCACTTGGAATCATCATAGTCGGTGGTCAGAAAGAGTCACTAAAATCCGTCACTACCATTCTAAATTGGTGTTCTTTTTGGACAAATAATTTGCTATTCAAAATCAAGCTCGGCTGGGACTACAAAGAACGTTAAGATTTCCGGATTTTAGTGATGGAATTCGACGGTGGTGGTTCGTTCGTCACCAACAGAGACTTCCTTAAGTCCGCTAATTACGGATTTCACAGGATCAAGCCGAGTTTTATATATCCTAGTTATGATCATTATCCACGGGTCGGTTGGCATCATTGACGGACGTCTCTTGTCCTATTCATCCATTCTGTCAGATCCCGAGGACGCTACGGCACTACTCTCCCTTTACGTGATTAATCTTTTCAAAAATGTGGCATAAATTTCGAACAACATAAATTTGGTCCATCTCATTTATTCCTATTGATTCACAATTACTATCTTAATCGGACAGCGAAGGAACTATCGTAGGGTGTAACACCGTTGGTAACGCCCTGCATATTACCTTGTCACTTTCCTAATGCGGGGATCATCACCAAAGTTTGCGAAGTTGGAGGGCCATTATCTACTGTTGCGTCTCAGACATGATAATTAAAGTTCTGAAAAGAAGTATTAGTAATATTACCTTCCGCCATCCTGGATATTTCTCCGTCCGATCTCCGTGGAGTGTCAGCGTTCGCTCTAGGTCGTGAAGTATTTCGGTGCATTAAATTTTTTAGAATAAAATGACTGTGGAATTAGTGTAATTACCTTATATTCACATACGGGTACAGACACTAGTGATTGGATTACACAACACAGCGGAGCTTTCGAGGTGTGCATGGTAAATTCTGCTGGGTGATTTAATTTAGAAGTGTTTACGTTTTCTTATTATTGATTCAGCGTTGCTAAAGTTCAGACCACTATATTAGTCATCTACGGGTGTCGTATATCTATTGCCGAAATTCATTTCCCAGTACTTTTATTCACCACTATAATCTTTGGCAATTTAATCTGTTATTAACCGGATCAAGTCTACAGCGAGAAAATTTAGTGTATTCAATTCAATTTTTGGCAATCTATTTCGTTTTTGATAGAATCAAGTTTACAGCAGAAAATCTAACTCATTCAATTCAAATTTTTTCAATCTATTTCGTTATTGGTTAGAATCAAATCTACAGTAGAAAATCTAGCTTATTCAATTCGATCTTTGTCAATCTATTTCAAATCTACAACAGAAAATTTAGTTTATTCAATTCAATCTTTGGCAGTCGGTGTCAGTTTCATAGACGTTGATTTCTCAACTTTTACATTAGAAGTAAGTAAGTCTCAGTGAATGTGTTCTAGATTTTTATTTAAACTTTAGAAATGGTATGGAACTGATTTTATCCTGAAGATTTGAATCCAAAATTTTAGAATAATCGGCCTCAACCATGATACTGTAGTGTACGGGTCTCAATTCGTCGACAATGCCTATGGATTTTCATGCTGATTTTCGATTATGTTTGGTTGGGGAGTAAAAATTTCTGTTTGGATTTTCTCTTGCTTTCTATTGTGGTTTTGTCGATTTAATAATTTGAGTTGTGTTCGTCAAATAGTTTCATTTTTTGTGATAATGTAATTGAATATATGTTTAGTTTGTTCGTGTCAAAGCAGTTTTAATGTTAAATTTTGAATAATTTTTACATTTTTCCTTTGAATAATTAGGGTAATAATTTTAATAAATTCATACAAAAGGTTTGAAAAGGTCGATAATTTAAAGGGCGTATTTTATACATTGGACATTCATTATGTTTCGAGATTTGGGATTTTCTTTTACTATCAGAGTATAATTTTGGGAGTTATTATTGAGTTAAAAGTTAAATCAAATTATGATCGATTTTTTCAACTATCATTTATGATTTTGAATATATTATTAATTGATAGAATATTTACTTTCTTAAATTACTTTCAAGATCATAGCAACAATTTTGATGACATCGCTTTCCCCGTACCTTTCCCCAAATTGATCCTAAGATAAGTTTGTGTCAATATTAATAGATTAAGAGTGCCCACTGGACTACTCGTTGTGGTGATTTTGAGCCGTGAGTTGTAAATAATATTTAGGTCGAGTTTATAGGAAACGAGTTCTGAAGAAACAGCCAAAAGACTATTTCCCCTTCACCCTTTTCCCCTATACTGAATGATATTGACGTTTCAGCTCCTGCGTTCTCACGCCGGAGCCTTCACGGGCAAGAATTATTGGCGATTGTACACGCACTTACACAATTCGAATTGTATATTTGATTTTAATGACTTGTGATATGTTTCGGCTGTGGGCCGGAAAAATTTCGACAGAAAATTCTAATTATTTTTATAAATATATATTTTGCCACATAATACATTGTAGTTCATAAGTTTTCGTACATAATACATCATCATGCTCTCCCCACGCCGACATCCAAGCAGAGCTCATTCGAGGTTGCGAGGATGCGACGTGGAGAGAGTTTTCGCCCATTCTCTCACTCACATAGAAATTTCTGGATTTTCAAACTAGTTAAGGCTGGTCTGGTGTAGAATCAATTACAAGTTTTGTAAAACTGACTTTCAGATTAAAACTGATTAAAACTGATTTCAGGTTAAAAACCGATTAAAATGATGTGAAAATGAATAGGTATATATACCTATTGTACGACCCTAACCTTGCGTGTTATTTTTGATTTAGTAAAACAAAATTTGACCTTGTGATTTTCTAGTATATTCTATTCTTAATTTTATTATTTTGAAATTTTATTCGACAATTTTTCTTTTACATTTTTTAATTGAATTATTTCTAATTCAAATTCTTTGATTTTTATTCCATTTTTATGAAATTTCACATTTTTTGATAACTTGTCAAATTCCGGTCAAATTGTTAAGTTTTCGGGTTATGTTTATGTTTATTTCGTGCGGATTCTGTTGCACTTTGTTATTATTTTAATTTATTTTTGTGTTTTATAATTTTATATTTAATTGTTCTCTTTCTCTCATTTTAGTAGGGTTAATTGATGTTTTAATAGGTTCGATTTTAAATCTGCATGTTGTATTTGCGTGTGTATTACCGATTCATTTAAAAATTTTCAAGGCTGTCTTTGTTCTGGCCCAACAATTGTTTAGGCCAATTTACCCATTTATATTATTCCGTCAACACACCGGGGGTTCCTCATCTCTCGGGTTTCCCATGCCTCGGACTTCCCATTAGTAATTAATTTTTTTAATTAATTTCTTTTTTTGCCTTTTATTATTTTCTAGAGACCCCCTTTAAATTTTTATTATTATTTCTGGACTCGTCTCTCAATTTAGAGTTCAACCATACCAATTTCCCCCGATCAATACTACTTTCGAATTTTTGTAAACTTTTAATTAATGTTGCAATTTTATCATTTTGGTGTTTTATTGACTTAACTGTGCTTCCTTAGTGATGACAATTTACGACGCATTGTTGAAATAAAAAAAAAAAAAAAAAAAAAAAAAAAAAAAAAAAAAAAAAAAAAAAAAAAAAAAAAAAAAAAAAAAAAAAAAAAAAAAAAAAAAAAAAAAAATAACCCCCAACAATCAGTCCGTGATTTTGCAATTGAACTAGAAAGTTGATCTACGACAACTTGGAGGCACTTAGAATTGGTGGGTTTCTGGCTGTTGATATTTTGAAACTATGTGGTTGTTACCTAGACAACCCCATAAAAATATTTCCTTTGCTTACCACTCGGCACCCGTTGCTAAACAACGTTGGAACTGTGTTCGAGTGGGTAGATCGTCCGCAAAAAGTGGGCGTTATTGCTAATGCTATAATTGACCGAACGATCTCTGGGTCCAACGAGCTGTCGATAGAAGACCTGTGCTCGCTTTTGATTCTTAGGTCCCATTATTGTCCTATCTCTTTCAAATGTTAACCTATACTCTCATATCATCTATCTTTATGTCCATTCGCTTGGTCCTTCTTATTATAGTCCATGTTGATGATTTTTTATGGTCTGTAAACCCTTGGTTATGTTAAGTAAACACAGTACATCTCTTACCCTTATCCCTATTATAACTATAATGTTCCCTATTATTATTACTAACATCATCATTGTTACTAATATATATATTGCCTTTCTTAATTGTTACTACTGGTGGGTTACAGGGTTTAGTTATTTGCTTATCCTCATGGTGACCCTGGTAACGCCATACAAAATGATGCTAATCGCCACTTGGCACCCGTTGCTAGGCAACGTTGGTAATGTGTTCAAGTGGTGGATTGCCCGCAAAAATTGAGTATTATCGCTAGTACTGTAATTGCTCGGACAACCCTCGGGTTCACGAGCTGTCGATAGAAGACCTGTGCTCGCTTAGCTCTGTCCCTGTGGAAGTAAATTCATGAGCGAATGTGGAGAGATGACTTAAAGTTGCGACGCGGGTACTCATAATAATATCTACGTGTAAGCACCTTTTAAGAAGTACTGTAACCGTAAGCACAACTATTTTATTTAAATAGACAGAAATGTGAATTATCCAAAGTTAATGAGACGGTTTTGATTGCTGAGCAGCTCGGCGTCGAGCACGTTCTTTGCGTCCCGGCCGACGATTTATTGGTTGGGTTGAAGACTGCTCTACTGGTTGAGGGTCCTTCTGCATCCTCTGGGTCGGGGCGAATATGAGCGGGTAGGTGACCGCTTCCCCCTCCCGACAAACGGCTAGGGCCACTTCTAATCCTCGTATCTGGGTGCGCAGGCTCTGATTGAGCTGTCGCTCTTCGGCCCAACCTTTCTGTGCTGCAGATATTCGGTGGTATAACATTTTGACTCTTTTCGGGTCCGCCCAAGTCGCTTTGATTTGTTGGACCTCTCTTGTCAGTTGGAGTATTTGATGGAGGAGATCCGCATTTGTGCTCCGCGCGCGATCTAATTCCGCTTGTAATATTTGGTTAGTGGCCATAACTATAATGGGTAAGTTCGTTAAATTTAACGTTAATAATTTATACAAGTTATTTTCATCATTATCGCAAACATATCGATTGAAACGAATATTCTTAAACAAATGATCAAACGCAAAGACGGGGTAAAGAACATTTCTATTTCACTAATAACAAACATCAAACTAGTTCATATTAATCGTTAGGGCCTCTGGAGTTCTAATTTTTTCGGAAAAGACTTCCTTCGGCTCTTTCTCGGAGGAACCACCGGGTATGGGCGTCGGGTATCTCGGACTGGGCGAGGTGGGTATGCTTCTGCGATTCGCCCGGCGAGGATGTCATCTTCTACGTTGGCGAGATACATCCTCGCCTTGACCACCTGTAGGTCCACTTGTTCCTGCACCCGTTCCCATTGGGTGAGGAGTTCTCGCGCATTCATGTATGTCTCTGCTGCCGGGTACTGTTGTCCGGCGAGTCCGCATGGGTCGCTGTTTAGGCCCAGTATCCTCCAGATAGTGGGGTACGGCCACCGCTGTCGAATCTTAGCGAATATGTCTAGCTTTGGGTGTGGTTCCTTCCGGCATTGTTCGTCGGGCATTCGGGTGTTGGTCCATTCGATCGGTATATTCTGAAAACACACCAAAATCAGGTATTGGCATATGGGGATGAAACAAATAATTCATTTGAATATTTCACTTAGATTGTATACTAAACTCACTATCGACCGGGTTGTTATTATCATTGGGTCTATCACCAGTTAAACTTATCGAATGCTAACTATCCGTACCATCTTTCGTGGATTAAATGGGTTGTGTGTCTCTGAAGCTATGTAATCTACCACGTCTTCATCACGGCACTTCTATTTTAGTGGTTGCCCTAATTGCGAGGCGTTAGAAAATTCTACTGCTATAGTAATGAGGGAGTCTATACCTACAAATCTACCGGTATTAATGTTCGTTAAACCAGAGTTTGCCGCGCGTATGGTGGTGCTATTTATTTAAATTTCATTTAAAAATCACGGAATACCCAATATTGAATGACATTTATTGTCAATTGATTCTGAATTTTAATAGAAGTAAGGCTTACCATTTATCGGAGTGGGTTCAATGCTCATTAAATACATAATATCAGTTTAAATTGTTTACGTTCTACGAGTTGACGTTGCACGCGATAATTTACCGATTTGCCAACTTACGATATAGATAGGTGATACAGGGACTTTAGCGTATCTATATCCGTAGTGATGTTTATCGATTTGTATTTAACAGTCGAATGACATCGATAACACGGCCTTTGGTAAGGTTTACCTTAACGTGGGTTTCCGTTTCTATATCCGTTGTATTTCGAATTGTACCACAATACCTAACTGGCCTTCGCCCTAGGTTATCTCACTAGCGTGGGCGTCTACATCCGTTATCTAATGCGAACGCGTTAGTGAATGACCTTTGCTCTGTTTATCCGGTACGTTTATTGTCGACGGAAATTTCTAATTCTCGGATGGCATTAACTTACTAAGATTTGGACTTACAATTTCCGGTCGACTTGTTTACTAATTTGGATAACTTTGGTTCTTAATTAACTACTGTCTGATATTATATCGTGGCATCTACTATGGTCGTGCGTGGCGATGAGGCAAATTTGGAATATTTCAGATACATCTGTTATTCATATTTAAATATTTTATTGTTTAATTTTAGAAAAAACCAGTGTCTTTGATTTCCTTATGGTATTCTGAAATTATTTGATCGTTTCGAAGAAGACTTATCTGGTTGATTCTCATCTTACGCCTATTAACGTTTCGCTTCGAATTCGCATTGGGCTTTTATTATATTGTTACGTCATTTTTCGCCTACGAATTTAATGTGAATTGTGTTTGGAATTTACATAAGTACTTGAGTGATGCAGGTTTTGTGAATTTTACGGGTGTGAGACACTATCATGATCAGGTTCTTAGCAAATTTTGGATAATATTATACCACCAGCTTTCCCTTACGTCAACGATTCTTATGAATTTCGTGTTGATCGGCTTAGCTACATTAATCCCTTCTCAGCAATTTATTTATTTGGTTTACCTTTGAATGATGGGTCGATTTATGATTTATGTCATTCTATCCTTATACTTTTCATTAGTTCAGCTTCAATCGATAATTTATCCGTAGGTTGAGTTTTATTTCAAATCAATAGATTCTTATTCAATAATGATTTTGCTGTTATCAAATTAACTTACATTAATTGAATCAATGAATTACCTTATGTTAATTCAGAGGATTAGTTCATTTTAACCCATGACTACTTTACTCAATGATTTTCAATTAATTCACCGGTAATTTCAACTAATTTGTTTCAACTACGTGTTTAATTTACCTCTAGTGATGAGTTTTACTTAACTTGTTTCCCATTATGCATTGATTTACTTTAGTAATGCGTTTCGTCTAATCTATCTCAAACATAAGTTTGATTTACTTCTAGTAATATAATTTATCAATTCAATTTACATTTAGGAATAAGATTTATTAGTTTAATTTACTTGTAGATACAAGATTTATTCATTCAATTTACTGTTAAAAAGAAACGCTTGATTGATCTAATTTACCTTTAGAAATAAGTTTTATTACTTTACTTTTGAGAATTACTTTAATTTGCTTTTAGTAATGAGATTGATTAATTTACCTCTAGAAATATGATCTAATAATTTAAACAATTCATTAGTTTAATTTGCTTTTAGGGGTACGTTTATCTAATATAGTTACACCATTTAATTTACCTTTAACAATAAATTTTAGCTAATTTATTCTAAAATGTTAGTTAATTTACTTCTAGCAATAAGTTTTACTTCATTTAATTCAAATTATAAAATTAATTTACGCTAGTAATAGGTTTTGTCTAATTTATATGGATTTAATTTTCTTTTAGTAATAAGTTTAATGATTTCAAGACATTAACACGGAATCAGTTATATCAACGAATTTCAATTTAATCCATCCCCGTACCCTTTCCCTTTAATAGACCTTAGGCGCATTTTGTGTTTATATTATATTTACTGAGTGCCCACTGGACTACTCGATGTGATGATTTTGAGCCGTGTGTGATATAATTTTTAGTCGATTTTACAGAAGTGAGAAACGAGGAAGGAGTCGGAGACTTCTCCCTTATTTCTCGCTTCAGCTATAGGGATAATATTGACGTTACGACCCCTGCGTTTCTCAACGCCGAGTCCTCACGGGTACATATCATTGGCGATTTTCCACGCACTTACATGCATCTGCACTATGTTGATTTTACTATCTTGCGTGATGTGTCGGCTGTGGGCCGGAAAAATTTCGACATTGAAAATTTAACAAAAAACATATCAAATAAGTTATGTATAGTCATAATATTTATTAATTATAAAACAATAAATTTACCCATTTTAACCATTCCATAAAAACATCAAATCATAATACAAAATGACATAAATACCTCTCTCCCCACGCCAACGCCGAGCAGAGCTCCATTGAGATGCAAGGGCGTGACGTGGAAAGAGGGTTCCACCATAAATAATTCTCACCTAAAAATTGAATCCGACAATAGATTTAAAATCAAGTTTTGATTCAAAATGGTCCTAACAACTTTCAAAATATAGTTTTAAAACAGTTTGAAAAATGGTTCGTTTTCAAAAATGGTTTTTAATCAGTTTGAAAAATGGTTCGTTTTCAAAAATGGTTTTTAATCAGTTTGAAAAATGGTTAAGTTAAATGTGAAAATGGATCAGTATATATACCTAATTTTATGACGTGTGAAATTTGATGCAGTAAAACAAAATTCGACCTTGTTGTTTTCTAGCAAATTCTATTATTTATTTTTATTATTTTTCGATTTATTTTTATAATTTTTTATTTATAATTTTTATTGAATTATTGCTAATTCAAATTTTTCGATTTAACTTTCACTTTAATGAACTTTAATTGATTTTTTCAATTTCGTCGAATTTGTCGTGTTTTCTTGTCGTATTTGTGTAGGTATCGTGCGGATCTTGGTGCATTTTGTTATTATTTTAATTTATTTTTATGTTTCTTAATTTATATTTAATTCTTTTATTTCTCAGATTTTATATGGTTTAATTGGTGTTTTTCAGGTTTATTTTAAATTGCGTGTTGTATCTGCGTGTGTGTTTCTGATCCATTTAAACATTTTTCAAGGCCGTTTACGTTCTGGCCCAACACTACTATTACCTTTATTATTATTTTTATTACTATAACTACCATTATATTTATTGTTATTACTACTATGATTATTAGCACTATTATTATAATCATAATTATTATCATCATTACTACAAATACCATGATTATTATTAGTATTATCATTATTATTATTATTATTATTATTATTATTATTATTATTATTATAATTATAATTATTATTATTATTATTATTATTATTATTATTATTATTATTATAATTACCATTACTCTTATCATTATCGTTATTATTATTAAGATTTTGTAGGGATCCGTCTTTATTCCTCAGCGTTAAAATTTTTTTATTGATATACAACATTAGCCGTAATCCATCTGTATTTTTCGGTTTTCGATAAAGTATTTTTGTAAATTCGAAAATTTTAGCAGCGTTCCGCCCTTATTTTACAGTTATTTATGATAAGTGTTTTAACTATTCCCAAAAATTTGCGCAGCAGTCTGCCCATATTTTCCGTTTCAATTGACATAATTTATTTAATTTTTATTTAAATATTATCTTTCGTGATTTTGAGTCGTTCGGATCAATCTTTTTCCGATGGCTATTCATTTTAAGTGTTGCAACGATTTCGCAATTTTCCCCGCTACCCATTCCCTCTTTTTGTCCTTAAGATCTATGTATGTTCATTTCATAGTTAGTGAGTGCCCCTGGACTACTCGGTGTTAGAGATTTTGAGCCGATTGTAGAATCATTTAGGTCGATTTTAAAGAAAATCGAGAAACGAGGAAGCAACCAAAAGACCACTTCCTTACTCCTCCTTTCTTCTATACGGAATAATATTGACGTTCCGATCCCTGTGTTCCGCACGCCGGGTCTTCACGGGCACAGATCATCGGCGGTATTCCACGCACTTACACGAATCTGAATACTGTATATGATTTTACTATCTTGCAATGTATTGGCTGTGGGCCGGAAAATTTTCGACAATTAGAAAATAATTTAAGCATCATAATAATTTATTAAAACCAAAGCTAAATTACCGGCTACTTCCATTAAAATTCATAAATTCAACCATCCAAATTAAAAACATTGAATTAAATTTCCCATAAAAATCCATAAATCCATATCCTTCTTAAATAAATCGAATGCATCCATAAAAATTCATTAAAAACATCGAATTAAATAATCCAAAGTGAAACTGCTGACAACCAGTGTCAAAATACGATTTAAAATCAATACTGAAAATTAAGATTAGATATTTGTCAAATCATATCAGTATATATACCTATAATTTGGCCTTAACCTTGCGTGTTAGTTTTAGTGCGATTAAACAAAATTCGACTTTGAAATTATTTGTGTTATCTAAGTTAAATTTTTATTTATTTCTTAATTTAAATTGGTAATTTATTTTTAACATTTTTAATTAAATTTATTCATCCAAAAATATTTTATTTTTATTCATTTAATTCATTAATTTTTTATAAATGGTCATTTTACGGTCGAATTTTCTTGTTATTATGTTATTTTTTATGTAAATTTCGTGCGGTTCTTGATGCATTTTGTATTTATTTTATTTTACTTTTATGTTTTTGATTTTATATTTATTTATATTCTCTCAGATTTTAAAGTGTTTAGTTGGTGTTGTATATTGTATTTTAAGTTATCTTGGTGCTGGGTTTTCGTGGTGTATTACTGATACATTTAAACAATTCTCAAGGCTATTGGTGTGCTGACCCAACAGAATCAATAAGTAAACAAAAAAATAAATAAATAGGCTACCCATGAATTGAACGAAATAAAAAAATGAAGCTGATAGAAGCTATTTTAATTAAATAAATTATGTTTTTTTTATGAATTTAGCATTTTAATTTCAAAACAAAATAAACGACATTTCATATGAAACAACCTAATATCTTAATTTGATTTTTTAGTGGTAATTAAAACGCCGAGATCTATCCATTATGAATAAGAAAATAACATGACTTCATGTCTCTCTTCATTTCTGTATATATTAGGAACGGTTTAGGATAATAAATAAAAAATCGGACACTGGGGTTCTATCAGCAATCCTTTGTATTCATCTTTGGCTGTCATTCACCATTTGGTACATTTCCAACGTCACTTAGTGACGAATACCAAGTGGCAGAGTAAAATATTATTTGTATCTGGGTTGCACTGGCAACAGCAATTAGGAAAAATAAAAAGGAAGGATTGTAACCCACCATAATTAATCTAACCCTATGGATTTAACCAAAAATATTACCATCTCAATGAGAGGACGCAAAATAATTTATGAAGGTTCATGAAAGCTTCCATTTGATTTTCTATTGAATAAGTAGTTAGTTGCATTTTTCTCTAGTTTTTTTATTTGTTTTTAAATTTTGACCTAAAAACGGCAAGGCTTGGGACATCATTTAAATAATGCAATCTACATTATTTCATTTACAAGGTCAATCCTTACAATTTGATATGGTTAAAGAATTATAACAGTAAATAATCAAATTATATATTTATTATAATCAACCAAATTAAATATTATTAATAATCAATTTTAGCTTATTTTTTCTTTGAAATTAAAATGAAAAATATTGGAAGTGGTTACAAAATAATAAATAATAATTTTTTAAATAAGGTAAGTTTAATTGCTAAATCGTAAAATAGTGAACTCCATTGACAAAGTCACATTTGTAGGGTCTAGGGTTTACAGAATCCGAAAGGAAGGCTCTGTTGTTGACTGGGATTTTACCTCAATTGGTGTTGAACATAGACCAACAAGAGAAATTGTTCCTTAAAAATCTTAAGGAAAAATCCAGCAATCTAGAAAAATATATTTACCTAATGGATTTACACTCAAAAAATATTAAATTATTTTTTTATATCGCCTCTCGTCATATTTCGGAAATTTTACCATTAATTTATACCCCAACTGTTGGCACGGCCTGCCTTAAATTCGGTGAAATTTTCACTAAACCGTGGTAGGTTTCATGGTGCATTTGTGTTAATTCTCCTTAATTTTATCTTTAATTAATTTTCGAGTACAGTTTATGGTGAAAGTTCAGAATGGAAGCTTCAAAATATGTTTTAAATAAATTGCATTTATATAATAATTTTTAACAATATTTATTTTGAGA
The DNA here is from genome assembly GCA_022537955.1 of Schmidtea mediterranea. Classification (NCBI taxonomy): domain Eukaryota; kingdom Metazoa; phylum Platyhelminthes; order Tricladida; family Dugesiidae; genus Schmidtea; species Schmidtea mediterranea. Next base: position 78,201,244 of record CM039679.1, read on the forward strand.
CGTATATTCTGGACTTTTGCCTATATTTATTTTTTACTCAATTTTATAAGTATTAGTTACAAAGACAGATATTAGAACCAAAGTGGTTAGAAATAAGTACTAACGCATTTGCTACACATATAAAATGGGACTATCAGTGAGACTTTGATTAAAAATAATATTTTATTAACATAATGCTAGCTGGTATATAGATCATTGTGTGAGTAATTGTTTATTGTTTATATAGTACAGTACTGTTTAAAATCAAATTAACCGAGAAACTAAATGCATACAAAAACTGATAATTGACTTTCAATAAATATGTGAGGTATTGCCGTATTACTCATAAAGTATGTTTATATAATATATTGCTCAACACTCAACTCATTATGTGCTTATTATGTGCCAACATATTTACAAGTGGTAAACTAATCATACTCACGATAAAATTATTAGACAACCAGGATTTAGTTAATCACTGATATCAAGTCACTGAATACTGATACGAACTTCTAAACCTTTGCAAAGCGTTGTACAATAAAGATGCAATATAAGTAGACGATTCTGATTGGCTGATTATATTCATTCAAAATTAGTATACATATATTACGTTTATTCATTTAATTTGTAACATAGAAAATGTCACATCTACAAATGGTAAATTTATAGTAATGCATTTTATATTTGTTTTAACCCACTGTTGGTAGCGCAGCACGCTTACCCCAACAGTTTTTATACTTTTTTCCTTTTAAACATTAATTTGTGGGTCCGTATACTTTCCTAGAATTGTTTTTTTTTATATAACACCCTGAAACATGTGTTCGCTAATTTGACACTGAAATAATTCATGAAGCAGAACCAAGTGAATCGAATCATCTAAAATGCTATTTTTGCCCACGAAAAAAAACATAAAACAACCATCAAATGTCACATATGCCGTAACTTAATATGCAGAGAGCATTCATTAGCATTATGTCCTAATCGTAAAATTAAGTGTAATGAATAAAACACATTATCTTAATTTTTTTATTGTATATCTATATTTTTTTAAATTTAGGTTTTAATATGTTTATCATTTTATTTTTTGTCTTGTTTTATGAATACATTTTCCAAAAAATATATATTTGTTTTATTTATATAACATTACAATAAATCATAAATAAAAAATAAATATTTAAATTTAAAAGTTAAAACCGTAAAAAGCTGTGAGGCGGCTATTCGCTCAGGCGCGACCAACAGCGGGTTAACAAGCTATGGAGATTCTAATTACGATAATAAACTAACTATATTCCGGTGTTTTGAAGGATATGATGTACTTAGCGTCTGAAATCATTCTATTTAGAATCTAGATCACAATGGGCATTGACCTCAATGCGATACTGATCTAAAACATAGACTATTTATTACAAGCTCTGGATAGTAAGCAATAATAATCCATGCAAGTACAACATATGAAAGCTGAACAGATTGAGTGAAAAGTCATAAAGTTTTGATGTTAAGAAGCAAATTCAGGAAATTTCATTTCCCATATATTGTTGAGAAATAATAAATCTTTGTAAATTAATTGATTTTAAATTGCTTTTTATTGACCTTTATTAGGAAAATATATAATATCCAGAGGTTATGCACACACACAGAAATTAAACACAGTTTACATGTTATATACATACATGCAAGTTATTCGCAATCCGATTGCAGGAATTAGATTGGTCACACATACAATTATTAGTATAAATACAGTAAATACTTGGATTGCTAGTAACTTTGTTTGCGAGTTTTTTGCAAATTTTTAAAAGAAATTTTAACTTGATAAGCGAGCTAAGTCTTGTAATACGAGTAACGAATCATTATTTGTTATGAGTTATTCGCTTTGATATGCGAGTGCTTCGGATTACAAGTACGTTTCTGGAACGAATTAAGCTCGTAAACAGAGGTACCACTGTACATTGAAAAATCGAGTTATTAACATGCTTTAAATATGTAATCAGCTTTTAGCTTCAAGAAAACCAATATAATTGATTAAATGTTTGATGTATCCTAGAAAATCTAGTATATTTAACCTTTTTTTACTTGACATTGACCTAATTAGTTTGTATATGAACTATTTAAATTAATTCATGTTCTACTTATTTTCATGCTACAACTTTATTTTGATTTGAAAATGACATTGATTTGCCATTAGTATCGTTAAATTGACTTAAGTTAAAAAGTTGCCATACTTTTTCTAGGAGGCCTTGGCCCATATCTGACGGTGACATATTTTTGCTTATGAAAATTACAAATAAGTGAATAAACCAGTTTAAGCTAAATTTTTTGTTTTTATAATTTTAACTAACAATTTATTCTCATAATTTAACTTTAAAATTAAGCGGACTTTACATATCAATCAAGGACAAAGATAACATAGAAAAGATTTTAACGATGTGGCCTGAAGCAAATGTTAAAGTAAATATTAACAGTAATAGTTCATTCTTAGTAGTTTTAAAGGCAATTTGTGTGACCGATGGTGAAAGAATATTAGGATTAGGAGATTTGGGAGCTAACGGAATGGGCATACCAATTGGGAAGTTGGCATTATATACAATGATTGGAGGAGTGGACCCTTCCTACTGTCTGCCAATTACTTTGGATGCCGGTACAAATACAAAGGTTGAATATTATTTATTATTTTTAACTATTATTAATGAATTTCTATCAAACAAGGCTAAGACCTCCATACTTGGAACCATTTAAATTTTCTTTTTTCATATATTCTGTCCTCAATTCTATCACTTTAATCTCACTTGGTAACCATTTCATCGATACTATTTTGTTTAGGAATCCTTTTTATGCAGTGAAACGAATAGAAATTGATATCTTTTCGAGTTTTTTTCAATCTGAGAATGTCTTTTGCTATTATTTGCTCGTTACGGACTTCAATGAAAAAAGTTACATTATATGAGTTGTTTGACGACTAAGACACACGATGAACCGTTATTGAGGCAAGCGGCAGTTATTTCTGTTAACTTATGTTTCTTTTAATCGTTTAAGATCATACCTATGTTGGAATCAAAATGTTTCAATGGATATTTATTTCTCGAAATCATTTCCAGTTAGACAGACACTGCTTTATCCCAGCTCTTAAACCATTAGGAAATATAAAATATACAGCTCCAAACATATGTGTAAACTATTGCCAACTTTTTTCCGCAAAGTCAACAGATTAACCGAAAATTTAGCATTGACTGCGGCAAGGAACTTAATGACTTATTTTAAGGATGTTTATGTTAGAAAAGAAAAAATGCACTGAGCAACAGTTTTATAATTTCAGTAACAAAGTGATAACGGTTTGTTTAAACAAAACAAAGACTTATAGATCCAATATTATGAGGATTGACTGTTAAAAAGAGACATAAGTGCACAATATTTATTCTCCGACAAAAATTCAACACGCTCTTTTATAGCTCTTCGTTGCGTAACATCTACAAGGGGTTTATTTGTTTTCTAATTATTGATACAGAATATACAAAAATACCAACATTCGATCACAATCATCCAACATCACAACCAACCCCTGATCATCAAACTACAATTTAACATATTATTATGCAATAAGTAAATTTAATTAATTATAAAAGATTCTTTAATTATCCTTCCTTACATCCCCTTTCTTTTTAAAAACCATTCTACGTTTCGAATAATTTCACTTCCGTTTATATCTCTCAGTTTATAGCTTCTTTCATGAATCTTTTCTGTATTTCCATACGGACCTTGATAACGTTCGTTCATTTTTCTTATATTTTCTAGCTTTACTAATACATGATCTCCATGAAATTTATACAATTTATCGGTATTTTATTTTGAATATTTAAAATTTCATCTCGAATTTCTTTTCTCCCTTTGTATATATTGATACTTTCTGTATCAAGATTTGCTGTTTCAGTCCATTGGCGGCATTTCGTCTGACTAAATACTATTATTTCAAGTAGAAATCCCGTTGACTGTTGTATTGTTGCATTTAACGTGAATTCAACATCTGGTAATATTTCTGACCAATCTCTATATCGTTTTCTTTCAATGTAATGCCTATTACATCTCGTATGGTTCTAAATAGTCTCTCTACTTACCCCTTTTTGTGATGATGAAAGGGACTTGAGTATCTTATTTTGATGTGATGTAATTTTAATAATTCTAACAGTAACTGACATTCAAATGTTTTACTCTTATCTGAGTGAACTATCTTACAGCTCCTAATTTCAATAACAATTTTTCTCTTAAAACTTTAGCAGTAGTCTTTTCATCATAATATGCCACTGCTGCCAGTGAAATCTATCTTCTAAATTGATCATTAATCGTCAAAATATATTGTTTGCCGTGTATTGTTTTATTAAATGACCCACAAAGATCAATGAATATCTCTTTAGAAACTTCATCGGTGCATTGTCTTATAACCATTTCCTTGGTTCTTCCTGTTCATGTCTTCCGGTTTTAGCATTCTAAACAGTTTTCTATAACATCTTTGACTTCTTTATTATTATTTAAATTTTTCTTTGCATATACAAGTGTTTTTCTTATACCGGTGTGACATAAATCATTGATTAACAATTCTTTACTTTTACTTATTTATCTTTCTTCATTTTCTTTTGAATTGTCGATTGGTAACATGTTCGTTTTATTCTTTTCTGATTTTGCATCTTTGTGAATCGTCTGACACTGATTACCAACAATCATAGACTCTCTAGCATCTACAAAAAAACACTCTCTGACATTATCACATTAAAGTGGCATTTCCGGACCGTTTCAGCATTGTTTTCCACACCAGGCCACAATATTCAAAATTCGTTTGATCGTCTATTTCCCCAGTTTTGATTAGAATCAACAAGTTTTCCATTTAGATATTCATATTTTCGTTTGTTGACAGTTTTGAATAATGTTTCATTAATTGCTTAACTTCTTCAGATTTTTCGGCTTTATTAAATTTATTGAAGATATTTTCTTTTCTTGCATCCTGATTATTTTCATTTTTAATTGCAAATATTTTAATGAACCAGATAGTGTTTGAAGCCAGATTATCAATTAAAACTTTTAAGATAATTTGCGTATCCTCAATTTTTAAGCTTTTGCTTCGAATTTTACTCCGGTCAAAAAATCCACTATTTTCCCACCATTTTCTTGAGCAACATTCAATAAATTACGAATTTTCTGAATTTTTTTTACTTTTTACGAGCATATTTAAGCCACTTTGCTGAAATAAGAATTCAAATTTCATACTTTTTTATCTTCAATACATTCTATTTTACTGAGTATTTTCTCATTAAAAGAACTTCTAAAGACATCGATTTTTAGATCTTCTTTTAACATTGGCTTATAAATGTTTCTTATTTCTGCAAATATTTTATATATTTATCAGGCCATTTTTTCATATTTCCCAAGATTTAAAAGTTTTTTCATTAAAATAAAATTTTATAAACACCTTACTAAATAAAAATGAGATTTGACTTTACTTATATAGTAATTTTTTGTCATTCATAGTTAAATGGACGGTACATTTAATTTTTATTTTCGGTTGAAACTTGCAGGCACGCTCGGTTGATTTTGTAATTTGTTGAATTATTTTTACTTGAGCAACGAAGTAATGATTAGGGCAAAGAAGTTGTAGCAGCGGTTAAATATGGTGATTGAGAAAGTTAAAAAGTTGTCTGGTTGATAATAGGTGAATTACCGTTATAAGTTATAAAAAGTGAATTAACCCTGGTTCTGTGACCTTAGAATTCAGGAAAGACAGTACACAAGTAATATATTTGCAAATAAAAAATTTGAACCCAAAATCGAAGCAATCTAAAATTTCAACTGAAAGTCAGATTTGAGAAGATGGCAATGAAGAGAAAATTAGTCTAGAACCTAGCGTTTCAATTACACTACCGTTAGCAGTATTAAGAAAAAAGACGGTATAGTTTGAATCGGAAAGATATTCCTTAGGTAAGAGTAATAAGACTTTCAATCATAATGCTTATTTAAAAATTTATTATTTAAAAACAATAATATTAAAACTTATTATTAGTTAATAAGTAACATTTTAATATTTATCACGATGTTGTAGCATATAACGGTGCCGCAATACGTGAATAATCTTTAATAAAACGTCGAAAATAATTTGTCAACCCCAAAAATGATCTAAGTTGAGACACACATTTTGGCTCTTTGGCTAATCCTATTTCTTTTATTTTATCTCTGTTTGTATGAACACCTTTATTACTGACAGTATGCCCAATAAAATTTAATTCGCTCTTATAGAATTGACACTTTTCTGGATTAATTTTCAATCCAGCTTCTTTTATGCCACTAAATACTTCAAAAATGATTCTATCGTGTTCTTCTTGAGTTTGAACATATATTAATATATCGTCTAGATAAACCACAACACCTTTAAAAATTAATCCTTCTAATATTTGATACATCGATCGTTGAAAAGTAGCAGGAGCTGTTGAAAGTCCAAAGGGTAACCTAATAAAACAGAATTGCCTTTCTTTTGTACTAAAGGCTGTTTTAATCTGAGATTCTTCTGATAACTCAACTTGATAATAGGCCTGTCCTAAATCAATTGATGAAAATATTTTTGATCTTCCGATACAATCTAATAATAGCTGCATATCTGGCATTGGAAATGAATATTTATCTGTCACTGCATTAAGCCTTCTAAAATCTAGACACATACGAATAGAACCACCTTTCTTCCCAACTATGACTAATGGAGAATTCCATGGGCTTTGACACTTTCTGATAATTTTTGTCTTCAATAAGTTCCTCACTAATTCATCAATTTTGATTTCTAAATGCATTGGTTATCTACGCGGGTTCTGCAAATTGGTGATCCAACTGAATTTATTTCATGTTGAATTATTTTCGGATGCCCTAAATCAAATCTGGATGCCATAAAAATATTTCGAAATTCAGAAATAATTTGACCAAAAGATGATTTCTTTTCAAAATTCAAAATGCGCAATGCAAATTTTTCTCTCTTTTCATCAGAATGCTGTACTTACAACATTCAATTTTCTTATTTTATTTTTCCACTCAGCCTTTAAATTTACACTTCTTAGAGGTTTTTCATTTTCTTTTGAAAATAGACCACACAATAAAACTTTGCTTGTTTTTAGTAATGTACATCCTATTAACTTCCAACAACACTCACTCATTACACTAATCGATGCTCCAGTGTCCCACAACATCTCAATTTCTACAATGTTAATTTTAATCTTACTCCAATTTCGGCCATCTTCCTTCATATACATTGCATCTTCTTCAACCACATTTGGTTTTTTATAATTGCTTATTGTCTTATTGCTTAGGGTCTTCGTGATTTTTTAAACTATCAATTTTATGAATCATTGGTTCTATCGCTGTTTCTGAACAGTCTTGATCTTCATCATGTATGCAAAAAACCCTTCTTTCATTATTTCGTTCATTATTTCTTAACAAATAGCAGTCTCTAAATAAATTATCTGACTTACCACAAATAATGCATTTATCTTTCAGTGGGTATTGGAAACGTAAATGATCATTTTCGCCACAACAAAAACACTGACCTTGTTTTAGTCTCTCATCTTTAGGCTCTGGTAGTCCACAGCATCGATTATACAATTTTCTGGCAATTGTTTTAAGCGAAACAGGAGGTTTATAGCCTCTATCTGCTTCATCATCAATAATTTCCGTTCTAGGATGTTCTACTATCGGTCTGCTTGCACGAAATTGTCTTTCCTTCTACAATGGTTTGTTTTGGTAAGAAAAATTAAAATACCTGCTGTTTTGCGTAAACAATTTCTTTGGCGAATTATCTAACTATTGTGGCTATTATTTTGAACAACATTAGAATATGTTCGTTTTTCCACACCTTGAATTTCATTTACAATTTGCTTGATTCCGTATAAGTAACATTTTAATATTCATCACTGTATGATTGAAAGACTAGGCCCATTGCCTACAAAAACTTCCAATTTGTTAGAAAGCGAAGGCAGTACACTGAATGAATCTGGCACTTCCTCTAACAAAAATATGTTAAGAGCTACCAGAAATTGGCCATCAACTTCAGCAACTAAGAGTATTGGTATTACGGTTTGTTTCCATTAAAACGCATATTAGCCATGCTATTCTAAAACTTGCTGATGCGCTTAGTGAGACCGGCGATAGCGCAAAATATGACTTCTTCAGTTGACAGTTTCAACAAAGAAGAAGAGAAAGGAAAAGAAGTTGATCGACAGGAAAGAGCTTCATGATTAATTTTAGAATTGACTTGCATGGTTTTTGATAATCGCGGTTTCGAGTGTGCAATTTTTAACGATGTAGTATAAAGTGTACGGTTATTGAAGTAAACCCTTTTTAACATAGACCTATCAGAAACTTTAGCTAGATTTCGAATAAAAAATTTCTAAACATTTAATCACCGAGAAAACCTATTTTTAACTTGCGTGTTGTCATTCGTATTGTCAATTTTTACACCGTTTTGGAGCTCTCCATAGCTGTCCTGTTTTGGTTCAAGAAACTATCGGTCTTTTAAATATATCAAAAGGTTACCAGGCTGTATCATCTATTAAAAATACAGTCAAAATGTTAAACTGTTCTTAATAATTCGTTATCTTGGTCAAGATACTTACAATATAATATTTTCCTCCTTCGAGTTACTCACTTGTTTTAGATAATAAATCTTATGTTTCCAAAGTCTTCTAACAATAATAAATGAAAAATTATTTCAATCTTTATAATTTTTTTTAAAAAGCAAGTATTTTATTAGAGTCTCCTTCAAAATGAATTTTATATTGGACAAAAAATGGAGAGAATTATTGGAGAAAAGTATGAAGAATTCGTAGATATCTTTATGGAAATATGTATAAAAGTGTATGTTTTATTTTATATATTTTTATTTCATTTATTTTACATTTGAATATATTTTTTATAATTTCCATTTTAAACCGTAAATAATAGAATATGAAAATAATTAAATATCATTAAATACTCATTCAATTAATTTCAGTTGTATCAAAACCTTATGGAACCATATTTTTACCATGAGAGGTTTAGGAGGACGTATAAAAATCTTTCAGAAATAGAAAGAGTTTGACAATAAATAATAATTTTTATGATTTTATCGCGTATTATATTTTTCTGTAATAAATGCATACAATGATATTCTTTACATTTAAGCTGTCCATCGAATCTTAAATTGTAATTTTTCTTAACATATCGCTTGTCATTCCGATCGAACTAAAAAATTTCATACTTCAGTAGTCACATTTTTTTGTTGTAAAATATTAAGGTAGCCTCTACTGTTACCTGGCGGCTATGGAAATGTTTTTGAGATACTTATATTATAAATGCTTATTATTAATCAACTAATTTAGATTATCTATTCATATTTTACCGATTGAAGCATATACTGACTCAGGCGACATTTATAAACCATTAAATACTTACATTATAAATGTTAAACGTTAAAAACTATAAAATTCTAATCTAACCCTATAAAATCTTTACTCATTTCATTGATCTTTTTTTAATTTGTAATTTTCTTTATTTTTAGTTCTTTCCATGTTACAAATCAATATTCATTTACTCGCAACTAATTGAGAAAAACTTTGCTAATGATTCGTATTAAATAAAAAAACACAAATTCATTTATAATATGAAAAGAAATAAATATAAAAATTAACCTTAGATAAAATCAAAATAGTGGATTGAAACAAAATGATAGATGTAAAAATACGAATAGATTGAAAAAAACTAGCTTTTTCTATGAACTACCAGATAAATAAATTGGAAAAAATAACTGATCGTTAAAAAATATTTTTGATTGTTATTTTATTTTGTTAGACATTACAATTAAAAAATTAGTTTGAAAATTAAAACTCATTAATGATGTTTAAAATTATTTTTTACTTGTAATTTTAACATTATAAATGAAATTTGATATTTTTGTTTAATAAATGATTAACTGAGTAGTGTATAAATAGTGAGTTTGCTCACATTCAGACGCGTTATTAGATCTCTGTTATTTTTACCTCTCAGTTTGGACCATATTTCTCTGGTCTTCTGTTATTTTTTCTTTGATTTTACACGACCTTGACTTTTCTTCATCGTAAACTGAGATTCTGTTACTCTGGAAGTAATTGTACCAAAGTCAAATTGTTGCTTTTGATGAGCATTCATTACAATAAACATTATTCAGCTTTGTATTGACTTCTTCACCACCCTCGATTTTTTATACAGAGAAAACAAAGAACACTGCGAAATTGGACGCATTCTATCAACATTTTAAAATAAATTATAAGATTTCTTAATTAACAACTGATAAAAACACATTCCAGTATGTTTACCTATGTGCATGACTGAATATATGTTTACAATTTTATTTTTTTACTTTATTTACTTCTATAAGAGTCTTACTACTTATTGTGAATACCACATAATTATTTGTAATAATTAATAAAATAATTAATGATTTTTATAAATAATAATGATTTTCTAGAATTAAAAATAAAATTTATATTAAAAGTCATGTTTTTTAAAGTTGTAGATAAAGGTTAATTTATTATTTATTTTATTATTAAACATACATAATAAAATTTACCTTTTATTTACTACGATACAAATATTCCATAGTATTGAACGTATATTTTATAATGATCAAATTACATTTTTTTAAAAATTATAATCATAAATGACAAATTTAATATTATAAAGATCAATTACTTTGGAAAAGTAAAAAAAATTTTTTAAAGGTCACTTATCATATTGTTAAAAGATCATTAATATATTTTTAAAGATCGAAATTAATTTTTAAAACATTTAAAATAAATATTAATATTGACATAATATTTTCTACAAAATTTGACTATGAATCAAATTTATTTAAGGTATTCACGAATTTTCGGCAAAGGAAATCACTTGAAAACGGCTGTGCCGAAAATTCGTGAATACCTTAAATAAATCTGGTTCATAATCAAATTTTGTAGAAAATATTATGTCACTTATAAAGAAATCAGAGGTGAAACACAAAAAAAGTCATTATAATATTAAAATGTCAAATAAAAATTTTTAAAAAATTATTTCTATTTTTTAAATATCGGTTAAAAGCTTGACTAAAATAAATTCCTTTAATATTATGTTTCTTTCTATAATAAATCCGCAAATAATTTGGTGCGCCAAATATAATAAAAAAAATAATATAAATTTATTTAAAATAGACATTTTTAAATTACTTGTTTCAAATTTTTTTAAGATATGGTGCAGATCTTCTCATTCAATTCGAAGACTTTGGCAATCATTATGCTTTTCATTTTCTGCAAAAATATCGCATGACATATTGCATGTTTAATGATGATATACAAGTAAATAAATAAAAATAAATTTAAAAAATTTATACAAATTTAAGGGAACTGCATCTGTTGTCGTGGCAGGTTTGATTAACGCAATCAGAATTATTGATAAAAAAATGTCTGAAAATAAATTTTTATTTTTTGGTGCCGGTGAAGTAATATTCATGATTTAATTAATTTTTTTATTTAAAATAATTAAATATTAATTTCGCTCTGTATTCAGTTAATTTTTTTACAATTTATCTTTTTAACAATGCTGTAAATATCTAAATCACAATCCTTCTATACTTTATCTATACAATAACTTTAATACTTTATCTATTGCAATATTGTAAATTACTTGAAAAAGGCTGTGCCGTATATTCGTGAATACCTTAAATAAATCTGATTCATAGTCAAATTTTGTAGAAAATATTGTTACTTATAAAGAAATTAGAGGTGAAAAACAAAAAAAAGTCTTTATCTATTCAATTGTTACTTTTGTCAACTATTTTGTCTAGTATTTTTTTAACTATTCTCAATATTTAGTTGCGACTTTATTCATAAAACTCATTCTAATAATTACTTTTGGTGACATGTTACGATAATTACATGTTATGAGTCATAACAAATGTCATAATTTATGACAACTTAAATATTTGTTTTCTATATACTCGGTCTACCTCCAAAACAATCATACTTAATAATATAATTTTTTATCATAAAATGTTATTATTAGAACATCACTGTTATAAACAACAGTTCAATGTCTTAAAGAAGCTATCCAATTAACAAAAATTGACAATTATTATCTAATAATTTACAATAATGTTTATCATTATTATTTTAAAAAATGTTATTTAATTGTTGAATATATACAGAATTCTCAAAACAAAAATTGCTTACTGTTGATTTAGAGCTTAAAATACCTGATCTAGTTCCTGAGCTTCTTGGTTTGGGGTTTCATCTGACTTATAATACTGAAATGTTCCATCCGTTTATTCAGTTGCTCTTGTTACCTGTTTCTCCTTGGATTAGGCTGAAAGGATTGATACTTGAAACTTCTGTTTTTTACAATGCTGATACTTTATATTTAGATTTTCTTGTTGGATATGACCCTTCTCTTTAAAGGCATATCATGCAATATTCTTTTTTCGTGTATTCTAATTCTATAAAACTGATTTTCTATTTAATCATTTGGTTTTTGAAACTCTTGTTTATCGTAAAGTAATCGAATTGGTTATGTACTATAATCATGGTGTCGCTGTCATGGTTCATAAGGACGTCGTTGGTAATTGTACTAATGTCTTACGATTCTCTTTTATTATTTTGTTAAATTAATGTTACTTTTGAATAGTATTATTTTTAACTGATTCTGCATAACTTTTTCTTTCATTTTTCAGGCATAAAATTCTTCGCCCATTTCTTTACGAACTTCTTCGAAAATTTTAAGCAATTTTTTAATGTCGTCGAAAATATTGATCTTATTAATTTCTTTTTCATCTAAAACAGGGCTTCTTAAACCATGGGTCGCGACCCCATTTGGGGTCGCGTAGCAAAATTCTGGGGTCGCGAGAGATAAAAATACAATTTAACAGAAAATGTTTTTTAACTTGTAAAATTATTGTTATAAAGATAAAATAACAATTATCGTAGATAAATATATCATAAAATCTTCTAGTTCGGAAAGATTGTTTGTACCTGTATTTCTATTAAGAGTATTGTAATAACTTGAATAACATTTACTATGAATTAGAATTAGAAGATGTTATAGGAATTTTAAAAAAATATAAATTTATTTTTCTTTCATATTTGTATGGGGTCGTCAAGAAACTCGCAATCATAAATGGAGTCGTGAATTACAAAAGTTTAAGGAGCTCTGATCTAAAAAGTTCTCCAATAAGAATAACTTGAATGACTCTTCTGATTTTGAATGACTGATTACTTTCGTCGGTAATTCAATTTTCTCGAGATACTGATTTACTAATTGATCTCTTTTATTACATTTCAACGCTTTAGAGAGATCTTCTTTAAATGCGGTATTCTTCTGATAATGTGTTTTTATTGGATTCTTCTTTTCTGTTTCTCAAAAATCTCCAGAGCATCATTAGACAAAAATTATTTTAACAATATATGATTTAAATCGCAGGCAATCATTGTAAGCTCGAAGAATATTTCACTTGTGTTATCTTTTATTCTAAATACTTCTGGGATTGATTAAAAATTAGATCTTTTAAGAACATCCATTGATTAAAAATATTTATTACAATACGAAATTTCTTAGTTTAGAAAATCTGCTGATCTTTATTTTGCGAATTCTGCATTATATATAAAATTATTTAAAATAAATTATTTATTCTCCGAAATTGTTGCTTACATACATAAAGGCACCTCAACATAAATCCACTTGCTCAAAATGAAATTATCACTGTACCATTTCTTTTGAAGAATTGACTGGGAGCTACCGGAATCGACCAAATCGCTAGTCAGAATAACATGGATTTTTATTGGAATTACTTTAACAATTTGCACTTTAATTTTTTTCGAGGAAGTTGCCGGTGCTTACAGCTTTATTTAAAGTTTTCCTGTTGCTTATAGTTTCTTGAAAAATGTTTCTTTTCCCTGCATGGAAAATATTTCAAGTTCTTCTTTTTCTCTCTGTCCGTAATGTCACTAATGGCTTCGGCTTTCCAACTTTGAGATTCGCTTAGCATCTAGCTTTTCAGCATTACTAGACTTTTTCTCGACTAGTTATTTAATTCTATCATTTTCATGGATTTGCAGAGCCGTTGAGACTCTGACGGGAAGACGAAAATGAACTCTATGATAATCCCTTTACCAGCAATTCTAGTCAGTTACCCAAAGAGTTTTAAGGAACCTAGATAATAGTCAACGGTTTCACTTGTACTCCATTTCCCCGATCTGAAACCTTCGTATGATCCATTGTGGATTAAATCAAAAGCTTTCAACAAAGCCGATTTGAAAGATGAATAGTTCTCTATTGCAGTTCTGATTGGTGTCTCCAATTATCTAGAGCTACCCCACGAAGTTGTGGGGGAAGTATATGGTGAATAAAACCTAAGGCTCCCAGTAATTGGCTTTTCAATTTGAATTCCTGTGCCCATTGGAGGACATATCGAGGAGACATCGAGTCTCCAGAATATTTTGGGGTAAGATCCAAATTCTTCACTAAAACCGCGATAGCTTGTTGTTTCATGAGAAATTAATGAATCGTAGAAGAGTAAGTAATTTGAGTGATACATTTTATTAATAATACAAATTAATAATTCCAATGAATATACCACTTTGCAACGTTAAATGAATGTAAATAATAAATTAAAATGGCAATAAATCATTTTATAAAAACATTTTAAAATGAACCTTTACAAAAAGAAAATTACAAAAAGGAAAGAAGTTTCATAGCGTTGATTTTAATCTATGTTTTTATCAAAGGCAACACTAGGAATAGCCAGTTTACTTGTTATGATCATGCAGGAAGATGGGTTAAGTGATGAAGGAGCAAGAGAAAGAATTTATTTGGTAGATTCTAAAGGCTTAGTAGTTGAAAATCGGCCAAGTGGAGGAGTTACAGTGTTCAAAAGTATTTTCGCCAGAAAAATGGAACCGTTAGAGTCTTTGTTAGAGGTACCTTTGTTATGTTTCTTAACTGTAAACTGAAATATTTTTTAACAAAAGTTGATTCCAAAATGTAAATCAAATTATAATTAATATATATTTTTCATATATTATCACAATGAGGACTATGTCCATGGGATATTTGGCTTGGAAAATTTTGAGACTCATCTCTAAAACTTTTTTAGGGGGATTAACATTAAAAAAAATTAAATTATTTTTTTTAATGAATTAATTTTTTGGTTTGAATTTTATAAAATTTATATTTTTTAAAAAGATTGATTCTCAATTAATAATCCAAGAATTAAAAATGGCTTAAATCAACTACTGATTAAAAAGCCTAAAAATAAATCATTATAAAAAAGCCTAAGTATTTTTTTCTCGAATAAAAAGCCTAAAAATAAAAAATGGCTTGGGTCATCTACCGATTAAAAAGCATAAAAAGAAATCTTAGATTAAATAGCCTAAGTATTTTGACTCTTGATAAAAAAGCCTAAAAATAAATCATCGAAAATAAAGCTTAAGTATTTTGTAGTATCAACAGTAATAACCATATAATTAGTGTATCTCGACTAAAACCAGTCATGTGCATTAATGAAGATGCCACCATAAATAAATTTCATTACCAACCCTAGAATTTGTATGTAAATAAGTAATAGTACTAAAATTAAATGGTAGCCAAAACCTGTCTAACCGATTTCACCGCACCCAGATAAATCCAAAATCAAACTTAGCTTTCACTTCCTCTTAACTAGTTTATGTATACCTTTGAGCAGAGATCCATTTGATCACGAAATTTCTTCTAGAAATTTTATCACTGACTTAAAATGTAATTTACATATTGATGTTTTAACAAATTTTTATGAAAATAAGTATCGGACTTTGTTATTTCACTAAGAACTTTCAAGGTTTCATTCATGATAAATGCTCAATAAAACGTTAATTTATTTTATAAAGTTAATCGAAATAAATTAATTATTTTAGATAGTAAAAAAGGTTTCACCGACGGTATTAATTGGAGCTTCTGGTCAAAAAGGATCTTTTACTGCAGAAGTATTGAAAACAATGAAAGACATAAACAGTAAACCTATAATTATGGCTCTTAGCAATCCAACCTCTAAATCGGAATGTACAGCGGAGGAGGCCTATACGAGCACAAAGGTTCCTGAAGTCAATGATTTACTCTTTATTTATATCCTGTTATTTAGGGAGCAGCTATTTTTTCGAGTGGTAGTCCATTTAATCCAGTAAAATATGGCAATGAGGTTTTACTACCGGGTCAAGCAAATAATGCTTACGTTTTCCCTGGGATCGCATTTGCTGTCATACACTGTAAAATTAAGCCAATACATGATAAATTATTTCTTGAAGCAGCTAAAGTAAGATAAAACTTTTAATTATTATAATATTTGTTGTAATTATTATTGTTGTTAAAAAACGCAATCGCATTTAACATTTATTTAATAAAATGCAAACTGGAACATGAAACACAAACCATATTTACATCCTTCTAATTGCATTATAGTATCAGTAATGTGCTTTCCAGATACTTGATTTTTCTGAAAAAATAAGGTAATTCAGCACCAGTTTGACTATTAGCATAAAGTGAAATTATATCGGGATTAGACAAGTCTAAAATGTAAAGTTATTTGTGTTTTTGATTCTTTTGTAAATTGGAGTAATTTTCCACTATTATCGCGTATATTAATTTCTATATTGTTTATACATGTTATTCCAACAGGCAAATACATGGGATTTTCAATTTGTATTTGTACAACTTCATCTTGTTCATATTTTTTAATCCATGCAGCTTTCAGAAGTGGAACCAATGAATTACCAACATTTATTGGTTCAATAATATCACTATAGATGAAAATTTGTTGATGGTGATTAAATATTTTTCCTTTGCGAATACCAAAAAATTGAGATTCATTATATAATTGTTTCTGTAATCCAAATGTGTTTATTAAATTTTTATCGAAAACAATTTCTTTTATGTTTTCACGGAGAACGAATTTGAAGATACCCTCATGTAATTCAATAGATTTGAAAATATGTGGGCAATTATTCATTAAATAAAACAGTAAATCTTCAAGTTTCCGTATATATAAATCCTTAGTAAATGTAAACACTGAATCTTTTAAACATCTGTACGTTAATTTAAAATTGATTACTTGTTCTTTCTCATATGGGGGTAACACTATTTAAAATGTACCATTGGGACTTGTGATCTTTGGTTCTGGATTTCCCAAACGTTTTACAGATTCCATATCTTCAAATGTTATTTCAAATGGATGAAAATTACAATGAAAATGTAAAATTCCTTTGGTAACGTAAATGTAACAGTCTTTATTTAATTGTTTTATTGGTATAGCGCGGACAAATCTACTGAAAATATCGATTCATGTCAGAATATACTTGTTTCCCTTATTGATTTTCGAATATGGTATCATTTCCATCAAATCCATTTACCATAAATCATTAATGCCATATGTTTTATATGCTCTAGTTGGAAGCCGTTTCATCATTGGTTTGTTTAGACTGTATGCCAGTTGGTCTGATAACCACTTTTGTGTTTCCTTTTTCGAATTCGGAACTCGTTTCTTTAACTTTTTTACTCCACCGAAACCTGCGGGTCTTTTGGGTTTGTCCATGTCATCTCCATTGCAACAAGAAGATTTAAAATTTAATACAAGATTAGGTATTGATTGTCCCATTGTTTATGAAGATTGCTTAAGTTATTATTTATGCAATTGGTAACAATGCACCTATAAAACATCCACGCTGTTTAAATATAATTATTCGCATCAATCGTTTATTTTTTGCATTGACTAAGGATAAAAGTCATTTCTTGTGGTTGCTTAATACAAGTTTTTTCTCTGCTAATATCAACATTGCCGTGCACAACGTTAACAAAGATTGCAAGCAATTCAACAACAAACGAAGGCAATGATTGTAAAATACTTGATCTTTTCAAGGCTGGTGCTTTAATCAAAGCATTAAAATACGGTATACTACGTTGTAATTTCATTTTTAAAAATATATTATCATTACATTTTGTTTATAATTTAATCCATTTTTTCGATATCGTGAATGGTTTTTTCTTAATTATTTTAGATGTTGGTTTTTTCTTAAGTATATTCTTTAATGATTTCTTTATTATTTTCTTTACAGATTTCTTATTAGATTTCTTTACTAGATTTATTTCCGGTTTAATTAAAACTTTTTTGAATCTCATTTTATTTAATTAGTCTAATAGTCTAATTTTGTTTATAAACTGTTATACCTTTCTTATTGAAAATATCTGTTCTCACCCGTGTATCATCAGGACATTGTTGATTAAAATCGAAAAATAAATATGCATTGGGTATTTTGGTTGCATCTTGAAACGATTTCAATAAAAAGCTGCGATTGTTGGGATATGCTTGTCTTGCAAGAAAATCAATAACAGTTGCATCTCTAGGGTATTTGAAAACAACTAGATATTGAACATTTAAATTACGTGTTCGATGTGCACTACCCTGATGAAATAGATTTTGGGTTATAAAAATAACTGTAACATCTTGATGTCTACTGATTTTTGTAAACAAATTATTAAAATCTTTTTCTTTGTTTGCTTCCTGATACAAGTCATTAATAATAATTACATCACCATGTTGTAATCTAGATGACCAATTTTTTTAGCCCCTTTATTATTGTCATTTTTAACTTGCAAAATTGTTCTTGAGTTAAACCATGTTCGTCATCTACACTTCTATGCCAATAAATTTTATTAAATTTTGATTTAAACATTGTTGATTGTAATAATTTACAAACAAATAATGTTTTGCCACTTCCACCTGGACCTACAATTTGATATACCGCATCATTTCTTAATTCCATTTTCAATTTGTATAAATACAGTTTTTGTTTATATTATACGTTCATTTATATTATAAATGAACTCTTTCAAAAATCATATAAAGATTAATATTTCATAATTGTTTAATTATGTTGTCAAATATAAATTATAAGGGAAAAGTTGATGTGTCCAATATGATATTTCCTGCTGGAAAACCTCAACAAATAGTTGACAAAAGAGGAAAATTCACAATAATATTTTTTCAAATCTAGAAAATGTCAGATAATGGGGTATAAATATTCAATCACAGTCGACGACTTGTAATATAACATTAATAACTTAAAATTACAATAAATTACAGTTACTGCAGATCTTGGAACATCAGTCAATTTACCTGATTTATCAAAGTATATGAAATGTTTTTATGAACCAGAATTATTTCCAGCTTTGAGATATATTAAGTATAACCCCCTATGAGTTAATATGTTTAGCAGTGGTAAAGTAGTTATACTTGGTATAAAAACATTGGATTATGAATTTATTGTTGAAGAAATCATTAACGATATAAAATCAGTTATTGACGACATGAGATTTGTAAATTTTTCTTATGAACAATTTACGTATCAAAATAATACTAGAACAAATTATTTAAAATGACAAATTTATCTGCAAACGGTAAATTATTTATTATCCATTTTTTAATTAATCTTTGTTTTTAGAGAAGTTAATACAAATCCTTATTGGAAAGATGTGTGATGTATATCCGAATTTACTAAAAGATTTAATTTATTGGGCGCCAGAGATTTTTCTATTCAGAATATGAATGGCCACTGGAATAGATCTAAATGTAGTGCTTTTAAATAATTTACAAACTTTGGATCAAGAGCTTACCCCTGTTGATAACTATGTATGCCAGTATCGTTGTGAAGGATGTACTAACAGAGAGAAAAAATATAACATTTGGTTGTTACAAAAAGAACAGAAAAAATCTCACTTTTCATCAATTGTAGATGAATAATAAATCTTGTGTTGAAATTTGTCGCATTATTTGTTGGTAATAATAATAATAATAATAATAAAAATAATAATAATAATAATACAAATTATGTGTAATACAGGTGAATGATACACACATGATCGATTTTGGTTACACACATGTTCGAATTTGATTGGTCACACACATGCTAGAATTTGGTCACATGCATACATGCTCGAATTTGATTGGTTACACACATGATTTTACATGTATAAAAGAGAGATCAAATGTAATTTCATTCATTATTTTGAAAATGAATACCAAGAATAGGCAAATAGATGTCCAACCAGTGCGAATGTATCATAACTATAGGATGTATTTTTGTAGAATGAATTCAAGTTTCAATGCACAGTTATCAAAAGAAGATGTTATTGCAGTAAATAAAGTGTTAATGGAAATTAACAAGAATCTAAATTGCAAAAAAAAATATTCATCAACCATCGAATTGACAGTTTTCATAATGCCTTTGAAGAAATCGGATATAAAGATGTGGAAAGTTGGTTTGTCAATATGGTAATCCAAGGCTATAAAATAAACGAAAAAGATGTCATATCGCCAATTTGGAAATTAGTCAATGCTCGGCATTCTCTAGGATTTTAATATGTGAATAAATGTGTTATTATTAACAAGTCTTGATTTCTTTAATGGTTTTTATGTAAAGTTTTACGTTATAAAGTAATAATACCATTAGAACAAGCGTCAAAATTACGACTATAGAAATCTACAATTCTAGATGAATGTTAAAATTGATGATGTAATCATTGGTTTTGTAATGGTTTTGAAGTTACGTAATAATTGATTTAAACAAAATTTGAAGGTATATTAATGGTAGATCATTTATATGTAAAAATATCATGGGAAGGTTACGTAACAGTGATATAATCACGGTTTTGAAAGTTTTCAAAAATGACGTAATCATCGATTTAAACAAAAAATAGGGGTCGTGCAAAAAAAAAATTAGGAAGATATCGCAAAAAAAGTAGGGGGATCACAAAAAAAGGGGATCTTCGGAAAAATTTGAAAATGCAATGGGACCCTTAAATGTTTCAGAAAAATCAAGTATCTGGAAAGCACATTACTACCTACTCATTATCTAGAAAAGAGTCTATAATTAGTTTAAGAGTTATTGTTGATAGAAATTCATGTATATTTCATATCATTGCACACTCAATGATTCTCTCCACAACCATTAAACATCGAGAGCATTCTGATTTGGGTAGATAAGGGATTTATTACCTCACATTGTTTTTTGGTTTCCTAACAAATTAAAATTGATATTCTGCATTGTATTGTTTGACTTTTGTGAACTGGATTTCTAAGGTGATTTTGTTTAAAATTGTAAAACAATTTCAATGTAAAGTAATAGAGTTTTACAAGCTTGTTTTCTTAAACTTTGATTTTTTTTCTTTAAATTATTGAATTTTATGATATTAAGGATTACAGAAATGTTCATTTATACTCGGATATAAATTATGATGTTTGTATTTAAAGATCTTTAAAGATCTGAAGCAGAGTTTCGGAAAGCTTGGTGTTTCAGGCTTGGGCTTGGCTCGGCTTGAGCTTGGTCATATTTGTCAAGCTTTCAAGCTTCAGAACTTAAGAAAAAAATTAAAACAACATACACACTATTTATTTTTTATAACTAAAAATTTTTATTTTATTTAACACCAAGGATTTTTTAAGTAATATATGAGGAAGATCAAAGCATTCAACGATTTATCTGATAATTTACAACGCAACTTTGATAAAAAATTTCCTGCTACTGAAAATGTTCTTTCTGATTCAGTTGATGTCGGTTGAATTGTGTACAGGGCATTTCGTAGTCTTTCTAGATTTTCTGTTCTATTTCCAGTCGATTTAAAAATTTGGAATTCTTGTTTAAACTTATCAAATTTTAACTGTAATGTTTTTGGAATCGAAGACGAATTAATACGTTGTGTTAACTCTTGAGCCAGACTGGAAAAATTATTATCCTGACGTGAAACTGTTGCCAGAATATTATTAGATTCATTTTCATCATTTGTCTCATCCGTGCCAAAAAGTCGTTTCATTATCTCTGTAGCAAATTTTAGAACAGAATTCGGTGGTACAGGAGCAGTGTCAAGGCATTCGATGAGATGAAAAAGGTTTGGATCCATTCTATCATCAATATATTCATTTATATTTTGCAATAATTTCAAACTAATAGCCGAAGTGTTTTGTGATATTTTATCTCGAAAAAATTCAATATAAAACCATTGCTTTTCGAAGAGTTGCATCTCGCTTTCCTAATTCCAATACTGCTAATTCAATAGGAGTAAGGATGTTGATAAGCATTTGAAGGTTTTCTTTATTAATACCATACAACATTCTTTCTTCATCCAGCTCTATCAATGCATCTTTAATTGGTTCATAATATTTTATGAAAATTCTTATCATGTGGACGATTGTATTCCATCTTGTATTCACATTAAGTTGGAGCTTAACTTTTTCATCAGGTTGTTTCTTTTGAAGTTCATCTTCTGCACTGATATCATTTTCAGTGACGACATGCAGTTCTTGTATTTTCTTATGTAAAAGATCAGTTTTGAGTGAAGATCGTCTGAATAACACTACAATTCTACGGACAGAAGCTAACATTGATTCAATATCTTCGTTGAGATAAAATTCTTCGTCTTCGTCACCTTCCATAGGATATTCATCTTCATTAAAGTTATCCTCAAGAACTTCAGTTTCAATTGCTTGATTTATATCAAGTAATCTTTCCTTTTTATGATAGAAAGTTTTGATGACGCCCAGATGAAAAGCATGATTTAGACAGATTTGATATATGACGGGACTTAATCTGCCAAATTTCAACATCGTACTTGCTCCATCACCAGTTGCAGCTACAATGTCGCGTGTGAAGCCGATCCCAAAACTCAATAAATGATTATTAACAGCTTCAAATAATTTTTCAGCTGTACAGCTTCCAATTATTCTCACTAGTCCTAGATTAATTACACCGTTGCGTGATCGATTTAATGTGACATTGAAAAATTTCCGTGCTGTGGCATCAACCCATTCATCGAGAGTAATGGAAAACTTTAAATTTTCTCATTTATCGTCAATAATCTGTTGTATTGCAGCTTCCTTTACTTGATCATAAAATTTGTTCACAAGACCCATGATTTGAGTTTCGCATCTTGGCAAGTGATAACCTTTCGCAGTAATGCTTTCACGAATAAATTTTGAATTTGTTATGCTTCGAATTGAAAAACCATCAACAGCTGCTAGCTCGGCGATAAGATATTCTAATGTTTTTCGCTGCAAAAACGAAATAACATTTGTTTGAACTCTCTGCGTAGCTATAATTTTGCTGTCTAGATGAGCCGATTTGATGGTAATGTTGTGAATAGAAGTAAGATGTCGAGCCAAAGTAGAAGTGTTAGCAACTAAATCCTTTTCATTTTTACAAATTGTACATTTTGCACCGACAGTATTTCTGTTAATAATTCGTTTGATAAAGTATTTCCAAACCCACGATTCGTTCTCATTTGATGCCATTATGTTGTCTAAATAATAAAATATGTATATATTTCATTAGCAATTATATGAATAAAATATATACCAAATACACTTTTTCTAGTTAATTTTGTACTCTGATGAGGTTAAGTTTTTTCTTTATTTCTTCTTTATTTTACAATTTCTTAATGTTTACTCACTTTTAAATAGTAATGAAATCACTCAAATGCCACCGGCTTTAATAATTTCACGCATTTAAACTCCAAACGTTTTATATAGTAATATAGACACAGGAAATGCCATACGGCTTGTAAGTAATGAAGACGAACTTTCTTGTCGACTTTCAGAAAGTAACTATTTTTTTTCTATTGAGGGGCTTACAACTACTATTTACATAATTGTATTTAAATATGAAATATACGTTATGACAACACGGATTAAAACTAGAAATTGAACTGAAAAAGGAGAATTCCAACAGTTCCATCACAAGAAACTTTGGAATAGTTCAAATTATTTTTGTACGTTAAATTTATATTTTTAAGTTTTTAAAAATTTTGATTAAAGTTGAAGAAATTAAACTAAAATTTATTTTTTTATCACTTATCTGCAACAGTACATAAGCAATATATCAAGCTCGAAGCTTGTCAAGCTTTACCTGTCAAGCCCGAGCCTTCGAGCTTGGCCAAAAACACCAAGCTTTCAAGCTCAAGCTTAATCAAGCCGAATCCCTAATCTGAAGATGAAACATGTCTAACATGTCGATCATAAAAAATATTTGATTCGATCTTGTTAGCTCATCAATTTCAAAATATTGATCTAATATGTTTTTTTTTATTTTTCTAGGTGCACTAAAATGAATTCTAATTTCTTAATGTTAATAATATTTTTATCTTAATTAAAATTTCATATTTATAATGTATTTTAAATCATTTATGGTTATTTTTTAAAACGTTTTTATTCACAAATAATTCCTGGAAATTCTTTTATGGGATTAAAGTAATTTTATTCCCGTTCCATGAATTCAATCGATTCTCTTTTTATCAATTTCTGAATTTTTAAAGATATTTAAATTTTAAATTATTATTTTACTTATAAATTATGATTTTCAATGCTTTTCTTCTACATTTTCCAAAATTTTCGATATACTGTCATCATTTTCAAAAGTTATAAAATGTTTTAAACTGGATTCTTTTTAAGAAATCATGTTTTACATTGTTTCTTTTTGCTCCTCGTTTACTCGTAGAAAGGTCGAGTGGATAAATCGCTTGAAAAATCTTTAAATAGCATATTTTTATAATTAAATAACAATAATAAATTATTGTGTCCATAATTTTTGTCATCTCGTTTGCATTTTTTATTATAGGTTTATTGCGTGCAGTTCATGTTTAATGTAAATTGGTTTTTGTCACCAAAAATATTTTGCTGCCCTTCTATTGTAAATTGATTTCAATGTCTGTAATTTGTGTCGTTATTTTAAGGTGTATATTTTTCTATGTATAAATTAATTTTTTCTTATACACCTGATTCAGTTCATTAAAAACTTCTATAATAGAAGTTTTAATGAACAACCAATTACAATTATGGTTAAGTTTATGAATTAGCCATATTTAAAATGGCTGACAGGTAAATTTTTTAATAAAGTATATTTCAGGGCTTGGATTGTGATCTCGTATATTTATGAGATCATTATTGGTATTTTTTTCAAAAATTTTCGGCTTTAATTTAAAAAAAACTTGTCTAAAAAGTTACTAAAAATCGTTTTACATAGTTTTTAATGAATTGAACATTTCTACATTTTGAAAGTTTGCATGCATTATGTTTTTACGTAAAAAAAATTTTTCTTCTAATTCCTTCATTCCTATAATATAAGTTTTTATTCAGTTGAACAAATTACATGCAGACACGGGTAAGTATGTATGTTCCTATATTATAACTTTATTGATTTTTCATTTTATTATAGGAGTTTTTAATGAACTGAATCAGGTGTAGAAAATATTAAATCGTGGGGTATCTGATGGTAATTTATGAAAGATGGTGTAGAAAGTGAGGAGTGATTGAAAAAATAAATTTAACACACAAATAAAACAGTAAAAATGCGAATAAATTTCGATAGGTTGAATTTTTGCATTAAATAAACAAATTTTTATTTTTTTATAAATACTGATAACAATTTAGAATTAAATGATTAAAACTCTACTGACTTTGAACTTACTACTGGATGAGTTGTCGATAAAAAAATAGATAAAATAAAAAATGATTAAGATTGTATAGTTCAAAAAGAAAAAGTTACAATGTGCAAGCTTTGGCAAATATAAAATATGTTCCAGTATCATGATGCGTATCTATGTCAAACATAGCTTCCAAGAAAATGCTGTATGAAAAGAATCATTGTCCTAGTGAAGAACAAAACTATTCCCCTACACTTTTAGTCATTTTCTCCGATTTTTCCCTCTGCTTTATCAAAGCATATTTATAATAATGCTTCTAGAACACATTCTGTCAAAATTCCACCATTCATGTCAAATAACAAGATGTGAAGAACTTTGAATTTTGATTTGCGTTGATTCACTTTTTACCGTTCTTGGTGAGGAAAGTGTCTCTTGTGGATGGACTGTCATTTAGTTTCAAATTGGAATTTATTTCAAAATTAAAGATCCAGGTTTAGTCAGAAGTGATGACTTGAAAAGGTTTTGAGTTCACTTCAAGTACTTTCAGAATATAGAAGAAAAGTTTCTTGTGGCACTCGTACATGCTGCTAATAAAATTCCATATTTTTGAATGTGATTAATTGATTCGCAACAATAAACGAGCAAAATTAAAAAAAAATTGCCAAAATTTGAATTTGCTTTCATAAATTTTTCAACATATTTCTCAATTTAAGATTGACACGGAAACGATTGCAATAATAATGTTTACTTGAGGCATTTTATTTATTTTCACAATTAATTTGTTTACAATAAGTTTATGTTTAAAGTTTCACAGAAAAGTAAATGAAAGATAAAATTGAATAATATATTTTTAATTTAATTTTTAAAAAGTTAAAAAATTCATTTACAATATATTTAAAATGTATATAAAATGAGCATATATAATATATGAAATGTAAATTTCGTAAGTTCCTCACAAATTATTGTTATAGGGTCTCTCTAAAAAAGTGAGTTCGAAAGATTTGGAAATGGGTAAAATATTTCCGAGCATGGATCAAATAGCTGATGTTTCCCTTGGAGTGGCATTGGCCGTCTGTGAATATGCATTTCGTTCAAAGACTGCGAATTTGCGACCGGAACCTGTGGACAAAAAATTATTTCTCCAACAAAAGTTTTACAATGCAAATTACGAATAACTCAGAAGTATCTGAAAAACCCATTTTGAAAAATATTTATTGCTTAGAACTTATTAAACGTAATGCCGTAATTAATAATATTTTTTTCAAAGGCCAAACTAACTATGAATACATTTTATGAATATTATTAATTCTTTTAATTTTGTAAATATTTTTTACAACTATGTTTTAGAATGAGTAATATAAATTACGAAATTTTCTATGAAAATTTTACATAAAACATAATTTCAAATGGCAATTTTTTTGAAAATCCATAAAATTTACTATTAAAATGCTATTGATTTGTTAGAAAAAATACAACTAAAATTGGTCGAAGAGAAAAGTCTAACGAGTTTGGAAAACGAGTTGAAAGTAGTAAACAGATAAAGAAGTTAATCAGATTGCAGTGACTTATTTCGTGATACCCTTAGGGTGTTTACGACAAGCAAATAATTGTATCTTGTGGTGAATATTTGTGAATAAAGATTTCTTTGTTGGAATTTTGTCTTATTTATTATTGAACACGAAGAGTCGGATCGAGAGACACATCCATCGACGAATTTTTAATATCCAAACAAAACTAAAATATTATTTATTGATTTCTATTTATTGATTTCTTTAATAATGCTACGTGTTTCAACACATAATCTTTTTTAATGGAAACAACATTTTACAAAATATTAAAATAAGAGTTTGTTACAACTGTATATGACGTATTGCAGAAGAAGACAGGTGTTGAAGTCTGTACTCTTTACATGACTCATAATTAGAGTTCTATACCATTTTTTAACCTTTCAACTGATCATGCTAGTAAACGATTGTTGCATGACATCGTTCGTCTCATATATGTTGTACATAATGAGGTCCAATAACAACCCTATATTGTTCGTTATATTCACATTTCGGTAAAACAGTGTGTAATGTGTTACATCGCCTCCTGGGTCAATATCATACTCAAGAGAACAATCATATTATTAGAGACATTGCACTACGACTAAAACAAATCGTGCTATCATCTTTGCCATGAACCGGCATTGTTTTTCAACAAGCCAAGAAATTGCTTCTACTTTCCATGTGTCAAGAGATACTGTATGACGTTGAGGTCTAGAAATCTACCTGCGCTGCCTAATCTTGATCGCTTAAAGACAAGAGAAGGAGATATTGAAGGTACCTATAGCATTGGCAAAGAAATTTCACTTACTGGTTGTTCTCAGATGAAAATTCATTTGAGCTTAGAGACTGTAGCTGTGACAAACGTTTGTAGGTTCATCGTGTATCACGAGAAAAGTATATATCGCACCGTGTTTTACCTATTATAACCCAAAGAAGGTTAAAATTTATGGTCTTGTGATGTATTACCTCACAATACCCTGACCTGGTGTTTGTGGATAGAAATACGGATAAAATATGGATAAAAAATACTTTTATGGGGTCTAGTATTTTGCAAAATCTACATTCGCACATTATTAATCAGGTTTTGGTAGTATAGTTCATGGATTGTCACGATCTTTGAGAAAGCAGTCTACGCAATTGTAGAGAAATGATTTATATACTTTGTAAAACGTGAATGCAAGAATCAAAGCTGTTTTTCTGACAAGTAATCTCATTAATTTACTGTTTAAGCAAGGAGATGTCTAGGATCCAGTTCTGTGAGAATGAAATGGACATTTCAAAGTTTTTAATGATTGATGGAACCATGGGGGTACATGCTAACAATATCATACATAAACCTGTAGTTAATGTATGACATAACACAGTCGTAGAAAGTGATGAAAGTCTTTTCACAGGACAAAAAATTCGCAAATGCAAGCAGCTCCCACATAAGTGGACTTTTGGCGGTATTAGTCACAGTACTTTATAAAGCTTCATGTTTCTTGTCCCCGAATGAAGTTCTACCATGCTGATACCAATAATTATGCAACACATTCTTACGGAATCCCTATTATGTTTCATCATTGGTGAACTTACTACGGTAAAGCCGCTGCATCATGAAACTGTGAATCATGTTACATTTTATCAATCATAATACCGGTGCAAATTCCCAAAAAAATTGAGCAGTCGTGAAAACCAGTCAAGGAATGAAATAAAATACAGAACTCGACTCATTGTTAAATTATAAACTCCTATCTATATAAATACATATAAAGAAATCGTGTGGAAGCGAGATGTGTTTGCCATTTCGACTTAATTATGGAAGACATTATAATATTCTGACCACGTGAACTACGTAACATTAATAGAAATTTAACCTTTTAATATAGCACTATGTATCATTTCCTTAATATGTTATAATTTTTGCTGTCTTAACAGTATCAAGAATTGAATACAATCATTCCCGGCCAGGACGAATTGCTATAAAGCTTCCTTTGATTTTCATTCTGTGTAAAGTAAACCTTGAAATGCCTCCTGCCATTCTCTTCGCTATAGAACAATCCGATTACCCTAGCCAGCTATTCCATCGCAGAAAAAGTACGTAACTGTGGCAACTATGCCGAACTCATCACCTTCGCAATACAAAATCAGTAAATGATAGAATAAATATTCCATATTCACTGAAATGTTAGACAAAATATTACAATTTTTCGTTTGTAAAAATGAAAACTAAAGAAACTATTTATTTTATGATAACAAATATGCCTCATTTTGAGCCCAATCAATGATTACTACAATAATTCATATTACTACTGCTGTATAATAATAATAATAATAATAATAATAATAATAATAATAATAATAAAAATAATAATAATAATAAAAAATAATAATAATAATAATCTCAAATATCTAAAAATCAATAAAATAATCAATATATGTATATATGATGCTTTCGGAAAAAAAATTAAATAGTTTTTACAAAAATTCACATCAAAATTGAGCTGAATAATAATAATTTACACCAGTAAAATTATGTACACAATGAAAACGTCTAAAACGCCTAGGAAAGTCAGCAAATTGATGATTGTGCATTGGGAGAAGGAGAATACAGTGCAAAAAATTCATTAATATATTTTACATGGAAAACAAAACAGGTTTTTTTCTAAGGCAAATTTAACTGATCCATTTACGGGAATAATAATGAGCCAGTTGATTATTGGATACCGAGCCATATTTTTGCGAATATCTCGCGTTATCATAATTTCCCGAGGTTTTACTGGCTGGTCGGGAATTGTAATCAGAAGGCAAATATCGGGTTCCGGGACTGCTAGATCGATAATAACCACCGGGAGTCTTATTGCGTTGCTCCAGTTTCGTAGAAGGAGTTTTAGCTCTCGCCATCTGTAACATAATTATAAAGAAGATCAAATTATAAGACTGCTTGATCGAAAGGTCAGTGGAACGAAGCTACCATCCGAGAGATTAAGACTGAACGCCTCTAAGTCTGAATCACGCCTAAAAATCATGATACTTTGTGCGATCCTCGTAATGAGGCAATATTATTATTCCTTAACGCAAGTTAATGGATGTGGCTTAGCCATATATTTAAACTCTAACCAGGCTATGAAAATAGTTTGGATGTTTGAATCATTTTTAATGACTTACGTGTTGGTATTATATCGTTTGTAGACGACTTACTTTACGGTCGGGGAAGCGTAAGAATTCGAGCAGTTTATATTGCGAGGTTTTAAACTTCATCCCCATCTAGAGGCGTTTAGTCTTAATCTTTCGGTTTATTGCATTTAAATTGAGTTTAATATATTTATTGAAACCACTCATCATTTAATAAACAATGGAATGAAATTCTCTCGTATGGGTTTCTCATAAAGCACTTTTTCATAAAATTCATCGCTGCTGCTTTTGTAGATCTTTTCATTCTTGGTAATTTATCAAATGATTTCAAATCGCCAGAATATGGGAAAGTTCTTTCCAAACAAACATACAGCAAACATCCTATATTAAATATTTGACTCGGTTTTATTAAAAATTCGTCGTTGAGGTATGCCTCGGGACTTTTATAACCGAGAGTTTCATTTTTTGTTATATCAATGTTCATTATTCCTGATTTTACAAAGATTGGAGGTTTCTCGTCATCTCTTATTATTTGAGTTATTGACCAATATTAGTGAGCACATAAGAACTGTATGAGTAAAATAGGCATGAAACAGTTTAAAGTTAAAAAATTCGAGGAGTTGAAAATACCAAAATTGAAGCAGTAAAATATTTAAAAGGAGATACCGATTTTATTCAAAATTAAATAGTAAATTTATTTACCACTCAGTAACCATATTGCGAAAGAAAACTGATCATCAGCTCTTCAGACTGATCATTCAGTTGTAACAGTCCTAGCAAGGTTCAAACTTCAAAGCATCAGTTTTCCAGGGAAACTTCGTTGCTATTTTTATTGTTGATTTAATATTCAGAGGGTAGTTAAATTTAGGTTAAACGTTAACATCAATTTTCTGGGTGTTAATCGATCGCGTAATAAACTCTCGGGAAACACTCATCTTATTCCTTTCTTAATAGAACGGAGCTACTGATCTATTAAGATACAGCTTTCACCATCTTAGAAATATCTCGAGGACGGTTCGATATAACCGACATTCTTGTTTCAGTTTTGCTTTCATTTTTAGTAGAATTTCTTTGTAAAGAAAATAATGTATATTTGTATATTTATATTGAATAAACATTTGGAAAATCAACGGTGTTTGTTTTTGAATTTCACGAATCATCTTTAGAGTCAGATATTCGATTGTGTTAGACGTTAGTTCACTAAATAACCTAACAAATAAACTTTAAACATTGTATTAGATCAGTAATTCTCAAAATAGGTGATATCGCCCCTTACGATTCGCTGGAACGATCCAGGGGGCAATATTAGCCTCTGGTGCGTTTACGTTGGATTGAATAAAAATAAGGGTTCGATGAAGGCATAAAATGAAGAAAAGATAAAAAGGATTAGCAAAACCGTTCGTGCATTTTCATTTGTTTCGTAACATTATGAATATAATTATTTTTCTAAAAAGGCAGCGCTACTAGATGATCCTTTTTTTCTTGCTTCATAAAATTTGGTATTCGGGTGAATTTCGCTATTAGACGAATTGCTGATACACAAATCTCACTGTATGTTCAATAAATTTCAAAAATGTTTACAAATGAAAACAATTATAACAAAAAAATAATAATTGCTAATAAATAATAAAAATAATAATAATAAATAATAAAATAATAAATAGTAATAATAAAATAATAATTCTCGAAAAATGCAATTGACAATAAATAAAATATATATAATAAAGTACTGAATTGTGCGCTCGAATAATATAAAAATAATTAGCAATGCCATAGATATATATGTATAACTGTATAGCTAACAGCTCTATTGTGTCTGTCACAGACACTGATAACTTACATTTGGAGGTATTGATTTTCTTTTTGTCTGCATTAAAACAATAAATGACATAAAACGGCAAATTAAGAATTCAGTGAGCAGTGAGATGATAAATTGGCCAATATTTAGTATAATTATTCAGCTGATTAAATATAACGGAATTTGCAATTTAATTGTGTATTGAAAAATTCAAAATTATATAATAGGCCAAATATTGTTTCAATCTCATACACTTGGAGTGCATTAAAACAATGTCAAATAAGAGTACAAAAATCTATTATTTACCATTCTGCTATTGTAATCGGAATAGATTTGACCGCGATATTTCGAGCTATCCTTCATGCCAATGCCTGATGTGGGGGCCGACTAGCACCGTTATTGACGGAGGAATATCCAATTGGAGCTGACTGGTGGCGTTTGGCATCATTTTGGAACTAGAGATAATTGACAGGAAAATTATCATTTATTTTTATTAACTACTATTTTTTTAAATCGAGAATTATGAAAGTTATCTTTGGGGAAATTTTACTTAAAGGTTGTGCCACAAAAATCTCCGAATATGCTCCGAATTCTTAAAAAGTAATTCTTAAATCTGTCAGGCCCACGATGACTTCTGAATATGTAAAAATGATTCCACAACAGATTCAGACTTATATCAGTTAAGGCAGGGATGGGCAAACTTTCATAAGCGTCAAACATGTTTAAACCGAAGCAAACAAATAAAATGATCATACAGAAATTAAAAAGAAAACAAGATCCAAACTTGTTTGGCTATCTGCTGGATTTTTGGGGACGGTCAAAAAGCGTGTGCGAGTAGTAGTTTGCCAACCTCTGAGTTAATGTATGTAAGAAAAAATTATTTCATAATTTTCAGTGGCCTCCTTAACTTTGGGCTAGGTTGCTTTGATTGTTTTACGCGTTAACAATGCAATAAATCTTCGGTGATTAAAAACATACATAAAGATCATATTGGTTTAATAGCAAACAATGAAAACTGACTACATACATGCTTTTTATGGTTAAAGTTCCAAATAAAATTGAGATACGATTGACAAAAATATTCAGATGAAAACAAATCAACAGTATGTGGATTCCTTGTGGTTGTGTTGAAAATGAATGTGTAATATTTCTAAATCTCTAATGGAATTTATGGAGATTGGGTGAATATGTACTGGTAAATCAGTATTGCAGATGAAGGATCTATTGTAGTGCATGTTTTGTTATTTAGCAAGGTGAAGTGAATATAAATTATTGGTTTGTCGTGGTTTTTTTACTTTTGTGTGTTGTGACTATTAAAACCGTGTTCGATTAAAAAATATTTTTTATGAACTCTTGGATAACCATTTTGCAAAATAACGTATTTTGAAGTTTTCGATGGTTTCTTGTTTTTTGTTATATTCGAGAAGTTTCTTCTCTATCCAATTAGTAACGCGATTTTTTGTTAGATTGGAACGTGACTTTCTCAAGGGAGAATGTGTCCACTTTCTGAATTTGATATTAAACTTGCATTATAGAGAATGGAGAAAAATAAATAAATTTTTTAAAACATCATCAGTTTGTACTGAAATGTTTTTAAAGCATGTACGACAACAAAGAAGGGAAGATATAAAACTGATATTAGATTGAAACACGTTGGAACACTTTAGCATCATACATAAATAGATTTCTAAAACTAGTTGATTTAGAAAGGTTCGAAGAAAGTTTGGTAATCGTTTTAAAAAATGTTTTGATTATACTTGAACTTACTATGCTTGCTGTTCAAGAACTAAGTAAAAATAACGGAAATTTAATTACAACAAAAGGAACAATTTTGTATGTTCTAAGAAAACTAAAGAGTATAAATACTAAACTGTCATTTAAATTATTGGAAGTATTGAAAAATGAAATTGAAAAAAGAAATGGTGTTATTGATTATATTTTTGCATAAAAGAAAATTTCCAACATAAAATGAGTTTTAAACTCAACCCATGTCTTGGGCCGCATAAATAATATTAGATTTGTGAAGGGCCGCATGAAAAATTACTAAGTTTAAACATTTTTCATTAAAAAAAAATGCATATTAATAGAAATATACAGGCCCGTTCCTGACGGGGTGCAGAAGGTGCCCCTGCACGTGAGTGGCCAAGTCGAAGGGCGCCGCCGACCAACTATTATTATATTTTAAAAAAATAAAATTTTAAAAAAAATAATTTTAATTTGGAGTTCCAAACTGTAAAAAAAAATTAAACTTGGTTGAATTAAGTAAAAGACAAGTTTTCATAAAAACATCTATTCTTTTTTATATATTTTCTAATTTACTTATATTTTTTTTAAATTACATGACAAAACTTTAAATTTTGTTATTAAAAATTTGCAAGTATGCCATGACTTTTTAACTTTGTTATTGTTATATACATTACCATATTATTGAAATAGAATTATTTACAAGTGATAGTTGTATAATAAACTTTTGTTATTAGGTGCTTCATATCAATTAATAATTAATTGATAATAACTAATAATAATCGACAATTATTATAGGTGTTTATCAGTTTATCTAACAAATAAAGTATAATTAATAAAGGTAAATTTTACTATTTAGAAATTTTATTATGAATAACAAAATATCACAAATTGTCAGAAAGAAAAACAAAAAGGCAATCTGGTGCTTATTATCGAAAAAAAGAAATAGATAAACTAAGTGGATCTTTAACACAGTTTTTGGAATCCTCAAAAAAATCACCTGTGGCAAGTACGTCAAAAAGGTCTACTACAGAAATTTATATTCTATATTCAATTCCATAAGGGTTAATTTTTACAAGGTAATAATTCCCCCATCGGGTGATCCGCACATCAACAAATTATAATTTAAAAAGTTAAATTAATAGGGGCGGAAATATTGTTTTTGCACCTGAGCGGCCAGCAACGCAGGAACGGCACTGAACATATATATGCATATTTACAGCGGCTTGTGTCTTTTGTTGTGTAGTGATCAATCTTTGCTTTTTGTTCTTTATGAATGAATGTTAAAGAATTTACAATAAATATAGACATGTATAAATGTATGTGTTTACGTATGTACAAAGAAAAAATTGCTATCTTAAATTATATTAAATTTTAGTTTTTGCTGAATATTTTAATAATAATTACATTTGTTGTCCAAGCCTCATACGACCTGCGAGTTCTACATGCCTGATCTAAATCTGGTATAAAAATTTTTGCAAAGCAATTATATCAGAGATTGTTTTTCCTCGAGAATAGCAATCAAGAAAATGATCAAAATCGACACTCGGATTTAGTTAGAAATTGAATTAGCTCAAAATGAAATAACAGAATATGAAAATTCCATCCAAATTTTTATTAAATTGAAAAAATTTGAGAATGAGGATTTTAATAGTGAAAAAGAATTTAAGCAAATTGAAGGGAATAATAAAGAAAAAAGAAGTAAAAAATTTATAAGGCATTATTGACTGTCAATTCAACATCAAACTTCTGTTAGGGTATTTTCTATTTAATGGAATACATTGACAAAAATTCGAAGTCAATTAAGTATTTAGAGATTGAATGCCCTTGTATTTTTAAAATGTGTTTTGTGCAATGAAGTATTTTTTTATGAATAAAGAAATGAATTATTTTTTAAACTTTTTTAAAAGAATTTCTCTTGTAAAAACCATTTTTTCGAGTAATCCAAGTAATGATAGTTTTTAGAAAAATAGACAATATTAACTTATTAAAATAAAAATATTAGTTCCGCGTTTAGCTAGTGACATTTTATAAATGATGAGATGCAACTCTGAATGACAAAAAACCATTAAACGATTAACTGACATTACTACTTTATTTTTTGTATTTTTGACAAAATTTTTTTATAATTTATACTTCATTTGCCTATAGAAGATGCTTTTTCTAAAAATTTCATTATTAGACTTCGAAGATCGGGTTGATATTTCATTAAAAATGTGTATTTATATAATATTTATACTAGACTCTGAACTTATAATTTACATCATAAGATTTGAAGATTCTTAAATATATCAAATCTTCTCTTATTCAAATCAGAAATAATTGTATAATCTAGGAATCACCAAATCGAGTGGAAGTGAATAAACAGCCAAATTAAGTAGAGATATACTATACTAAGAATGTAGTTTTTAAGGAAGTTTTTCAAACGTGACGATTTCCTACTCAAATTTCAAATACAAATGTTTTCAATATTCTAACACTAATTTTAAAGAAACTAATGTTAGCGTTATGAAATTTAATTTTGCAAAGATGCTTATCACTAACTGATTAATCGGCCGTGGTCGAAAATTCTTTGCTTAAAACTGAAGAAGTAATTAAATTTTAACACGTTGACGGACAGTAGGAACAAGCGAAGTTCGAAAATTGACACTATATGTTTTTGTGATTTTTAGAATGTTAGAAGTATAGTTTTACTCTTTCTTTTATTTCTGTTTAAAGTATAAAATGAATAATAAACAAATACATACCAGTATAGTTATATAAATAATAATAAATATCGTTAAACGTATCAATAAGAACTATAAATTCAATAGAAAACACGATCGCACTACTCCCTTCACAACCACGTGCATACTGAATCTGCAACTCGTATAACAGGTGAAATATGAACTTCAACCTAAAAAGATGTTTTCAAAACACGACACTATGCTTCTACGTATACGCCAGTAAGTGCACATTTGTGCTGCTATAGCCGTAGTGTCTAAAAACGACCGTTTCGTTTTGGACGGCTATAGCAGTCATGCCACATTGTGAACTTCGCTTTGACGGCTATAGCCGCAATTGTCCGTCAACGTGTTAATTACTTTTATTGACCAACCAAAATAATTTTGAAAAAATAATTAATCCTTTATTAAGAATTATTTACACAGAGTCATTTTCAACTTTATATTAAAATTATTTAAAGATTTAATATTTTAAGTTAATTAGTTTTCCGGGAATTGCTGTAATTTTATGAATTTAAATAAGTTAAATATAAATTTATAAAAAATATAAAAAATTTTAATTTTTTAAAAAATTCCTTTTTAATTAAAAATGCAACTACGTTAAATAATTATATTAAGTGAGAAATATTATCGAATATCTTACATATTTTAATTCATGAGAGGATTTTTCTGTCCCATACCAAGTGCTGTTCAGGCCTCGACTCGGTGGCCGTGAATCTACTCCATATGGTCCTAGATGTCCATGAATATTGTTATTGTTTGTATTTCGTTCTTTCGAATCATTTCTTGGAGCACGCTTATAATAGTCATCAGAATATTGATGTGTCTTTGATAGATTTTCATAAGATCCTCGACTTTTCATGTTGATGGGAGTTTTATTAGACATCGAATACCCATTATAAGAATCTGATTTATTCGCATATGATTCATATTCATTGTGAGATACATTAAAATTTGAATAGCTTGCTCTAAGACTTCGGCTACGTGGCCTTGAGTTCAATCCATCATTATATTTGGCTTTTTTTTAATGTAAATTAAGTAAATTTAACAATATTAAAAAGAAAGATTTTTAACTTTTTCGTTATTATCTTTCCAGTTACCACTAGATTTACGAAACGTCTCAATTTCAAGATTAAAAATAAAGTTTTCTAACAATAATACTGATTTTTTTAATAATGAATTTTAAAAATATTCAGATGTCTGGTAAATTTTATGTTAGTATTTGATTTCGTAGTGCCAAAAAAAATTAAATAAAAAAATTCATAGTCAACAGATAAAAGTACTTTTTGGAAAAAGATGAAATAAAAGTGTTTTTCTATAGATTTAGAAATAATAACAATGAAGAGTCTAGATAAAATAAGACTTACTAATACCAAAATAAGAAGAGTTTGAGATAAAAAGAAACGTGTTAAATAAACGATATCTTAATAAAAAAAATCTATATTTTATTGGTTTGGTTCTGTTTTTAAAAATATTTTTACAATTGATTAAAAGAATCATGTAACATTGGCATTGAATAAAAAATTCTAAATTCTGTTTTATAAATCTCAATTTTTAAAGATTTATTTTTTTAAATTTTAAAACAATAACATTTTAATAAACTTTTAAAAAAATATTTTTTAATTTTTAAACAAAGAAGTTTTACATTTATTTTCATCCTAAAGCACAAAATTACGTTTACTATTATCAATCAATTCCATATGTCGACTGTGATCAAGAATTTAGAATTTTTAATATAATAATCTTTTAAAATGTAAAGGATCAATGAAGAAATTTGTTCGATAAAGCAGTTTAAATCGATAAAGTTTGAAGTTCGAATCTACCTAACGATATCAATGAGTCTGTCGAAATATACTGTCGCATAATATATATGCAGTGGTACAAAGATTTATTTTATTGATTTACTATGAATCAGGTGATTTATTGATATTTACAAATTTTTGGCAAAGCCTTTTTCAAGTGATATAGATCATCTATGTCACTTGAAAAAAGATGTGCCGAAAATTTTGATTCATAGTCAATCAATTAAAAAATTGTTTTTGCCATCGCAAAATGAAAAGCAATCAGAAGTGAAAACTAGGAAAAGTTCTTTTAATAATATATATATATATATATATATATATATATATATATATATATATAAATTGGATTGGCGCTTGCTTTTATTTTTACAATTGATATATTATTTTGTGCATTTTTGATTTTTGATATATACGGTTTATTTTCAAATTTACCTGATTCTTTTGTCTTCAAATTTTCTTCATAACTTGGATAGCTACCAACTGTAGCATTTAAAGATGACATATTGTTGATTCCAGGACTAAACATGGATTTCCTATAAATATCATATTCTGTTCTTTTGACAGATTGAGATTTCCTTAATTCATTTCCAGATAAATTTCTGGGTTCTTTGGCCAAAATATTACTATATCCAGACAACGGTTTGCTCGTGGAATAATCTTCATTTCTCTGATAAGTATCATCTGCATTTGAAATCTTAATTAAAGCATAAATAGATGCTATCGTAATGTGCTCGTATACTTTGGATGAAGAATACATTCCTGAGTGAGGAATTTTGTTATTCTTGTTAGAGGTCTCTAACAAACTGCTATATTGTTGTGTAGGCTCTTGAAATTTTGAATCATTTCTTAGATATGATTGATAATTCAGTTCATTACGATCAATCTTAGATGCTCCCGAATTGACTCTAGTGTTAACGTTTCTATTTTCTTTTACCAAACTGGATGGAGTATTGGAATAAGAATTTAAATAAGAATCCTGAATTTGCATGGTTTTTGATTCATTGAATGAGGAGTTAAAACCGTCCATTGGGTTATTGTAACTATCCTATAATAAATTGGTAAGTATTTACTAAGTATTCACGAATAAAATATCAAGTATTTTAATTTGTTTAAAATAGGATTTAAATTTAATCTGAAAATGAATTCCATTTTCTTTCGTTTTTCCTTCAAAGCTAGACTTTCTGAATTTGTAATATGGACTTCTCACACATATGGACTTCCATCAACATTTTGATGATGGTTATGATTTTAAAGAGTATAGAACTCTTTTACCTGCAACGAATTCAGACAATAGCCAGATAAATGAAATGAAAAATCATAAAATCTCATTATGCTGGTATTTTAGTCGTTTCAACAACTGAAATAACCAAGACAACTTTAGGAGAATTTCACAGATGCTGAATGACATCTCAATTTTTAAAAAATAATTTTGTACAGTAAATTCCACTTCTTCGAGGAGTAATATATTTTTAGGACTTTCTCCAGCTCTTGAATGACGCTATTAACTGCATAGATGTCAAAAATTTTGAATGAGCTAAGATCATTTTTGAAACTCTAAATTTGAATTTCCAAATTTTTAGTTACCTTAATTTCTTGTTTGAATTCTTAATTGTACAATATGTTAGAAAAAATTAAGGTAAAACTAAATAATGTTAGACAAATCTATAGAATAAAGTAAAAAAATATTAGGTAAAGGGATTAAATAACTTTTAATAGATTATCAGTGCATATTTATGAAACATAAATGGGATATCGGTAAGACGTATATGATAAAACACGAAATTATAACAGCATGCCCGCCTATAACGATTAATCCAAGACGACAACCAGTGCATTTAATAAGTGAAATTGATGAAAATATCATAGAAATGGAAAAGAATGGAATTATAGAAGGGTGTTTTATGGAATAAAATAATTCACCTCTAGTTTGTGTTTAGAAAAAAGAAGAAGACGATATTAAAATTTTTTTGGATTTTATTATTACAATATTTCGAATACCCAGTACGAATGAAATGATGAAAATTTTGAAAGTTTATAAATTTTTTACAACATTACACTTGGGTAACGCATATATCAAGTAGAATTAGAGGAAGCGTGTAAATTGAAGACGGCGTTTGCAACAAAGAATATTAGACCTCATAGGTTACTCAGCAAATGTAATGACCGAAAGACAGTTAGGACGATTAGAGATGTAATTCAGATATCTATGAAAGACAATGTATATACAAATTTGGCAGATCTACTTCCCGAAGTAGATTTTTCATTAAATTCTATTAAGCAAAACACAGTAGGGTTTAGTCCAGCCGAAAATGTGTATAGTAAAATTTATTTAGAAAATGGATACTAGTGGGGAACGATAATTATAAATCTAAATGAATATATGGAAACACAAAAAGAGGAAAAACTAATTAAAAATCAAGAAATATAAAAAATAATGAAAACAAAGTTATTCACAAAAATGAAGCACGAACAAATCGAGAATTTGCAATTGGAAATAACGTTTTGGTAACAAAAGACATATATACGATAAAAGACGACAGGTATGACAGTCCAGGGACAATCATAAATAAGATACACGAAAGAAGCCACGTCAATTAAATGAATAATGAATGGAAGGTTACAAGAAATGTCGAGTAGCGGAGAGAATTCAAAATTACGGGTAAAAATGTTTTAATTGAGATGTGAGATAAATCCAACAATTAATTTATCTTTAATATATGTATATAATATATATGTTTTCGTGACTTAGGATTCCGATTAAAACCTTTGCCCAACATTTATATTTCCTTTTGTATTATTATATTATTTTTAATCGGAAATAAAATACTCTCCAAATATATTTCAATGAAACCAGAACGGATCCTATGGAACTTGTATTAAAATAAATGATTCAGTACACGGTATTTCGCTTCACGGCTAACTTTTCTGGAACGTATCTCAACTGCTAAAAGAAATATTGGTGTACTATTTTCTTCAGTTATATTTTTTAATTTACCGTAATAATTTTTATTAATTTAATAATTTACGTCAAAAAATGTAAAATAAATATAAGCATTGGTTTATTGAGGAAAAAATGATTTTAAAAATTTTTAACTATACATTTTAAATAAATGTATTATATAAATTTTTTTTGCGTTAAATCCTTTTTCGCATAATTACCAATGAAGTTTGTCAGGAAAATTCTTCACTTTATAAAATGACCTCGATCCAAGAAAGTTTAGAACCGTCGGTTACTTATTTAACTAAAATTTTTAAAGACGAATTTTTTATTTCAGTTATAATAAAAAATTTTTATTTAAGCACTTTCATTTATTTAAAGACAACTGAGATTTATTTTTTTGTACTAGTTTATAGAGTTGAAATAATTTTTCTATAAAATTTAAATTAAAGCCGAAGCCTTGAAAAGATTAAAATTTTTATTGGTTAAAAATTAATTATTTCTGGATTATATTACAAATAAATAAAATGAAACTTCAATATTTTGTTGAATTATTTAAAAAAATGTTTTCTCCATAGAATAACAGCATAATAATGTTACATATAAAATAATGGATACATATAAACAAAACGCTTCACTAACAATTTTCTTATTTATACCTAACACTAATAAAAATGTATACAATCTCCACTAACTAAGGCAGGATAGGCATGATAATATTTACAAAAATTTATAAGACAAACCTGACTAAATTCTTTTGTCTTCTGTAATTCATCATCATAAGTTAAATCATGAGTTATTTGAGAATGGCTGACTTTTTTATTATTATCTGACAGCGTTGAATTGGTAACAGAATTTGATGTGGGCCTTGACTGCATATAGCTAGATGAAATGGAATCTATACCACTAGTGACATCCGAATCGACGGGTTTCAGTTTAGCTGAGGCGCGCTTCCTAGCTTTCTTTTGAGCTTTGTTTTGCATTATAAACTAGAGAGATACTATCGTAAAAAGAGATTTGATATTTTTTGAAAATGTTATTACAAATTTTCAAAGTGTATTTTTATTAAAATTCAGCATTGTTAGGTTTATAGATGAATGATGTCAACAAAATAGAAGAGATAATTCGAATATATTTGATAGTCTTTGACAGTTGCCAAAACCCTTGGAAATCATTGATATTGTATGGTTCAATAGTGGGAATGCGACTTACACAATTAAATATCTGATCCCAAAAGATATTTGTTTATTTCTCGAATAAAATAAAAAAGTTAATATATTTTACAATAATTTATTAAATGATAAAAATGACAATGTATAATTTCAGACAAAATAAAAGTTTATATCCCTGAAGTTGAAGCAAGAGATCGGTTATTAAAACTATTAAAGGATTTCTAATGAAGGAAGACGAATAATAATCGCTAACAGCAACGATCTGACGGATATTCCAAAAGTTTAAGTGATCGTATCCACCCAGAGAAATTGGTTGATAGGTAGCTAAATGATTCTCCCGTTCATAGTTTACAATAAATAAATTATATTAGTATTCTAGAAATACCAGTATCTTGATTGTTGGAGATTGGTAACGTTAAAATTCCAAATCAGAATCTGTAGAAGAATTATTTGTTTCCGGAAATCCGATTTATCTGGAGTCCACAAGTTATATTTGAAATAGATAAGTCCGTTAATAAATTCTAATATTATGCTTAATGCTGATTATTTCTAATCAAGTTGTGCTGCTCCATAAACAGACAGATGTTTTCGATCCACTCAAGCGTATAAATTAACTAATTACGGAGGAATTTTATTGTACGTCTTGTTCGGATCGTCTGATCTCATTTATATTAAAACTATTTTTAGTAATTAATTTAACTAATAATATTTATTTTTAATTTATATTTTTGTTCAAAAAATAGTAAAATTTAATTATTTATCTAAAAAAATAACAATATATAATGGCTTTTTAAATTTTTAGTCAATTTTACTATATCGGTCCTAGCATAGCCCTAGGAGTGTATCGGTGGTAAACATATTTATTAATTTCCTAGGTTATAATCGAGCGCAATTATAGAGTCACGCACCTAGGGGCAGAGGGTCACACATTTGTGACAATGTGTGACGAGGGGAAGGGAGTGTCTAAGCACTGTGAATTTTTTTTTATCTTAAATTTTGTGTTTTTTCAACAGATTTTATACTAATTTCAGCTTTCCAGGGCCTACTTTTTAATACATGTTTCATCATACGATATTAGAGTGCAGCATTACACTAAATGCATACAAAATGTCAAAAAAGTGATTTTAAACATGTTCATTTTCAAATGTGTGACGTAATATTTGAAGGGGGTCTAAAGTTTTGTGAAGACGTTGGACGAGCGGGAGAAAGTGGGTAAAAATCACATGAGGTCATTTATGGACGGCTTCTAAGTCTATTGAACAAATTTCAGGTCGAGCGGATGATTGTAAGTGGGTTAATTAGCTTTAGCAAGACTTGTTTGTTACATTTATTTAACGCCAGAGAAGTTAATATAAAAATTTAGAAATTAAGAATATACTGCTGGGAAAAATTCCAGATTTCTCTATTAATTTTCTTTGTTGTTCAGCTAATTTCCCGAATTATTCAGGATTTACAAGATTTCTCCAGGCATCGATATTTTCACAGGAAATTAGTTTTTATATAATTTTCTTTATCAATGAAATTTTGAGCATTTTGTGAACAACATTAACATATTTAAACTTCGTTTTGTTTTCAGTAAATTTATTAAGTTTTAAAAACAATTTTTATTAGTTCTAAATTGGCATTAAATCTAATCAATACATTTTAATCATTAATTTCACAATTTAACGTTTTAATTGATATT
Organism: Schmidtea mediterranea; assembly: GCA_022537955.1. NCBI lineage: Eukaryota > Metazoa > Platyhelminthes > Tricladida > Dugesiidae > Schmidtea > Schmidtea mediterranea. The sequence continues at coordinate 78,245,232 of CM039679.1, forward strand.
TATCGAAATACACATGTTTCAACCGAATAAAAACTCCAAAAATAAAAATAAATCAATAAATTTATATCATAGAACATAGATATTTACATATGTGGTGATGAAATTTGTTCGAACGAATAACAACTTTTACTATAGAAAGCGAGAAAGTAGAAGACAAAATAAATTTAACGAGAACACAACATATTAAAAAATGCATACAAACTTTCAAAATGTGGAAATATTCAGATGAATAACTCTATATTTTACCATATTATAATATTTAGTTTCAAATTAATATTATTTTCATTTTTACAAATAAATCCCTAAAATGTCATATTTGTATTTCGAAAACGTAAAATACTTATTGAAAGAACAGATATTAAAATTTCACTAAATTTTCATTATTTTAAATTATTCTTTTATTAATTTGGATTTACTCACCATTTTGTATTATAAGAGTTGTTATAGGATACAATTCAGAAGCCCTAGATATTCAACCTTTGATATGATACAAAAGGTTATAATATAAATATATACAAATTGGATTGGCGTTTTCATTAAATAAAATCACTGCCAAACTTATTTAATTATTAATTTATATTTCAAATGACCAAAGATAATTTAAAAAATATAGAGTGGATAACTGAGAAAATCGATAATCATTCGAAAATTTGCAATTAAATTTTTTAGTGAATTTTGACATTTTTCATAAATCAAAAAATTTGTTACAATATAAAATTTAAATTGAAATGTGTGCCAAAATCTAAAATATTTAAACAACAAACAAATATCATTAAAATCATTCAACTATTTATTTTCTTTAAAAATTAAACATGATCGTTGATTTTACCAATTTTCCTTTAAATTACAAGCATCTAATTTTAACAAGACATTTAAACAATTATTGTAAGTAAATTCATTAATTAAAGAAAGTTTTAAAAGTTATTATTATTATTATTATTATTTTTATTATTAAATAATTATGATTTACTTTATATAATTTTGATCGGTATTCTTCTACTGATAACTGAATGTCATCATCAACCGGAGGTATGACCTCGTGGCCCATTGAAAGTTCTTCTGCAACGTTATGAAACCTATCAAAATTATCTCATAAATATTTCCTTTGACAATATCTTAACGAACCGTTTCACATATGGGTGCTCTAATGCCTCTTCGATAGTATTACGCTTGTCGGGATTGAATTGTAATAATTTAATAATCAAATCCATGGCAACAGAATCTGAGTTGGGTATTAAGTCGTTAAGAGTTCGTCTAGGTCTGCATAGTTTATATTATTTTTTACAAGGCAATTATTATTGTATACCTCGTATTCACTTTTGTAACCATAGTCGCTCCATAGACTTTTAGCATCGTTTCAATGTCTTCAAAATAAACGTGTCAGCATAAAAGTAAGAGAAAATAATAAACATCTAATTACTAAATAATCAATAGTGCAGAATTGAGAAAATAAAGTTATTAAAACCCATTCATTCACGAAGAGAAACGCATTTTATCTGACTTCTTTATATAATCCCTACATAAGAAAGTAAGCATAAAATCAGAAGATGGGTTGTCTGCTGCAAACATCATCTAACAAAAGAAACATCATATTAGTGCAATGATTACAATGCTCTGAATAGAAAATTATCCTGGTGTCAAAGAGTTAAGTATACTCAGATTAGAAGATTTTTAAATCACATGAAAATGTTAATAAAATAAATAAAGGAAAAGTATAGTATTGCATGCTAAGCCTATAAAGATAGAGATCATATCGGATGAGATGGTCCAAGTATGAAGTGTCAACATTGCAAGAAACCGATCACTGGAAATATCAATGTAAATTTAACCCACTATAAAATAGATGGCAAGAACAAAAATTTGTAGATATTTAGACAGAAATAATGAAAGTCAAATCTCAGTATGATGAATCAGATAAATCCCAAAACCAGAGGTAATTGGAGATCAACATCAATTATGTCAAGCAGAATTGGTTTGATGGGACAAAAGATACTGCTGGAATGTTGTGGAACTCCCACATAAAAGTAGTCAGAAATTGGTCATATACGAGTTCTGGACCTAGAGTTAGAATCTAATTCTAATGGTATTGCTGGTTTTGTGCCTTCCTTTATATTAGAGCTAGTAAGAGGAAAATTATCCAATGAGCTGCATGCTTCATGTAAATCAATATTAGTTAGTTTTATTTTACATCTTGTAACGACATTAACATTATTATGTTTATTATTATTATTATTATTATTATTATTATTATTATTATTATTATTATTATTATTATTATTATTATTATTATTATTATTATTATTATTATTATTATTATTATTATTATTATTATTATTATTATTATTATTATTATTATTATTATTATTATTATTATTATTATTATTATTATTATTATTTTTATTATTATTATTATTATTATTATTTATTAATATTAATATTTATTATTATTATTATTATTATTATTAATTTTATTAATTAATAATAATATATATCACCTTCTTTTTCAGGTTTCGGAATATACGTCATAATTAAATCAATTTGGTTCATAGTTGACTTTCCGGGAAATAATGCTTTTCCGAGAATCATTTCTCCCAATATACAACCCAAGCTCCACATATCTACTCCTTTTGTGTATTTGTGTGAAGCCATGAGAATTTCTGGAGCTCGATACCATCGAGTTGCTACGTATTCAGTTAATGGAGGTAGATTAGGATTCGGATTCATAGTATCTCGTTCAGACAATGATCGAGCCAATCCGAAATCACATAACTTGACAAAACAATCAGAATCTAATAGAACATTCGACGGCTATACATTTTTAAACAAAAAATAATTCGTTAAAAATAATTCGTAAAATCTTACTTTCTGATCTCTGTGTATGACGTTAGCAGAATGCAAGTATTTTGTAGCCTTTAATAGCTGGTACATAATATATTGCTTATGAACATCTTTGAGAATGTTTCCTCGCTTAATCACATTATGTAAATCGGTTTCTGAAAATGAAACCCGTAAATGATTTCGGGGAAATTATTTCAGAAACAATATTTTACAGATTTTAAGTCAATATTTACTTCGTACTATATGTTAGATCAGGATTGACGGACACAAAAAAGAAGCGTTGAGGGACACAAAATTCAAGGAAAATAATCGAGGGCCGAATGAATAGTTAATAGAAAAGACATGATAATTACACAATTGTATCATGTGCAGTATAGATTAGATTGATTTATTAAACATCAATTTCTTCAGACTATTTTTAGGAGCTTTCTAGAAAGGGTTTACGGGCCTTATGTTGTACGGGTATGTTCTAAATAATATAGGTCAGGGGTCTCAAATGACAATTTTATTTTACTGATTTTTATTGGAAAAGAATATTTTTTCATTAATTAAAATTTAAAGCGAATATAATAACGCATTTAAATTTAGAAACGGAGCTAATTATTTAATGTGATGTATATCTTATGCAAAAATATAAATATAGAGATTTGCTCATATTTTATTTATAATTGTCAAATAATAAATAATCTCAATAAAGAAATTTTTCAATAACAACAATCGCTTTGTTTGGTAATACCTGCATAAATAAGCAGGCTTTTCGATGATGAAAATTATTATATTTAGTAGAAAACCGACGATTGACTAATAAACATTTCCTATCCGTTATTAAAACCGATTCCACTGCACAACTTTTTTTATAAAATCAATAAATTTTATAGTACACCTGCTTACCAGTGAATTAAAAATCTTTTTCGTTGAATGATAATTTTATTATAAAATTCTAACGTGATCAAAGAAATAAATTTTCTCTTACCACAAAATTCCTATAAAAAAATACCAGCAAACTAGTGATGATTGCATTAATTCATTTTTTTCTTCATATAATAAAATTTTTATCCGGAATAACAAGATTTTCAACATGCATGCAGGTTAGTGTAATAAAGAAGTTAGGGTTAATTTATTATTTATTACAAATATGCATTATTTGTATACTTTAAGGCAGTTATGTCAAACCTTTAGCAGTTGTGGGCCAAATAAAAACTTTCCAAACATTTCACGGGTCAAAGATTAAAATTGTTTTATATTCTAGGCTAGAGTGAGAATAATTTTTTTTTAATTGATTATTTACCTGCAAAATAACGAAAACATTTTTTAAAAGTAATTTTAAATTTAAGTAAACGTCGTAACATAACTACAATAATCCGAAATTTAAAAACTAAAATTCGAGAAGCTGTTTAAAGTAAATTGTACTTTAGAATTTAAAAAGTTTAAAATAATTGACGACATCTTGTGAAAAACTAATTATTTTAGAAATCAATATGTATTTGTTATTAAAAGTAACAGTTATGATATTTAAATTATTTTGTGTTTAAATAATTGATTATTTGGAACTTTATAAAATAAATCTTGATGAAATTTAATTCGCTTAAAAAGGAGTTGAATGTAACTGGCAACCACGCTGAAAATAAGAATATTAACGCAGTTTCGAAAACAGCGAAATCATTAATGGATGCTTACCAAAATTAAGTTAAGATATGCTTACACTAAACCAGATACGTGCAACTCACGGCTCAATTCATTGTTTTCTGCGGTTCCTCTTGAATTTTCCATTTATATATTTTTTAAAGTTTTCTGGAAACTTAAAGAAGAACTTTCGTTCAATTTTTTTTTACGACTTTTTTGAAATCATCAAATTATATTTTGATTATTTCCGATAAATTTGTCAAATATCGGAATAAATTTAATGAATTAAAGCTATATTCGATTATTTTGTGTATTTCTTCTGCTGAATCATGGTGATTCTGAAAATTTTCAAAATGGCTTAAACGACCAAATAAGTTGCACATCCCTGCACTAAACATCCAACGTAATGATGGACTAGGATCAAAAGAAGCAGAAGAATGGATCAGAAATATAGAAAAATGTCTGTTGAGAAATGGAAAGTGATTAACAAGCTAATTTGACGTGTTATTAGTTGCAGAAGCTAACAAATTGTGTGGAAACTTCAGAGAATCAGAAACAACAGATGCAAAAGCTAAAAACTGGTTTTTAAATATGTTAACAATTAAGAAATCAATGACTGATAAAATCCAGAGAATTGTCAGATTTGTAGCAAGAAAATGATTAAATATTTACAGCATTTAAAATAAGAGTAAGAAAGCGTTTAACTAAAGTTCTGAATTTAGGGAAACAAAAAGAAGACATATTCAAGATTTAATCACAAATAAAGCACGCCATGAGAGACTGATATAAATATTACTGATAAAACCAGAAAAAAAATTAAAGAAAAAAACCACCAGCAATGATTTTTGAAAGTAATAAAAATGGAAGTAATATAACAGAATATGTCAAAGCTTTCGGTCAAAGAATATACACTAACGTGACTGTGAGAGGGCAGTGAGGGCTCAGCCGAATACTCAATATACCAGATCCACATCAGCAAAAAGAAGATTTTAAAAGAACTGATCAATTACAATGAATCAAAAAGATACGATTATTTTTTCAAAAATAATGATTTTTATAAATATAATTTGTAACTTGTTAAAATTTTAAATTTTAATTATTATAATTTATAAATCCTATTAATACTCGAAACGCCATGAAAGGTGTTTCTAATAATGCATAAAACGTAATACATTTAAAATAATAGAATTAATACAAACGATATCAAATTATTTTTATTTAATTCTTTAAACCAGTCAGCTAGCTTCACACCAGTGTCAATTTTAAGTCATCAGTTAATAATATGCATTAAATATTTTAAAAATGCATAATTTTTATGAAAACCGGACAAATTAAACTGACCCGGACTAAGAACTTTAAAACTGGTTTGTACGGGTGAAAACCAGCCTGGTGAAAAGTCGATCCACTTCGTACACTGTATAAATCGTTTTTCAATTTAGAAATTACAATAATTTTTAGCTTAAATATTGTTTTTAATTGATATTCTTTTCATTTTAATTCTACATTTTAATTTTCCCTGTACACATTATTTTTGTTATAATTTATATTTTTTTGTTTAAGAAATTATTAGTGTACTTTATTTTTACACAATTTATGAGTGTTAATTAAGTATAAGAGAAACATTTTATGTGAAAACACTTTATGACCCAGAAATTAGTTTTGATTAAATGAATTTCGTTCAACAATTTTGTGTGAAACCTCAAATATTTGTGCCCAGCGTTAAATTATGTCAAGCTTTAACATTCAATTAAGTGAAATCGATCGTATGTTTGTATTAATTAAAACAAAATCATTAGAAGATTAAATAAAACAGGATGAATAAATTAGGAGAACTAGATAATATTTTCATTTAGAAGTCTTTCAATTAATCTTCAGTTAGGCAAATAAGTTCATGTTGGGTATGGGACAAATAATTAATCTCTATTTTTCAAAGTAAATATTATTTTTTTTTTTAATTGAAAAATTTGATTTACTAAAAAACATTTTCCTAGAACTCTAAATTTCTAAAAATAAAATTTTAACCTTTATCATAAAATAGACAAACATATTATTTTCATTTTATTTTTAAGATTAAAAATTATAAATGTTTCAATAAAAAATATTTTGTTTGAAGCTGTATAACAATTACGCAATTTTATCATTAAAAATTACTCAAAACAAATATTTGCTATCAATGCTGAAATGAATTGATATAATTAGTTATTGTAAATGCAACACTAAACTAAATTGTAAATTTCAATTACCCATAAACTCAAATGTCAGATAAATATCTTTATCATTTTCTGCTTTTAAAACGTTATATAATTTTATAATATTGGGGTGACCATGAAATTGCTTCAAAAATGCGATTTCTCTAAATGTCCTCTAGAAAAAAATTCATTATTAAAAAAAAATTGAAATTAATACACTTACTTGGGCATCAGTTTTGTTTCGAAATGCATCAAAAATCTTTTTAAGAGCAACAACTTCTTGAGACTTTTTATCAATGACTTTCCAAACAATACCATATGCCTAATAATAATATAAATGTTAAATATTGGAAATAATTAAACTTACTCCTTTCCCTAAACGCTTTTTTATTTCATATTTTTCCAATATATGAGATTCCACTTCATTTGTCATTATAAATTTATTTCATAAAATGTTTGCCTTAGAAACAGTTTGAAAAACCGCGATTTTAATAATATTTAGAAATGTAATTTAAACACAGTGAAACTCAAAACTATTTTTTATTGATATTCAAAAAATATATAAATTCATTAGTTATGAATTATTTGTATTAATGTAGAATCAAATTTTTTATATGTAGTGTTATTTAAATTGCTTGTAATAAAAATTAATATACATATTTAAAAAATTATTATAATTCTAATTGACTTCTATAGATTAGATTTCTCAGTTATTTGCTTTGCCAAAATATCATAATTTGTAATGATCAATTTTGAATTTAATAAATGATCCTGTTTGATTGAAAAATAATTTTGATGTCAGAATAAAAGTTGATAAATCTAATTTAGACTTCAATTTTTTATACGAGTTTGAGGCACTAGAGTAGTTCAAAGTAAAATGTTGTTGTATCTGTTGTACTAATTTCATCTTCTTGACGAAAGCTGAGCTTCAATATTTTGGTCGCTACTATGGCTCAAAATAGCAATTTAATAAATTGGTAGGTTAGTGCTTTGGTGGGTTAAAGGGTTTCGTTATTTGTTTAACTCGTCTTATTGTTGTCCCAGTAACGCCATACAAAATGTTTTTCTAGCTACCACTCGGCACCCGTTGCTAGGCAATGTTGGAAATGTGTTCGACTGGGTGGATTGTCCGCAAAAAGTGAGCATTATTACTAATACTGTAATTGCCCGGACAACCCTCGGGTTCAACGAGCCGTCGATAGAAGACCTCTGCTCGCTTTGCTCTGTCCCTGGTGTAAGAAATTTCAAAATCAGATTTATGTTGACCGGTAGAAATAGAACGATGAGAATGCGGTGCGAGTACTCATGGTGATGATTTCATGCAAATCATAACTTGTAGCCGATTACTTGGAATTAAATTAACAATGAACATGAATTTATTTATTTAAACCCGAAATGATAATGTACGCAGCATTCATAAGTTAATGTGATTGACTTGGCAGTCAAGCGGCTCGGCGTCGGGCACGCTCCTTGCGTCCCGGCCGACGATTGCTTGATGGAACGGTGGACGGATTTGTAGGTTGTATGAAATTAGTGTGGGGATCTCGATACGGCAACTGTGACGGGGCGAAGACAAGCGGATACGTTACCGCTTCCCCCTCACGACAAACTGCCAAGGCGACCTCTAGTCCCCTGATTTGTGTGCGGAGACTCTGAGTTGCCGCTCCTTCGCCCAACCCTTTTTAGCTACCGTGAGCCTGAGATAGAGGGCCTTCGTCTTTTTCGGGTCCGACCAGGTTGCCTTGATTTGTTGCGCTTCCCGAGTGATTTGGACTATCTGGCTAAGTAGATTCGCGTTTGCACTTCTAGCGTGGTCTAATTCGGCTTGTAATAATTGAATAGTTGCCATTGCTATAATAAAAAAAAATAAACCTTTAAATTTCTTTATGGACTTAAATAAACAAAAAATCTGATTATTACAAACATAGTTATAAGAATGAATCTATTCACGGAGAGGATTAAAACGAACGACATTGAAATTTTGAAAGTTCAATAACATTACAACACAAATTATTGTCTAGGTCCTTTGCCCGAGGAATCAGGGTTCCTCGAAGAATTTTCTAACCCCTTCCTCCGGGGAGAAACCTGGAATGATGGCTACCGGTCGCCGGGTATTGCGGGCTGGTCGAGGTGGATGGGTCTCCTCAATGCGCCCGACGAGGATGTCCTCTTCGACATTAGCGAGGTACATCCGGGCTTTGACCACGTTTAGGTCGACTTGTTCCTGCACCCTCTCCCACTGAGCGAGGAGGTTCCGCACGTGGTCGTGGATTTCTTCGGCAGGATATTGCTGCTCATTCGGCCTGCGAGGATCATTTTCCAGGCCCAATATTTGCCAAGTGGTTGGATGTGGCCTTTTGGGTTGAGGCGCCTCGAAGATTGTGGATGGTCGCGCTCTCTTCCAAGCCCGACGCCATTCATCTGCCACATGGGCGGGTATCCCTTCGAGAGGCATTGGTTCTTCTGAAATATCATTACGGTTAGGTAGTTGGATATAATGATGTAAAAATTAGTCTATCTTAATTGTAACTTGGCGTTTTAAGGTCAACCAATCTCTGCCGACGGCTAATTATTGTGAACGATCAATTCAATCTACTCTTTAATGTACTTGAAACGAATAGTGATCGACTTGCGTCTTACACGAACGTTCCTAAAGCTATCCAAGTCGTCCATGTGATTTACCAGCTGGTTACTTAGGGTTCACAGGGGAAAAATAAAAGTGTAATTATCGCTTTTTGATACGAGAGACATTGATTTGCTTTAACATTTTTTTACTAAATCCATTTTAGGTCTATGTAAGATAATTCTTAATGAAAAAGCTGATGAGGGGAAATACCTATCGAAATTCGTGAAAAAACTGAAATTAATTGTTACTGGTTATTCGGAAAATTATCGCACTTGCGGATCAAAATCTTTACCAAACAACAATGAACATTTTCCTATGACAATTGACCCCCTGGAATTTACACAGTATTTACACAATTTTTCTTATATGTTTCAACATGTATTCTATGTTAATATTTGGGCTAATAGATTTAACAATAAATATACTACTGCAATTAAAAATATCAAACTGATATTATAAATAATTAATCTTTAATTATTAAAGTATGTTTCAGATGGCGAAATGCGACTGTTTATTGATAAAATATTCAATGCAAAGGCGTTAATACAATTATTCTAGCTCAAAAAAAATAGAATCTAGAAGCGCGAAGGGAATGATGACCATAACATGATCCTCGATTTCGCTATCCCTGTGTATTCCTGGTTAGCTATCTGGTAGATCTGTGGGAAGCAAAATTAATTAGTATCTTAGCGTTTTGAAGAATCTGGTACCTGAATTTGGGGTTATGATAATATGGTAGATTACAGTTTTTAAATAGTTAACTTTAATTTATGGATTAATTTATGAGAGACAACTATAATGGTCATTTATAACAAATTTATGACGTTAGGAAATTTAAATTATTTAAGAGAAATTTTACAAAACTACCTTGAGTTGGCAAGTTTGATTCTTCTGATAAATTCCCTCCTGCTGTATGATCTATGTTTCAAGGTGATAAAAAATTTCGAAAATCAATAATGGTCTAGAGATAATTTCGGTATATAATATGGGTGCGTGTACTTCCGTTAGTGTATGGTGCAATCGCGGATGAATTTGTTTATTCCAAGTCAATCTCGACGATCAGAACGATTTCCGGTTGGACGTAACTTTTATCGATTTTTAGGTTGGATTTTTTTCTATTTTTCACTTGTCGACCATTAATATTCCTAATTTTATTTTAGTAGGTTATGCGTCTTTACGAAATCGTCCACAAGCACGGAATGAGTGGGGCGATGATAAATTCAGGTAGGTTCATTTTCTTATTTGTATTATCTTCAGTTTATTTTAGAGAATTCTGAGATTTGGTCGAATTTGGCTTATTATGGAGTTTTTTGACGAAATTCGGAATTTATTATTCAGAACACTATGCTAGATCAATTTTAGTTTTTAGCAGGTTAATGTTTTAATTACTTCGTATAATTTTTATCGATATGTTAGGAATACTTGGAAACTCTACCGATGATTTTTTAAACTGGAGTTGTTCAAATTTGACATCGGTTGTAAGCCTACTCTTGTATGTTTTAATTGATTTATGTAATTTTAATATAAATTTATGGTTGTTTCTTTTGATTTTTCGTCGATTTTATAGGCCAATAGTCGTGTTGAATCTTGGGTTTGCGAGTATTTTTGGAATTTTATCAGTAGTTTACACCATAGCGATCTTCAACTAAAGCCTTATAGTCAAGTTAAATTCATTAAGTAAATTCATATCACAAATTGTTAATTTATTTCATAATAATAAATTAATTTATCCATATCAACGATTTCATGTTAATTTAGTCCCAGTATCCTTTCCCTTTAATAAGCCTTAGACGCATTTTATGTTTATGTTACAGTTAATGAGTGCCCACTGGACTACTCGGTGTGATGATTTTGAGCCGTGTGTAAAATAATTTAGGTCGATTTTATAGAAATGAGAAACGAGGAACCAGCCAAAAGACTTCTTCCTTATTTCTCGTTTCTTCTATACTGGATAATATTGACGTTCCAACCCTGCGTTCCGCACGCCGGGTCTTCACGGGCACAGATCATTGGCGATTTTCCACGCGCTTACACGAGTCTGAGTTATATGTGGATTTTACTGACTTGCGATAGGTGTTGGCTGTGGGCCGGAAAAATTTCGACAGATTAATTTTATTAAATACATAAAACAATTCATAAATATTATAAATATTTATTAATGCATATAACAAGTAAAACATAAAGTTACCATACAATCCATTCCATAAACAAAATTCATAAAAATGTATCTCCCCCCACGCCGACATCCAAGCAGAGCTCTACCGAGGTTGCGAGGATGTGACGTGGAGAGAGTTCCAAATAAAACTACTTCTCACCTAAAATGGATTTGACGTAGATTTTTGAAATTCGCAAAAATTTTGGTTCAAAAAATGGTTAAGTTTGATGTGAAAATGAATCGGTATTTATACCTATTTTCTGTCCCTAACCTCGCATGTTAATTTTGATGTAGTAAAACAAAATTCGACCTTGTTATTTTTTAGTATATTCTATTCTTTATTTTTATTATTTTTTAATTTATTTTAATAATTTTTTATTTAGAATTTTTATTGAATTATTACTAATTCAAATATTTTGATTTAATTTTCATTTTCATGAACTTTTATCGATTTATTAATTTTCGGTCGAATTTGTTGGGTTTTCATGTTATATTTGTGTTTGTATCGTGCGAATCTTGTTGCATTTTGTTATTATTTTAATTTATTTTTATGTCTATTATTTTATATTTAATTATCTTTTTCTCATATTTTGTTAGGGTTTAATTGGTGTTTTAATAGGTTTATTTTAAATTTGTATGTTATGTTTGCATGTGTGTTACCGATTCATTTAAACATTTTTTCAAGGCCATATGTGTTCTGGCCCAACAGCTTTATGACCTTGTAACACATACATATACTACTTCTTGCCCTCCACTGGCTACTCGTTGATAGTGTGGGATTAGTGGTGTGGATGACCTTCACCCCATACATACAAAGTGTTTTCACGCCCGCCAATGGTTACCAGTGCTAGGCAACGTTGGAACTGTAACCACTGGTCACAGGACTTCCAAAGGTGAGTTCGGATATCAGAACTGCTAAGGGTTAGTCCTATGTCGGGTTCAGCGGACTGCCGTTAGAAGGCCTATGTCCGTCTTCTGTTTCAGGTCCCTTTATAACTTTCTCTTTATTATATCTCTTTACTATATTTACTTGCAAATCATAACATAATAGACTAAAACAGTTTTATTTATTATCAATTGAATGGATTTAGTTTTTCAACAGACATGGATTTGCTAGTTCATTTAGGTACTCCTTGGGCGCGTCCACGCAATCGTTCGGTTCGACCAGGTCTGGCATGTGAACGAGCTTTCTTGTTAGTCGATTGGGATTTTTCTTGGTCGCGATAGGCCAATTGTGCCGGAGCGAATACCAGAGGGTAAGTTACTGCACTTCCCTCCTGGCACGCCGACAGGGCGACCTCCAATCCTTTGATCTGCGTCCGTTGCGCTTGATTAAATGCTCTTTCATCCTTCCAGCCCTGTTGTGCTGCAGTAAGGCACTGGTATAACGCTTTCATCTTTGCGGTTCGGCCAAAGTGGCTTTCAATTGTTGTATTTCTCGACTCTGCTGTAAGAGCTGTCGGTGTAGATGCTGGTTTTCTCGTCTGAGCTCCTTTAATTCCCGATTAAGCATTCTTGTTGCTTCCATTTCTAAAATTAAAATATTTAATGATTTATCATCCGTAACGTTAATTTAATTCTATCGGTCCTTTCCCTTAATCATTTTCACGATCAATGTAGTACATTAACGGTTGTTTTTCATGCGTCCCAGATAGTCTGTGTTAATACTCTGGTTGATCAAGGTTTAGTCGAAAAACGTTTTACCTTTTCACATTATTTACTGTTTATAATTTTAAAAACTTACTGAAATAGTTAGAAACTTACATCATTGGTTTATACTAGTGTAAATATTTAATTAATAAAACTAAAAATTAAATAACAAATAAAACATCAACATTTATTGTAAGACAAAAACTAATTAATCTAATCCTCTAGTTCATTTAGGTTCATCACAATGTGTGTTTCTTTGACTTTTGTTAGTGAAGTTCCATTGGGGATGTCGGCTAGCATATGTGTGATCTCCGGTTTGGCGGGATCCAAGTCGATTTCTGAGCGTTGGCTGGATTAACTTTTCGGGTAGAACCAGTTTAGTTGGTGCTGACATTTGTAATAACCTTGGGTCATCTAACTCGAAAGAGACTCCGTACTCTGGAGGAAATCCATCTGTACTCGGAATAGCTCCACTTGCTATATCCCGGTTTACTTGGGCTAACCGCTGTCTGGCTAGAACTGCCTTCCGGTGATATTTTCGCTCTAATTCCTCCATCTTCATGGCCGTGAATTCGGCTCCTGGCGGGCTTCTCGCGCTGGGTTTTTGCCGGGCTCGCGCTTGATAGCGATGCTCGGTAGTTCGACTTCCTCTGCTTGGTATTCAGATCGTCGGGGCCAGCTTGAATCTCCATAAGTGGATAGGAGGTATCCATTATCCCATAGTACTTGGCGATACCGAGCGGCGGAAGCGCTTGAAATTTGAAGAGTTACCCGGGAGTCATCACTCCATCCTCCAAGCGGGTCTCTGCGATCTGAATACATAATAGCTTTAATTATAATTCATAATTGCAAATGTCTATTCGTGAAAAAATGTGAATGTTTGTAACCTATTCTATTTCAACTGCACGTTCTTAGAGGGGTTAGTTTTAAGGTAAAGGCAAAACAAAGAAAAATGAGATATACGAAAGTACTTTGTTGCCTCTCCCCACTCGGCATACAAGTATCGTTTCTCGAGATTCGTCCCTGTAAGAGTCCCTGGTTCGTTTGCGTCCACGATCGGCACTTGTTGATTGAGGGTCCATCGAGATTTGTGTATTATAATTTGTAAGTTTTTGCTAGTTCTTATATAGTTGTAAATTTAATTGATGTGACGTGGATGGGTTAGATGGAAAATTAATTTATTTTTATTGGATCACAATTTTCCGCGCTTCGATTTATTATTCTTGAAATTCTCGTTTATGTCCAAAGGTATTTGTTTTTAATTACATTTGGTCGGTGAAATTCTATTGCAGTTGTCATCGACGTCATTGATCACATTACGATCTTCACAAATCTACTGGTCGGTGAACGGATTGGCCCTTGTGACAGTTGTTTACTTACTGTTAGAATTTATAAGTAATGACACAGGTCTCATTGAAACTGTGATCTAGTACCTGTCATTTGGTCGGTATCATTGCCTCGTAATTCACACTTGTAAATAGTTCTGTTTACTCGTATGTCACAATTCGGACTATGACTTATCTGTGAACCGATTGTTCATATCGTCGTGGAAATTAATTAGTTGTGCGTCGTTGTTCTACTGGATCACGTTATTGTAAACTTGTTATTAACTAAGAAGGTGAAATTTTCAACTGATTTACTTTTGAGCTATTCTCCTGTTCGATGGCACGAATTCTATGAAGTTTTCTATCGGATTCCGTTTATTCCTAATGATGTATCCGATCGGAGTATCTAATTTCATTTACTCGCCATGAAGAATGTCATTATATTGCGTTAATCGATGTCTACTCTTGGTTGAACTCTTGGATGCTGTTATGATATTCGAATTTTGGAATTTAATATAAATTTGTTATTTTCGTTATGGAATGCTCGTGATATTATTCATGGTTCGATCTTTGTTTCATGACGTAAGGGTCTATATTTCGTCATTTTATGATTTGCTTATTTTCGCCAATTTAGTCGAGAGTTAGTTTTGACCATTACTCTTTATTCACCTATGATACCTACTTAATTGTTATCAATTTACGGTATTCAACTTTTATCTGTTGGGTTATGATATGCAATTATTTATTACTGATTTATGACAATTGATCCCTTACATCTTTTAATTATGGATTGTGTCCTGATGTTTACTATTATTAATTTATCGCATTTTAACGATTAGACTTATTATGATATTTACTACATTTTTATGAATCATTCCTATTAGGTTATCTATTTACGTTAGGTTCGGTTTAGTATTATTATTTTTGTTGCCTTTTATTTATTATCGACAGTACAATTGTATCATTTAAATCATTGAATTATCCTTTGATCCATTAATCACATCTTTATCCTTCAATTGGTTAAGGAAATTAAATTCAGTCGTTAATTTAGTTTACTATTCATCAATGAGGAATACCTTAATTACTAATCATTTTACGAAATGTTAGCTGATCCATATCACATCGTTATTTTTTTCTTGGAATTAGTTATTCCTGCTCTATCATCTACTATTTATTTGTCCATCATTTTAATAGGTTCAGTTTCTTTACACTATTTTTCCGACTTCATATTCATGAATTTTATTAGCTTTGATTAATCAGAGGATAATTCAATCATTGACCACTTTTAAAAATTTACTTAATTTTTATTACATAAGTAGTTTAATTATGGATTGGTTTTATTTAATCAATTAACTACATTTCAATTACTTTACAAAAATTATTCTTTTTCGCTGTATATTTTAGTCATAAATTTAGTTACAATTTTTTCATTTTATTTAAATTAATTTATTTAAGTCGTCTCGAATTCAAGTCCCCACTTCCCGAGCCTCAATTTAGTCCTAAGGTTCTTGTGTTCATGTTAGATTTTACGAGTGCCCACTGGACTACTCGGTGTTATCATTTTAGCCGATTTATAATTAGATATTTAGGTCGATTTTTCAAGAGATGGGTGAAAGAGAGCTAGCCAAAAGACTAGTTCTCAATCTACCCACCGCCCCTATAATGGATAGAATATTTACGTTCGAGATCCGTCGTTACGCACGACAGAGCTCTCACGGGCACACTCTGTAGGCGGAGAAACCGCACTAACACAGTGTGACTAGTTGTGTTTTGATTTTAATGTCTTGTATGTTGTGTGGCTGTGGACCAGAAAAATTTCGACTCATTAAAAAGAATTCATTTTTCGAATACATATATTGGTGCATTTCAGTAAAAGCATAGTAGGCCATTAATTCATTTCATTCATACAAAATCATGCGACAAAGAATTCCCACATGCTCGAGTCAGTAGAGCTTACCTGTAAGATACTGGGTTCGTGATGTGGAAATAGTTGCCGAGAGTTGTTTCTATCACTGAAAAAAGTTCTCCTGAATAGTAGTTATTCACTGAGGGAAAAAAGCGTTAAAACTTTGTGAAAATGGATTGGTATTTATACCTGTTCTGTGATCCTAACCTTGCGTGTTAATTTTTATGCGTTAAAACAAAATATGACCTTGCCATTATGTTTCTAATTTATTTCTAATTTTTATTATTTTCTCGATTTTGTTGACAATTTACTCATTAATTTTTAATTTCAATCATTTCTGATTAAAATTATTTTATTTTTGTTCGATTTATTCATGAACTCTTTTAATTTTTCATAAATTGTCACTTTTTCGGTCAAATCTTTTGTTATTGTGTTATTTCTATGTCAATTCGTGCATATCTTGTTGCATTTGTTAATATTTTAATTTAATTTTGTTTTTCTATTTTATATGTTACATTATGTGTTTTCTAGCATTTTTAGGTGGTTACTTGATGTTTATGGGTCCGATTTTGAATTTTGCGTGTTATGTTTGCGTGCTGTTTCCAATCCATTTAAACAAAATTTTGTACTGGCTCAACAATAGGCAACGTTGGTAATGTAACCAATGGTTATGAGACCGCCAAAGGTAAGCTCTGCTTTCAGAATTGCTAAGGCCTGACCTCTTGATAGGTTCAACGCACTACTGATAGAAGGTCTACGCGCGGTTTTTTCCCTTAATTTTCTTCTTATTCTGTTCTTAGCAGCCTTTCGGCTCAACTATGCGAGCTAGGCTCAGCATCTCTTCTACTGTCTGTTATACATTTCTCACAAGTCTGTAAATTTGAAGTAATTATCATAGTTGCTGCTTCTATTTTAAGGTCATGCTGAAAGGAAGGGCCATGGCACTCTTTGTATAAGAGACGTGCTCACGGTAGATGTGATAGCATGCTATTACTGCATTAGGGCATGCTATCCGAGCAAGAGATTGGATCTCAGTCTTAGTCAATCCAATCTTTGACAGTACTGGGTTGTTATTTTTATCCCAAGCTGCCAGGCATCCAATCACCAAAGCAGATATTGTTGTCTTCTGCTTAAAAGCTTGTCAGATTTCAAGTGCTAGATCCTTGTATTTGGCGTAGTTAAGTTCTCGCGCTTTAACAAAGTTTTCTTCGGAATCATATGGTACTTTTAAGTCAAGAACATGTATATCCTTGTTCCTTTTAGACTTAATTACCATGTCCGGTTTCAACTTTGTCGGATTTGAGATATACTTGGGTGGTTTTTCTACATCTATCTCAAATCCTATTTTCTCTAAGAAATTTACTACACTTACTAAGACATTTTCATGATTAATTCTTTTAGCATTAGGTTTAGCGGGACAGTGATTGAACACATGGGCATGTGTCTCCTCGTCTTGATGGCAGAGTCTACATTTTGCGCTAATATTATATTTAAGACGATATGGAGTAAAGTTAAGTTTGAGAAGATTATTCCTTGGGCGTATTAAAAACCTGTACTGTGCATCATTGAGGATATCATTAGTAATTAGGAATTTTGCCGTAATGCTATCCCAAATCGCAGCTGCAATATGTCCTTGCACTTGCATTTGACACCATTCGTCTGCATAGTAAAGGCCCACGAAGTCGTGAAGTTCTTTAGAAAGAGTGTTCAAGTTATAAATATCTATATAAGAAGTACGTTTTTTATATGACATTTCAAGTGAAAAGTTGTCATCGATAAAGTTAAGTTTAATGTTTATAGAAAATTTTCTCTTAAGAGCAAGTGCTGATTTATGGAATTTTTTAAAGAAGGAAGTGTTTGTGAATTTTTTGTCAATTTCACAGTTAAGCCACTTAAGTCCAGCTTCGAAGTTTTTTACGCCCTTAGCATGAGCTAGTTTCGTAATAGGCATACTTCTGAAGCTTCGGTTTGAGGTATGGAAAAGTCTGGTTATCCCAGTGATACTTTGTATCAAATACTCATCCAGAGTAGACGTAATACCCAATCCACTAAGCTTGCTGTATGCATAAGGAAAGAGGTTGTTGAATCAGTGGAATTTATCACCAACCATAGTCTTAAGGAGACCTTTTATTTTTTAATCAAATCCAAGCTGCTTAATACGTTCTTGTGTAACTTGTTTGCGGTCTGAATCAAGAATCCTATGACCAATTACGCAATTCCGTAGTGAGATGATAAGCTTGGAGTTAATGAAGGTTTTATAGACATTAAGTTTCTGTGCCGGGTGTAAGTAAGATTTGAACAAAGAACTGGTAAGTGCAAGTGCAGATTCCAGTCGTCCATCAATATTCTGATTGCGTTTGTAAGAGAAGTCGACACCCAGATATTTGTACTTGTTCTCATCCGACACAGTTGGGATTTCTTCATTATAGAGACGCAGTTTAAAGATTTCGGAGTTAACATTGTTGATGGATAAGTATCCAGATTTTGAAGGTTTAAATTTAAGATTTGCAAAAGATGCTAACTCCACTGTTTTTCCCAAGGCTTTTTCAATTTTACTAAAGGAATCTGATATAAGGACTATATCATCAACGTAAGCTAAGATGCAATTGCATATTGCTACTAGTAGACCATTGTGGTCCGTGCTATATTACTTCAGGTGCTATGCCAACCCTTGCTTGGATAGTTACTCTATTATTTAATCCATGTTGTCCTTTAATTCGATACAAAAAATAGTTTAATTAATACACGAAATAACTCGAAAAATTAATTTTTAATACACGATAAATTTACAATGTTTTCATTCAATAGTTTTTTTGTTCGGAATGGACTATTGGCTATTGTAAGCGTCGCTTCACGCGTTCCACTTTTCCGGGTCTAAGATAAAGTCGTTTGGGTGCTGCTTACGTTGTCGTGTTGACAGTCTCTCGATAAGCGATTTGCGCGGGAGTAAATACTAGCGGATAGGTAACTTCATTCCCTTCTTGGCAAGTCGAAAGCGCCACCTCTAGATTTTGAATCTGCGTCCGTTGGGTTTGAACTAATTGTTTCTCTTCCGCCCACCCTTGCTGGGCGGCGGTCAAACGCTGATACGTGTGCTTTGCTCGTAATGGTTCAACCCAAGTTTCTTTGATTTTCTGGATCTCACGGCTCATTTGCAGTAACTCAGTATGCAAATTTGCGTTTTCCCGTCGTGATTTGATCAGCTTTTTTTCCCAGTACACGGACAGTATCCATATTTATAAACGAGTTACAAGTTTAATCTTTTCAATGATTTCACAATTGTTTAATAGAATTTGTTCACAAAAAAGCTTGCGTAGTCAGATTAGGTTTAATATAATTTGAATTTATTAATTTTAGATTGCTAGGGTTATTATGAGACACATTACATCGAGTCGTTTACTTTACTTATAATTTCAGTGACTTTATTATCCTTATGTTTATTTAACTTGGAGAAGATGATTTATTATTTTATTCAAATTAATTCATAAGTCTATTTCAAAAATTTATTTCCATTATTGCACAATTCACAACTTAGTTCATGAACGACCATATCTCCACTGATTATCGTAGGGTCGATCGTTCGAATTCTCCTTAGGCCGGTGACTCTCATAAGCGTGCTCCTCGTCTTGATGTTGTACTCCGATACGATCCAAAGCTGGTGTCCGGATAAGGTGTCTAGACACCACCACATCAATTGGTGCTTCCATTTCTTCTAGGCCAGATTATCCAATTCTTAGGAGATCCCGTAGGTTGGAGCGTACCCATCGGTACTTGGTATGCGACCAGCTGCCGCATTTACGCTGTTAAGATGGCGTCGCGCCATAATGATTTGCTACTGTGTCCGTCGTTGGCTAAAGTGTACTCAGCCATCTGCTGAGTTTCATTAGCCGGTTTCGTCCTGACTCGCGTTTGATGGCTACACAGGGCAGTTTGATCTCGTTGTTACGATTCTTGGAACAGTTTGACCAGTTGGATCCTCCTGCAGGTGATATCGTGTATCCTGAAACCAACATTTGCTTGTCAGCGGCGGGAAGCTGCTCGGGACGGGAATCTAGTCGTGATCCTAGAATCGTTTTTTCCCACAAGTTTATTTTAATACAAAAAATCGCTGCCTTTCGGCAATATTATGCGAGCTTAGCTCAGCATCGATAACTATCGATTTTTAATACTTCACCACGAGGCTGCAACTTTGATATAATATCAATATTGCTGGACCAATATCACGTCAGGCTAAAGGGCAAGGCCATAGTACTTTTTAAGTAGAAGACGTGTTTTCGATAGATGTGATAGCATGCAATTATCGCATTTGGACATGCTATCCTTGCCATAGATTGAATTTCCGATTTCCTTAATCCAATTTTTGAGAGTATAGGGTTATTCTTCTTGTCCCAAGTTCCAAGACATCAAATGACCAATGCAAATATTGTCGTTTTCTTTTTGAAAGCGTGTCCTATCTTTATGGCTAGATCTTTGTATTTTGGGTAGTTCAGGTCGCGAGCTTTTCCAAAGTTTTCTTTTTTCTTTTTTTTATTTTTTGGTCAAACCCAAGTTGCTTTACACGTCCTTGAGTAACACGTTTGCGGTCAGAGTCAAGAATCTTATGACCAATTACACAATTCCGTTTTATAGGCGTTAAGTTTCTGTGCCGGATGTAGAAAAAACTTGAAAACAAAGAGCTGATAAGTGGAAGTGCAGATTCCAGTCGTCCATCGATATTTTGAATACGTTTATAAGAGAAGTCAACGTCAAGGTATTTATACTTGTTCTCATCCGACACAATAGGAATCTGTTCAATATATATAGGTAAAGCTTAAAGATTTCTGAGTTAACATTATTAAAGGATAAGTATCTAGATTTTGAAGGATTAAATTTCAAATTCGCAAATGATTCTAACTCAACCGGTTTTCCAAAAGCACGTTCGATATTCCGAAAAGAGTCTGATATAAGAACTATATCATCAGCATATGCTAGAATACTGATGTTTAGATCGTGAAGTTAAAAGCGGTAATCAGATAAAATAGTCTTAAGAATGTAGTCAATCGAAAGACAAAAAAAGTTATCGAAAGGAGACAACCCTGTTTAATACCTTTTGTTATAGGAACAGGTTCAGATAAGGTACCCTGATAATCATAAAAGGTCATTACATTCTTATAAAGTTCATCAATAATAGATATGATATTCTGCTTCAAACTCATATTAGAAACGGTGTACAATATAATATCATGTGGTAGAGAACCAAAGACGTCAGCAATATCAAGCTATACGATATGTAATTCAGTTTTACATCTTTTTGCTCGATCAATTGCCAAGTGAATTGTGGCATTGTGCTCAGCACCTCCATCTGGTATTCCAATCACCTTTTGGTTAGAATTTATAAGGTTACCATTCTTTATCCACTGTAGTAGACGATTATTCGTAGTTATTAGATTATAATTTTACAAGTGAATCAACAATCTTCCTACTCTACAATCTGTTGAGGGAATGGAAACTATCAGAAGGACTAAAAAGACGCCAATCACAGAAATGTCGATTAACAAGAAAGCAAAATCTATTATTAACGACAATTAAAACGGATGATTGCCCTAAGTTAGCGGAGGAATTTTATAAAGTGATTGAAAGTTAGACTTAGTGAAAAGGTAGGGAAAAGGAAGTCAAAGAGATTTTAGAAAAGAAAATTTCGGAAATTGATCAAAAAAAGGAAAAGGTTGATCAATTACTGGAGAATAATGCGGAAAAAGCATGAAGTAACAAAGATTATAAATCACAAAAACGTTTATAGGAAAATCTTATCATGGAATCCTTTAAAGGTCTGGGCAAAGTAAAGAAAATTGTAATAAAGCCATTTGCAGGTACGGAGATGATAGGAGATACCGTGGAATGCTAGCAGAAATAAAGGAGTTCTATCCAGTCTGAAATGGAAAAGCGGGAGACTTGAATGAATTTGGAATGCTGCTAGAAAAGATTATTGTTCGATTTAAGTCGTTGGATAAAGCCAGCGTATTGGAGAGTGGTATTGTTTATAAACAATTACTTCAGAAACTTCCACAGAAAATCCTAAGAGAATGGAATAAGGAAAATTGAATATCACAAAAAACTGTCGAAAATTTAAAAAGATTTATTGAAGGCAATGTGAGACTAGATCAGGAAATTTGTGAGATTTTAGGAAAACATGATATATCAGATTTTATTCAACAAAGAAGTCACCAAAGGTTCAGTAACAATAACTACAAAGGGCAAAGTCATTTTTGGCCCCGAGAATCAGCTTGACCACTTCGCAGAAAAAGATATAGTCATAAGAGTTTGTCAAAAAATGTTTCCAAATCCATTTCTTAAATCAATGCGAAGAATTTAAGAACACGAAAGTAGCTGAGAGAAAGAAACTAGTAAATAATAAAATATTGTTATAATTGCTTAAATACTGGACATGAAGTAAGAATGTCAGAAGTTCTGTAAGGTAAAAGATTGTGATAAAAACCACATTTTTTAGTTACATGAGGTTATTAATGAGAACAACATTAATACAACAAATAATACGTTCATAACAGATATGAGTGAAATATTTTGGAAAATCTCAATATGTGAGCTTATGAATGATACTTATGAACAATGGGAAAGAGATTACAGTAGTCGCACTTTTGGATGATGGATCTAATACCAGTTATGTGAGTACAAGAGTTAAATGGAATAACGAGAAACATTCAAGTAGGGGTAATTGTTGGAATTAATGCCAAATTAGAGATGCGACGGGTAACGATTGAATTAAGTAGCGTGAACAAAAAGGATTTGTCAATGTCAGGCTGTCAGAAATATTACAGGTGAATTGAATGTTATAGATTGGAATGAAAGGGCAGAAGAATGGCAACATTTAAAAAATATCAAGTTTCCGACCATGCAAAGGAATATAGATTGGGATGCTACAAGAATTACACGAAGCTCTTGAAGAAGGGAAAAGAAGGAGAGCCTATGGCAAGATTAACTCCTTTAGGTTGGACTTGCATCGGAAGAGTTGGAAACTGGGTCAATCAAACGAACTTTATAAGAACGTTTCTGTCTTTAGAAAATCGTCTAGACGACGAAGTACAGCGTGACCTTGAATTCGCTGAGTCGTGCGAGAGCGAGAAGAAAATGATATATTAATACTTTACCCCCCCCCCCACTACTCCCTATATTGCTGAATTTATAGCCAATGTTGGCAGTTAACACAGAAAATCGGGTAATACAAAAATACAGAAGAATAAAGTCAAAAATATTTTTAAAAACATTACATCAATAAACTAAAGTCTCTGCGACAAGAAAATATATATGTATATATTTACTATTTCAATAATCAATCTACTAGAGAATTCAACCAAACAATATATGTGCAACAACGAATGATTCACATTTTGACTTATCACCAGGATAAATCTTGATTCAATCGCTCCATAATCTCATCTTGGGAAATCAGTTCTTTTTGCACTTTCTTCCGCGTATAGAATATCGGGCAATCTCGGCTGTGGATGTGCAGGATTAATGAGGCTAACTAAACAATATCGACAGATTACTTAGAACACAAGACTTCTTGGTGAAGAGATCCCGAACAACGCTGACATTCGGTCCACAAACGAGAAAACCTTATTTCCAGTGACTTGTTATATTTGCTTTCTCGACAATATATGGCCAATTCATTTGGCTTACAGTGGGCACAAATAGATTTTTCTAATGGATAAATGTGGAGAAAATGATAGAAATATCAAGTTTTCACTGACCGTCATCTCTGAGAACATTTTTGCATCCAATACATTTCGGTTTAATAACAGTGTATTTCGAAAGCGCGCCTACATTTGATTGCTGTTTAAATTTCGATAAAACATGCTCACCGTCTATAATTTATGTCAATGTCAGAATGTTACGTAGTAAGAATTGTAATTATTTTATAATCAGTAGTTTCGATTATCTGGGCGAAATGGAACATTAATGATAGAGAAATGGGTTGATTAGATATTTCAGTTAACGGCTGAAGTAATTTATTCTCAAAGATAAATTTAAAGGAAAAATTAATAAAAAATAACATTAAAATCAGTTAAAAAACTAATAAAAAAATATAATTAATTAAAATTAATATTTTTATTTATAAACAATTGAAAATATCAATGTAAATACAGTGTCCGGTCTGCCTAAATCCCTCCATAAATATCAAATTTTAAAGGCCATGTGATTATGTAATATGTTATTTAATTTAATCTCAATTTGATTTATTGTTTAAAATGGTCAGATTTCAGTCAAACACCATTTTAGGTTAATTTTGGATGAAAAACAGATGTTTGGTTCAAAAATCACAATTTCAGGGTACTTTGGGTGGTTTGAAAAGGGCCATGATTAATTGGTGCAATGTGCATATACTGTATACTACTATCCCATTTCTTTTTAAGGGCTTTTCGTCTAAATTAAAATAAACGCTACAAAAATGTATTTAAGAACTGTGACGTCACATCTTAAATTTTTTCAACTTAATTTTATACTAATTACAGCTTTTCAACTTAATTACTCCTTTTTAATACATGTTTTCTCATACGATTTTAGTGCAGCATTACACTAAATACATACTAAAATGTCAATAAAATGATTTAAAACATGTTCATTTTCAAATATGAAATACGGCTTTTAGGAGGGACCAAATATTTGCGACGTCATATTTGAAGGGGGTCTAGGTAAAAAATAATATGATCATGTTGTAAGTGAGAATAAATGCATTATACATGACGTAATTGTTTACTTTCAATGTAATAAGCAAAACAAAAATTCGAAAAGCCGCGTAATTCAAAATACATGGCTTCTAGATCCACATAGAAATTAGGAAGCATAAAGAATTTAGAAGCGTTATTCGGGTTTTATTTTTAAAAAAAATATTAGCCCTTTCTAAGGTGGTGGCAATATACTGTACACCATTTTAAACTAATAAAAATATCTAAGTGTAACGCTGTCGGTAATCATTTTTACTTTTGGTACAACTACTGACATATATTGAGCCACAAGAGAACAAATTTATAGTCTTTGAAACCATAAATGTGTTTCCCGCTATATTTATTGACAGCTGACAGACAAGTGTGTGTGACCTACTACATAAATCTTTTCCTTTGCCTTAGAAATGGTTAAAGAAGGAAAATAGTCGACAGATTGTAAATATGGAAGAGAAGCTCCTTGCAAAGCAGCAATATACAACTTGATTCGGCAGTATTTGTTCGACTAAAAAGTGAAAGAAATGTCCAAATTGATGGAGGAAAATTGAAAAATATTAGGAAATTGTGTCTAAGAATAGGAAAATCACATAAGTAGAGTTGTCTGTAAAACTAAATGTTTGGAAGAGCACAATAATACTGATTAGTGATCAGGAAATTGTGTAGCAGCTTGATTACAGGATATCTAAAAGCAGTGATAATAGATAGATGAAAATTTATTTGTAAAAAACCTTTTCCAATTGAATCGCATTGGACCAAACTTTATGAAAAATATATTGTGATAAAGATGTATAAAGAGTGGTAGTTACCTGCACAGAAGCCGACATTAAATTATTATTAATAATTTATAAATTAATAATAATTATAGTAATAAAACTCATTAATAAAAATTAAAAAATAAAAATGTAATAAATCAAAAATTAAACAACTAAAACTAATAAATTAAATAATAACAAACATTTAATTAGTCTAATTAAAAGATGATAAGGTCAAATTGAATTGGATTCCACACTAAATTCTACTAAGTTAAAGAAGTCTTGAAGATCGATTTTTCAACGGTAACATCCAAAAACTAAAGCCATACGACACAAACCATAAAACCTTTATTTGCTCCATGAAAACGCTCCAGTTAATACATCTCATCGAACACAGTAAGCAGTAGCTAAATGTATGTTTATGTGGTTGGACCAATTATCATACACAGTTCAGTTCTTGCACTTAGTGATTTTAGGTTGTTAAATCCCCTGAAGATTTGAGATGGAAAATATTTGTATCAAAGTGTGATTGGAAGGAAAATATAGAAAGGCTTCTGTATGAAGAAGCGACTAGAATTGCTTGAAATCAATAGAGAAATGGTATCGGTGTTAATGAAAGCAATATTGAGAAATAAACCCTGCATATTATGACTCGTGTATAATAAAGAATTTAGTTTCATTAATCTTATTATTTCTACGAGAGGAATTTTTCCGTTTTACTAATTAAATAATAGGTTGTCCGGAATGAAATGGCCGAATAATATATACCAATTTTATTTAACTATTTTTATATAAAACTTAATTCTTTATTATAAAGTCATTGGAAAGCGCTTATTTCAAATTCAAATTTTAAGTAAGATTTATAATAATTTAATTACTATAAATTTCATATTCAAATAGAGATGTACAAGTTAGAAAATAATGATTTGAGACTTC
Source organism: Schmidtea mediterranea (assembly GCA_022537955.1). NCBI lineage: Eukaryota > Metazoa > Platyhelminthes > Tricladida > Dugesiidae > Schmidtea > Schmidtea mediterranea. The sequence continues at coordinate 78,271,952 of CM039679.1, forward strand.
TTACTTTTTATACGAGTGGTAATTGAAGAGCAATTCAGTTGAGGCGGAGAGGAATATTAATAAACCTTTTGGACTTATAATTTGAAGGTTTACCGCATCCAACTTACTCACACGATCTATGATCGACTGATTTGCACTTATTTAGACATTTAAGTCTTTATTTCAAGGAAAGGAAGTTCAAATATTTGCAGGAGATAAGATCGACTTTCTTTGACTTCAGGCTAAAGACTTAGCATAAAGAAAATCTCCATCAACGATAACAAGAGTGTATTAATGTTGGTGGATCATATTTTGATAGAATAATAAATGTTTAGATATATTTGTATGTGGAAATGTTTCAGAAATTAGTTTACTACCACTGTTAAAGAGATCCCAGATAATCAACCGTCAACTGTTATTGATTTAATAATAATTAAAATTAAATTACGTAGAAGCTTTCTTGTTGCAAGTTCTTTTCCGAAAATCGGTTCAAAAATTCTCAACAGTGGGTTAGTCAATTGATTTTTTAGATAATAGTCGGTATCAATTCCAATGTTATTGTCTAACACGTAAATTGGATCCTCGGCTTTCGTGTATATTTTATCTTTGACACCGAGAGTTGTGATGACATACGGAACACGATCGCCGAGTTGAGGAGCACTTCCAGGATCACGTTTTTTGATTTTCTGTGCTAATTCGGAATGTGGTTGCTTAGATGTGTATTCTTCGTCAGTTTTTGTCAGTTCTTTGCTGATAATCAACTGGGAAATGTCAATCCTATTGCATAGCAAATCAGCTATCACTGATTGAGCATGACTCAAAGCAGCATTCTTATCACTAAATAAGAAATGCTTTAACGTTCATCGAGTGCTTCATAGATATTTGAATACGGTAATCAACAGGTTTTACAGTTTTTATTCAAGAAATAATTTTTAATTGAGTTTTGTGATAGTTAAATTACCTGAATAAATTCTTATGGATTCTTGCAAAAAATAACTTGAAAATTATACAACCAACATTTTCTTCGTTACTAATGATAAAATCTTTAAATCCTATAATTAATGTTCAAAATGTTCAGTATTTTGAATGTATTTAAGTAATTGAATGTGAATTGAATGTGAAAAAAAATTTTTAAATTTAAACTTTTATTTTTGCGATTTATTTTATACTTTTTATTTATATTTAAGTTAATTCGGAACCTTAGAAAAATATGCATTAATAATAATTTTTTAAAAATCTTGATTTGAATTGTATTTTAATTGCATTAATGTGGAGATGAAGCTCAAAAAGGAAATTAAATTTTTTTAAATTTTCATTAGTAAATAATCAAATAAAGAACGCAATGTTTTAATAATTGAAAAACGCCAACTGTATATTCTATAAAATAACATTTCACTATATATTTTGACCGTTTATAAGTCTTCCCAGGCTAGAAATCACAGACATTATCAATAACTAAATTAAAATAGGAAAATCCAAAAAAATTAATCAATAATAATCGTATTCAACTCAAATTACAAAATTCAATTTTAATTTAAAAAAATATATAAAAATTAAAAATTCATTAAATTTAAAAACAAATAAATAAAATAAATGTTAGTTTTAAAACTATGGAGAATTGGTTCTTAGGAAATCTCGTTGTTTTCTTTTGATTAGTCGATGAAAGAATTTCTATTTCGATAGTTTCTATATTGATATGTACTAACTCGTAGCAACAAATAAATCCTGATTTTGATAATTGTTCTTATTAGTTAAGGATAGTTCGTCGGTAGTAAAGGAGAATCGATCAATTTCTTATTTTAATTTTGGATTTTATCTTCTTTATTATCTGGACAAATTGCTGTTTAATATTTTCGATTCTTCCATTGATTTTTTATTTTTAATTTTTTTCTTTTCCCACAGTAAGTTGTTTAAATACTCGCTATGAGAAATTGATTAATTATTATTTTAATAAAAAATATAATTAAGGATACAGGGAACAGAGGGGGGGGATCACGAACAAATAAAAATAAAACTATAGCCCATAACATAAACTCTAGGGTATAATAAATGAAATCATAAATCAATGCATACCGGCTTATTAACAACTTTCGAAGGCAAGTATTCAATAAATTTGCCACCAATGGACAATTGTCTCTTCTGACAGTTTCCATGCCTTTACAATCCATTTTATCGAATGAATCTGGCTTTGTATAATACATTCCTGCATATCTCTTTTTGCTTATTAATAAATACGGGTAGTAAACCTAAAAAATTTATAATTTATATTCCGAAAGAATACATTTCTATAAATTACTTTTTCAAATTCTAATTTGATTGGTGCGATAAACTTACCAGATATACTCTGTGCCGCTTCCTTACCTAGGGCCATAGCTTCAACAACTGTCGACACACCGAATAAGCACATAACCGAATCGGTATCTCCATAAATAACCTATAATGTGAATAATAAATAACAGATTCCTCACACAGGGATTGCTCCTCACTTTTGCATCGTGAACATATCCGTTAGCTTTATTGAATGAACTCTCAACCATTTCCTTGGTAAAATCGATCATTTCTCTACCAAATGCAGTTACCGAAGATGAAATATTTAAACATGGCAAACGACCACGCTGTGCTCCAGTAAATCCATAAACGGAATTTGCTGAGATTTTCAATGCCAACTGTCGACCATCAAGGACTTGCCTTTTAAATGGATCAGTTTCAATTGCCAATTCTCTTTTGGCTCTAAATCGTTGATAGTTCAAATAAATATTAATTTTTGATACTTTTAATAATGTTCTTATAGTGAAAAACAATATTCCTTAATTTAAATAAAAGATAATACTTCTTAAATAAATAGCAATGAGGATTTATAAGTATTTAGTAGTCCGTTTCAAAAAAAAAATTGTTGAAAATTCAAGTGGCTAGGTTTTCAAATGATGAGGTAGCATGAAACAAACATGTGAGAAAATTTTCAGCAGAATAGTTTAGTGTTAAGTGACCCCTCAAAAGACAGCAGCTAGCAATCATCGATCTACTGACTTGCTCCAGCCGATTGGTCAAACCATGCGTCGCCTATTCTATGATTTGAAGACCAAAACATTATCTGTCACAAAGCGGTTCTATACCTTTGGTACATATCACACATACCAACAACACAGAAGCGAAATGCTGTTGCCAAGCTGAAAGCGCTGTATGACAGGCATGTTGGCCTAGGCCCGTCGGACTGGCAGACAGCTGGAGTTGGAATCAGAGTTCTGTGAATTGATGGAGAAGCTGTTTAATGTGGCACATTCAGATTGCGATAAAGAGAAAAGTGCTATTGAGATACCAAAGGACAGAATCTTTCTGGAGTATCAGAGGGGGCCCAGAAAAATGGCAATTGATAAGGAAGATCTACTTCAAAGAACGGACAGAAAAAAGACAGCGACGTCAGGTAGAAGAAGAGAGACGTAGAGAAACTGCAATGAAGGAAGCAGCAGCAGTACGCAGTGTTGTCGATATCAGTAGCGAGGAAGATGATGAGAGAGAGGCACAGAGTGTGCAGATTGTTGGCAGATATGAGAACGATCCAGATGATGAGTTAGTCACCAAGTCCCGCCACCGCAGCACTGAAAACCGGCCAATTCCAGTCACTCCAATATCATCTGCAACAGACTCTGCAATAAAAAGACGCCGTCTTGTTGACAATCCACTGTTTGTTTCAAGTCTTGACAGAACAAAGACTACTGCACGCGAAGCAATGCACATTGTTGCCCCGGCCCTGAAAGCCGTAGGTGTAGACATTGATACACTGTCACTGTCAACCAGCTCAATCTACACAGCTCGAAACACTGCTCGCAAATCACTGGCACAAACTCAGAAAGAACTGTTTGTAGTAACCACGCCATTGATTGCTCATTTTGATGGAAATTGCTACCTGACAATTATGGCAGGAAAGAGGAATTAGTGGACCGAATGCCGATTGTGGTATCTGGTTTGAACACTGAGAAACTCTTGGCCATTCCGAAACTTCCAGTCAGTACCGGTGAGTTAATGGGAAATGCTGTGGTACATACACTGCAAGTCTGGAAAGGTGTTACAGATTGGCTAGCTGGACTGTGTTTCGATACGACCAGCTTGAACACAGGCATCAGCACAAGAGCTATTACCGTCATTCAACGGGCATTTGATAAGAGTTCACTGTTTCTCGCTTGTCGCCATCACATTCTGGAAATCGCGTCGGCTGCAGTTTTATATCAATTCAAGTCTTCAGGTTCGCAGATTGCACTTTTTGGCCGCTTCAAAGAGCAGTGGAAGTTCATTGACTTGACAAAACATGCTGCGATTGATGCTTCCGTCAGTGGTGTGAAATCAGACTTGGCAAATCCTGAGAAAGATTGGCTGGCTGTGAAGAGATCAGAAGTTGTCAGTTTCCTTGAGAACCTGATGAGTAAAGAAATGCAACCACGACAAAACTATCTGGAGTTTTGTAAGATGTCACTGATAATGCTGGGTGGAAGTGTCGCTGGTGACAGTGATGACTGCCGAATATATTTCAGTCCCCCATGTGCTTATCATCGTGCAAGGTGGATGGCAAAGGGCATCTACTGTCTAAAGATCTATCTGTTTCGGGAACAATTCAAGCTCACTCAACAAGAACTGCAGGCTCTTCGTCGCATATGTCAGTTCACTATAACGATCTACGTCAAGGCTTGGTTCACTGCTCCAGGCAGTTGTGACGCACTCTGTAATGATCTTTGCATGCTGCAAAGTTTGGAATTATTTGCTACTGTTGACATTCAAGTGGCAGACATTGCAATAAAGAAAATGAGAGGCCATCTGTGGTACCTGAGCGAGGATTTGATCGGACTTGCCCTTTTTTCAGATGATGTCTGGGACAGTGAAAAGACAGCCATGGTTGATGCCTTAAAAAGCCGAAGATGCAAACCAATCTTCGACGAGTTGATCCCAAGACAATTACAGCATTTCAGACGAAGACTCTGTCAGATTTTGTGACCGACCGACCGCTGAACTTGCTCACAGCAATGCAAATTCATGCAGTGAAACTGGCGATAGACTTTAATAACATACTGACGCATGACGAATCACAACGACAGCTGGTATTCCAGATTGTTGAACATCACCGAAAACTCATGGCAGTGCCACTCAAGAAAAACTATAAAGCTGACTAGACACTTTCACGTTGCCCTTCCACTTCCAGCTGTTACCTGATACTCAATACATGTACTGAGACTAGCTGAACTCAAATGTTGTGTCTATTGTACAATTAAAACATAAGATGTCAATGTTAATTTGAAAATTTTGTATTTTTCGTCATTTTCTAAACTTTGCTTGCTTTGAGGAGTCACTTAAACTTAGTATATAGGTCTATAATTTGGCATAAGTGTTACTGTCCCGCAACCTCATCAGACCAGAGGGTAGCTGATAATGAAATGAAAATTTTTTTTCGTCATTCACTGGTGAACCGGCCTAGTATTTAGGCTCAATAAAATTTGTAATAAACAGAATTTTAATGTCATAAATAATGGTTGAAATCCACACAATCATCATAAATCGTTTTAGAAAAAATAAGCGATCTTCAGGTAAACTAATAGTTATTGAAAATATTCAGGCTTTCATTTATGTATCCAATGGTAGATAAAGAGGAATTATTAGAATTGGAGAAGTATTCAGTGATAGATAAAGAGGAATTATTAGAATTGGAGAAGTATTCCGTGACAAATAAAGAGGAATTATTCAGTGACAGAGCTTGATGATCTATAAAGGCAATTATTAAGTTTGCATTTTTACTTATAAATTAGGAAAAAAATTTAAATAAAATTAAAATATTATATTTAAATTATTTAAATAAATTAAGAATTAAATATAATTTAAATAAATAACTATCCATGCCAATTTCCGCAAAGTGTATACATAAAATGAAATATTTCGATCTAAAATAGGTCCTGATCACTTAAAAACAATATTTAACAAGACCATCGCTTTCTGTTTCTTCTTCTCTGATTGATCTTTTCTTTCAAACAAAATCAGAGAAGAAGCAGAAAGCGAAGGTCTTGCTAAATATAGTTTTTTAGTGATTTTATTTAAAGAAAAATGATTCCGCTATCGACAAAAAGTTTTTATAGTTTAATTTAAAAATTAATTATATTAAATTACTTTTTCCTAGCCTCAATCAACTGGATCAATATATTTGGTAAAAGCCCCTTTTTAACAGAACTTTTAACAAAATAAGAACCACAAGGCGTTTTTATATAATCATCTTCGGTTAAACCGAATTCCCGTATTGATTCTTTGCTTTTCAACAGAGTTGTATAGCAAAGATTATGAGCCATCATAATGCTTGGGTACAAACTGGCAAAATCGAGTGTTGCGATTGGCTTGTCATAAAAGCCTTTGATTGGCTCGATTACAGTTGCACCTGTGAATTCATCGCCATCTTTTGATTGATAATCCGGCAGCACAAAGTCTTCGATAGCCGCTTTTCTCAGTAATTGAGACAGGACCTTAATTTGCTGTCCACGAGAAAGCAAATAGGATAAAGGCACTCCAGTAACACGAGCCATTTCAACATAGTTTACAACTACCATCAATTTGTTCATTAGACGCAACACTAAGTCGGAATCTTTAAGACAATAAACTGCCAATCGATGCCTAGTTCTGTCATCTCCATTTTGTAAATCTGTGATTATTTGATGGGCAACATCCTCCTTTTGTTCTTCCAGAAAATGGAACGATACAGCATTTAGTGAATAACTGCGCAATTTATGATCTCTTAGTAATATCTAGAAACATATGTTGATCGAGAAGGCTCGGCGAAAATAACATTACCAAATATAAATCGAAATGAATTCGACCGGGCATGTGAACATTCTTATTTATTCTACGTCCCATTTGTTTTGATTGCGACTGAGATTCAGTGATTTTCGATCTCATAGATTTTATGCGTCCTAACAAAGAAAAGCCTTTCACGTTTAACTTGTTGGCTCGATTGATGAGGTAGGGCAAATCAAAGTTTTGCGTGTTATAACCGGTAATTATATCAGGATCAATTTCCCGAATAAAGTTAGACCAATGCTAACAAAAACAAATCATAAACTGGTTATTACTCAAATTTGACATTTCCAAGCTCTATTTTAATGATCCGTTATATTCATCAGACCGAAAATCGAGTTTGGAAAAAAATTTTAGAAATAAATACCTCCAACAATTCGGCTTCGGTTTTATGTGGAATCACATGGGCGCCAACAATTGGAGCGCATGTATTCAATGTAAATATATTTTTTATAAATGGTTCTGATTCTCCAAATCTAACAATAATATTGGATATTTGGATGACTGGATCAATATCCGCGTCAGGAAAAGATCCTTGAAATTTTTGAGAGTAACTAAAAGAGGATTATCAGATATTTTTACCTTTCCTTCCAGCGCATTCTATATCAAAACTTAAAATTCTAATCGGAGCAATACTTGGCCACTCCTCAGTAGAATGACATATTATTTTGTCCCACTGAACATCAACTTCTAATTGGAAAATGAAATTTTCTCTGTTTGCGGTCGTACAGTATAAGTATTAATGGGCAGTTCTATCCAACTACATCCATCAAGACCCGAATCAACCATAAATCGAACAGAAAAATCAATATCAGTGTCAAAAGATGCCAAGTTCTAGTGAAGGATTAAGAAAAATAAAAGTTATTAGAAATGAAACCGATTTAAACTATTTATAATTAAAAAATAAATACTAAATTTATATCATGCCGATCAGGCATACAATCCCGGGAATCCCGGAATGTTTTTGGTACGGGGATTCGCTACCAATTTTTAATTCCTTTTATTTACATAATGTGTAACCAATTCGGTTTCATCCTCTGAGTTATTTTTAAATTATTTTTGCTCAGTTGCCGTATATTACATAACTCTAGAAAGAGTATAAATCAACGCCAACGCAATACACCTTCGATAAATATGTTATTATTAATGCTCATTTTAATGAATAATTTCTATACAGTTTTTTTGGCAAATGAGAATGAAACTTCCTAAATGAATAACATGATTCATGTTTGACACTTTAGTTGACACTCAAGTTTGGTACTTTCTCATCTTTCATGAGAGTGAAAAATGGACATGAATACTCTTACATAGCTTAGTTGTTTTATGAATTTTTTTAAACTTTCTTCCATTATCAAAAAGTTTTGTTTGATGATATTAAAATTTGCAGAATTATCTATATTTAAATCAGAACAGCTAATAAGTGTGAAACCAGTCCAATTTATTGCCTGTCTTTTGATTGTTTGGAAAATCGGTATATAAAAATTTATTCAATTTGACAAGAAGACTATTATTTAATTGCTTTTTCTGCTATTTAGCAGGGAACAGCCATGTCTGAAAAAAACAACATTTAAAATTTTGCAGCATGTAGCCAAAATCTGATTGAAAAACTCTATTGGGAATATTTTTTACGTGCTAAATCAGACGAGTCTGCCAAGTGTAAAAAAATGTGATAAAATTTTGAAAACGACGGGCGGATCGACAAGCGACTTCCATAAGCAAGTCGCAACTTACTTCGTCGTGATAAATCAGTTCAACAGACCAGCTTCTGAGAATTAAACAGTAACACCAGTAAAACGCAATGACCCACAAGCCTCTACGAGCAAAAAATTTATCACTAATTATCTTGTTGTTCATCACGATAACTCTCTGGAAGCAGTATTAGCCCGTATTACAGCCTCCGATGTATTACCATTCAGCTTTTTTATAACATCGGTTGAGGAACGCAAATCATTGTCGGCTCGTGGATTTGACGTGCCAAAATCAGCTACTACTATTCGGACCATGGTCATGAAGTATGGCCGAATGATTCAGCAAAAATACAAGCTTGAAGTCTCGGAAGAAATTAACCATCAGCTTTGACGAATGGACTTCATTCAAGAACCGTCGAAATTTGAATCTAAATGAGCACATTCAAAATAAATTTTTGAATTTAGGACTGGTTCGAGTGCGTCGATTTATTGAAGAAAAGCTGGAGTTTTTCGGATTAAATTTATGCACCATATATTGTATGCACCGTGACGGATGGTGCCGCTGTAATGGTAAAAGTTGGAAAATTGCTTTCTTGCTAGCAACAACTATGTTTAACTCATGGTATACATCTGGCGGTTGTGGATTTCCTTTATAAAAAACCTGTTTCTACCTCAATTGAAGAGGTTGATGATAACGATGACAGAGATTCAGACAACGAAGGTGAATATGACGGATTTCAAATTGTTTGCAAAGAACATGAGCCAGAACTTACGGATGAGCTTGACGGATGAGTACGGCCTATTGACAAGCTATTTCGTCGATCTCCGAAAAAAATGACATTCTCCAGATATACATAAAAGCAGAATTTGGAAAAGAAATTTAGTTGATGATTGATGTAAAGATACGATGGAACAGTCTTCTTTCTATGCTGGAAAGTTTCCATAAAGTTAAAAACTGCATTTTAAAATCGTTGATTGATCTTGTTTCAAGTATTTCATTTGAAGAAGAACTGAACATGATTCAAAATTTGGTAATAACACTTGAATCAGTAAATTTAGCAGTGAAGCACTTTGTCGTCGTGACGCAACACTGTTGTCAGCTGACACAACGATTTCATTCATGATAAATAATTTGGGCAGCAGTGACTTAGCCGTTCGGCTGAAGGAAACACTTTCACGTCGATTGAATCAACGGCGAACGAAAGTTTCAAATTTGCTTCAATATCTGCACAAAAGCAACCAAAATTATCCTGAATTGAAGTTGGATTCTCTATTAAATTTTAAACGTCTAAACAAAGCGACGATTGTTTCTATGGTTATTGTTCTGACAAAGCCACTTGATCGCAATGAGTCATTTGAATCTTAATCGGACAGTGAGGCAGCTGAAGGAGAAGTCGAATCATAATTGTCCATACAAGAGAAGCTCGCCAGAGCCATCGATAAGAAAATGAATTCCAAAATAATTTCCAAATCACGAACAGCGAAAGATGTAATAAACATTGTGAAAAAAGAACTGGCCATTTTCGAAGTCGAAGGTAAACGTGGAGCTAATCATGAGAGTTGTTTCGAAAATTTGAATTCAATACCACCTACAAGTGTAGAACCAGAACGAGTGTTTTCAGGATGCGGAAAAACGGTGACCAAATTCAGATCATCTTTAAGTGATGAGAGCAGACATTTTGACCTTATTAAGAGGATATTTCAAGACGGAAGGTAAATGAACAAATAAACAAAAAAATACTGTCAATTTGAGTCCCTTTGTTTGTACCTAATTTCATTTATTATTGTTTTCAACTGTGTTTTATTAATGGATTAAAAATGTGTGATTTTTTAAATTTTAGGTAAAATTTTGAAATTTCGCTCAGTCCCGAGACCAAAAAAATTCAATACCGAAATCCCGATTCTGGAAAAATGGTCCGGTATTTGATGCCTTACATGCCGATAAGAAAATTTTTAATGGTTATATGCAATAAATTTGTTAGCCTCAGAACTTCTGGTATTCATTGAATCCATTTAAAATCAAGATTTCGTTTATTTTTATGATTCAATAACATTTAAAAAAATTAGTAATAATTTGTTTGAGGAATTTATAAAAATAATTAATGCACAAGTAAGGATTTCAACATACAGGTAACATACAATAATAATTTAAATTATATTTTAAAACACTTTACAAAATGAAAGTAATATTCAAGTGCAATTTCAATTGTTTTTTTTTAAATGAAGATTTACTACTGTTGGGCTAAGAACGATAAAGGACAATTAATTAATTGATAAATAAAATAAGTTAATAATTGAAAGTTCTTATTTAACTGTCACATAAGCACGCACCGCTAATCAATATCGAAAATGACGTAAAACACCGCTAAACCTCGTAAAATGAAGCTAAAAAATACTGAAACAGCGTAAGATAGAGACCAAGAAAAGCGAGAAAATCGTGAAAAAAGAAAAAAATGCATGTTAAATTTTGATTTAATTAATTTACGCGTCTGTGTACGCATTGGAATTTATGTCTGAAAAGAACTTTTTGAATTTTTGAAATTATAGTATAATTTATTGATTTGTTTATTCGGGTTAATTTTGGAAATTATGTTTAATTTAAAGAATTTTTGATTGGTGAGTGTTTTTTGAATTTTGACAATTTTTTGGTACATAAAATAAACTTTTGCAAATTACGTTGTTATTTATTAAAATTTTTGATTACGAAAATGTCTGGGATTTTTCTATCGCCGAATTGTGCTGAATCATATGGAGAAATAAGAATGAGTTAAAAATTTATCAATATTGGACTTGATATTTGGATAAATTATGATAATTTGAAAAATATTTGGCATCACACATTTTATAATGAACCACGAAAAGATGACTCAAATTATGTTTGCGAAAATTAATTCATGTAATTCAAGCAGTTCTTTCTTTCTATGCTCCAAGAAGTACGACAGGTATCGTTCTGGATTCAGGAAATGATGAAACACATTGATTTTGCTGGCAGAGATTTATCAGATTATTTTATAAAAATACTAAATGAACGAGGATACAATTTCACAACTTTCGTCTATGTTATTTTATCATCGTGAATTTTCTTTTTCAATGTGGTTCCTTCTATTAATATATTTTTGCTTAGTATTGATTTTTCTTTATTCTGTTTGATGCATTACGCTGCTGTTAGTATGCAAAGACAAGTGCTTGGGTTTTTGACAAAGCGATGCTCTTCGTAACGATTAACGTAACTTAGTGTTTGATTATTGAATGTTCAGCACAAGGTAGACTAAGCCGAGTTGGGACGAAAGTGTATGGATAAAAGAGATGTAGTAATGGATTCCCTCAAAGCTAGATGTTAAGCAAGCGTTGGTTGAGATACAAATAAGGGCATAAAAGCGTAATACCTTCTATCGACCACTAGTGAGAAAAAGATTGTGCTTTGAGGAGTATTACCTCCAGCGGGTGCTAAACAGCTCCGATTTACGAGTATGATAGTGGAAATAAAAATTCCTGCTTTGTATCTAGCCACATAGACCCTGGAGCTAATTTAAGTGTCAACACTACAGTTATATGTTTAACTGAATCCCTTTTAAAATAACGCGATATTCAAAAATATTTTCAGAGGTAATTATTAAAGAAACTTTTATATGCTCTAAAAATGGATATTCAAATGTTTTTTGTAGAAGGACTGACTATGAAATCGTTGATTTGCGCTGAAGAAAACAATAGAAATCATATATTTAGAAGGCTTTAAAAGTTTTTTGACATAAAATCATTAGACAACTCCAATATATTTAAATTAGTGTTGAAATATGTTTACTAATAAATATCAAACCGCAATAGGTTGAGTGCCTGATCTAGTGTATAAGTTTTCATGTAATTGGAGAGACTTACCGTCAGTTCCACGAGGTGGTTCAGGAACATATCCGATTTAAAGGTGTGAGTAATATTATTATGGATAGAAAATACTCATTATGCCCATGGATTTTAAACAATTAATTAAATAGCAATTTATTTGATTACATTGGCAGATTTTAGAAGGGAGATTTTCATTTGAATCTTGAATTCACACGTTAATATCAAATCATGAATATTTGGATAAATAAATTAAATAAATAATTGTAATTGTAAAATTAATTTTTTGGGAATAAAAGTCAATCACGTTATATTTTTTACGAAATTTAATTATGTCATTTATTTTTAAAAATATTTTATATTATTCATTGTACTCAAATTTATAATTATAATATATTAAAAATATAATCTCTTACGTGATATCCATAATGAGGAATTGTCATTCCCTCTACAAGTACACGTTTAGTAGTGGCAACTAAACTTGGTACCGGAACTGTCACTTTAAGAAATGCCTTTTTTAGATTTTGACTAAATCCATATATATCTAAATAAATAGAATTAAAATAGATAAAAATTGGGTAATTCGCAGTATTTTTTCAGGGATAAAATAATTACTATTAGTGAATTTCATTTTATATTATTTTTATCAAATATTTTTTACATTATTATTTAATTATTATACGATGGAGAAATACCGCAAAAGTTATTGTACTCATATCTTACTTGCTTTCAAACAATATTCTACTTTACAAATTAAATTTTCAGCATATTGATGTTGAGACGCTCTTTGCTTGAGTGTCTGATTTAAAATTTTTCGAAATTCGCCACAATGCTCTTTTAAAAAGCCAGGAGGAGGTTCGACATATAAATAAGGATAAAATCCATGAACATGTGCAATAATGCTATTTCCATTTTGATTTGCTCCATAAAATCGGAACACTGATCTGGGATTTGTTTCTTTTATTTCCTAAATTAATATTTAATATTAATAACTAAATCAATAAAAAATATTTTTAGAAAGATTCTAGTAAGAAAATAACAAAATTTCAATTTAGAAAATATTACGTAATTATCAATGTCCAATTGTTGAAAAATCAAAGGCATTATTTCAGGTTTGACGACATCCATATTTTGTCTTGCCCACTTGGAAAATTCATCAGTTTCTTTTACTGTTTCTGTATTGGATTCCATTTCAAAACAAATTTCCTCGGGTTCATGATTCCATTCATCCATAGAAACATCATCCTCATCATTATTCTTGACTTCAAACTTGGAAATTTTAGAAGAAGGTGCATAACTAAATTTTATACAACTAATGAGCAGCAAAATAAAATTTTTATAAAATTACGTTTTATTTTTTTGAAATGAATTAGGACGACGACTCATCTTACTTTTTTTAAGATTAGACTTGAATAAATTTTGAATAATAAATGATTTAGAGTAATTTAAACAAATTTAAAATGGCTTACTTCTAGATAAATAATTTCTAACCTACAAATTATAAAGTAACTGATTCTAAATAGACTTTTATTAAGGGAGTCAGCTTGAAAATGTAATAAAAATAGCATTACAAACGTTAATCTTGGAATAACAATTACCTCGTAAATTTGAGGTGAATGTTGCCCTGAATCTCAAGTTTCATAAATCAGACTGTTAACAAAACCTTAGGTTGGGCATTACTATCATTATTTTTGATATTGACTTAGCTTTTATTAAGAACATTAGATTAAGAAATAGTCATGATTTAAGAACATTAGATAAGGAACTATGGGGTTCGTAGACTGTGGTGGGTTACAGGGTTTCGTATTTGTTTAAATTATCCCGTGGTTGCCCCCGTAACGCCATACAAAATAATGCTAGTCGCCACTTGGCACCCGTTGCTAGGCAACGTTGGTAATGTGTTCAAGTGGTGGATTGTCCGCAAAAATTGAGTACCATGTGCTAGTACTATAGTTGCTCGGACAACCCTCGGGTTCACGAGCTGTCGATAGAAGACCTATGCTCGCTTTGCTCTGTCCCTCATGGTCATTCAAGATTAGGTTCTTATCCGCCTGCGGAGAGATGTAACAAAGGCTTGGTATACAAACGTATCAATGAAACAAATTGATTGAGAACACGACTACTCTATTTATTTAGCAACACGCACAATGTTTACAGGTTAGTGATTCTGAAGCTGGATTGCTCGACGTCGGGCACGTTCCTTGCGTCCCGGCCGACGATTATTTGCTGGAAGGGTAGATTGTTCCACTGGTTGGGTGTTCTTCTGCGACATCTGGGTTGGGGCGAAGACGAGCGGATATGTGACCGCTTCCCCCTCCCGGCAGACTGCTAGGGCGACTTCGAGTCCTCGAATTTGCGTACGCAGGCTCTGGTTGAGCTGCCGCTCCTCTGTCCAGCCTTTTTGTGCTGCAGTCAGGCGGTGGTGCAATGCTTTCACCTTTCCCGGTTCCTTCCAGGTTGCTTTAATCTGTTGCATTTCGCGGGTTAATTGAATAATCTGGGCGAGTAATTCCGCGTTTGCCTGTCTCGCGTGGTCCAATTCAGTCTGTAAGATTCTTAGGGAGGACATCGCTATAATTAAATAGATCATTCTAATTTATTATTGATCAAGTTAAATAATCATTTATTTCATTAGACAAAACCACGAATCATTCTAACTATACGAAGAAAAATGACACACAAATTTCTAATATTTTAAATCAGTCGCCACATCAAGTTATCACTGTTAGTTCATTCGTCAGGGCAATATCTCTTCAGGCTTCGTTTGAGAGCCTCCACGGTATATGGTCGTCGGGTATCCCGGACTGGGCGAGGTGGATAGGCGACTGCAATCCGCCCGGCGAGGATGTCTTCCACCACGTTTGCGAGATACATCCTCGCCTTAACCACCTGTGAATCTACCTGCTCCTGCACCCTTTCCCATTGGGTGAGGAGATCCTGCGCATTCAGGTAGGTCTCTGCAGCTGGGTATTGCTGTCCCGAGAGACCGCTGGGATCCTTCTCTAAGCCTAATATCCTCCAGGTAGTTGGGTACGGCCACTGTTGTTGTATCTGATCGAAGGTTCTCTTGGTTGGTTGAACTCTTGCCTGTCCCTGTTGGCCTGCACTTCGACTGATGCTTCGTTCGGGTGACATGTCTAAAACGTTTTTATTATTATCTCCGCTTAATTCACCATGTTAAGTTGTTAATAAAATAGGGTCCATATTAGTGTGGAGGGTGTCATCCAATTTAATCTTAGCGAATTCTAGTATCTTTTCATTTGGTCGGGATTCTTTCGAAACGGGTGGCTTATGCTAGTGAAATTAATAATGCACGGGTGGTAAATCCACTAATCAACTCGATTTTTATTTAATTAGGCAATATAATTTTAAGGAGTTATAGGGTGATATTAGGGGTAGCGACTACATTAATGAAGATATCATCGTACGCGAGTTGAGATTTTAGGTTTTATGCAACTGTATTATATCTTGTTATTGTCTATTTTATTTATTTTTCTATTTTCGGACTTTCTATAATACAAATTGTCGTTCGATCGGATAAATCTTATCACCATATCTTATAATAAAAGTTTATTGATTCTTTAAATTTAATATCGAAGTTAATCTCGTTGAATGATTTTTCAAGTGGGTGATCTGAACAGTTAAGGGCGAAAACGGATGTCGAACGGATGAATTTACAAAGCGTTGACGGTTGTTTGCCGATTGCATGTGATTTCCGGCGGATCTTGACGTTACGGATTAAGTGGTCGAAAAGAAGTGAGTTAATTTATTTACATCCGGTGATTTATGACACTTCATTTTCAGGATTATCGATTGGCAAATTCATCTAAAATTATTCGGGTAAGTTATTATGTAGATTAATCTGATCATATCTTATCGCCATTTTTAAGGAAAACGGTGTATTACGTTTGAAACCTTCAAGTGGATGAACTTTATGCTATTGCAGTATTTTCGCTTTGTGGATTTTTTATGTATTCGAAGAACCAAAACGATATGAAGCTTTCCCGTGAGTTCACAGTTTGTGTAATATTAAAATAAAAATTTTCTCTCCTTTCAAAACATTGATTCTTATAATGATATTAATTTAGCTTAAACACTAATTCATTACGTTTTGTTTTTGTCTCTGAACTTGTTTCATTTTAAGAAAACTTTATCACAAACCTATAAATCATTCCAGTATGGATTTAGGGACGGTTGTAGTAACGTATTTCGGTTTCCTCATATTTTTATTTCAACTAATTTATTCAACATTCACTTTAATTCTACGAAACTACTTTAACATTAACATCATTATTTCAACTAATTTATTCAACCTTTACTTTAATTTTATGAAACTACTTTAATATTGACACCATACTAGTAAATCCATGAATCCAGTTCCACTTTATTCTTATTCAAGGTTTATTTGATCTCCACTAGGTAAACTATTTTACTTTTATGCAAATCGTTTTAGTTATAATCGCTGAATGACTCTGTTTAATCGACATCGTCTCTCAGTTCAATTAACGTATTAATTAAAGAATTTATGTTATTTAATTCAATAAACTAATATACTAAAATTCTATTTAACCTACGTTTACTTTAATCGTTTTGATTGAGTTCATTTATCTATAAAGTATGTATGTTTATGCAAAATTCTTTTAAGTTTAATCATAATGAAACAAATTCAGCTTAAACAACGAGTTACTTATCTTTAGTCAACAATTATTAATCTGACTTAGATGAATCATTTATCCACTAGTTTTTACATTTAAATTATAGATTTCAGTTAGCTATATCAACGATTTTAATGTAATTTACTCCCGTACCTTTTCCCTTTAATAGGCCTTAGGCGCATTTTATGTTTATATTATATTTACTGAGTGCCCACTGGACTACTCGGTGTGATAATTTTGAGCCGTATGTAATATAATTTTAGGTCGATTTTACAGAATTGAGAAACGAGGAAGTAGCCAGAGACTTCTTCCTTATTTCTCGCTTCAGCTATAGGGATAAATATTGACGTTACGACCGCTGCGTTGCGCACGCTGAGTCTTCACGGGTACATATCATTGGCGATTTTCCACGCACGTACATGCATCTGTACTATGTAGATTTTGCTTTCTTGCGTTATGTGTTGGCTGTGGGCCGGAAAATTTCGACAGTTTCATTTATAAAACAAAATATATATAAAACAATTTATGTATAATAATATTTATTAGTTATAAACAAAAATAACATGTTACCATTCCTTGACCATCCATAAAATATCATAAATTCATATATCAAAACATAAACCAAAATACCTCTCTCCCCACGCCGACGTCCAAGCAGAGCTCCATTGAGTTCCAAGGATGTGACGTGGAAAGAGGGTTCCACATACAACTAAATCTCACCTAAAAATTTCGTAGTAGATTTTTAATCAAAACTCGAAAGTAATTTTCAGTTTGAAAAAAATGGTTTTTAAGGTTTGTTTCGAAAAACGGTTTTGGTAAATGTGAAAATGGATCAGTATTTATACCTATTTTTCTCGCGTGTGAAATTTGATGCAGTAAAACAAAATTCGACCTTGTTATTTTCTAGCAAATTCTATTCTTTAATTTTTATTATTTTTTGATTTATTTTTAAAATTTCTTATTTAGAATTTTTATTGAATTATTGCTAATTCAAAATTTTCAATTTAAGTTTCACTTTAATGAACTTTAACTAATTTTTTCAATTTTGTCGAATTTGTTGTGTTTTCTTGTTGTATTTGTGTAGGTATCGTGCGAATCTTGGTGCATTTTGTTATTATTTTAATTTATTTTTATGTTTATTAATTTATATTTAATTCTTTTATTTTCTCATATTTTATATGGTTTATTGGTGTTTTTCGGGTTTATTTGAAGTGCATGTTATATTTGCGTGTGTG
This sequence comes from Schmidtea mediterranea, assembly GCA_022537955.1. Classification (NCBI taxonomy): domain Eukaryota; kingdom Metazoa; phylum Platyhelminthes; order Tricladida; family Dugesiidae; genus Schmidtea; species Schmidtea mediterranea. Next base: position 78,290,165 of record CM039679.1, read on the forward strand.
TTACTGATCCATTAAAACATTTCTCAAGGCCGTTTACGTTCTGGCCCAACAACTGTCTGACAGTGAGCCCTTGTCCATACCTGAAGTGAAAATATTAGTGAACTGTAACATGATGAGTGGTGACGAAATCAAAGATTCTTTAGGGTGTTGGTAATATCGCAATTTAAAAAAAACTTTGCGTAAAATTATGAACTATATTTATTGAGCTATGGATTTTTATGTCGCATTAACACATGAGACTTATCTCTCATTATTCCTATTCTAAGTATGGAATTTACAATTCAACGATTAAGTCCTACTGCATTCAAAATCATTTATTAGGCCTTAAAATTTTCATTTAAAAAGAATTATATACAAAGTTTATTTAACTAAACTAGATGGTGATAGCTTGTGATTTCACTATCAGTAAGGTCTTCCAAATCTTCGGTCATGGAGTGACTGCATCATTCCTTTTTAGTTGTTCGTTGGCACTGATTGGAGTGCTCATCTCTTCTGTCCCGGTGTTGGATTGGGCCGTTGAATAAGTTAATCGTGGTAACATCCTGCTGGTGTTCGGAAAGTCGTGGAGTTTCCAAGTCGATGGTTGTGTTTACTCAAATTGCTCGACTTTTCGCTTTCTTCATCGATGTAATTTTCTGGGTGTTCGTCGTCTTCATACTCTCGATTTTATGACTAATATGTGCTAAAGACGTTCTAATTTATTTATTGAAAACTCCTACCCGAAGCTATTGTTTATTTCTCTCTCAAAAGTCTTCTAAGTGACGTGGGGCATTTGTATAAACGATGTTGGTCTGCCTACCTTTCAAATGTCATTGTAATTGTACTGCTCATTACTTTCATTTGTATTGTTGAATGTACTTATGGTTAATGTTCTCATCGTTTTAATTTCCGATTTTATGGTTATCTTTCTCACCAAGATGGTAATTATTATCATCCATATTGTTATTATTATTATTATTATTATTATTAGGATTTTATTAATATTATTACATCTATCTACTGTCATGCTACTATTGGCATCGTTATTATTATCATCATCACTCATTATTATCATTCATTATTATTATAACCCTCAAAATTACCATTACTAATTTATTACATATTTGTTATCAAAGTTATTATTATCCATTATTGTTACTACTTTGATTATTGTTTTTATTATTATTCTATATTTATAATATTATTGATTGCTGCATTGGTCTAGATCTCAACCGCATCTACGTGGAGCTTGTAGTGCGTCTTATATGATTATTCGGACCGTGTGAGCGGCCTACTCTGATTTAATATGATTTTAGGTCGGCAAAGCTACTACTCACAAAACCACAATTGGTCGTCTACCGATATTATTCAAATTATATGAAGATTTTATATTCCTTGATTTTTCTCTCTCGTTCATGGATTTTTTTATGTTTCACTCATTTGCGATCTCGATGGGTGCCATTGTTCTCTCGGGTGTCGTTTTTCATGTTCGATCTCATTCAGTGTATATAGCCGAACTCCTATTATCAGGTGAATTTCTCTATTATTCAAAGTGTGGACATTTATAAATGTTAGGTCGGGATTATACTAATGTCTTGAATACTTCAAGTACTTCGCGCTCTCGTGGAATTCAAAGATTCATCGGTTTGTGCTAATCTTAGTTCAATCGGTGTGTGTCAATCTAATTGTGTCTGGCGATATATTTTATTGGTGAATAAAGTTTTATGTTTTCACGTGCCTTTCAACGTTGTAATTTGATTGTAGGGTGAGACTTTATATTTTTCCTATTTTTATTGAGTAGAAGATTTGATTTAAGTATAGTTTGCATAATTAGTAACCAATACTATTACCGCACTTATGTATTTAATTGTTACCCCTTTTAGTCCTAATGCTTTTCTATTCAGTACTAGCAATTCGCTTATATAATAAAATTTGAAATTTATGTTAATTAACATGTTCATTTATTTTAAGTTTTGTGATATGAGTTGACCTCAGGTCTACTTGTTAATTTCCAATGATATTAAAATCGCATTCCTATTTAATAAATTCTATTCAACTCCTTCTAATTTGGTTTTAAAGCTAGACTCAAAAATTACTGTTCATTTAACACTCCTTATTCATACTATTTGTTTATATTGGTTGCTCCAATTTCGAACCCTTCCCGCTTGCCAATTTACCTCATTTTGATCTTAAGGCTGAAATTATGTTCATTTATGATTTTAAGAGTGCTCACTGAGCTACTCGGTGTTAATGATTTTAAGCCTTGTGTCTAAATGAATTTTGGTCCAATTTTCGGACGAAGGAAGAAAGTGGAACAGCCAAAAGACTACCCCCTCATCTAACTAACGCCCTTATAGGAAAATATTGACTTTCAGCATCCATCGTTTCTCATGACATGACCTTCACAGGCACAGATTATAGACGGAGGAACCGCTCTTACACAATCTGATAGTGTATTTGATTTTAATTACTTGTGGTATGTGCTAGCTGTGGGGCGGAAAATTTCGACAAAATTAAAATAAACTTCATTCGTTGAAGCATATAATTCAGCATAAACATTACATTTCATTCATACACATCATGCTTGCAGAGGACACGCCCAAGCAGGGACTTACTTGTAGTTTGCTTGAGTACGTATCGTGTAAGTTTATTCAAAATTTTTCGAGCGTTCTGCATTCCGTAAATGTTTCGCAATGCAAAGATATTTTTCTAAGAAAAAGCGTTCTTAACATTTTGTCAGAAAAACAGTTTCACAAGGAAAAAGTAATTTTCAGAGTTGAAAACGTTATGGTTAAAATCTTGTATAAATAAATCGGTATTTACACCGATTTTATGACCCTAACCTTGCGTGTAATTTTTGATGCATTAAAACAAAATTAGACTATGATTTTACTTGTAATATCTATCTCTAATTTTGTTATTTTCTTGCAATAAATAGATATTTTATTTATATTTAAGTTGAATATTTCCGATTAGAAATATTTTATTTTCACCCAGCTTTTCCATTAAAATGCTGATTTTATAAATTGATCTATTTTCGGTCAAATTTCTTTGTTATATTATTATGTTTGTGTTATTTTCGTGCAGATCTTGGTGCATATCTGTTATTTTTTTAATTTACTTTTATGTTTTTGATGTTATATTTAATTGCATTTTCCTCATAGTTTAGGGTTGTTTATTTGGTGTTAATAGGTCTGTATTTAAATCGGCGTGCTGTGTTTTCGTGCTGTTTTTTATTCATTTAAACAAATATTTGTACTGTCCCAACAGAACCACTGATTCCCTTATCAACTTTGGTTTGACTAAAAAATAGTTCAATCAACCCAATTATGGAAAATTCCAAATCAGTAATGAAATAAATATTTTTATTGTGAACGGCGGGCAAGTTTAACGACTATATACTGAGAGAATCGATAACACACTCCGGATATCCTCATAATCACAAAATTAAACTTTATCAGGTGCATCAGGTTGCATCATAAGTATCCGAGTGTCAGATCTACCGATGACGAAGTCAATACACCAATCAGATCAAATTTTATCAGGAACCTTGGGTTAGAGTGTAAAAGGTTCCTATTATGTTGTATAACAATCCATTCCCAAAAATCATAAATTAATTATCGGCGGAACACTAGTCAAATTAATACAAATTCCCTATTGGGTTTAATAACCTATTATAGGTTATTATTGAAAATTAACAACATCATTTTCATCGTAAATCAGTCTCAGGAGGATTCTAAGTCGAAATAAGACTAAATCATTATTACAATAAATAAATCGCCGTAAGTTAATATGAGATTGAGTAATAGCAACATATGCGATCGAATAGATCAATTTCTAGAAGACATGGGCTTAAAGGATATTAACTCAAAAAATAAAATAAAATAAATCATCGTAAGCCAATTTTAGATGGCATAATAGTAGCATCATTAATAACCTAAATTAACTGCCAGTCGGACATAAGGAAAAATAATCTTCTTTTCATCACAAAGTTTCATAAATAAAAACAATTCTAATTGAAAATATTTCTGAAAAGTAAGACCACAAAACTGACATCTGCATACTAAAATCAGTCTGACCCTCTGCACATTAACACTAAAATTACCTCCGTCTCTCTGCACACTAACACTAAAATTCAATCTGTCTCTCTGCACACAGTTTTGTCATTAAAATTTGTGAAAACACGTCAGTATATATACCTATAAAATTGACTTTAACCTTGCGTGTTATTTTTATTGCGATAAAACAAAATTTGACCTTGAAATTATTTATGTTATCTAAATTAAATTTTTATTATTTCTTAATTTAAAGTGGCAATTTATTCCTTAAATTTTTTAATTGAATTTCTCCAACCAAAATATTTTATTTGAATTCATTTTATTCATTGAGTTTCTAGTTTTATATAATTTTCGTTTTTCTGTCAAATTCTCTTGTTATTATGTTTTTTTAAATATATAAATTTCGTGCGGTTCTTGATGCATTTTGCATTTATTTTATTTTACTTTTGTGTTTTTTAATTTTATATTTTTTTATGTTCCCTCAAATTTTTTGGTGTTTAGTTGGTGTTGTTGTTGTATTTTAAGTTATATTGGTGCTGGATTTTAGTGCTATTTTACTCATACATTTAAACAAGTTTCAAGGCCGTTTGTGTTCCGGCCCAACATAAACACTCCGGGGCCCTTAAAATTGTGACTTGCAATTTCTAAAAGACTTTAGCTATGAAGTATACAGGGTTTACATTTTACATTCAATTAGGTCTACGAGCTACATGATCTTGACCTCAAAACACACATGCATAAAAATAATCATACAGTATACATCAATATATAGATTAAAGGATGAAGTGAAAGAGGACCTACAGTCCGGTTATGATCACACATAAAGAATAGTTAATTATCTAAGAATTATTAGTTCATTGTTAATCTTGAGTTCTGTCACTTAAATATTCGTCTCGCTAATGTCTTGGTATTCTTTGATTTCTGATTGATTGCTTTCTTTAGCAGGTTCTGGTTTTGACGATTCGATATATGTTGTGCGATTTAGCTTTGAGATTTTGTTTAGTCTGGGGAATTGACTTTATCTGGATGCAGTATAGTGTTTTTGGCGATTACGGGTTTTGTTCTTTATTTGATTAGGACTGATTAGATGCTGATTGTTTGGAAGATTGGCAGGCGTAGTGACTGTCAGATAAAAAAAAGGATAGAATTTTTCGTTCAAGACTCCTTTTTGTAGTTGATTTGGGGTTTTGGGATTGTTAATTGGCATTCTTGGTTTTTGTTGATTTTTTTTGCATCTTGAAACTGGGTGAGCTTCAGTTGGGTTCTGTGGACAGATGACCCGTTATCATATTATCTCGGCTCGATCATTTGGTGATAATTAATCCATTCGGGATTTTTCGTGATTTTTTGAGGTTGGTTTGGGATTTTCCTCTTTGGTTATCGATTAGGGCTGTCATTCTCGATTTTTGGTTCTTTTCTGTTTATATTGGAGAGTTTCTAAAGAGCATCCATGATTATTTGTAAATGATTTTCTTGATGGGTGTTTCCTTTTTTACTGACTTTAGGATTTGATTTTCTAGAGTTTTGAGGTTTTGCACGATCTTTTTAAGTTTGGGCTTCGCTCACTTTTACAATTAGTCTATTTAATTTTCTTGTTTTACGCTTTAAGACATTGGGTATATTAGAATTTGATCCGTCGGTAATTGCTATTCCTTGAGTTCCTGCATATCTCGTCTTTGTTGTCACAGGTACTTTTGCATTGTTCGACATCTTTGTAAGGGATGCTAGGTGGTATATGGGCTTATTACTACCAGCTTCCTTCTCATCGAAAATATCATGCTGCTTTCGCTTTCCATTTTTTTATAACCATTATTAGTTTATGATGATTATTTACAATTGCTTGACTATTTACAAACAATTTCGAGTTTTTTAATAGGACTTGTTATCATTCCTCTTGATTTTAGGTAGTGGTTTGACTTTCTGTTTTTCTTCCTTCTTTATCTCTGTTGCTTTTATAATCATATTTGGTTTCTCATTTCTGTGGTTGGTATTAACTTTATTTTGACATCGCTTATCTTCTTTGTTTGCCTTTATTACAGTTTGTAAGGTTGCGTTCTTGGTATATTTCACTTGAGTGCATTTGTTTTTCAGTCTCGTCCTTTTTGTCTCTTCGTTTCTGTAACTCCAAACCGTCTGTTAGTTATACCGACGTCGTTGTTGAGAGATTTTCTAGAAAAAAACTAAAACTTTCCTAACCTTTTTCCCGGTAGCTAAACTACTTTCTTTTCGATTAAAATAAGCTCCAAAATATTCACTGATTTGCAGTTTCTCCTAATCTTTTGTTCAATGTTCATGAATCTCGACGAAATTAGCTAGTAAACTACTTTTCTGTTGGAATCAACAGTATATAGGTACCAATATTCTCACCATCCAACTTTCACATGTAATATAAAACGTTATTACTTACCCTAATTGACTGAGCTAACTGACACATAAAAAGTAACACCAGTAGCCTGTGTTGTGTAAGACAGAAATTAAGTTCTAACTCGAGTGACTTGTAGTTATTCGCGCTTCATCGAATAGTTTTTTACGTTTTACGTTGAGATATCATATATTTATTTACTTTAGTGTTTTACAAATAAAATAAATAAATTCTTTAAAAACTTTAATGACATAACGAATGAAGAAAAATAAAATTATAAATATTTTAAAAAAATATATTTTTTTCAATTTTTAAAAACAGTTATTTGTCGGTTTTTTACTGTTCTCTTTCAATATAACTATCAAATCATAATGCTCTCAGAAGGGTATAACATCTATTATATCGCGTCGTAAACCTAAAACATCAGTTGCTCAAAGATTTTCAACATTTAGATGAGAAAATTTCAGAACTCATACTATATTATAACTAAAATGAGGCCTTGATTTACTCATTTGGTCTAAACGACTGTTCGCGTGGTCGAGAATTTTAATGAGGATTTATACTGAAAAATAGCTGTCAGCATTCTAATTGGGATTTTGCGTTTTACCAAAATTACACCCGGTTGGTTATCAACAATTTTGCATCTTCTTTTCGTCCGTTCGTCAAAGAAGAATAAAGTCTCCATACATAATTTTTGTCATTTCCATAAATTTTTGATTCACTAAACTATATTCTTCTTCGAACGTAAATGTAAATATTTTGATATTGGATTCAGCCTCAGCATCACTACAATAATCACTTAATTTGAACATTTCTGAATTGGAATCATCAGGCCTACAAAATACAGTCTTTTATCTCCAGTTAACCAGGACAAATAACGGTTCTTCATTTTTATCTAACTAATCGAAAAAAAGGGATTTTAACCCCTGACATGGTTTAGTTTCACTTTTAGACCATTGGTGGGTTTCTGGGTTTTGATATTTGAAACTATTTGGTAGTTACCCAGACAACCCCATACAAATATTTCCTTTGCTTACCACTCGGCACCCGTTGCTGAGCAACGTTGGAACTGTGTTCGAGTGGGTAGATCGTCCGCAAAAAGTGAGCGTTATTGCTAATGCTATAATTGACCGAACGATCTCTGGGTCCAACGAGCTGTCGATAGAAGACCTGTGCTCGCTTTTGATTCTTAGGTCCCATTACTCTCCTATCTCTTTCGAATGTTAACCTATACTCTCATATCATCTATCTTTATGTCCATTCGCTTAGTCCTTCTTATTATTGTCCATGCTGATGATTATTCTTTGGCCTGTACACCCTTTGTTATGTTAAATACACCCACATTATATCTTTCACCCTTATCCCTATTATAACTACAATGTTTCCCATTATTATTACCAGCATTATTATTGTTGCCATAATATGTATTACCTTTATTAATTGTTGCTACTCTTACCTTTATTATTATTTTTATTACTATAACTACCATTATATTTATTGTTATTACCACTATGATTATTACTATTATTATTATTATTATCATAATTATTATCATCATTACTAGAAATACCATGATTATTATTATTATTACCATTATTATTAGTATTATTATTATTATTATTATTATTACAATTATTATTATTAATATTATTATTATTATTATTATTACAATTATTATAATTATTATCCATATTATTAACAAAATTTTGTGTAGGGATTCGTCCTTATTCCTCATCTTTAAGAAATATATTTCTTATATAACAATTTAGCCGTAATCCATTTGTATTTCCCTGGTTTTCGGTAAAGTATTTTTGTTGAGTCGAAAAATTTGAGCAGCGTTCCGCCCTTATTTTACACGTTCCATTTTTACGTTACTATTTTTGTTAAGTATTTGAATTAATTCGGAAAATTTGAGCAGCGTCCCGCCCATATTTTCCGCCTCAACTCAAATTAATTTACTTAATTTTTATTTAAAAGCATTATTTTTCATGATTTTGGTCGTTCGGATTAATCTTTTTCCGATGGCTTTTCATTTTAACGGTTGTAACGATTTCGCAATTTTCCCCGCTGCCCATTCCCTCTCTTTGTCCTTAAGATCTATTTATGTTCATATTATAGTTAATGAGTGCCCACTGGACTACTCGGTGCTAGAGATTTTGAGCCTATTGTTGTTAAAAATTTATGTCAATTTTACAGGAAACGGATGATGAAGGAGCAGCCAAAGGGCTACTCATTTACCCTCCAATTTCCCCTATGTACGGATAATATTGACGTTCCAACTCCTTCGTTCCGCACGCCAGAGCCTTCACGGGCACGAACTACTGGCGATTTTACACGCACTTACACAGTTCGAATAATATGTTTGATTTTATTAACTTGTGATGTGTCTTTGGCTGTGGGCCGATAAAGGAATAACAAATAATATTTTACCATAGCATTTGGAATAAAAGTTTCGATGCACTAAAGCTGTAGATAGAAAATATTTATTCAGCATATTACATCGGCCACATACATTTGAAATTCATTGTATCCATTCCATAAAATTTACTTCGAAAATCCCATAAATTTAATTCGATAAATCATCCATAAATTCGATTTGAAAAATCATCCATAAATTCAATTGGAAAAACAAAATTATCCATAATTTTAATCTGAAAAATCATCCATAAATTCAATTGGAAAAACAAAAGTCATCCATAAATTCAATTGAAAAATTACCCATCAATTCCCTTCGAAAAAATCAATTAATAATATTGCACCAGTTGAGAGTGATCGTGTTCAGGCAAAACACTTACCCGTGTAAATTGCCTGAATGCACGGCTCTCAACCAGTTATACAACCAGTTATACAGTTCTGTAATGAAATTTTTTCTCCGAAAAATAAGACTGAAAATTTGCGAAAACACATCGGTATTTATACCTATAATTTGGCCTTAACCTTGCGTGTTAGTTTTACTGCGATTAAACAAAATTCGACTTTGAAATTATTTATGTTATCTACATTAAATTTTTATTTATTTCTTAATTTAAATTGGTAATTTATTTTTAACATTTTTAATTAAATTTATTCATCCAAAAATATTTTATTTTTATTCATTTAATTCATTAATTTTTAATTTTATATAAATGGTCATTTTACGGTCGAATTTTCTTGTTATTATGTTATTTTTTATGTAAATTTCGTGCTGTTCTTGGTGCATTTTGTATTTATTTTATTTTAATTTTTATGTTTTTGATTTTATATTTATTTATATTCTCTCAGATTTTAAAATGTTTAATTGGTGTTGTATATTATATTTTAAGTTATCTTGGGCTGGGTTTTCGTGGTGTATTACTGATACATTTAAACAATTCTCAAAGCTATTTGTGTGCTGGCCCAACACCATTCAGATTTCATTTTTAAATGCGTTAAATTTTCTTTTCAAGGTAAATTAATTGTTGTTTTCTGGATTTATTAAAATTTATTTGAAGACTAGTATAAATTTTATTCTCAAACAACTGGTATTTTTTTTTCAAAAATAGAGTAATTTTAAATTTTAAACAGTTTAAGTTTTAATTTAGTATCATTTATCACCCTGTATCATTGCTGGAGAACTACAAAGTCCTATTTAACGTCGGACTTTCTCAGATTACATGCAGGTTTATCTGAGTTATATCCCCCATCTTCCATCTCAATTTTACATTTGTATCTGCTTGCTTCATGTTTCAATGTAAATTAACACTTCGCCCATAAATTATTTCAAATGGTGATAAACCCGTTGCGCTCTACTGCCTTCTATTTCTGCTAATCTCTATTCTATTTAAAGGTTCATAAGAATTCTAATCTTCACACCCTCCTGCCAATATTGCTGTTCTAAATTCTCCTACAGTTCTTATTGGTCTTTCGGCTAATTCGTTAGATTGTTGATGGTAAAGTGAGCTGAATCCCAAGTTTCTGCAGTCCCTCTCTTAAAAATATTTCTTTGAAATTCCGGCATTGTGAACTGATTTGTGTTTTTGTAATGTTCATAAACACCAATGCTTTGTGATTGATACAAATTATGAACTTTTTCCTGTAAACATATTCTCTAAAATGCATAACATATTCATATACAACGGGAAATTCTTTGCTACACTTTTCATGAGCTGCCATATGTCTTGAGCAATAAGCTATAACATATTTCTCTCAATCTTCTTTAACTTGGGTCAAAACCGATCCATTAGCTCCAAAGCTAGCATTTGTATATATTTGTTCTGCGATTCTGGCATAGTCTTTGATGAATTTTTTATATTAGTTCGAAAATCAAAAAAACTATCTTTACTGTTTTGAAGATTTTGTTACTTCTGCTTTCTTAATTTCTTTAACTTTATTTTCTTTTTACTTAACTACCCTTTCCACAAAGTGTATTCCCGAGGAAACAAAGTTCTGTTCAATTGAGTTTGCATTTTTCTGGATTAATCTGGATAAATCATGAGTATTTTTTGTCTTAATCTATTTCAGTCCTTAATACAGGCAATTATTTTCCTAGCCGTTTCTTCAAAAAAAAACAAATTCAAAATGAATTCATACAAATTATTTATGAATATACGTGATATAGTTAATCGTTTTGATTACATGAAATTACGATCATGTCAATTCACCTTCCTGTTGTTTTCGGTTTACCACCCTCACTATGACTTACCTCTCAACGACTAAGCTTATGGATCCGAGTTTTTTTATTTGACTGGCATTGGTGGCGGAACTGATCGCCTCACTTGAGAACTGTTCCTGAACGACAACTGGGTTGAGGCAAATACCAGCGGGTAAGGTACTGTCTGGTTCTCCTTGCAAGCTGCCACGGCCGTCTCTAACGCTTGTATCTGATTCTTGATTACACGATGCTGGAGGGAATATGAAATCACCTGTTGTGCTTGTAAGTCTCGTTACTTTCTCCGGTTGGAACCACGTTGCCTTCATACGACGACAAAGTTCTGTTACTTTTCGTAATTGAGCTAGAACCACCTTCCAGTTACCAAGGTTGTTCTGTTCGGAATTCGCTCTGTGTGAAGATGACACTGAATTATAGATAACAAATAAATGAGTTGGTACTCAAAGTAAATTTCTCTAATCTCAATTATCCTATTCCACCTCCTAATTGCTCACACGTAATGTTAACCATATAAACAATAGTGTGAAGTACCCTATTGTATAATGTTTCAATTTCAAAATTTTTAGCTCATTCTACCCCTTCTTTAAATTGAGATCTAATAAGCCCTTAAACGATACCAAAAAATTCTTATTCGAGATTAACTAACCAGAGACTACATTTACCTATAAAAAATTTGATTGTTTTTTAACGAGAACCTAAATCCATTGCTTTTTAACGGAATGGGATACATTGCATTTTGTCCAGTACCTAAAATACCCATGAACTATAATGTGACCAATAAAATCCCAGGAGCAATATATTTTGACCTGAACCAAAAATATCCTGTAGCACACGACAATAATCCATTGTGACCAGTTGAAGATTAGGCCAGAAATCCTACAAGAAACCACAATTGTAGTTGTTTAGTGCCCGATGATGACAACTAAACTGTCGTAATATATTTTAAGAAAGAGTCCTCTTATTTATAATATGAAATGTTTTTGTCTAAAAAATACTACTCATAATTTTATAATCTAAAAGAACAAAAATAGAAATAACAAAGTAAATAATTTTTATTTACAAAAGATATTTATAAGCTCATCAACGCCGATTATACAAATTATCCAATCCTAATATTTTGTCATCATTCAACTTATTTACCCCCTGACCACCGGAAGGTGGTTTCGGTGACGCGATGAGGCGGGATCTTGAAACCACTCCTCCTTCTGATTTAGCTGGTCTAGTTGGAAACATTTCTGATGATATTGCCTTCGGTGATTCATTAAAATAGCTGTGATTCAAAGCCTCTTCCGCTGTAATGCGGCGTTCGGGACAGTATGCAAGAAATCTGAATTCAAACATTTTCCAATAAATTCAAAATTGATTATTTTTCGAGTACCGATTAATTAATTCCAGTCCACTTTCTGACAAAGTCAAATTAAACTTTTTCCCCAGTCTATTATATTCAAATTTCCCAAATTCAAATCTTTTAATATTGGGTAAATTCGAAACTCCCGGCCAAATTTTTTCACTCGGTGTTCCTAATTCTTTAAATAATATATTAATTTGGTCGGCTTCTGATTTCCCGGGAAAAAGAGGCATCATTAGTAGCAACTCTCCAAATATGCACCCGACACTCCATAAGTCGATTTGAGTTGAATAGATTTTTGTACCTGAAAATTTAGAATTTTGTTCAACTAAGCATTGGTACAGATCATTAATTTTTGTATTGACAAATATTTTATACGAAATGATAAAGCTTAAAACAATGTCGAAACATTACAAAATGTAATTAATATGTTACTTATAATTTGTCAGTAAAATATATATTGTAAAATAAAACAAATACATAAATAGTTAAGCTAGTGGTTATTAAATGAAATATTTCGATTTTAAATAGATCCTGTTCGGTCCAATGCAAAATTTATCAAGAATTTGTTTCGCTTTCTAATTAAATCTTTCCGATTTTCTTTGTTTTTCATTTTATATTTCAATTTTAAAAAAAGCCAAAGAAAAATACAATAAAAGATTTTTTTTTAGTTTTGGAATGGAATATTTTCATTTAATAAACAGTACTAAAATTACTTACCTATTTAATTGAATTTTTATATTTTTATAATTAATTCCGCGATCAACAATTTATTAATCTTATTTGAGAAAAAAATATCCATAAAATTAGTTTTTCTATGGGTTTTTCAATGTAGACATGACCAATAAAATTATCTATCTTTGCCTATAGAGACTTTGCCTATAGAGAGCATGCTTATACAAATACTATAAATAGTTAAAATAAAAGCCAAAAATTATTATTACATTACATTTATACTAAATCTTATTATTTTGTCCTAGAACGGTTATTATTATTAAATGGATATTATTATAATTATTTTAATTTTTGTAAATTAACTTTTTATGTCTCTATTGTATAATAAAGACATTTAAATAAATTCCTTTACAACTTCCATAAACCTTTATTTTGTATGTTTTCTTTAAAAAAATTCTTTATTTTTATTCTAAATATATCCATGTCTTCCAGATTTTAATAAATTTTACGAAAAATAACAATAGAAAAAGACTCGACTCATCTTTATACAAAATGAAAGGTTTATGTTTATTTTTATCCTAAACAAAAATACGGTAAAATATTATTTATATATTTTGTAACGCACAGCACATATATAATAACTTAAATAGATCTGACTGCAAAAGGAGTTTAGGTTTTGGCTTGACATTTATAGTTAATACTTTAAAATCGATTCATTAGTTGTATACTAATTTTTTAGTAAACAAATTCTATATAATAAATAGTGTCTCATTAGGAATTAATGATTAGGTGATAAAATCTGTTAGTTACACATGTAAGATGATGTTAACAAATCAATAAACTGTTATAACTATTGAACCAATGAACACAAAATTTTAATTCAAATTAATACAAAAATTATAATTTATCATTAAAAAGATGATTGAAAAAAATCGCCTGGTCAGAACTGCAGCATAAAACAAAAGAATAAGTTGGAGAAATGAATGGAAATATAATGTCTGAGCATGAGGATAAGAAAACGGAAAATAAGGCCATTATGTATTTCAAATCTGAGAAATATATATTTGGTTCAACTTATTAACATCCACATATGTAAGATTTCTTAAAATCGACAGAAACAGTTTATAATGATTCCCTACAAGAAAATAAATATGGCATATGAAATTAAGTATGCCAAAAGTAAACACTTAAAATAACTAAAAAAAACACTCGAGTTTCAAAGCGTAGTTTTTTAACTAATAAATTTTATAATGCCATAGAGAACTTCTTACAACAATATAGTAAATTAAAATTCTAATTGAAATTCATACTATTTCCTATGCCCTAATATTTAAAAAGATTTCATTTTGATATTAAAGGTGAATTTGTTAGAAATAAATAATTAGTTTAATACTATTCTCAAATTAACCATTTGTCATTAAAAATATGGTTATTAATAAGATAGACACTTAAAACTTTTAGCTCAATCCCCTGAGTTCGTACTATTTGTCGTTTTGTGCCAGTGCTAATGTTTAGTTTACCCTTTATTTCAACTTATTTTTATAACCATTACTTAATGATCCAACAGGATTTTAGCTGTAACTCTAAAACTAGGTGAGTGAGATTTTTCTAGCAATATATTGAGTAGTTTTTTTTGATAATATAATATCTGGTTAGTAAAATCACTCGATTTGAGAAAAAATCGCCCGTGACACAAAAGATTATCGCAAATTAATATTATAATTAATGATTTTTTTTACTAATAGATTATTGTTTATTTTTATAATAGATAAAACTCATATTTATTTTAGAAGAATGAATATATTGATAGATAAAAGCTAATCCTTAAAAGTAGATGTTTTTTATATACTTAACTATTATTGCATAATTAATAGGTATAAAATATAAAAAATAACTTTTAATTGATTAACATTACAATAGAATATTATATCCATGACTGTCGGATAAGACTCTGTTTTGTGTCGTCATATTATATATCATTTCCGCTACACAAAATGCTCTTGGCAATTAAATACGACTTGAAAAATAATCCTTTACATTTTACTCAGTGATAAATATGCTAAATAATGTTTTGTATATCTGCCTGTCTATCATTTCACTAAACTTTGCTAATTTAATTAATTTTATAATTAAATATACATTACTGGCAACAGAGTAGTTTAATTATTTTCAATTAAAATTTTCAATAAAGGATTAATAATAAAATTATATTTTAAACCTTTATCTAAAATGCTTAACTCAATAAAAATTAAACAATTCTAATCTAGTCAGTAATTTATTTGTGCTGAAACACACAGACAGACGGAATTGACGCTTTTTAAATGAATTAGTTCGACCTAATATATGCGATGTTCGCTTCAATAAGAAATTTAACATGTCTTTCGAATTGAAATTAACCAGTATAAAGTGTTTAGTCCAATGTTACCTGACAATAGAGTTTTATCATTAGACAGATGCATAATTATCTAATATAATCACGAAATTTTTTAAAACTGTTATAAGGAACTTTAATAATAAATTAATAATAACATGTGCCCAGGAAATACATTTCAGATTAAATAAGTAAACCAAGTTAATCTGTTATGTATTTTACGAATTTGTGTTATTTTAATATTCATGGTGAAATTTCAAGAAATATAACACAATCGGTCGAAATGTATCCAAACGAATGATACACTAATTGCTTCATTTAGCTTTCACACCAACTCATTTTTTTTTCGAAATTATTATTGATTTTTTAAAGTCAGTTTTTAAAATAAGTCTGTATATGATTCCAACACTCGATTTCAAGATGAATGCATGAAACATAACTATTCTTGTCAGAATAATAACAAGAGTAAAACACGTTTGCGGAGAATCGGAAAATAAAGAGAAAATGTATTATATTTGCTCATCGATTAAAACCAGACAACTGGAACAAACATTTGAAATAGGTATACAAGAAAAAAGGTGAAAATTAAGTATAATAGTATTATTATAATGAAAATCATTTAAGATAAACACCCTAAATCATGAATATTCTTGTTGTGAGCATTTTGTAACTTAGACAAGAAACATTTTTTTATAAATTTCTAAGCTTATTGTAGAAATAGATTCGGTGGAAATTTACCCGTATGCCGATGTGATAAAAATAACAATTACTAGCATTTGTTATTTTAATAAAAGCATGGTATAAACGCATAAAAAAGCATAGGGCATAAACGATGTATTAGAAAATTCAAAGAGCGTGAATTATAAAAAAGAAAATGATGATAAAGGTAAAGATTTTTCAACGGAAGTTTGACTAATAACACGCGTAAAGATTTTATGTCGGATAATGAGAAACGTATATCCGAGAAAGATAATTCGATCACTTCTAGCTCAGGCGTTTTTATAGATGTATCGAATTGATCTGAACGCGAAGAAATTTTCAATTGTGACGAACAAATGATAAATTCTACAAAAGCTTATAATTTTCTGAGAAGTTGAAATTGTTTTTCGTAAAAATATCTCTGTTAAATTCAATAACATTCAAATTCTCAAGGTTGAAATAATAATGAAAAATAAAAGCCGATAATTTTTTAAACATAGATTAAAAAATTTTTGTATGTTCATTTTGATGTTAATGTACAGAGTTAGACAACTTTTACTGTTAATATCATTACAGATTATTACTGATGAAATAAGGATGAAAATTTACAAATGGTAATTCTCGAAAACTTTATGAATTGCTGTTACTCGTTTCTCGGGAATTATATTAATAAAAGTCAGTATTTTGTACATCAAGTAAAGCAGTAAATTAAGATGTTTCTTAATGAAATAGTTTACACAGCAGTCAATATTATCTGAATTTTATATACGAAAAAATACAATATTCAAAAATTCCGCATTTAGCAAATGTTTTTTTTAATTGATATTAAACAAATGACAACTTTTCCAAAACAAATGATATTCTAAGTAAATCATAATATGAAACATAATTTACATTGTTGTACTTTTTATTATATTTGAAGTATTATTTACGACTATTATTGATTTATTTATTATCATTGATTTTGTTATTCATAATTTAATGAAAAATAATTTATATATAGCCTTTTCGTTGTTCTATAATATTATAATAACTCAATACATTATATTTAAATTGGAAATAAACATTTTTATTAATAATTTATAACTATATTCGTTATATATTTTTTAATTCATCACATTTTTATGCTATACCAATAAAATAAGGCCGAGAAAAAAAATTTTCAAGAAATTCTAATCTCTAAATATCATAAGCAATAGGACGTGACCCCATCAGATATAGGTGAACCCCCGGGAAAAATATTAGGCTAAATTTTTTTTGATTAGGTCAAGGACGTTTTAGGGTAAAATAAGTTGGCCAAGGACGTTTTAAAGTCATATATTTTAAAACTTTAATTATTTAAGTAGGTCATATATTTAAAACTATATGGATTATTTATTTTTATAATAATAATATTAAATTTCATTTTAATTTAATTTATTGTGTTAGCATATATGTTATAATAGTGCAATATTTTGTAAGCATTAATGTGATATTAGCAAACCAGATATTTTTCAAAGGGATTTATTTAAGCACATTAGTGCATGAAATTTATTATTATTTTTATTATTATTATTATTATTATTATTATTATTATTATTATTATTATTATTATTATAAGTCGTAAAACTATATAAAAATAGTAAATTACCTAAAAGAAGTTCAGGTGCTCGATACCAAAGAGTCACAACAACTCGGGTATAATTTTTCAAAGGACTTCCATATTCACGAGCCAACCCGAAATCTGCAACTTTCAAAACTCCTCTATGACTAAGTAAAAGATTTGATGTCTTTAAATCCCTATGAAGAATCCAATTATCATGCAGATGAGCAACGGCACTTAGTAATTGTAGCATCAGACATTTTACTTCACAAATTTCAAATGGTTTGACCATAGACTGAAAAAAAATCAATAAATACCCCGGAGAATCCATCAATTATAATATGCGTAACTATATTGAAAGAAAATATCAGTATTTGGAAAAAGTTTTAACAAATAATAAAATGATTAATATTACGAGAAATAGGCTGTTATTAAAAAAACTCATTAAATATTTATAATTTGTAACTACTGATAAAAGTTGAGTTCAAAACCCTAACCAAAGCATCCGCAAAGAGAAAGTTTATTGAGGAGTAAAAATCATGTGCACGTCCTTATACAAGTTATTGCACGGTCCAAAATCCCTGAATTTAAATAGAATTTGTATTCCATTCGTCAGATTTTACATTTTAAAGCTTTCATCTGTCTCAAAAAAGAAATTCCCTATAATAATGAGCTAGAAAAGGTGATAAAAAAACTATTTTCAGATTCATTAGATACAGCCTTTCCAGGATGAAATAAAAGTATCGGAATAAGAGCTAGGAAGTAGACGAAATGGAGAAAAAAATATTATATACAAAACACATTTGTGACTTCTTACCTTTTTTACACATATATTTCAATCAGTGATATTTTTCTATTGTTTTCTTATTATCATTTTTTATAATTTTCTTTACCTTCGTTCATGATATTTCGTTCTCGTGCTCTCTGTTAAATGTTATATATACAAGAGAACAAAGCTTGAAAGCTTTGTATATTTATAAATTATATGATTAAATATCATTGTAAAAATAAAATTATACAAAACAGAAGATAAAGTGAAAAATAAAAGCAAATGTTTGAATGTTTTTGTAAAGTTATGCGCATAGTTACCTGTATTTAAAAATTATTTTCTTTTTAATTAACTTGAAGAGCGTTTAAATTTAAATTTTGCTTTTGACTTAAAAGTATTTTAAATTTAATTTACAAAATTTGAAATACGCAGTAGGAGTAAAATTATCAGTACTCCTCAGCCATGATTGGAACATAGTGTGTTAAAATTGATAGAGATTATATAAGAGAAAGAAATATAATATGGACAATAAAAATACATCAAATCGCAAATATCTCATATTTCTTTGATAATTAGCTTTACATAACGCTTCCTTTACAAGAAATAGAAATTAAAATGTACTTCCCTTAAAGTAGTTTATTCTTAATAATAATATTAATAATATATATATAATATATATATATAATATATATATATATAATATATATATATATATATTGTTAAACATTATTTATGTTGTATTTTTTAGTAAAATAAATAGAATGTTTATATTAGCGAACAGTAATTTTGAAAGGTTTTTTATTAATTTTTAAAACAGCATCTGACATAAAGAAAATCAATTTCAAACGACTAAACCTCATAAATATTATAAAATGATAGTTGATCTCTATTTTTATCAATTTATGTTTATTATCTATGTTTATCTCAAAAATTGATAATAATTAGCAATAATCTTTACTAACATTTAAATATGAAATTAACTGTTACCGTCAAATCGTAAAGATATATTTAGATATATTAGTGAAATTTAGTGAAATTGAGTGGTCTATAATTGGAATAATTCATATTTTAATAAGTTGATTTAATTAATTTTATATTTCTCAATAGTAATTAGTCATTGTTAGTAATAAGTAGACATCAAAATATATCACATATATATATATATATATATTCATCTGAAACAATAATGAGCAATCTATTTTGGTGAAGTGCCAAATTCAAAAAAAATATTATTAAGCCTAGTCACAATTTACACGTTCAGAAATCAATAAGTGTAAATATTGAAAGGCTTATTTTAGAAAATGATATATTTTATTATCGGAAATTAAATAAAATTTCCAGTATATAACCAATCTTTTATAGCATTAGTAGAACTATTTTATTGATTTTCATAGCAATGTACATATCGGTAATTTTTATGAGATGCTAATGATCACAGAAACATTTCCTCGACATCACTAACTTATGTTAGAGAAAAGTTAAATTTGTTTTTAAGCTTAACAAGGTAAACAAATTAGTTACTATGGTTACCAGTAACATATTTTACAGTCCCATGTAAATTATTAATCTTGTTCCCAGTCTTAGAAAAGCAAATCAAGTATTTGGCGTAAAATGTCAAATTCGGAATGCAGCGCTCCCATTGGTTAAGGAATTAATTATAAATTTAATTAGATAAAATGCAATCGAGACATAAAATGAAATATAACACTTACAATCATCAATGACTTCAAATCGTGCTCAATGAAATCCATAACTAAATAAATCTTGTCCATGTTGCTTCCAACAACAACCTCGCGAACTGTAACTATATTTTCATGCTGAGCTTTCATTAAAGTATTGATTTCACGCAACGAGGTAATAGGAAATCCATCTCGCTCTTTTTCCATTTTCAATCGTTTTAATGCAACAATCTCATTGGTTTTCCTGTCACGGGCTCTAAACACAACGCCGTAGGTGCCCTCTTCGATTTTATTCAAACATTCAAACTCTTCAACCAAACGGCATCCCTAATCGTAAAATGAGACAATGTCTGCAGTATTTTTTTTATTCAATGATTTCTATACCTGAACAGCTGGGTAATATAAAGGCCGGGAATCAATTTCTTCTTCAGATTCCGGTTCCTTTACAGGAGAAAAAATCAATTTGTCTTCATATTCACCTCGATATTTTTGTGAATCTGTATTATCGGTTTTGTTTCTTTTTTTAGGGTTTCTACTACTTGATATACTACTACCAAATGATTCGGATGATGAGCTTTCACTTGACACAGAATGAGAATCTATTTCGTAACTTTAATAGAGAAATAATTCGGAATTGTTTCGTGTTATCTAATTTACCTGTGTTCATTATTACGTAAATCTTCAATTTCCGAATCATCACTAGTTAACGATTCGAATTTTGATCTAACTGGAAAATTCTCATAATTCTCATTGGTATATTCATCTGAATGTTCAATTTCCTCGTCTGAATATTCTTTGGCTTGAGGATCATCATCATTTCCGGCAATAAAATGGTATTCGTCTTCTTTCTGCATCAATCCCATTTCTAAAAATTCATCCAGATTCGTTTTGATAATAGATGATATAGAATTCATTGGACTGTTGTGGTTCTCATTGGCGGGAATTGGCTCTAGTGAACTGTAATCTGGATTTGGCCTATCGTCATTATTCACATCTGAGTCGTTATTGACATAATCATTATTATATGCAAATGGTTGATTAGAGCGCTTCGAATCGGGTTCATCTTCATTATTACTTTTTCTTCTCTTTAGTATTAAAATTTTTACATTTAAGAAACATTTACATTTGATATTAGTGTTAGTTTTACCTTGTTATCTTTTTTTGATTTAGACTGATATTTATCTCGTTTCGATTTATCTTTATGGTCACGGGTTTTTTTATGTTTGCGACTTTCCCGTTTGTTTGACTGTTCTTTATTTTTATGTGATGAGCGTTCACTCTTTTTTATCTTTAAATTCAATGATTTATTATTCATAACAATTAAATAAATGTCGCTGTTTATATAAATTATAAAAGTGTTTTTACAACCAGACCTCTAAGTGGTTTAAAATAGATAATAATAAATTATATAAATCAAAATTGAAAAATTAAAATTAATATAAATGAAAAAGTATGAATTTCAGTGATTTGTTTCGATTTCCAAGGTTATTACATGCGTTTCATAGTGATATTACATTTATATATCTTTAAAATCGATTAAACAAAAGGAGCCGTACCTACCAAGCAACGTCAAATAAGGGAAAGGCACCTAGTTAAAAATTATTAGTTTATTCTCTTTTTGTGAAAAATACAAAACTAGTAAAATATTCTGCGACCTTTGTTAAGAGCACAATGGATTTTAGAAAAATCATTAATTATATAAAACAATAGAATTATTATTATTAATAATTAAAATCAGTAATTAAAAAAATAATAAAATGTCCACGAATGTCGAAATCTGAAGATGTTTAAAAATTATAATTAAAAAAAATTTCAAAAAATCAATAATTTAAAAGCAAAAATGTCCACGGATGTCGAAATCTGAAAATGTTGAAAATAAAATTTTAATTAAAATTTTCAAAAAATCAATAAAATATTTCAATTAAATTCAATTTTTAACTGAATTTATAAAGTTTAGGAACATGAAATCGTTCATATTAAATTTTATTAGGTAATATATTAATTATAACAAGATAGTTTTAAACATAAAAATCATCTATTTAAAACTTCGGAAACTTTTTAAAAATTTACCGGGTCTCGTTACTTTTTGCATCACAATGTACTGAAGATGTAATAGAGAAATTTCTCAACATCAACTAGATCTGCTTCGTCAACATAAGCCATGATTTAAATCGTCCTATCAATTTTGAATATGATTGATGATCATTGGTATTTCAATAAGTTAAAACTTCATTACACCGAGATTTATTAGCACCGCGAACTTGACGGAGCATCTGAAATACAATTATGAAATCAGAAGATGTAATGCTAAATTCTTTAAAATCTCCTGAATCATTGATTAAAAAACATTTCTTTTCTCAGCGATTTAATTAATTGAAAAGACAATTAATTTCAAATGAAAAACGAGTACTAAGATTCATAAATTTTTGAAGTATATATATAAAATAAAAATACTTACCGATGTTTTTAACTAAAATAAATGTCTGTTGATTGATAATATTTTTGGTCGATGAAAACGGAAATTAAAAATTCTCACTCGCAAAATCATGCAATATATTTTATTTAAATAGAAGGTACTTGTAAACTGAAAATTATTGAAAAATTTTGATTTTATTAAGCTTCACAAATATTTGTAAAAATCGATTAAATTGAAAAATTTTAATTTTTTTAGGGATTTTAATAAAACTTGTAATTTAGAGATTGACTGTTTTATAATCCAATTATAAATATGAAATAAAATTTCCTGAATTATAGGTAAATAAAAAAATTATTTTCCCAGCGATTTTAATAATTGAAAAGCCAATGAAAATTCGAGTACGAGTATTCATAAATTTGAAATTATAAAAAATAACAAATATAATACTATGTTAATTTTGGTTGAGAAAAAAGTAAATTACGTAGCAAATAAATAAATTTTAAATTGCTAACACTAAATTTGGAGAAAATTTGATATTATAAAACTTCAAAAATATTAAATAACCCCAATAAAATTGAAATAATTTAAATTGTGTTGGGGTTTCGAAAACATGTAATTTAGATGATTTCAGTGTAATAATTTTAGTATCTGGTTACATTTAGGCGTAAATAAAAGCCATTTTATTTCAGTCAGTATTTTAACATGAACTTTTGACAATCTTTACCTAAAACACTGCCTAAAACTCGTGTTAAATATCAAAAATCCGAAAAGAAATAATGAATGGAAATTATGTAATGTTATAATGCAAATTCGAAATTTATCGAAACTTAAGTTATATAACATGCTTTTATAAATATAATCAGCTGTCAACACAATATTTTGAAAAAATTGTTGATTTTATTAAATTTTAAACGTAAATAAAATAAGTCAAAAAAATTAAAAAATTTTTCAAGGATTTAGAAAGTGATTGTTTTATAATCCAAGTATCTAGGATAGATACACTTAAACCAAGTCATCTATTTTGCTTGATATTTATCATGAATTTTCAATCTAGATTTTTTCGAAACATTTGAAAAAGAGTGTCGAAAACTTAAATTTCAAAGATTATAAAAAGGATTATTTTATAGTGGAAAATTTTAATACATACTTTGCAACAATGGCTTATATTATTATTTACTTAACGAATATTTTAACCTATGCTGCTAAAAAGAAATCATAATTTTAGTCTTCTAAGAAATTAAGATATTGGAAAATAATTCAATAGTAATACAGTTATAAAATGTATAAAACCAATCTTTGATTCAGAAGTGTTTTTCAAGCAATTAGAGAGTTATTTATCATAAATAAATAAAGTCTTGATTTCTGAAATAGCAAAATATAGTCCTGAATTATGTCTTTAACATCCTTATTCAAATTTATTTCATTTTCAATTAAAAAATCACTTAGCTTTTCAAAACATTCTTCACATTTTTACACAAATCTAATTTTAAAGTTAAAGCATTGCTTTATCGTTCAGTTTAATAATATTAAAGCTTTGAGGACATTCATTAAATTCATTTAAAATTGCAAATATATCCGCCAATAGCTGTAACCATATTTCATCATTTAAATTTACGATAATTTAAAAAACTTTAATTTCATCTTTTAATTCTAAAATCGATTTATTATTTTACAAGAAAATAACCGTCACATTTTCGTATGTAACAACAAGGTTTTATGTGTGTTAGATAGTTGTTTCAATAATAAATTAAATAATCTTGAATTTAATTCTTTTTTTATAAATGCTTTTGGTATTCTTTTTGCAACAATGAGAATGTTCAATATATGGATTTATTGCAATAGTTCGTGATTTAGCTCCCTTTTCTCAGTATATTATAGATTTTACACCATAATTGCTAATATATCACCGGATAAATTATCAATAACATTCTACTTTCGAGTAAAATACGAGTACGAAGATTCATTAATTTGATTGCATATAAAATTAAAATACCTACTGATGTTTTTTTGGATTTATAATTAATAATATGTTTAAAAATATTTAAGTTTTTTAATTATAGTTGCATATTTTGGCTGGAAAAATTGCTGAATCAAAATATTTCGATGTTTTATTTGAAAAAAAAACTTCCAAAGTTGCATCACGTAAAAATAGCTTTAATGAAGGGACGAGTTTTTTTATTATTTTTACTTCATTAATAACATAATAAATGAATTTAAAAATATTTTAGGTGCGATTTTTATATCTGATCCAACGAAATTAATTTGAAATTTACCAATGTTTAACCTTTACTATTTTAGGAAATAAAGTATAACTATTTAATATAATATATAAATATATATTTAAATAAAATTGTAATAATCATACCATTTCTCTAGTTATAACTAGAATCGCATTCAATGACGAAATTATTATCTGAATAAACGGTAAACAGTGTTACACAATTTGTACTTTTTAATAGACAAATAACGGTTATATTGCCAAAGTTATTTATATTTAGAGAAAATGAAATTTTAGATAACTAGAAAAATGCAATAAAATAAAAATTACGATGACTTAAATAAATAAAATTCTTAAAATCCTGCAAATCAGTGAGCCGATGATTTTTTTAAACTGTGATAAATGAAGTCCAAATGTATTTTATCAGAGTTGATCAATACTGCCAATTCAATTTCTTCGAAATTATCCATAAATTCACTATCAATCTGAACGTTGTTTTAAATAATAACCATCGCAGCATTTTCAAATTTCTTTTTGTATAATAATACCTTTTAGTAGAAATTTAATAATTAATGTCAATTTTATGACATTAATAATAATTAATAAATAGACAATAAATAATTTCATTGGAAATTGTTCATATTGTATATTCCCAAATCTAAATATCAATTCATATAAAGTATAAAAATTGTGTGGTCAAAAAACATTTTAATTTTAAATTTTAAAAATAAGTTAGCCCCCTAGAGTACGGTTTAAACCAAACAACTCAATGAGCATGTAACATAGCAGTACTATGAAGATTATGTAAATACTTGAAATTAGATAATAGACCCTTTTAAATGAATTCATTCATTAAAAATTGGCAAAATAATACAAATTTGTATGTAAATCTGCATTTCGTGGGGTAATTTGATTAATATAAGTATTTACTGAATTTACCACTTAGAGTTCTGTTTATAATTAAATATGAAAATTTGAAATGAAATTCAAAACTTACTTCTTTTTCAATTATTTCTGTAGATAGTTTTGATCGTTTATAATTTATATCTTCATCCTTATAAGACTCTCGATATGTTTCAACTTTAAAAGCTGAAAAATAAGTTTTATTTTACTAATTTGTAATTTAAATTTACATTTGTAAGAACTTTGGTATTGTTTATCTGTTTCTTCATTATAAAGTCTTTCACGTTTACCTTTGCTAATAACTGACTGTCTGAAAGTAGAATTCAAATAATCTTCTGAATTGGTATGATGATGACGTCTTTTATTCTTTATACTTATTACAGAGCTATTTAAATGAACTTGGCGAGAATTAATTTCAGAATCGTCAGAGCTTAATTAATAATAGAGTGTCATTGTGCTTAAACTAAAAAATATGTATAATATTATTACCTTCTTCTAAATGGCATAATATAATAGAATTTCTATTAAAGAAAATAACAAAGTCAAATGTTAAATACCTGAAATATATTTAAACAAAGTATAATTAAACTTAAAATAAAAATAATAAAATATACAATTTAGCCTTAATGAAGTAAAATATATTATTTTTGGGAAATAGTATTTTTGATTTAAGATATTAAAATTAATATTCATTTTAAAATGTAGTTTAGAGTAAATTTTTTCAATAAAATGTTTAGACGCATATATACATGTTAATAGAACTTTACAGCTGGGTATTGTGAACTGATTAGTGGTTTTGAAGTGTTCATAAACACCAATGATTAGTTACTGATACAAATCATGAACTTTTTTCTATAAAGATATTCTCTAAAATTCATAACATACAGAGAGAAATTCTTTCCTGTCCTTTTCATGAGCTGTCATATGTGTTGGGCCAGCACACAAATAGCCTTGAGAATTGTTTAAATGCATCAGTAATACAGCACGAAAACCCAGCACCAAGATAACTTAAAATACAATATACAACACTAACTAAACACTTTAAAATCTGAGAGAATATAAATAAATATAAAATCAAAAACATAAAAGTAAAATAAAATAAATACAAAATGCATCAAGAACCGCACGAAATTTACATAAAAAATAACATAATAACAAGAAAATTTGACCGTAAAATGACCATTTATATAAAAGTAAAAATTAATGAATTAAATAAATAAAAGTAAAATATTTTTAGCTGAATAAATTTATTTAAAAATGTTAAAAATAAATTACCATTTAAATTAAGAAATTAATAAAAATTTAATTTAGATAACACAAATAATTTCAAAGTCGAATTTTGTTTAATCGCAATAAAACTAACACGCAAGGTTAAGGCCAAATTATAGGTATAAATACTGATGTGTTTTCCCAAATTTTCAACTACTACTTTGTAGTATTAATTTCAACCAAATTTAAGATGTACATTTTTTACAAATCTTACTTTGTTGTGTGATTTTTTTCAGATATATTCAGATCATTAATCTACAGTTATCAATATTTTCAGGTTATTAATCTACAATTATCAATATTTTCAGGTTATTAATCTACAGTTATCAATATTTTCAGGTTATTAATCTACAGTTATGTTTTTAGCAATATTTTCAGGTTATTAATCTACAGTTATGTTTTGCAGCAATATTTTCAGATTGTTAATCTACAGTTATGTTATTTTGGTTTATGTACATCGATGCCCGATTTAAAATTTGTTTATATGAATTCCAAATATACAGTTTATGCGTCGAGACTTTTGCCTAATTCATGTGGTAATTTATTTTTTCTATTATTTTATTTTTGGTGGCCCACAGCCAAAACATAACGCAAGATAGAAAAATAAAACACACTATTGAACTGTGTAAGTGCGTGTAAAATCGCCAATAGTTCGTGCCCGTGAAGGCTCCGGCGTGCGGAACGCAGGAGCTGGAACGTCAATATTATCCGTACATACGGGAAATTGGAGGGTAAATGAGTAGTCCATTGGCTGCTCCTTCATCATCCGTTTCCTAAAAAATTGACATGAATTTTAACAACAATCGGCTCAAAATCTCTAACACCGAGTAGTCCAGTGGGCACTCATTAAATATAATATGAACATACATAGATCTTAAGGACAAAGAGAGGAAACGGGTAGTGTGGAAAATTGCGAAATCGTTGCAACAGTTAAAATGAATAGCCATCCGAAAAAGATTAATCCGAACGACCAAAATAATGAAAAATAATGTTTTTAAATAAGAATTAAATAAATTAATTTGAGTTGAGACGGAAAATATGGGCGGGACGCTGCTCAAATTTTCCGAATTAATTCAAATACTTAACAAAAATAGTAACGTAAAAATGGAACGCGTAAAATAAGGGTGGAACGCTGCTCAAATTTTCCGAGTCAATGAAAATACTTTGTCGAAAACTGTAGAATAGGGATGAACCGTAAAATAAGGGCGGAACGCTGCTAAAATTTTCGAATTTACAAAAATACTTTATCGAAAACCGAAAAATACAGATGGATTACGGCTAATGTTGTATATCAATAAAAAAAATTTTTAACGCTGAGGAATAAGGACGGATCCCTACAAAATCTTAATAATAATAACGATAATGATAAGGGTGATGGTAATTATAATAATAATAATAATAATAATAATAATAATAATAATAATAATAATAATAATAATAATAATAATAATAATGATAATAATAATAATAATAATCATGGTATTTGTAGTAATGATGATAATAATTATGATAATAATAATAGTAGTAATAATCACAGTAGTAATAACAATAAATATAATGGTAGTTATTGTAATAAAAATAATAATAATGGTAATAGTAGTAACAATTAAGAAAGGCAATATATATAATAGTATCAATGATGATGCTAGTAATAATAATAGGGAACATTGTAGTTATAATAGAGATAAGGGTAAGAGATGTACTGTGTTTACTTAACATAACCAAGGGTTTACAGACCATAAAAAATCATCAACATGGACAATAATAAGAAGGACCAAGCGAATGGACATAAAGATAGATGATATGAGAGTATAGGTTAACATTTGAAAGAGATAGAAGAATAATGGGACCTAAAAATCGAAATCGAGCACAGGCCTTCTAATGGCAGCTCGTTGGACCCATGGATCGTTCGGTCAATTATAGCATTAGCAATAGCGCTCACTTTTTGCGGACGATCTACCCACTCGAACACAGTTCCAACGTTGCTTAGCAACGGGTGCCGAGTGGCAAGCGAAAGAATATTTGTATTGGGTTGTCTGGGTAACAACCATATAGTTTCAAAATATCAACACCCAGAAACCCACCATATGTATTGAGCAAAAAAGCTATAACATATTTCTCTCAATCTTATTTAACTTGGGTCAAAACCGATCCATTAGTTCCAAAGCCAGCATTTGTATCTGAGATAAATGTTCTACATTTTCTTGGATATTCGAGAATAGGCACCTCGAACAAGGTTACAAGGTCACAGACCACTAACCCACAATTACTAAAAATTTGCTGAACTATCTAAGTGTTGGGCCAGAACGTAAACGGCCTTGGAAAATGTTTAAATGGATCAGAAACACACACGCAAAAATAACCAGCAATTTAAATAAACCCACTGAAACATCAATTAAACCATATAAAATCTGAGAAATAAAAGAATTAAATATAAAATAATAAACATAAAAATAAATTAAAATATTAACAAAATGCACCAAGATCCGCACGATACCTACACAAATACAACAAGAAAACACAACAAATTCGACGAAATTGAAAAAATCAATTAAAGTTCATTAAAGTGAAATTTAAATCGAAAAATTTGAATTAGCAATAATTCAATAAAAATTATAAATAAAAAATTATAAAAATAAATCGAAAAATAATAAAAATAAATAATAGAATTTGCTAGAAAATAACAAGGTCGAATTTTGTTTTACTACATCAAATTTCACACACCAAAAAATTAGGTATATATACTGATCCATTTTCACATTTAACTTAACCATATTTTCAAATCTTGAAGTCAATTTAAAACTATTCTCGACTATTTTTAAATTGTTTTAGAAAGTTATTTTCAGACTAATTTGGAACCCTTTTTTAGGTGAGAAACA
This sequence comes from Schmidtea mediterranea, assembly GCA_022537955.1. Taxonomy (NCBI): domain Eukaryota; kingdom Metazoa; phylum Platyhelminthes; order Tricladida; family Dugesiidae; genus Schmidtea; species Schmidtea mediterranea. Next base: position 78,319,999 of record CM039679.1, read on the forward strand.
TTTTGGTTGGAACCCTCTTTCCACGTCACGTCCCTGCATCTCAATGGAGCTCTGCTCGGCGTTGGCGTGGGGAGAGAGGTATTTATGTTATTTTATGTTATGCTATGATGTTTTTCAATTTATGGAATGGTTAAAAATGGGTAATTATGTTGTTTTATAATTAATAAATATTATTAATATATCTAACTTATTTTATATGCTTTTATAAATTAAAAATGTCGAAATTTTTCCGGCCCACAGCCGACACATCACGCAAGTAAATAAAATCAACATAGTACAGATGCATGTAAGTGCGTGGAAAATCGCCAATGATATGTACCCGTGAAGACTCAGCGTGCGCAACGCAGCGGTCGTAACGTCAATATTTATCCCTATAGCTGAAGCGAGAAATAAGGAAGAAGTCTCTGGCTGCTTCCTCGTTTCTCAATTCTGTAAAATCGACCTAAAATCATATTACATACGGCTTAAAATCACCACACCGAGTAGTCCAGTGGGCACTCAGTAAATATAATATGAACACAAAATGCGCCTAAGGTCTATTAAAGGGAAAGGGTACGGGAATAGAACAAATTAAAATCGTTGATATAACTAATTGAAACCTATAATGTGTAATAAACTAATCATTAGTATACCAAAGTAACTGTAAAAATTATTCGATAAATAATTCATTAACTCGATTAGATTAAACTATTGATTAATAATTAAAGACAAATGACTCTGGATTAAGCTGATTTTGTTTCATTTTGAGTAAAATTAAAGGAACTTTGCGTAAATATACATACTTTATGGATAAATAAATTAAAACGATTAAAATTGACGTAATTATAGATTAAATGTAAAATCTTCATAGTTTATTAGTTAAATAGTTCCCTGATTAATGAAAATACCTTAATTGAATTAAAAGACGATGCCGATCAACCAAGTCATTCAGTGATTAAAATTAAACGATTTGAATAAAAGTAACTTAGTTCCCTTAGTAAAGATCAAATAAACCTTAGACAAGAATAGAGTAGAACTAGCTTCATGAATTTATTAGTATAATGTTAATGTTAAAATAGTTTCATAGAATAAAGATGGAATAAACTAGTTGAAATATTAAAGTAGTTGCACGGAATCAAAAATAAAGGTTGAATAAATTAGTGGAAGCAATGATGTTAATATAGTTTATAGAGTTGAAGTAAAGGTCGAATAAATTGGTTGGGATAAAGGATATGCGAAAACCGAGAAATGAAACCGAACTAAGTTATTACAACCGTCCCTAAATCCAAACTGAAATGATTTATAAGTTTGCGATAAGGTTTTCTAAAAATGAAACAAGTTCAGAGACAAAAAACAAAATATATGAATTAAATTAATATCATTATAAGAATCCATAGGTTAAAAATGAGAAAAACTTTTATTTTAATAATATACAAATCGTTAACTCACAAAAATGTCGAATGCATAAAAATCCATAACACGAAAATATTCCAATGGCATAAAGTTCATCCACTTGAAGATCTCGAACGTAAAATACCGTTTCCCTTAAAAAATGGCGATAAGATGTTCAAATTAATTTGTATGATAACTTACCCGAATAAATTTTCGATGAATTTGCCAATCGATAATCCTAAAATGAAATATTATAAATCACCGGATGTAACTACATAATCTCACTTCCGTCCAACCGTTCAAACCGTGATATCCGCCGGAAGTTACACCACATATACGTCGACGCTTCAGTGAATCGACATCCGCTCTCGCCTTCCAACGATCATAGCATTTGCTAAATGAAATTTAATGTCAATGTTGGATTTAGAAAATCCGTAAACTTGTATCATAGGATATGATGATAAGAGTTGTTCGGTTCAACGACCAAATTTATATTGGAAAGCCTAAAAATTAAAATTTAAGTAAACGGACAAAATAAGATAGAATACAAATTTCAAAATCCCTAAAAAATCCCCACTTGCATTCAACGCTACCTCCATCAATATAGTCGCTACCCTTAAAATCAATTCGACAATTACTTAACACCATCCTGCTTAATTAAATACAGTGAGTTGATCAATAGACGTACCACCTGTAAATGTAATTTCATCAACCAAGTTCGTCCGTTTCGAAAGCAGTCCAACCAGATAGAACGCCGCTAGGACTCAATAAGATTAAATCAAATGACACACTCAACAGTGACCTAAGCCCTATTTGTTTAAACAATTTAACATGGTAAAGTTAATGGAGATAATAATAAAGCGTTTTAGACATGTCACACGAACACAGCATCAGTCAAAGTGTGGGAAAGCAGAATCCGTCAATAGTTCAATCGACCACGAGGTCTTCAGATCCGATTCATCAACAATGGCCGTATCCGACTGCCTGGAAGATATTAGGCGTAGAGAAGGAGCCCTGCGATATCCCAGAGCGACAATACCCAGCGGCAGAAACCTACACAAACGCACAGAACCTCCTCACCCAGTGGGAAAGGGTGCAGGAGCAAGTAGATGTGCAGGTGGTTAAGGCGAGGATGTACCTTGCAAACGTGGTAGAAGACATCCTCGCCGGGCGGATCGCAATCGCCTATCCACCTCGCCCAGTCCGAGATACCCGAAGACCCTACACAGTGGAGGCTCTCAGACGAAGCCTGAAGCGATACTGCCCTGAAGAATGACTCGATAATGACAGTTTTGTGTAGTGGTTGAGTTTAAATATTAACAATTTGTGTGTTATTTTCTTCTTATAATCAGAGTTATGCATGATTTAGTTTAATGGGATGAGTGACTGTTTAACTTAATCAAGAATAAAATAAAATAATCTGTTTAATTACAGCGATGTCGTCCTTACGAATCTTGCAAACGGAATTGGACCACGCGAGACAAGCAAACACGGAATTACTCGCCCAGATTATCCAATTAACGCGAGAAATGCAACATACGAAAGCAACATGGACGGATCCCGCAAAGACGAAAACGATCTACCATCGACTCACAGCGGCACAGAAAGGCTGGACAGAGGAGCGGCAGCTCAATCAGAGCCTGCGCACGCAGATTCGGGGACTCGAAGTCGCCCTAGCGGTATGCCGGGAAGGTGAAGCGGTAACTTACCCGCTCATCTTCGCCCCAACCCAAATGCCGCAGACAACCACCAAGCCAGCAGAACAACCCATCACTACAACCAATAATCGTCGACCGGGACGTAAGGAACGTGCCCGACGTCGCGCAACACAACTCCAAAACGTCAAGTAACAAATGAGATACATGTGTTTAGATCGAATAGAATAGTTTTAACCTTAGTTGCATTGTTATTTTAATATAATCGTATGCCAACATTGCCCTAAACATTTTCACTACTCCGCCAATTCGTTCCACAGTCTAATAAGAATCTAATCCTGAATAGTTATGAGGGACAGAACAAAGCGAGCATAGGTCTTCTATCGACAGCTCGTGAACCCGAGGGTTGTCCGAGCAACTATAGTACTAGCCAATGGTACTCAATTTTTGCGGGCAATCCACCACTTGAACACATTACCAACGTTGCCTAGCAACGGGTGCCAAGTGGCGATCAGCATCATTTTGTATGGCGTTACGAGGGCAACTATAAGGATAAGCAAGATCCGAAACCCTGTAACCCACCATAAGGGTCTTCAAATTTTTTTATAATTGGTGGGTTACAGGGTTTCAAATCTTGCTTATCCTTCTAGTTGCCCTCGTAACGCCATACAAAATGATACTAACCGCCACTTGGCACCCGTTGCTAAGCAACGTTGGTAATGTGTTCAAGTGGTGGATTGTCCGCAAAAATTGAGTACCATGTGCTAGTACTATAATTGCTCGGACAACCCTCGGGTTCACGAGCTGTCGATAGAAGACCTGTGCTCGCTTTTGATTCTTAGGTCCCATTATTCTCCTATCTCCTTCAAATGTTAACCTATACTCTCATATCATTCATTGTTATGTCCATTTGCTTAGTTCTTCTTACTATTGTCCATGCTGATGATTATTCTTTGGCCTGTACACCCTTTGTTATGTTAAATACACCCACATTATATCTTTCACCCTTATCCCTATTGTAACTACAATGTTTCCCATTATTATTACTAGCATTATCGTTGTTGCTATTATGTATATTACCTTTCTTAATTGTTACTACTATTACCTATATTATTATTTTTATTACTATAACTACCATTATATTTATTGTTATTACTACTATGATTATTACTATTATCATAATTATTATCAATCATTACTACAAATACCATGATTATTATTATTTTTACCATTATTATTATTATTATTATTATTATTATTATTATTATCATTACCCTTATCATTATCGTTATTATTATTAAGATTTTGTAGGGATCCGTCCCTATTCCTCAGCGTTAAAATTTTTTATTGATATACAACATTAGCCGTAGTCCATCTATATTTTTCGGTTTTCGATAAAGTATTTTTGTAAACTAGAAAATTTTAGCAGCGTTCCGCCCTTATTTTACGGTTCATCCCTATTCTACAGTTTTCGACAAAGTATTTTCATTGACTCGGAAAATTTGAGCAGCGTTCCGCCCTTATTTTACGCATTCCATTTTTACGTTACTATTTTTGTTAAGTATTTGAATTAATTCGGAAAATTTGAGCAGCGTCCCGCCCATATTTTCCGTCTCAACTCAAATTAATTTATTTAATTCTTATTTAAAAACATTATTCTTCATGATTTTGGTCGTTCGGATTAATCTTTTTCCGATGGCTATTCATTTTAACTGTTGCAACGATTTCGCAATTTTCCCCGCTACCCATTCCCTCTTTTTGTCCTTAAGATCTATTTATGTTCATTTCATAGTTAATGAGTGCCCACTGGACTACTCGGTGTTAGAGATTTTGAGCCGATTGTTGTTAAAAATTTATGTCAATTTTACAGGAAACGGATGGTGAAGGAGCAGCCAATAAACTACTCATTTACCCTCCAATTTCCCCTATGTACGGATAATATTGACGTTCCAACTCCTGCGTTCCGCACGCTGAGTCTTCACGGGTACATATCATTGGCGATTTTCCACGCTCTTACACAAATCTGTACTATGTAGATTTTGCTTTCTTGCGTTATGTGTCGGCTGTGGGCCGGAAAAGGAATGACAAATAATATTTTACCATAGCATTTGGAATAAAAGTTTCGATGCTGTAGATATAAAATATTTATTCAGCATATTACATCGGCTACATACATTTGAAATTCATTGTATCCATTCCATAAAATTTACTTCGAAAATCCCATAAATTTAATTCGATAAATCATTCTGAAAAATCATCCATAAATTCAATTGAAAAATTACCCACCAATTTGATTCAAAAAATCATCCATAAATTCAATTGGAAAAACAAAATTATCCATAACTTCAATTTGCAAAACAAAAATCATTCATTAATTCGATCTGAAAAGTTATACATAAATTTAATTGAAAAATTACCCATCAATTCTCTTCGAAAAAAATCAACTAATAATATTGCACCAGTTGAGAGTGATCGTGTTCAGGCAAAACACTTACCCGTGTTAATTGCCTGAATGCACGGCTCTCAACCAGCCATACAACCAGCCACACAGCTCTGCAATGAAATTTTCCTCCGAAAAATAAGACTGAAAATTTGTGAAAACACATCGGTATTTATACCTATTTTTCTCGCGTGTGAAATTCGATGCAGTAAAACAAAATTCGACCTTGTTATTTTCTAGTAAATTCTATTCGTTAATTTTATTATTTTTTTGATTTATTTTTATAATTTTTTATTTAAGATTTTTATTGAATTATTACTAATTCAAATTTTCGATTTAAATTTCATTTTAATGAACTTTTATTAATTTTTTCAATTTCGTCGAATTTGTTGTGTTTTCTTGTTATATTTGTGTAGGTATCGTGCGAATCTTGGTGCATTTTGTTATTATTTTAATTTTATTTTTATGTTTTTGATTTTATATTTATTTATATTCTCTCAGATTTTAAAGTGTTTAATTGGTGTTGTATATTGTATTTTAAGTTATCTTGGTGCTGGGTTTTCGTGGTGTATTACTGATGCATTTAAACAATTCTCAAGGCTATTGGTGTGCTGGCCCAACATAATTAATTCAGATTAGTAGCAGTTAAAAAACAAAATTAAGCCTGACTAAAACTGTAAGGTTCAGTATGGTAACTAGAATTTGATGATATGCTTGCGGCAGCGGTTCAAAAACTGTGAAGCGCACCTACCAGTGAAGGCGCAAACGATTGCCGGGAAAGCGCCAAAGCTTTTTAATAAACTATTATTTTCATATCATAATTTTTACAATTAAAATTTAATAGCAAAGCCTTGTTTTTTTAATTTTTTTCATTTATAATTGTTTTTTAATTCTGTTATTATTAAATGTTTTATTATTTAAAATGTATTTATATTATTATATCTATAAAAATATTAAGGCGGGAGAGCCCCGGAAACAAAAATTGGATTTCGGGAAATGTAGTAGGATAAAGTTGGGGATCCGCTGGCTTACGTATCGAGTGTGTTGTTTTATGGCTTTGGTATTCTGTAAAAACCGTACAAATTCAGCCACGATTGGTAACCTAACTAATGTTAAGGACGTTGACCCAGTATTTTTGATTGGGGTAGGCACCTAATAGGGAAAATACAACAAAACACAAAAATAATTTTAAAAGATTCAAATCTCGTACGCACATATTTAAGGTATTATCACAAGAAACCCGTCATAAATTACGTTAGAAGTGTATTCTGATGGGTCGCTATCAGCAAAATGTGAGTCTTTTTACTAATGGGTTCCTTTGTTTTGATAAAAATTATTTGCATTAGCGTCACTACACGGTTAATCCTATAACTGGCCAAACGAAAAAGGGTTCAACAAGCTATCGATAGGAGGTATGTGTTCTATTTCGTTCTTAAGTCCCATTCTACTTCAGTTCATCCAACTCTTCGATTCATTTTAGTTCGGTAATTTCATAATAATTTGAATCCAAATCCCAAGTAATATACCTAAATGACCAAGGGAAGACTTAAAATAAAGGAAAAAAAATTAGCGAAGCCTAACAACTAAAAAGTTGGAAAATAAAGATTGGAAATAAATGTATTCTTGAAATTCTAGTTAATTATGTACAACCTGAATAAAAATTATTTGATGAAACTTTATTTTTGATGAAACATATACATTTTGTTTTTGTTGATAAATATTGCAAGTTAATTTTTTGTTTGATATCGATAATGATTGCACATGATTGTAGTTGAACATCTTTAATATCATAATGTATGCTTTCAAGAGGTTTCTTACAACCCATTATTCCACATTTTCCTGATTTGAAAAATATTATTGCATAACCTTCATTTTTATCTATAATTTGTTGTTGTTTGCCTGAAGAAAACTTCATATTTTATATAATTTTTAAGGAAACACGTCCACGTTAAAGAAACTAATGTTTAAATTGATTATGTTTTAAATTTAAATATTATTGCTATTATGAAAACCAAATCATAACAACAAGAACTTTTTCGTTTAAAACATTTATTAAATATAATAACATGCACAAATAATTTCTAAACAAATTTCCACTAACAATCTTCCATATCGGTAATATGATTGTACTTGGAGCTGTTTTATAACCTTGAATACAAATTTTCAGTTCCCATTTAACATTTGATTTAAATGGAATTTGTTTCTTTTCTTCATCAAAAAATTTAATTGATTGTCCACCTATGAATGATCCGTTTTCATTCAACATAAGTTGGTTGCTGACTAGAACAAATAATTTATTAATAGCCTCTTGATCTTCTTCGGTGAATTCTTCTATCTAGTAATTATATCTTGTTTTCACCATTTCAATTGGACTTGACAAATTGTAATCTATTTGTTTAAACAGTAAATGCATTTTATGTTGATAAAAACATAAACCGGTTTAAATAGCGACTGCTCCTTTTTAATATTTTTCATATTTAACATTTGAAATAATGATAACATTTAGTTTGAATAAATGGTTTTATATACACACACATCTAACCGTTGATTTGCTTATTTTTTTATCATCTAATCAAATAAATACATGCATATTGTATTAACAAATCAAAACATACTTTTATGTTGTATTAACTAATCAAAATACACATTAATCTTGCATAAATATATGTTTCATGATATTATTATGTATATTTTTACAATGAATAATTATATAATCGCAATTATAAATGGTTTAGTTTATGGGAGTGATGATCTAATTATACAATGCTTGAATAAAAAAATAAAAGAAGTAAAATATGAATGTGACATTGATTTCTCACCAATTCTATTACAAGAAACTGAAAGCGGCAAAGTAAAAGCATTCAAGTATATCTTTGAATCATTTGTTGGAAGATGGTATTCAATGGTCTAAAGTTATCACTAGTTTATTGTGTATTAAAAAAATTCTTATTTTATCTCCAAATGATCGACAAAATATTTATACTGACCAGTTCAAAGAAATTAAAATTTATCCAAGGATCAAAGAAAACGGGGATTGGAAATATTTCAAAGAAATACAATTAAATTATTGGTTAAAAACAATGTTTAAACATTTATTTATATTTATTATTAATCTAATAAAAATCTATCATCTTTAATATTTAATTTAATTTGTTATCTTTCGAAATTATTTTAATGAAAATGATAATCTTAAAATATATGTTATAGAAATAAGATCATTCTAAAACATTCGAGTAGCTTTTTTAGTTACCTATTAACAATAATTATTAGTGAAAAAAATATTATATAATTATATATTCAAAACAATATTCTAGATCATTCTAGAATTTTCTAAATCATAATAGTTACATATTTATAATATTTCTATAGTTACCCCCCTAACAGTAATTATATAGTAACTACTGATGATTTTTTATATATTATTTAAAATTAGTAATCGATTTTATTTTAAAGAAATAATAAAGTGAGTTTTTTATTTTGCTACTAAAGTTTATTTAATTTATTTTTGATTTTAGAAATGAATAATAAGAAACTAAATCCCAGGTTGAAGTTTTCAAACGAAATACAGGTAATTAAACACACACACACACATATATATATATATATATATATATATATATATATATATATGTAATTATAATTTATTAGAAAAATGTAGATAAAATGTTTGAGAATGTTTTTATCGATGACAACTATGAAAAATATAAGAGTTACAATCTCTTATAAAATAATAATTTATAAAACAATCTATTTAATTCAAAAAGTGTCTCATTAATTCTAAATATTAAAACAAAGTTTTTAATATTCATTATTAGACATCACTCTCCTCTTCATTTTCTTTGTTCTTCTTCAGCAATTCGATTCTTCTTGATTTGATTGAGTGTGAAAATTGTAATTCAACTTGTCTTGGCGATAAGAATTTTAAAATTTTGTAACGTCCTTCATATCGAATTCCCCCTTCCTTCGTCCATGTGGTTCCAAGCGTACTAATACTTTCTCTCCCATCATGAAAACTCGAGTAACCCGTTTGTCTAAATCTCTATTTTGCACAGTTGTAGCTACCTTTACTAGATTAGTTTTCGTTTCATCCTCAATTTCTTCTCTGCATTTTTGTATATGTCCTACTCCGAATATAAATTACTTTTCCGGCCATATAAAATTTCAAAAGGTGAGAATTTTGTCGAGTTTTGTAATGTAGCATTCAAATTAAATTCAACCTTTGGTAACGATCTACACCAATTATTCTTTGTTTTAATGTCTGCCAATGATGTTGCCAACATGTCTCGAACTGTTCTTATGATTCGCTCTGCTAAACCATTTGATTGATGTTGGTACAGTAAACTAAAGTCTTGTTTTATACCAAATTTCTCCATCCGATCACGAAACATTGATCATTCAAAAATTCTTCCTCTACCTGTAAGAATGCTTTCAGGTCTACCAAAACGATATATCCAATTATTCAAAATGACATTCAAAATTGTTGCTTCATCCTGTGTACTTGCTGCTGATAAACTGACCAATTTGCTAAAACGATCTATTATTATGTATTTCTTACTTTCTTTTGTCTCCATATATGCAATATCTACTATTATCTGTTCTAAAAATCGTTCTCCTGTTCTTGGCAATACGATTTCTTTTGTTCGTCCTTGATCAATCTTTCTAATAGCACAAAAATTGCATTTATTAATACACTCTGTAATAATCAGATTCATGGATGACCAAAAGAAAAGTCCTTTAAATAAAATAAGGTTTTCTTGATACCCAGATGGTATAGTGCAATACGAAAATAATTTACTAAAGATTTTACGTACGAGTCGAGTACAACCACTGCAAGTTTTCAGTCTGTATTAATCATCAATACGTCATCTTGTATCTGTAATATCTTCAAATACTTGAAAATACTGCTACTGATTGTTTCATAAGATATGTGAACCTCATTTCCATTAAGATGTGATATTATTTCTGAAGTAACTCTGTCTTCGTTTTGCTTCTGTTTAATAATTTTCATAATATTTGAACTTCCTTGTAAATTTTTAATGTACCGAGTTTTACATTTCACCTCTTTGGCATCTTTTTATTCCATCTGACAATGAGAGCATATGGTATTATTTAAGCGAGACATACCATCAGCATTTATTATATTTTTAATATTTTTTTAGTATATATTAAAATGTCATCAAGGTACACAACCACTCCTTTGAAAACTAGTCCTTCCAATATATGATGCATCAGTTTCTGAAAAGTGGCTGGAGCTGTTGACAAACCAAATAGTAACCTATTGAAACAGAATTGTCTTTCTTTTGTACTAAATGCCGTCTTGATTTGCGAATTTTCATTCAACTCTACTTGATAATAGGCTTGTCCTAAGTCAATGGAAGAAAATATCTTTGACTTACATAAGCAATCGAATAATAATTGCATGTCTGGCATAGGAAATGAAAACTTTTCTGTAACTGAATGTAATAACCTGAAATCTAGACACATTCTTATAGAGCCATCTGGTTTTCCATCTATAACTAATGGTGTTATCTGCAGACTTTGACATTTCCTCACAACTCCAGCTTCTAATAAATTCTGTACTAACTCTTCAACTTTGCGTTCTAAATGCATGGGTTGCCTTCTAGGATTTTGTAAAATTGGAGGACCCGAAGTCTTTATTTCACGTGTTATTACTTTTGTATGACCTAAGTCAAATCTGGATGCCATAAAAATTTTGCTAAACTGAGATATTAAAGTACCCAACTTCAAATTATTGTCCAACTTGGGTGTCAATAACGTAATCTATAACCGATAGGAATCTGTAAATCTCTTGTTAACTAACGAGGATTCAATATTATTGACTTCCTTAAGCTTCATGCCAAATATTTTCATGGTGTCTACTCATTCTATGAAATCTGAATGAATTTTTCTAACAATAATATTATTCAATTCACGAAATGTTTTGTTCATTTTGCAACGATTTTAACGCTTCGAAAGGTTTCTCATCTTCTTTTGAAAATACTCCACTCAACCGTATTCTACTGTCCATCAATATTGGACTGCCAATCAATCTCCAACATTTCTGACTCATCACACTGATAGAAGCTCCTGAATATTTTTTATCAAACGGTCGTTCCGAACTCTGTGGCATAAAATGAGTTTGACAACGTTTTCTTTTGAAATTCCACAGTCATAAACTTCATCAACGAGTTTGTTTTTTTCGAACGTCAAATCTTCTGACATTAAAATTTAAAATGTCTTTTGCCTGTTTAGGCAAAGATTCGATAATCAGATTCCGATTCTGAATTCTTGTTACCGCATGAATTTGTTCGATTTTCTAGGCGTGGTCACCAGTTACAATCTCTTCTAAAATCATAATTTATATAACAATCTATTTAATTCAAAGTGTCTTATTAATTCTGAATATTAAACCAAAGTTTTTAATATTCATTATTGGACATTACTGTAAGTATTTATAAACTTTATTGAAAGTTGAATAATAATTAATAATGCTTTATAAATGAAAATTTGTTGAAATGGGTTTCAAAATAACGTAAAATTTCATTTTGAATAAATAAGGATTATTAAAATAATTATACATAATTATATTATTTTAAGGTTCTTTATATCCAAATTATTGTAACAATGTCATATATAATAAAATTATCATTATAACATGCAGAAATATTATCATAAAATATATTATCAACAAGAATATGTTTTTTGCCTATACTGTGAAACAATAAGTTCCAATCCTTATCTATCCTTTTATAATACACATAAATCCCACATTAAACAATTTAGCATTAAAAAAATAAGCTTTTCAAAAGAAAAGCTTGTACAAAAATTATAACTAATAATAGTAAAAAAATCTCGGATGGAAAAAGATGTAATAGAAGAGGTAATTGAATTAAAAGATTCTGAAGTTGAACAATTAATTAAGATTATTAATTAAGAAAAGTTTCAACACAGTAGCAAATTGTAAAGAAAATAGTACTTATCAATTAATTAAATTAACTAAGTTGTAAAATAATTGAAAAAATTTTTTAGATTTTTTAAAATTTTAAGATTGTTAGGTAATTGTTCTAGGTACTTGTTGAATGAAAATTAATGTATTTTATCAACACCTCATAGTTTTTAATCGTAAAATTTCTCTTCATTCCTGGAAATAATCGTAAATATTTAAAGTATTCAGAAAATTATCAATAACAACATAAGTAATGGTAACATAAATTTTTTAAATACTAATCAATTTTAGTTTTTAATTAAATTACAAATATAATAATAAAATCAAATAAATACTTGAATACATGAATCGAACAATTTCTTAGAACTGAACACGTATCGTATATTTTATTCAGATTCCAATAATATCATTAAAATTAACCAAAATCTTATTGTTATATTTTGATAACCCTTAAGTCAATGAAAATGTATCGATTTTACTAAGTATCCATCTTTTGACATTGATATCCAACCGAATAAATCACCCGAAAAATATCATAAATTCCCCCTCTTGACATATCGTTTCTCCCTAAAAGAATATAAAATTTACTCTCAACCAATCATTTCTCTTTAAATGACAATAATCCCAGCTATATTCATTATTTTCATAAAAATCACCAACATATTGATATTCAACCGAATAAATTTCTTGAAATCCCCTTAAAATAAAATTCTTTTCTTGACCAATCAAATTACCTTAAGATTATCATAAATTCTCCTCTTAACCAATCATTTCTCTTTAAATGACAATAATCCCGGCTATATTCATTATTTTCATAAAAATCACCGATTTATATCGATTTTCAACCAAATAAATTTCTTGAAATCGCCTTACCATAGAATTCATCTCATGATCAATCATTTCCCCTTAAAAGATCATAAATTCTCTTCTTAACAAATCATTTCTCTTTAAATGACAATATTTCAACTCTCTCAAAAGATTTACACATATATTGATATATCTATCTGAACAAATCCCCTAAAAATATTATAAATTCTTCATCTATATTCTCCATTTAGAAAATATTTACCCTTTGAACACAGATATTCAACCAACTCAACTCCCTTAAAAATGACAACAAACTCGTTCTTAATCGATTATTTCCTTAAAATATCATAAAATTTACTCTTACCCAATCATTTCCATTGAAATAACATTTTCCCCCACTGCGCCAATAATATACATATTTTTTAAAAAACCTACAAGGTAAAATTTCTTTAGAAATCTATGTTTAACCGACTCTACTCTTTAAAAATCCATCATTTGAATCATATTTACTATATGTATTCAACCAATCAAATTCCCTTAAAATTATCATAAAAATCTGAATTTTACCAATAAAAATAAATTTTCTTTAAAGTATTACAAAATTGTTATCGATACCCATCATTTTCCATCGAAAATCACCACAATTTTGTTCTGGCAACAATTTCAAGCAATTAAAAAATTCATCAAAAATGACTAAAATCGAAAAATCTATGTTTTCCACATAAATTAAATTATTGTAAAATCACAAAATATATATCATATTGCTCATTAAAATTAATCAGTAAATCAAGTATAAATTCAATAAAAATTACCAGTCAACCATTAGAGATAATTCAATGATTTTCATAAGCATACTGATAAATTATACTACTTTTGTGATTGATATCCATGAAATCAATAAAATTGAAAATGAAAGTAATTATTGATCCCCTTTTTTACACTGTAAAATCAATTAAAATTTAGGTTTCACTAAAATATTTTTAAAAATTAACTGATTTAATCAACTATTTAAATAGAACATAAAATTATAATTAAAATATCATTTACTATTCAAAATATATCAGTCAAATTGGATTCTAATTGGTAAATAATTATCTTAAATAGATGTTTCATAAACATTTTGATCCTAAATTTAACTTTTATTTAAAATAATCCTAAAATCAAGTCAAATCTAATAAATTATGAAGAAATTAATTGTTTCTAAAATTATAGATTTACCCTAATTTCTTCAATAATTTCATTAAAAACATAATCAAACCCTAAATCCATTAAAATTTAAAAGAAAACCATAAAATTCACAAAGATGATTAAAAAAAAGTTTTTATAAGTAATAATCATATTAATAATAATAATAATAATGATAATAATAATAATAATAATAATAATAATAATAATAATAATAATAATAATATTAATACTAATAATAAGTAATAATAGTAATAATTATAATAATAATAAAATAAATTTACAAAATATATATTACTTATAAAAAATAAGTAGTAAATTAAAATTAAAAAATGTTTAAAAATACTATGACCTATAAAAATATGACTATAAAAATACCAATGACCTTGACCTATTTTTGCATGACCTTGATCATAATAATAATAATAATAATAATAAAAGTTTTTATAAGTAATAATAATAATAGAATAATAAAAGGTAATAATAATAATAAAAGATTTTATAAGTAATAATAATAAAAGTTTTTATAAGTAATAATAATATTAATAAAATTTTTATAAGTAATAAGCATATTAATAATAATAATAATACTATTAATAAAAGTTTTTAAAAGTAATAATAATAATATTAATAAAAGTTTTTATAAGTAATAAGCATATTAATAATAATAGAAATAAAAAGTAATAATAATATTAATAATAATAATAATAAAAGTTTGTATAAGTAATAATAGAATAATAAAAAGTAATAATAATATTAATAAAAAGTAATAATAATAAAAATAATAATAATAATATTAATAATAATAATAATTAAAGTTTTATAATATTATTAAAACATTACTTATAAAAATAATAAAAATAATAATAAAATAAATTTACAAAATATACACTACTTATAAAAATAAGTAGTAAATTAAAATTAAAAAATGTTAAAAAATACTATGACCTTGAAAAAAATTGATGAGTCATCCAATGACCTTGACCTACTTTGGGATGACCTTGACCTACTTTGGATGACCTTGACCTACTTTTGAATGACCTTTAAAATATGATGAGTAATCCAATGACCTTGAATGAGTCATGGTCTTTGTTTAAATGTCCTTGAAAAAATACGACGAGTCATCCAATGACCTTGACCTGCTTTTGAATGACCTTGAAAAAATATAATGAGTCATCCAGTGACCTTGAATGAGTCATGTTCGTTGTTTAAATGACATTGAGAAAATTTTGATGACTCATGGTCATTGTTTAAATTACCTTTAGAAATTATGATGAGTCATCCAATGACCTTGAATGAGTCATTGTCTTTGTTCTACAAAAATTTGCACTTTTAAACTTAGAAAAAAAAATTTTGCCGGGAGGGGGTATGTGAGCTAGATGGCCGGTATCCCACTACTACAATAACATTTTTCAAGTCAGGAAAATGTGGAATAATGGGTTGTAAGAAACCTCTTGAAAGCATACATTATGATATTAAAGATGTTCAATTACAATCATGTGCAATCATTATCGATATCAAACAAAAAATTAACTTGCAATATTTATCAACAAAAACAAAATGTATATGTTTCATCAAAAATAAAGTTTCATCAAATAATTTTTATTCAGGTTGTACATAATTAACTAGAATTTCAAGAATACATTTATTTCCAATCTTTATTTTCCAACTTTTTAGTTGTTAGGCTTCGCTAATTTTTTTTTCTTTATTTTAAGTCTTCCCTTGGTCATTTAGGTATATTACTTGGGATTTGGATTCAAATTATTATGAAATTACCGAAGGAAAATGAATCGAAGAGTTGGGTGAACGGAAGTAGAATGGGACTTAAGAACGAAATAGAACACATACCTCCTATCGATAGCTTGTTGAACCCTTTGTTCGTTTGGCCAGTTATAGGATACATGAACCGGAAATATCCCCGGATTACAACTTGTAACTTATAAACCATTGTGTTAATATTTATTTTTATTGGGAAAATAGTTGTACTTGGATTAAAAACTCTAAATTATAAGTGGATTGTTCACAGGATTGAAAAAGATGTAAAATAATTGATTGGTTCACCATCACAATAAATATTTTAATTTTTAACTATCATTTCATTTTACAATGACGCAAGTCTGTTTTATAATTATTATTTGTATATTATGTTCAGATTATCAAATAGAAATTTTTGTTAATAAAATAACCGAAATTTATCTGGAAATTAAAGAGGATATTATGAATTGCGCTTCGGAAATTACATCTCAAAACTACATCAGAAAGCTGAAAGCCCCATCAAATTATCATGATTTTTCGATGAACTTTCATAAATAACTATGATGAAATTTCGGCAAAGTCCTTTCGGACATTGCCTAATATCTGAGAATTATCGATTGATTATACCTTTTCTTTATTCCCGGGAGAACCAAAAAACTTTTCGGTGACATTATTTCCGAATCTTCTTAGTTGAACCAAGACGCAACTTTTTCATGGACCATGTCTCGACAAATTATGTCACGTTCCCAATATTACCAAAAAGATTCCTTAAAAACATGAAATTCGTAAGAAAAAGAAATCTTTTCCTTGATTTTTGTATATAATCTCAGCTGACGTCATTGAATACATCTTTTTAATGAAGGATGTTTCGACAAAATATGTGCTGTCTCAAAATTATGAATGTTTTTAGTAATCGAACTTTAAAAATTTTTTTGAGCGATTTATCACCCGGGGAGGTATACCCACGCAATAACTCATACTGGTCCATGAGCCTATTTTCTATATAGCGATGAATAATTGATTGTGGACATACTGCTATCGCATCTTCTTTAGTGCATTACAGGATTGGCCTTAGAATGTTCTCACCTCGAGAGTTGTGTGGAAATAATCACTTTCGGCTCAGATCCACCCGAGATACCCGAAATTCGTACAAAAAATAATAATCTGGAAAATTATATTTTCTATTAGGGAAATCATTCAACCCTGAATCTTATAAACTGTAAAAATTACAAAATTTCAAAACTGTAAAATTTTCAAAATTACAAATTACAAATTTTTAAAATTGTAAAATTCCAATTTATAAATTTTCAAATTACAAAATTCTAATCTTCTATTTGGGAACCTTCGCCGAAAATACTTATTTCCAAACTATTAACTCGATAAAATAAATTTCTTAAATTTTTTAAATTCTTAAATTTTCAAATTTTCATAATTTTCAAATTTATAATTTTTTAATTTTAAAAATATGGTAATTGGATAAAAATATTTTTGTAATTCTTGTAATAAATATCTTTCAAAAGCTAAACATGAAAAAACTAAAATCCACAAAAAATGTCTAACACTTCACACCTTCACATCTTCACAATTCTGGAGAGCCAGCGACTGCCTTCGGGGGAGATTTACAAACTGTAAGTTCTTAATTACCAGAATTTCCATGGGCAAAATATCCAGGAGAGCATTATCTGCCAAAATACAATTATTTGGGCTGACGGGGGCTCAAGTGTGTTTTAAAAAAGAACATGCTAGTGTTTGCTAAATTCATTATAAAATAATTAAACTACAAATGAATTTAAAATTTGTAATAAATGTAATATTGAAAAATGAATTGAATCTTTTAAAATTATTAACGGAAAAGGAAAATCCTATTTTCTTGGTATATGTAAAGAATGTGAAAGGATATATATCATAAGTTATATGAACAAAAATATAAAGAGAAACGTTTATTAGGAATAAGAAATTTGAAAACTAATTTACCAATAAAAGTATGTACAAAATGTAATATAGAAAAACCTATAAGTGAATTTAGGAGTAGATTAAAGAGAATATGCACAAAATAATAAGGAATAAAATTAATGAGTTCGCTAAAAAACGATATAATGAAAATCCCAAAGTTAAATTATCCAATAATTTATATGGAGGTATTAGAAGAGCATTAAAAAAACAAAGAAAGTCGAACATTAATGAAGTATTTAGGATGTTCAATAAATGGTTTTTATCAATGGATTGAATTTCAATTTTATGACGGAATGACTTGGGAAAATCAAGGTTCTTATTGGCATATAGATCATACATTACCAGTTTCTAGTTTTAATTTTGAAGATGAAGAACAAATAAAAAAATGTTTTAAGTGGATAAATTTAAGACCTTTAAAAGCAAAAAAGAATTTATCAAAATCGAATAAAATAATTTTAAAAGAATATTTATTACAAGAAATTAAATCTTATTATTTTATGAATTTAGTAAAAGCAACCCTTTCAAATTGCGGGAAGCTCCTAAAGTCATTTTCTACCACTTCATGAGAGAAATTTAATAAAGGAACTCGGGTAATGAACGATTTCAATGGTAAAAACGAAAAAGAATAAAGCAATGGACAATGCGCAGCACGCCTCCTAAGTTCGTCATGATTAGAATATGGAGATTGTTCAGAGACTAAACGTTGGTGGGGATGAAAAGTCTAATCAGCTTTAATGATTCCTTAAGATATAGTCCGGCTCTTTTGGAAATTTGAGAGATGTTCCGCCAGGAACTCGTTTAAATATAAGACTTGATGAAAATGATAATCCTAAACCTAGAGAAGAACCAATAAATATAGTTGATACAGCGGCTTTAAAACATGACATAGCGTATCGTGAAGAAGATATTCGTTCTCGTAAAAAAGCAGATATTGATTTGATTCAAGATTTAAATGATATTTAAAATCCTACCTTTTCAGAAAGATTTTCAAGAGCAATAGGAAAAATAGCAATGAAAAAAATGATAATGTTAGGTGGAGAAATACCAAAAAAACTCAGACAATCAAAATACTACTCTAGCGAATGAGTTACACCAGCGAGAAGCTCTTGCAACAGAGTTACACAAAGAATATAGAAAACCTAAAAAATACTTAAAAATAAAAGTTTTCAATAAAGATGATATTTGGTCAGCAGATTTAATTGAAACCGTAAATCCTAAAAATAATAAAAATTATAGATATATTCTAACAATTATTGATTTATATACTCGATATGCTTAGGTTCTACCATTAAAAATCAAAACAGCAAATTCAATTAAAGAAGGATTCGAGTTTTTATTTGAAGAAACCCCAGATAGAATTCCAAAAAAATTTTTTGATTATGGTAAAGAGTTTTATAATAAAATATTTGAAGAATTTAGACAAGAAAATAATATTGAAATTTGTTCAACTTTTAATTCACCTGATGATAGATCATATTATGGTTCACATAATCCTATAATTGAAAGATTTAATAGAACATTGAAAAATTGGATGTATAAAAAATTTACAGAACAAAGAAATAGAATTTGGATAAATGTATTACCAGAATTAATTAATAAATATAATAATAAAATTCATAGAACAATAAGAGTTTCACCAACAGAAGCAAGTGAGAATCCTGATCTAATCAAAGAAATTAGCCATTATAACAATTATGCTAATGAAGATTTAAAAGAAAAACAAAAATTTAATATTGGCGATTGAGTTCGAATATTCAAATGGAAAAAAAATTTGAAAAAGGTTCAACACATAAATGGTCTAAAGAAATTTTTATCATTTCAAAAATACATGCTGGCTCAAAACCAATAACTTATGAAATTAAAGATTCAACTGTTGAAGAAATTCTAAGTAAATTCTATCAAAATGAACTCCAAAAAGCTATTTTTTAATAAATAATTTGTATTAAAAATGGTCGATGAAATTATTAATACACAGGCTGTTGATAACTTAGAAAAAAAATAAGAAAAATAATAGAAAAAAACAAACCTACAGCTATTGAATATGATGTTATAAAATCATACATTGGTAAAAAGAAAATAGCAGAAATTAAACAAAAACAAGCTGAACATTATGGAGGAATTTTAAATTTAGCAGCTTTATTACCATTAATCTTTGGAGGAATTATAGCTGCAGCAGGAGCAGCAGATGGAATAACAGCTGCTTTTAAAAATATTAAGGAAGCGCAATTACCTGATGCTTCAAATGCGAAAATTCTTAATTCCTCAGAATGAAAGTCTCGAAGGCAGTCGTTGACGCTCCACAAGAAAAATCTCCAGAAGGAAAAGGAATTTATTTAGATCCATATCAAGGTCATGGAATTTGTGATTTTATAAAATCTATTAATAAAAAGAGTCCTTCTAAAAATAAAAAATTAAAACAAGTTTTGAAAAATTTAAATAAAGGAAATATTCAAATTGTTGGATATTTATATAGAAAGTCGGTGCTTAGGTCTGACTCCTTTGTGTCCTTCTTAAATCAATTCAATTTACCCAACACAATAAGATTTATTTCCAATTTATATATCACAACTTTCAAAAAAAATCGATTCAATTCACAATACTCTACACAATTACTCTGCACGATTTCACAAAATTCAATGTGTAAGGATACGTCTTCCAAAGAGAGATGTCCCCGTCTGGTGCGCAATTTGTTTGACTGGTTGATTTATCGTTAAGTTTATTACCTCCTTTACTCCGCTCTCTGAAATATTCTCTTCGACCAACTGGCAATTTTGTTTATATGCCTTTTCTTTTTATATTCATCTCGCAACTCAAGTCACCCGCAAACTAAATTGGTTTTGGCAGTTTTGACTTCTCTGTCCAAAACCAAATTAGTTATTTCTGGGCTCGGGGTTTCCATTTATTTAGAATAATTATTTTTGGTGACGGGTTTCTCTTTTATCCCGGGTTTTCTTCGTCAACCAATTTTGTTTCCTGTAATTAGAAAATTTGTTGACGTTCCGGGTTCCTCACACTATTCGGGTTTTCTGTTGGCTCGGCCTTCCCATTAGCTCGGGTTTCCCATTAGCCAATTAATTTTTAATTAATTTCAATTTTTATTAAATATTTCCTTCTGGGGACCCCCAATCAATTTAATTTTATTATATTTGGATTCGTGTCGTCATTTGGCATCCACCCTTAACTCATTTCACCGATAAATATTTATTTTAAAATTTTAATTGATTTTACCTTTTTAATTATTATTTCAAATATCATTGCTTTTCTATTTTTTTACTTTTGTGCATTTTGTTGACCCCAACACCATTATATACCATTTACCAAATTCCTATCTCCAAAATTTTGTCTGCCTTCGTAAATTTATTTTGTGCTTTTGTCGGCCACCAATCACTCACATCCATCCTTAATCGAAAAGTTCAAATTCACAATAAAATAATAATAAAAAGTTAATACTACTACTATACTACTACATCATTGTAATTGCATGCAAAATAAATGTATCTCACAGGAATGTTTCCTCGTAGACAATTTAAGGTTTTGATGTTTTGGATTGACGTACTGAATGCTTGTTCCGTTTATGAACGCAAAGTAATAATGTGAGAAGAAAAATCACGAAGATTGTTACCACGCCGATGGTGATGATTGATAATGTTACACATATGGTTTCATTGTCATTAGATGAAGATGATATTGTATTGTTTTTTTGAATATGCACATTGGGTTCATGCTGATTATACAAAGATGATACTGTTTTATTTATCTGAATTTTACCATTCGAGATATGAGAGTAATTGGTGTTGTTCTTGAGTTTTTTTGTCAGATTTTTAGATAGAATATGATTGTTGTCAACGTGATTCGTGTCTGTTGTATCATACACAACTCGAACAAATTCGTCTTCAACAAAAAATATTTTCCATTTACTAAAGTGAGAAGTACTCTCATAATATTTGATTTTCATCATCACGATTTTTGAATTTGATTTAGATCGCAATTGCTGAAAATTTTAAATTTTAAAAGTAAGGTTACTTGTCAATGTGGCTTGAATTTTCCTATAATAATAAATTATAACTTTTTTATTGTCGCGAGACGTTTAACCTGTGGTTGATTTATTGGGATTGAATTCGATTTGTTTCATTCTGCAATTGTATTGATTGTTGGCTGGAATAAATGTTGGCCCACTGATCATTAAATTCAGTGCCGTTTTCATGCAACAGTTTTTCAAATTAATGCATAATAATGCTATATGTTTGACCCAATCTCAAGTTGACGTAATGCATAAATGGTTTTCTGATATTCAGCATATTGACGGTATAGTTTTGAAAAATTATTTTCACTTTCTGGGATTCATGAGGTTTCCAATATACATTTATTCTATTTAATACCGGTTCTATTGATACATAATTATTTAAATTCCTTATCAAAATATCAATTCGAATTTGATTGCGTATTTTCGTACCATTTTCCTCAGATTGCATTTGTTTTATTAACCATGGGTATTCATAATTTATTGTCAATTGTCGAGCAACATACTACATATGGTCCTTTAAATTTTCGTTGTAACTTCGGTGATAAGCCCTTTACCGACTCTGGCTTATAAGCATATACCAAATCTCCGATCTTAATATCATGAACATGTGATCGCTTGTCATAGCACTCTTTGTAAACTTCTTGATGATGTTTTATTTTAAGTCCGGCTTGAGTCCATGCTGACTATAATCGTTCCTGCATAATCACTTTATAATCCGAAATATCCATATACTGCGAAATAGGTACTTGGAATTTTAAATCAATTGGTATATTGCTTCGTCGTAAATACATGAAATAGAAAGGTGTCTCACCTGTACTTTCATTAACTGCATTTCGATATGCAAATAAACAAGGTTTGATAAATACATCCCAATCCTTTTGCTGTCTATTAACGTACGATGATATCATACTGATTAACGTTCCATTAAACCTTTCAACTAAACCATCTGTTTGTGACTGCATTTTTACGTAGTTGATTTAATTGATCATCATTTTCCTGATCATATTGTAGTTCTTTCATATTATTTGCAGTTTAATTGCCATAAATATTGTATCATTATTATTTATTTCATTATTAATGGTTATATTTGGTTCAGGAATCCTTGACAATGCATCTGCATTTACATTTGATTTACCTGTACGGTATTTTATTTCAGGTATACTTACATAAAGTATCTCTTAACTCCTTTATTATTTCTTGTGAATCACTCTTTTCTACTTCGTACAGGCTATCGGTAATTTATTTGTATTTCCCGGTAAAAAACCAAAATCTATTAGAAATTCATCATTATTCAAACATTTATTTTTAAATATTAATTCTATTATTCGTTTTCTATGATTCTCCTTTAGTTTCTCTTTTAAATCTCTTACATAATCTCCTGCTTCACAACGAACACAGATCACACTATTATCATTTCTATCGACAACATCAATAAAAACAAAATCTAACCTGTCGTAGGTTTGGATTTTTCAAATGATTGTTGGGCAAAAACTGATGAAGCCCATTTTTGTTTGAACGGAAAACTTAAATTTAGAAAAAATGGAAAAACTGAAGAAAAATAAAATAAATAAAAATTAAATAAAAATTTCTGTACACAAAAATATAAAAATTTAATTTTAAATCAAAAGGAATTAAAAAATTATAATTTTGGAATATTCTAGAAAATTTCTGGTTTTACCACATCAAAACACACACACAAACAATCGTGATATATAAGGCAGTGTTGGATAGACAAATTTCAGTACAACTTTTAAAAATCTTCCAAGTACTCTATTATTTCAGTTTTATAAAAATCTTATACTTTTCAAAATTTTATTCGGACGCTTTATCATATTACGTTTAAAACCTTTGTGGAAAACTCGAGCGAAAGTAAATATTTTTTACATCTATTAGTTATTTTTACATCTATTATTCTGTCCATTATTATTATAAACATATTTTTTGTGTACATTACTATATGAAAGGCGTTGTAAATTTGTTTTTTGAAATTCCTTTTTTGTGGAAATAAAATTTTAGTTAAAATATTAAGGAATTTTTTTTTGAAACAATTTTGATCGAACCTCCACCATGAGGACTTAAATTAAAATTAATATTTTTTGCGTTGCTTGAACGTTATTGGATTTTTACATACCATAGCTCACATGCACGCAAGATAATAAAATGATAATTTCGTTACCCCGGATCGAACCGGTTTGTTAGCTGGTGAAGGCTGTAGCTGGAGCCGCTCAGTATTCCCCCTTCCTAAATCCTATCGCCCAACCCTCGAAAGAGTAGTGTTGAGGTCCTGGGAAAGGTTTAAATATAAAGATTTACATAATTTTACGAAGCACACCTATAGAGTTGCATTTAGTAGAAATAACCAAGAATTCAACGATAGAACGAACTTTAATACAAAACGACACTCGCTAGTTTATATAAAATTGAATTGCAACAATAATCGACAAATTGTGACTTTTAACGTATGGACTACACGAACCATATCTGACAAAGATCAGCTTAAAATAGGAATATATATATTCAATTAGATTTTGAGTCAGACTTTTCTATTGTTATTAATTGTATTTTATCAATATTTTTGACCTTAACACTCTAAATGACCAAAAAATCGAGATTAGATTCGAAATTCCACGTTTACCCTATCAATTAGACTATCTTATTTTGAAAACGACACCATACTGTACATTTTTACAAAAATTAATTCTATGACCCCCACAGATCGTAAAATGACTATCATCATTACTACCAACGTTATTATTATTCCTTAGATACTATTATTATTATTATTATTATTATTATTATTATTATTATTATTATTATTATTATTATTATTATTATTATTTATTTAATATTACTAATTTTTATTATCATTATTGTATTATTATTATTATTATTATTATTATTATTATTATTATTATTATTATTATTATTGTTATTATTATTATTATCATTATTGTAACTATAAATAGCCTAATTTTATC
The DNA here is from genome assembly GCA_022537955.1 of Schmidtea mediterranea. Lineage (NCBI taxonomy): Eukaryota > Metazoa > Platyhelminthes > Tricladida > Dugesiidae > Schmidtea > Schmidtea mediterranea. The sequence goes on from CM039679.1 coordinate 78,345,113, forward strand.
ATTATTAAAATCACTGTTCTTATTATTACTACTAATAGTATTATCATTTTGAATGTCGGCGTTATCATAATCTTTAATACGATATTGTTATTATTATTATTATTATTATTATTATTATTATTATTATTATTATTATTATTATTATTATTATTATTATTATTATTATTATTATTATTATTATTGTTATTATTATTATTATTATTATCATTATTGTAACTATAACTAGCCTAATTTCATCATTATTAAAATCACTGTTCTTATTATTACTACTAATAGTATTATCATTTTGAATGTCGGCGTTATCATAATCTTTAATACGATATTGTTATTATTATCATTATTATTATTATTATTATTATTATTATTATTATTATTATTATTATTATTATTATTACTATTATTATCATTATTATTATTAGCATCATTACTATTATTACGATTATTGTAGTATTACTATCATCATCATTATTGACTTATTAGAAATATTCATTCAAAAGACTTTTCATTTTAAATACCAAAAAGCGGTAATTAATAAAAATAACTTGAAACTTACAAAAATTTATTTAAAAAAACCAAAATATATCAAGTGTCCTGTAATAGGAAAATTCCAAATTGTGTAGGGTGAGATGAACGAAAAATCCTACAATTTAAAGTTAAAATATATTAAAAAAAGGGAATAAACATACCTTGTCACAAACATTGGAGATAGTAGGTGCCATCAGGAGCTTTCGATTCCTTTCCAAAGTCTTGATTACCTAAAAAATGTTAGTTAAAAGTATCTTAAAAAATCGATACTTACTTATAATATAGGAATTGGGAATTGTTGATTAAGTTGGCATGGCAATAAGTGGCAAGCAGGATGGAATATATATATATATATATATAGGTAAAATGGCATATAACGAAATTTCTCTTAAACCCTTGAGTTTTAAGGTTCAAAATGATAGTAATTAAAATTAAATAATTTTATTTCTCTTAAACCCTTGAGTTTTAAGGTTCAAAATGATAGTAATTAAAATTAAATAATTTTATTTTCTAGCGTTAATAAATTAAAATTTTAAGGTTTTTAATATAGTTTTCATTAAGAAAATTAAGAATAAAAATTTTTGACATTTTAGAAAATCAATTGTATCAATATTGTTATTATGATTATTATTATTATTAATGAAATTATAATTGTTATGGAAATGGTCATTATTGATAATATTATTAGAGTCTTTACTACTGTTATACTATTATTATGGATATGAATATAAAATTCAAATTGTAAGTAATTGATGACCGCATTATTAGGGTATTTGATAACATGTTGACCTTGCGAAACTTTGTGAGAATAAGAAGTGACCCAGAATGTCCCAACAGTGGGCATATCGCGTTGGCCGGTGCCACGTATATGAGAACTGTTGTAGATACTCTCCTTGAACTTATAGGATCAATAAAATGCGCGTGTCCCATCCCTTCCCTCATCCAGATAGTATAATTTCAACCCTAAGTAAAGTGTTGTCGTAGAAATATATGGGATATTGAATAGTGTTACTCATAATTTAAAATTTCATAACCAATTGTTCATAGAGTTAGGGATGCTAAATTCATTTTCTTTTAGTGGAGTCAAGTCGAAGACTAATAGAGAAGTTCCGAAGGGATATTTTAGAGTACCATCGGGAGGCGTTAAATCAAAGTCAGAGAGCGGAGACCATGGTTCGGAAGTGCCGCTATATGGAACAGACCTGGCTCCGCCCAGAAGCGGTAGCCAAGTTAAAGACGGAGATGGAAGGATTGAAGATCAAACTAAACCCAGAAATACGAAACCCTGCGGCAAGCAGAAGAGAAGGCCCAGGTACTAGAGAAGGAGATTAGAGAATTAAAGCTGAAATCCGCACAGGATTAGTGCAGAGTGGCGCGACACTATCGGCCGAACAAGAAGCCTTAGTAACTAGGAACGTAACGGGGAAGGATATTGGAGTGAAGATCCTCACTCTAGGGCCTTTACATACGCTAGAAGAAATGCCGAAACGAAATCGGAAAAGAAATCGGTCTAGCAAAAAAAGAGCGCGAGAGGTTGGTCAGGCTCCAATAAGCTCGCCTGATCGAACATATTCTTGACGCGAACGGTTTCTAGATACCGCGCGTTCAACATTTTTGATTTTGTGATGAACCCTTTAATGTTATAATTGTCGATGAATTTAAATAATAATTATATTGGTGTTAATTTTGATCTTAGTATTTAAAATAAGTTAAAACAGTTGAACATTGAAATGTTAAAATGGCTAAATTGATGAGCTAGATAGTGAAAATGATAAGATAGATAAATTGTTGAGACGGGGACGATAGAATTAGAGCACGAAGTCTTCTACGACAGCTCGTGAACCCATATGAGTACTAGGGCATTGGCAATCTTTGAAAAGAGGCTCACCTTTTGCTAGTATTCAGCCCACTAGTTCACAGTACCAACGTCAATTTTTGACGGGTGACTAGCGGTTAAAACTCTTATGTAGGCGCTGGGTGGGAAGTAGTTACCCTTAGACAGGTTTAAAATTTTAGCGACCCATCAGTGCCCAGCATGATATTCCATTTAATATTAAATCTTACGATAAATATATTCACATGAAGGCTAAGTTTAAACGTTATGTAGGCCTAGTACAAGGTTTTGTTTAAATGGATTGGAAATAGCACGCAAACACAACATGCAAAATTTAAAATCGAACCCATAAACATCAAATAACCACCTCAAAATGCGAGAAACACATAATAAAAATATAAAATGAGAAAACATAAAAGTAAATTAAAATATTAACAAATGCACCAAGATCTACACGAATTGACATAAAAATAGCATAATAACAAAAGATTTGACCGAAAATTGACAATTTACGGAAAAAAGAAAAGAGTTAATGAATAAATTGAATAAAAATAAAATAATGCTAGTCAGAAATGATTAAAATTAAAAGTAAATAAATAAATTGTCAAATAAAATCGAGAAATTAATAAAAATAAAAATTAGATTAAACAAATAATATCAAGGTCAAATTTTGTTTTATTGCATGAAAATTAACACGCAAGGTTAGGGTCACAGAATAGGTATATATACCAATCCATTTTCACAGAAAAAAGACACAACAAAAGCACGCTAAAAACACTATTCACTCAGTGAACAAATTTCTCTTCGTTAGAAATTTATAATTCAAAGAAGAAACTCTTGGCAATTGTTTCCACATCGCGAAATCAAACAACTTATATGTACTTGATCGTATGTGTGGGAATCTTTTGTCGTATGTTTGAATGTATTAACCGAACTAATGGAAAAACCATGATGTAGTTATTTGAAAAATATATGTATTCAGAAAGAGAATTTTGTTAACATGTCAAAATTTTTCTGGCCCACAGCCACACAATATGCAAGTCATTAAACTCAAATATAACTAGTCACACTGTGTAAGTGCGGTTTCTCCGCCTATAGTGTGTGCCCGTGAGAGTTCCGTCGTGCGTAACGACGGCCTCGAACGTAAATATTATATTCGTTTATAGGGGCTGTGGGAAGATCGAGAACTAGTCTTTTGGCTGGCTCTCTTTCACTCATCTCCCGAAAATTCGACGTAAAATCAATCCTATACATCGGCTAAAATGATCACACCGAGTAGTCCAGTGGGCACTCGTAAAATCTAATGTAAACACAGTTCCTTAAGATCAAAATGGAAAGGGTCGGGAGGTGGAAACTCGATATCGATGTGACGAAAGTAATTCTGACGAAATAATTAATTCCAACATAATAATCGAAAATATTAAGTCTAACGTAATAATTAAAGATATTTAATCCGACGAGATTAATCAAAGAGAGTAAACCTAACGAAGTTAATTGAAGAAAAGTAATTCCAACGAAAATAATTAAAGAAAGTAAATATGACGAAATTAGTTAGAGATGTTAAATGTAACAAAATTAAATCCAACGAAATGATTAAATATACTAAGCATGGCGAATGTAACTTAGAGTACTAAAGTAATGAAGAACGATTCTAATTTATTAAAGAGACGAAAGTAATCATAAAATTATCAACAGCAAGCAGTCATAAGTTATTAAAATAACGAAACGTAAAGGCAACTTAGCAAAAGTAACGAAAACGATTGTAATTTTCTAAACGTAATGAAAGCAATTAAACCCTATTAAAATAATGAAAAGTAATCGGATATATCGAACTAATAAAAATGAAATACATTGAGAACCGTAATGCATATAACCTGAGAACGAGACGCCACTAAAATACTTGATACATCGACAATTTACTAAAATACGTTAAAAAATCTAACAATACTTGAATACCTTGAGTTAGATAAAATTAATTAGGAATATAAGGGAGTAAATAGAGTATCATGTGGAATAACTAAAACATAGAACTTAATTAGTTTTAAGTAAAGTACTGATGAGTAAAATTAATTATAAGTATAGTAGTTATAAGCAAAATTAATTATAAGCAAATTAGTTATAAAATTATAAGTGAATTGGTTATGGGTAAGATAAAGTATAAGTAAATTAGTTATAAGTAAACTTAATTATAAGTAGATTAGTTATGAGTAAGGAAGACCACTAGTACCTCAATTGATTAATAAAAGTAAATAAATGTGACTAACGGTATTTAAACAAATATAAGTCAACGCAGTAAAAATAAATACTACCGAAGGAGATATAGATGACTGAATTTAAATGAATTAGGATGACAAAAATTAATACGTAAATAACGCCCATAATCACCCCAAAGAATTAAATTAACCCACTATGTAATTTTCTACGCAACGGAGAACGTCCATCGTAAATTTCGCATTACACAATTAAAGAAAAGAGAGTATTAAAATTAATAATCAAACATACATATAATTTGATGATATCATTGTTGGGCCAGTACAAGCTTTTGTTTAAATGGATTGGAAACAGCACGCAAATACAACACGCACATTTCAAAATCGGACCCTTAAACATCTAATAAACACCTAAAAATGCGAGAAAAACACATAATTTAACATATAAAATAGAAAACATAAAATTAAATTAAAATATTAACAAACGCACCAAGATACGCACGAATGGACATAGAAATAACACGATAACAAAAGATTTGACCGAAAAAGTGACAATTTACGAAAAATTAAAAGAGTTCATGAATAAATCGAACAAAAATAAAATAATTTTAATCAGAAATGATTAAAAATATAAAAATAAAGGAGTAAATTGTAAAAGAAATCAAAAAATAACAATAAATTAGAAATAAATTAGACACATAATTGCAAGGTCAAATTTTGTTTTAACGCATAAAAAATAACACGCAAGGTTAGGGTCACAGAACAGGTATAAATACCAATCCATTTTCACAAAGTTTTATGCTTAATGCTAATCACTTTTTCACTCAGTGAATAAATTACTTTTTGTCAGAGCAATTCAAAGGAGCAACTCTCGATAACTGTTTTCATCCTGCGAATCAAGTATCTTAATGTAAGCTCTACTTGATCGTATGTATGGGAACCTTTTGTCGTATGTTGATATGTATGAACTATGACGAACCATGATGAAATTGTTTCAACAAATATATGTATTATGAAAAAATGAATCTTCAGTTTTATGAGTCGAAATTTTTCTGGCCCACAGCCACACATCACACAAGAAAGCAAAATCATAACACAACTAGTCACACTGTGTAAGTGCGGTTTCTCCGCCTATAGTGTGTGCCCGTGAGAGCTCTGTCGTGCGTAACGACGGATCTCGAACGTAAATATTCTACCCATTATAAGGGCGGTGGGAAGATTGAGAACTAGTCTTTTGGCTAGAGCTCTTTCACCCATTTCCCGTAAAATCGACCTAAATATTTACTTACACATCGGCTAAAATGATAACACCGAGTAGTCCAGTGGGCACTCGTAAAATCTAATATGAACACAAGAACCTTAGGACTAAAATTAAGGCTCGGGTAGTGGGGACTTGGAACCGATGCGATGCAGATAAATTTAATAACTAAAAGGAAATTAACTTAATTTAAAGTAATTGAATCCATAATATTAAACTAGACGTGACGTAAATAAATTATTCAAATTAAAATGATGAAATCATAACTAAATTTGTGACCAGAACATACTATAACGAGAAGACTTTTGCAACGTAATCAGAGGATAGTAATTAATTAAATAAAACGATCTAAAATTAAATACTCACGTAATAAAAATCAAGAAAAATTTCATAAGTATTAATGATTTGAATTATCCTCGGATCTAATCTAAATTGGCAAATGATTTGTGAGTAAGAAGCCAGAGAAAATGGAGTAAATGAACGAAACTACAAACGATAGAGCAGAAAATAACCGAATTCTGACAAGATATAAATCTGCTAACTTTTCATAAAAGTAATAATAATTAAGGCATTAGGCATTGATAAATGATAAACCAAATTAACGATTAGCGTTGAACCTTTTCCACTAATTGAAAGATAAATATGGAATTCATGAATCCAAGGATAATTCAAGGAGTTAAATAATAATATTATGCCACTAATAACCGATAAAAACAACCAAAATAATCGTATTAACCGTACCTGACACGAATAAATCAATTAATAATTGTACACAATGATAATAGATCAACGACAACAAAATATCACAAATAGTTCACAAAGGTAAACATAAGAACTCAGCTTTCGTGAGAGAATCCGCGATAATTCGAATGCAATAGATTGACCACGAATAATATTGAATCTTTAAACCCGAATAAAATTAGAAATACCCTGAAATTAACGGGAACCATAGAATCAGAAGTTCCAACCAAAATAACAAACCATATAGTCCAATATCACGACCCAACTAAACATCAGAGCAGAGATTTAGACTCTTTCCAAACACCGGTATTTTTTCATCGAATAGCTGTCATCGAGTATTCCATCCAGCAGTTTCTCCCTAACCAGCATGTACAATTGAACATTTTTCCAAAACTGACAGTATTCCGGAGCAACTTGTGATAGAGTGTCTTCTTGGATACACCGATGTCGAATAAGAACAACAATTCAGATAATGAGCACCAAAAAATTCCAAGCATCAAGTGAAAAATGCGATTAGGTACATATTAATACATAGAACCAATAGAGATCAAATTGATTGTTCATACGCTAAATAAACTACGAACAGGTCATAGTCCGAGATTACCGCGGAATAAATCACTAAAAATCCGACGTGAATGACAGGTCGATGACGATGATCACATAAGCTTATAATAACAAAGACGATGAAGCGATCAATAGAAATGAACTTTCACCGCCGACCTGAACAAAACAAATAATGATCGGTATCAAATAACAAACAATAAATAACTTAAAATAATTATATTGACATTCCACCGCGAAAATGAATAAATTAAACGACAGTTCACTCACCCCACCACGCCCCGCAAATAATTCACGAATATAAAAGAACACAGTAGAAACTCACATTCCATACCGCGTAAATGAATCACCAAGCAACTAGCACCGATAGTGGACGTGTTCGAACTCGAGACCCTTTACGAGACCGGATCTCAAGGAATGATACTCAGATGCCTAGTGAAGAGAAGCAATCAGGTAATTTCGCACGCTACATTGCAAATTTTATCATAACTAAAATCCACCCTATTAATACTCGACGGAAATAGCATAAATGCCCATGTTTTTGCACACGCAGGCACATCGATAAGAATGATTGGTAATTAAATATTTTCACGTTTAGATCGCAGAGACCCGCATGGCAATTGGAGTGACAATTCTCGAGTGACTCTACAGATCCCGAGCGCTTCTGCCGCTCGATACCGCCAAGTTCTGTGGGATAACGGATATCTGTTATCCACTTATGGAGACTCCAGTTGGCCGAGAAGATCAGAATACCAAGCCGAAGAGATCGAGTTACCAAGTATCACGATTAAGCGCGAGCCGGGCCACAATCCAGCACGAGAAGCCCGCCAGCGAGCCGAATACGCAGCCATGAAGATGGAAGAGCTAGAAAGAAAGTACCACCGGAAAGCGGTGTTGGCCCGACAACGACTAGCTCAAGTGAACAGAGATATCGCAAGTGGTGCTATCCCGAGCACCGATGGATTCCCGCCAGAATATGGAGTGTCCTTCGAATTAGACGACCCGAGGCTGATGCAGATGACCGCACCGACAAAAATGATGATACCGGAGAAACTCGTGCAGTCAACACTTCGAGATCGACTCGGATCTCGTCAAACAGGCGATCATACATATGCGAGCAGGCATCCTCAGTGGAATCCCAAGCACAACAATCGAAGGAGTGAACGTTTTAATGGTCATGAATGAGTTGAATCGATATGTTTTAGTTTTTTTTTTGACAATAAATGTTTATGTCTCACGGGTTATTCAATTTTTAGTTTTCTAAAGTAATTACTTTGATAATTAATGTAACAAAAGGAAATATAAATTTTTACTCTTTTTGCAATAACCTTCTAAATATTTTATAGATAATAAATGATAGGAAAAGATAGAACGTTTTGTCATTAAACTTGGACCAACCAGAGTATTAACACCAATCAACTAAGACGCATGAGACGCAGCCGATAATACACCGTAAAAATAATTAAGAGGGAAGATCAATAGGGTTGAATCAATATTGTAAACGACTAATCATTTAAATATTGTAATTTTAGAAATGAAAGCCACGAAAATATTGCACCAAGAGCTGAAAGAACTTAGACGAGAAAATCAGCACCTGCACCGACAACTTCTACAACAGAGTCGAGAGATGCAACAGCTGAAAGCCACTTGGGCCGAACCCGAAAAAATGAAAGCATTGTACCAGCGCCTCACTGCCGCACAACAGGGCTGGAAAGAGGAAAGAGTGTTGAACCAGGCGCAGCGAACACAAATCAAAGGACTGGAGGTCGCCTTGTCGGCATGCCAGGAGGGAAGTGCAGTGACTTACCCTCTGGTATTCGCTCCGGCACAATTAGCCTATCGCGACCAAGAAGGAGCCCAATCAGTTAACCAGAAGCCCAGGTCACACGCTCGACCAGGTCGAACCGAGCGGTTGCGAAGACGCGCCCAAGGAGTGACCAAATGAAATAATAAACTCATGTCTGAGGATAATTTGCTCTGTTTGTCATTAAATAAAATTGTTTAGTTTATTATGTTATTATTTGTAAATAAATATAGGAACGAAAGTATTAAATAGAAAGTGATAAAGGGACCTGAAATAGAAGACGGACGTAGGCCTTCTAACGGCAGTCCACTGAACCCGACATAGGACTAGCCCTTAGCAGTTCTGATATCGGAACTCACCTTTGGACGTCCTGTGACCAGTGGTTACATTACCAACGTTGCCTAGCAACGGGTAACCATTGGCGGGAGAAAAAAACTATTTTATATGATTGGGGTGAAGGTCATCCACACCACTAACCCCACATCATAATAAAACTTAGTAATATCACAATAACACGATCACAAATAGCCAAGTAAACATAATGTTCTGACAAGCTGGAGATACCTCAAAACATGAGAGGCGTAAATGAGAATCCGATCATAATAGAATAGACCACTAGTAGACCCAGTATGGAAATCCTCCCATTGAACCCTGCCAAGAATATCGATAATCAGGAGATAGCCAACTGAACTGCATCGGAAAATTGTGTAACGAGGTTCCCACGACGACGAAATCTAGTGAGAGATAACCTTCTCTAAGTCCAGAAAGATGGAACACCGGTGAAGGAGTTGATATCCATGGAATAATTGATAGAAGGGGAATTTGGAGATGAGTAGCCAACAGACATGAATTCTTGTGCTCAACGCAGAAAATCTGGTAAGGTTAAAAACCACAATCAGTGATCCAAAAGTCTTCTGAAATTCAATTGAACAGTGAGAAATTAAATCTCCAGATTGACATAATATACTCCTAAACGCCGTTCAACCGAAACAATGACACGAGATTACGAAATATAACTCAATTATTCTACTCACCCGAAATACAAATTGCAATATAATACTGACCAGCTGTTAATTTCTCCAGTCAACCGAGGAATATGCTAGAATCAGAAAAATAAATAAATATTATACATAAATAATTTCTTCCAACCGATGAAATTCTCTGAAATACTATGTTACTTACCAAGCTAATTAAGTTTTTGAGTTAAGAATAATAATAATGACTTCATTAGTCAAACGGCAATCAATCAATGGCCCCAATATAAATACCGAACGTAAACTGATAAACAACGTCTTACATTATGTCCAAACAACGACAAATACCCTTTACAAATAAACAGAATATGCAGGAGCAAACGAGTGATGGGCGACGAGACCGGTTATCTATACATGATACAGGCAAATGGGATGAACCGCAACCAGGTATTGTTTCGCTGAGAAAGCTTAAGTTTTCCGTTAATAACTGATCGTGAGTTAATATCACCCCAACCGACCATTAACCTTAAGTCCATTTTAGATTACCCATAATTAACATATAAACTCCAAAAATCTAACCTTCTGTTCGAATGATAAATCATAATGCTTATTTTAGATAGGCAAGCGCTATGGGATCAAGGGTACGAATTGGCTACTTACGGAGGACCCAATTGGCCTCGCCGTCCCAATGATCGTGGAGACGAAATTGAGTTGCCAAGCATCTCCATCAAGCGGGAACCGGGCAGGAACCCGGCACGAGAAACTCATCAGCGAGCTGAGTACACATCGATGAAAATGGAAGAGATGGAGAAGAAATACCACCGGAAGGCGGTGATGGCCAGGCAGAGATTGGCGCAGATAAATCGAGATATCGCCAGCGGAATCATTCCTAGCACCGATGGATCTCCACCGGACTATGGGGTCTCATTTGAGCTAGATGACCCAAGACTCCTGCAAATGGCCGCTCCAACGACGCTGATCTTACCTGAGAGATTGATCCAGCCAACTCTTCGTAACAGACTTGAACCGAGGCAACAAGACGAGCATGCTTATGCCCGCCGACACCCACAATGGGCATTCTCAGGCCGAAATCGCTGAAATGCAGATTCCAAAGATCAGAATAGATTCTAAACTTGAATAAATTGGTGTCATGAAATAAATATTGTTAAATCGATTTGATTATTTAATTCTCATTTTCTTTTATAAACGGAATAAATTCTAACAGGGTGATCAGTGAGACGAACTATAACGACTTCATTCAATAAAATATTTTCCTGACTTAGAATTTGGTTACTGTGAGGAAGGGGATCTCTAAGTTCAAGCAGTTAACCATGAATTAAATTAAATAAATAATTTGTAACGAGATTCACCGGGAATTAATTTGATGAAACCAATGATGTTCACTAAAATACATGGGATGCGGGCACAGGAAATTAATTAATTTGTTGAAAGCAACGATGTCAAAAATTATTTCTCAAATAATTTTAATTTAGAAATGGAAGCGACAAGAATTCTCAGCCAAGAACTGAAGAAGCTCCGGTGCGAGAACATGCACCTCCATCGACTACTCCTCCAGCAAAGCCGTGAACTCCAAAGAGTAAAAGCCACCTGGGCGGAACCGGAAAAGATGAAAAGTGTATACCAACGCTTTACTGTGGCCCAGCAAGGTTGAAAAGATGAAAAATTGTTGAATCGAGCCCAACGAACTCAGATAAAAGGTGATGGTGACATACCCATTAGTATTTGCACCGGCACAGTTGGCTCACCGCGACCAGGACAAATCAAAACCTTCCAACAAGCGGTCCCATCCGCATGCCAGGCCAGGCCGAACCGAACGCTTACGACGACGTGCCCAAGGCAAATGCAAATGATATACAAACGGAAATTCAAATGAAATAAAATTGTGTTTTGATAATTTGTTTCTTTATAACGATTAACGTGCACGAGTAAAATAAGAAAGGAATAATTAAAGGACCTGAAAGATAAGACGGACATAGGCCTTCTAAGGGCAGTCCGCTGAACCCGACATAGGACTAAACCTTAGCAGTTCTGACATTGGAACTCATCTTTGGAGGTCTTGTGACCAATGGATTACAGTTCCAAAGTTGCTTAGCAACGGGTAACCATTTGCGGACATTGACAATATTTTGTATGTAATGGGGTTAAGGTCACGAAACCCACTAACCCCACAGTTATAATGAAGAACTTTTTATATTAATCTAATTTTAATGCCTATTTATATTATAATTTATTTATTATTATTTATTATTAAATGCACTATTGCAAATTTCAGTAGCTCGAGAACAGTTAGATACTCATTTATCCCAATTAATTTTCATTTATCCAAATTAATTTCATTTTTATTTATTTTTAAATTTACCTTATATTATAATTTTCTATTTTTACCTCCAATTAATTGATTTAATTTCATGTAATCATCATTGATGTCGAAAAAAATATACAAGAAGAGACCTATTAACATATAAAGGAAAAATAATGATAAGAATAGCACCCGATTTGAATTCGATAAAGCTCTGCATAATTATGCAGTAGAAATTATGAAATCCAGATAAATAAATTTTTAAGGAATAAAAGAAATCTGAAATTGTTAAATTTTGATTTTTTGGTTTTATTTGTTAAAATGTATCAAATAAATCTTTAAAATAATATATTTTATTCAAACCATTCATTATTTTATTACAAATATTAATGCCTATCGTACTCCATAAACACAGATTAGATTCTTATTCGGTGAGTTGCATCTTAATTTTCAATTTAATTAATTACTTTCAGTATCAAAACGGATTCGGAAACGAATTCTCAAGTGAACATTTTAAATATAAAGGTTCTCTACCTAATTCTCAAGTAACTTATTGTATTTATTTGCGTTCCGAAATTTAATTTTAAAGAATAATCCTCAAAAATGTGCGTTTGGATTGTATGCTGAACAGTTATCTGGAACTGCTTTTACAGCTCCGAGACATGAAAATTTGAGAAGGTATTTATCATAAAATATCTTTGAACTTGATCTAAAAATGAATTATAAACTTTAATTTTTTTCTTTCTTATTATTTTCACTATATTTCAGTCATTATTATGCAAACTATAAATTAAAATAGATATTTTTCTAATATCTGATCTGAGAGTCGTAATTAGAATGCTGGAGTTCTAAAAAGTATATGGCTTTGGACCTTTTATTGAGCAAGGGGCAATAAAATCGCAGCTATTACTGCTGTCATTAATTGGCGGCAATTAATGAATGTAATTGCTATTATAAAACTTACATATTTTAAAACTTCAATAATAAAGATAATGATGATATTAATAATATTATGACAAATTTATATTATTTTACTTTTTTTTATCAGGGGCTACTGCGAGTAAATTTTGTTCTATTGCATTTGAATTATCCTTATAGTAACTGGATATTCTTTTAAATGTCATTTTGAGTTTATGACTGTTGAGTTTTCCTGCTTATAATATATTTTTAGAAAATACACTTTTAATTGATTTGGTTATTTATTATTTATAGCGCTTGTGATTCCTATTGGTCAGGCTCATTAAAATAAGCGCTGATTTCTATCCATACAATATATGCCATGCTTCATCGTCTTTCTTGTTCCTCTGTTCTTTGCAATACTCAAGACAAATTCAACCATTCTTATACTGAAAAACAATAAAGTTACTTTCAATCTTTAAAATAAACTGTATTTATTTCTCCACAAATTTAAAACATCATTTTTTATCTATTGCATGATTTTACTTTTAACCCAGTATTGGAGAGACTTCTCATCAAAAGGCCATAAGATGCGGCCGAAACTTAAAGGTGGGTTAGAAAAGTGGTTTAGTTAACAAAAATTAAAACTGATTGTCCTTTTTAAAAATATTAAATCAAATTATTTAAACCTATCATTCATTAGAAATATAAAATAGATAAATAGATTGTTAATAAAAGTTTGTATTAGCTATCTAAAAATTTATACCCTAATTTTTCATAGATAGTCCGCGAACTATCTATGAAAAGTTTGGAAAAATAATTGAAGTGGCTTATACATGAAGTGCGGCTTATCTACAGATATCAAATTTTATTTCTATATTCAAAATACAAATGAAACTAAATATATTTTACAATATTTTCAAAATAATTTTAATTAAAACCGTTGAAGTCTTCATCAGATTAAATTTGAAAAATATGATTTAGTTTAAATTCAATTCAAACACAATTTAATGATTTCACATGTTTTGGAAAAACTATTGAATTTAAATATATAAGTAAACAACCTTTTAATAGATTTAAACAAAAATTATTACAATATTAAAAAATCATGAAAAATTTGGAAGGGATCGCGGAATAAGTTGGAAACTATTGGAGGCCGGAGTTCCCCAATCACTGCCTTAAACTTTTGTTATCTATTGAACTATTAGTTGAACTAATTTCTTTTAAAGATTTATTTCTTTCGGACTTAAATAAATTTTCGAATCTTTTAAGTACTTTGTACAAATGTTTCTATATGAGAAATCCAAACTATTGAAATAAATATAACTCAAAGTGAAGAATTTTGTTAATAAAACCAAAATCATTTGCAAGGGGTAAGAGGTTTATAGCGAAACGCCTATGATCGAAATTAGCAAAAGAAGACCTTGTTGAGCTACTTAAGGTTGCTACAGAAAGTTATGTTTGCGATCGAATTTACTACAAAAAACTTTTCTAGAAATTAAAAGTTATTAAAAATTTCAATAATTTATTTTATCTTTAAAGCGTTTACTTTTTGATGACAAACTTGAAAGTTGGGGTGACATATTTGAAATTTGAAGGTCAGTACCGCCACTGGGCATTTGTATTAATTAAAAATATTTTTTGTTATTTTCCTGACAATAGCATAAAACTAAAATGATCAAAACGAAATTTTGTCTTTAAAATTAAGAAAACTTACATCATTGAATTGTTGTAATTTTGTAGCTGGCTTTATCGGATACTTCCTTCAGTTGTTCACGATCCGTTTAAGAAGTACTCTGATGCTCCACATTTTACTAATAAATTCCAATCTACAAAAGTAAATCCGAATCAATTGAGATGGAACCCTTTCAAAAACGACAAAGAATTTAATCAAACTAAGGTTGATTTCGTCAATGGAATTCGAACAATATGTGGGGCTGGGGATCCAAATATTAGAAATGCAATAATGATGTATGTTTACAATTTCAATATAAATATGACAAATAAAGCATTTTTCAACTCTGATGGGGATTTCTTGATTGTTCCGCAAGGGGTAAGCTAAATGGTGACATCATACAAATTAAGAATAATTATTAGGGAGCCTTATCTGTAATCACAGAATTTGGAAAATTCATTATTGCTCCTGGTGAAATTATTGTTATTCAACAAGGAATTAGATTTTCTGTAAATCTTTTGGATTCTCAATCTGCAAGTGGATACATTTTGGAAGTATGTGGAAATCACTTCGTTTTGCCGAGTCTGGGTCCCATTGGTGCCAATGGACTAGCCAATCCAAGAGATTTTCAAACTTCTGTCGCGTGGTTCGATGAAGAATCTGTATAGTTTAAAATAAATTTAATTTATGAATTATAACCGTTTTTTTAAAGATTAATAAAAACGAAACTTTTACAGTTATAAGTAAATATCAAGGAGAATTATTTACCTATAATCAAAATCACACTTGTTTCGATGTAGTTGCTTGGCATGGCAACTATGTGCCTTACAAATATGACCTTGGGTCATTCATGGTAATAAATTCGGTTAGCTTTGACCATGCTGTAAGCATTCAAATTCACGAATTCAAATTTATTACGTTATGTTTAGGATCCATCAATATTCACTGTACTTACTTGTCCATCATTAAAACCTGGAACTGCTTTAGCTGATTTTGTAATTTTCCCTCCAAGATGGTCTGTACAAGAACACACTTTTAGACCTCCATATTATCACCGTATATTATTTTGCAATAATAATAATAATAATAATAATAATAATAATAATAATAATAATAATAATAATAATAATAATAATAATAATAATAACAATAATAACAATAATAATAATAATAATAATAATAATAATAATAATAATAATAATAATAATAATAATAATAATAATAATAATAATAATAATAATAATAATAATAATAATAATAATAATAGTAGTAGCAGTAGTAGTAGATAATGTTTATATAATTGTAAAAATAAATAAAATAAAAACATTTATTAATTTACTATAAGATAATAATTTTTTAAGTTAATACTAATTCTAACCGCAGTAATACAAAGAAACCCTGGATAATGTTTCTTAATTATTTAATATTTCTTAATTTTTCCATTAAAATATCAAGAACAACCTTAGTAAAATAAATTTTTGCTTTGACAGACCAGTAACCATAGAAACAATCGTCGGTTTGCTTAGAGTCTAACCTTCGACGTTTAAATTTTACCAGAGGATACAATTCTTATTCAAAAAAACATCTTCCACTAAACAAATTGATATTTTCAAATTTTTAAATTGTTAGTTTTAAAATCTTTAACATTTTTAGTTTAAACATTTTTTGGTTAAAACATTTAAAATTCAAAAATAAATATTTTATAGAAATGGATAAAAAATTGTTACCGAAATCCCAGTATTCTGCCAATTTTAATTCCAGGACTTCGGTACCTAAAAATTTCAGGGATCCCAGGATTGAACGTCATAGTGGAGTTGATGAAATCATGTTAAATTTTAAATGTAAACTTCACCGTAGAGGGTCACCGGATAATCATGTATAAGTCTTATAATTCTTCGAGTGTCACAAATATATATTTTTTGAAATGGAAAAAAGGTCATTTTCAGCATTTGGAGTCATTTCACTATCTAAAGGTTTAAATTTTTAAATTTCATCAATTTAAATATCAATTTAAAGTATTCTAAGCATTTTGTTTATTCTTTAGCCTTCAAAGAAACATGATCCGAAACTTGCATTTGTTTAACATATCTATTTACTGAATAGCTAAACAAAATATTTTTTACACAGAAAATCAAATTTCCTAAGTTGTATAACTATATTCTGAACATCTATCAAAATTTTTGAGTTTTAAAATAAATTTATAAAATATATAAAATATATTCACATTTAAATGTTTTAGTGCAAGATTGTCAAACTCGACCCATGTCTTGGGCTGCATTAGCAATTTTAAACTTGTACAGGCTTGCACAAAAAATGGAATTTATTGTTAATAAAAATGCATATATGCATAAGCAAATTAATAGAAATATATATGCGTGTATACAGCGGCTTGTGTATTTTGTTGTGTAGTGATCAATCTTTTATTTTTGTTGTTCTTATGAATGAATGTAAGATTTTACATTAATTATAGACATAAATAAATGTATGTGTTTACGTATGTACATAGAAAAACTTTCTTTCTTAAATTATATTGAATATTTCTTTTGAATTTTTGGTGAATATATTAATAATAATTACATTTGTTGTCTGGCCGTATGTGGCTCACGGGCAGCGAGTTTGACATGCATTATCTATATTTTCAACTTTTCGTTCAACTATAAATTACTGTTAATTATTTAACAGTTGAACATTTCAGTAGAAAACAGTCAGTAACTTAACTTTTGACATACTTTAGATACTATTTATGCTTAAATACCGTATTTACCTAATTGTGGTACATTCAAAATAAATGTACGCATTTTGTTTAATAATAGCAAAAAAAGAGTATGATTAAAAAACGTTGAGGAAATTCTATCTATCTTATTTGTTTCTGCGTCGGTTTGTTATTTTATTATATATTATTGTGTGCCGATATATTGGCAGGGCCGTAAAAAGGTTCGCTGCTGGCTGCGAGTTTGACACCCTTGTTTTAATGTATCGTTTAACAATTTTTCTAAATTTTTTCCAATATTATTGAGTTAATTCATTAAAATAAAAATAGCAATTATTTGTAAAATTAATTTAGGCAATTGTATGGCAGAGTTTATGGGTCTTATCTACGGTAACTATGAAGCAAAAGAAAAAGGATTCCTCCCAGGAGGTGCCACATTGCATAGTATGATGATTCCTCACGGCCCCGATAGTAATTGCTTTGAAAGTGCTAGTAACAGCCACCTGAAATCGGAACGGATCGCCGATAATACTTTAGCATTCATGTTTGAAACCTCTCTTAGCTTGTCACTTACAGATTGGGCACAAGAAAATAATGTTGATGGTGACTACTACAAGTGTTGGCAAGAATTAAAAAAGAATTTCATAGTATAACTAATTTATATAGATCTAAGTTAGTGCCGAACTGATTTTAAAATAAATAATATAGAAAATTAGATTTTGTTTACAATGTGTTAATGGATAGGTTGTAAATATTAAACGGTTAAAGTCCAAACAATGGCCATAGAAATAGTTAAAGGCCGAAGTTTTGGCCATGATAATAAAATATAATTACATATGCGTCGTGTAAAGTTTATTGACCTTTTTATTTTAATTATTTGTTTATATCATTGTGCCTACTACTGCATTGCGGCTATTTGAAATAAACTATTAGGATTTTTAAATAAGTATTTTTTTAAAGAATCTAATTTAAATTATATATTGGGAGCTATTTAAAGCCTAGTTTAAGCTGTATTTAAGGTTACTTGGAGAAGGGTACAAAATGGAAATGAAGAATTTTCCTTCTGAATTTTGGGCTAAGAATTTTAAAATAAACTAAGTTAGAAATATATGCAGTGCATATTATGCACTATCAAGAATCAGAACAAGGCTGTTGATAAATATTTATTTAAATACAAAATTTGCGGTTGTCTCATTTAATAAAACAATACGAAGAATATTGCAATAATACTCATATCAAATATTATTTCCGTACAACTTTTATTTTAACGTATTTTGCTGCATACAACCCGTAGGCTATACTCGCTTATTTTCCCGTCTATCATTTATATTCCTTATATATTTCAAAATTTTCTTCCAGATTTAATTTAGCTTATATCAAAGTAAGTTAAACCCGGAAGAAAACCTTGAAATATAAATGGCATATTGATGATAGTATAGATTATTATATGGGTCCCTGATAAAATGTGCTACGGATCTTCTGGTACCTCTATAAGGAAGCATTTTCCACTAATTTTCTCAATGCCGTCAAAAACATATTGGCCATTAATAAAATAGATTAATAAATCATAATATTAAAAATTTATATAATATATTGCTTAACTTATTACAGAAGTTAAAATTCGTCCTCTTTGATTAAAACCCGGTGCACACTTCTGTCTATTTGGTAATTAATTTTGTTACTGTCGTCAAATTGAGGCGTCATTATTCAAAGTTATATAGTTATTCACATTATTCAAATTATTCTAAAATACTTTTGCTTTCCACAGGTGGAAAAGAAGATTTTATA
Source organism: Schmidtea mediterranea (assembly GCA_022537955.1). Lineage (NCBI taxonomy): Eukaryota > Metazoa > Platyhelminthes > Tricladida > Dugesiidae > Schmidtea > Schmidtea mediterranea. The sequence goes on from CM039679.1 coordinate 78,364,410, forward strand.
CATGGCGAGTTTTTGTAAGACAACAACTCACGCATAAAACTTTGTTCTAATGCCCACCTGCTACGTGTCGTCCGCTAAAACCCAATTTTGCTGCAACAGCTGTTCTGGCTTGGAGGCCCCTTGGATCCAAAAAGCTGCTGAAGAGATACTCGTCTTCATAGGACTCGGCCCCATAACATCTTTACTTTAAAGATGCGTTTCGATGTGTGACTATTCTCTCACAAAAACTGTCGGCTTTTATCGGGGGCTCGTGTGGTGGCTTGAAAGTGACGGTTTTGAGGTCTTTCCACTTTTCCCGGTTTCGGTCTCATTGCACATCTTTCACCTTTGCTGATGGGAAGTCCCTTTTCTTTATAGGCCAATTGTGTCAAGGCGAACACCAAAGGATAGGTAACTCACCGATAGCGCAGTCCCAAGCGCTTTTTTTATTTGCGTTTGCTGGGCTTTTGTGCATTGGCACTCTATTTTCAAAGCTTCATGCGTCGATTGCAGTTTCTAATTTACTCCTGGACCGCTTGAACTAGGTGAATTGCAAAGATTTATTTCTTGTCGTCGCAGGATTTGCTAATGCAGCCCTTCGTTCTCGGCCCCTCAGCTCTGACACCTAAACATTCATTTATCAACTAAGAAATTAACTAAGGTGGAACTGCCTATAATTAAAGTATAAGTCTCTTTCCAAGGACTTATTATCGAGCGTATTTTAATTCACAAATAAGAAGACTACACCAATCAAGATTTATTTTTGGACACATTATGGCTAGAGTATATTGTTTCATTAATTCAATGACCATTGTTTTCTCGTGTCATCTGCTTGGTTATCGATTGACATAAACATTCTCTGCCTGCGGTCGTTGTTTCTAACTTCAGCGTTGTATCGTCCCGTTTTTATGACGCTACACAGCTCATGTGGGTGGAGTCAGAACAAGTAATCTTTACTATGCTATCTTGATATTTACGAGGGCTTGTAGATGGCTGAGTCCTTATGATTCAAAAATTAGTCTGCTCGTGATTGAATTCAGAACTTTTCCACCATGACGCATCTGAAAAAATACTGAATCGCGAAATAGACTATTTCACTTTGTTGTCAATTTGAATTAATTATAATAGTTGACATATTTATTATCGTACTTCACGATTAAGGCATAACTCCAATGAATGGATTCTCCATTTACCAGAAAGGTCTCAAATGTACACAATATTCACGTCTGTAAATACTGGGTTAAAAAATCCGGTATAAAATTTTGTCGATAATTTTGTTATTTCCTGATATTAAACCAGACTTCAAGTAGAAATTATCATAGGATGTTGGGTTCAGATTCACCAATAGCTGTAGTAGGTTAATGTTTGGTTGCTGCCTCGCTTGGTTAAACGCACATTGTGTACGCCAAATCGGACACTATGACATAGATTGGTAGTCCTTAATACTTCAACATTATTTTAGGTACCTCATAAAAAACTTTGGATTAATTGAACCATTATTATTATTCCGAAAAATTTGCTCAGTGTTGTGCCAGAATTTTGCTGAATTGTTTGCTTATTAATCACGTTTTGTTGTATTTGGTCCGCTGACTTCCTCCTACACTAATTTAACCGGAATATAATTATTTAAGAACTGCTACGAATTGATATCATTAAAACTTTTTATTTTAATTGATTTTGGTTGCTTGGACTAATCTTTTCCGACAGCTGTGATAATTTAAGTTCTTTCCAAGTGCCATTAACCCACTATTGATTCTAAGTACTATGTATGTTTATTTTGTAGTGAATAGGTGTTCACTGAATTACTCGGTATTTATGATTTTTACCCTAGTCGGTATAATTTAAATTTAGGTCTATTTTACCAGAGTGAGCAATAGGACACAAGACCTCCATCAGGCCTTTAATTCACTGCTATATTAATAAGTTTAGCTTCTAGCTCGTTGGTAGTCAAATTCAGTCATTTACGGCAGAGTTCCGCAACCTTTATTTGCATACGACACAATTTTATTTCTGGAAATCCGGGCTACACTACAAAAGAAAATATAAAATAAATTGTGTTTAAATATTTATAATGAAAAAATACATTTATTTTATTACAACTGTTATTAATTGGATACAAATCCATAACTAATAACTAATGTGATAACTGTGCTTGTTCCAGTTAACACAAGTATTTTATATTCGGCTCGATATGTGAAAGTTAATCACGAAGTTCTTAATCATGACCATTTAAGCATGACCGCTTATCATTTTTTATTAAAACTAGAGTTGAATAACTTAGTTCACATAGCTATGTTGTAGAAATGAAAGCAGAACAGCAATTGCCTGGTCAGAAATCTTAGAATATACTTCCTTAGCTGTAATTCAGAAAACATACAATTGAACTTCGTTGAACTTCAGTTTCAGAGTCCCGTCAGTTATCGATTCCACGAATACCTCTATAATTTGTAAAAGAAGTGCTTCAACAGAATGTTTTGCTTCACTTGCAAAAGGATTACGAATTCAATTATTGATCTCTATTTATTGTATGAAAGTAATGTTTAAACTTTAGTTGCAGTAAAAATTATTTGCTTCTTCTCGATCTGGTGGTTAATTTGAAACATTTCTAGTGATCCTCACTGTAACACCATGCCAAGGTTAAATTTTTTAAACCCGTTTAATTTATCTGAGCACATCAATAAAATTTCATTCCTACCTTGCATTTTTTTATTGAGTTTTTTCAGATGCTCGAAAATTTCTGCCTTATACGCAAATTTATCTATCATAAGGCTCTCGTCCAACTACCCATTTAAAATATCAATCACACTAATCGAGTCTCCCGTTATCTGGAGGAACTACTCATGATACACCTTCTAAAGGTTTCCGTGATACTCCAAGAATACAGTCGATAGTTAAATGAAGATTGTCCAGGATTATGGTAAATAAAAACTCAGGCATGCCAGATAGTTGTATTTGAAGATAGTTTCGTGCTAGATATTACATCGTATTTACTTGGTAAGATACTTTTCGCAGTAATTAAGTATTCACATTAAACATCTAAGGACCGAAAAAAATTCGTATGTACTAAAATCACAATGACAACACTGGTTTTCACAAAATGGCTGAAAATGAGAATCAGAATGAGGACCCACTACATTGCACTACAAACCATTGCTGGTGTACTGGGTGTAATTAATTTGTTTAAATCTGTGCAAAGCTTATTCAAGCTTATTTCCCTCTATCAAAATGCCTTCTTTTCCTAGGGTCTATGCTGTCTCACCCAGACGCCCCACAATTTTAATCTTACCACTATATACCCATGAGCAAGCTCATGTTGGTACTGTATATAGCAGCTGAAAATTCATGAGCAGGTGAGCTCCATTTCTAGAACTACTCCTCATGATTTTTTCACTTTCGGGTTCCTGACTGCCGATGGAAGGTCTTACGTCTCTTTCTATCTATACGCTTGTCCATACTCATCTATTTCTACAATTCCTATATCAATTTGTCATCATTACTGTTTATTTATTAAAATATTTTTCAAAAATTTTTGGCAGCGTTCCGCCCTTATTTTATGGAAAATTCCTTGTTTCATGCAAACGTTAGCCTATGGTAAATTGAAATGAATACATTATTATAAGGTCGTTATTTTAGTCCAACAACTCATATTTGCTTTCCTATGGTCGCCACAGTTACCACCATTCGTAAATCTCTATATTATCATCTCACAGATCGATGCCAAAATGTATCATTTCACTTTAATTTTCCACCACGATGATTATCAAACAATGTACGTGATTTAACCCTACTTTGTACTTTCGTTGACCTAAATTTCTATCACTAGTCGTACCCTTGAAAATATAAAAATCGGCAGGAATTAAATTAAAAATTCAATTTTCCTACTTAAACATTTACATAAATGTTATCCCCTTAATTATGGCGATCTTCCCGAATATTAATTTTTACCGTTCCGACCAACATTGAAATGGCCGCCACGGTGAAGTACGACGGCGTCCTACTCCGCGATCAGTGTGACAAGACCTGACCATACCGGCAGACACCGAAGGGTGGTTAGCGACAAGGCAACACATCAACATTCCTCAAAATCAACTGAGGAAATTGAATATTGCCCTACCACTTTCCACAAACTAATATAAGTGAAATGAATGTAAATAAGTTAAGGGAACCTGCCGAGCGATGCCAAAAGACATTGTGGCCATCCAGAATAAGTTAAATTAAACAAAACATTAACATAGAAAAATATATTTCTACAAAAAAACAATACTTACGATCCACAGGTTTGTCAGTCAAGCATACAAATTTGAAAAATTGTCATACATCGGCATAAACAGTGAAGTCTAAAAATTTTGTGTCTACAAAATTTTCTCTACAAATGTCTCACAAAATTTGTCTATCCACAAAAATTGTCTAACGAAATGTCTAACAGTCTAAAAATTTTGTGTCAACAAAATGTCTACCAATGTCTAAAAATTATGAAAATGACTGCTGTATATATAGTCATTTCATGCCTGGGTGCGACCAATCAGAGTATTTTGAGCCTTTTTCGGCTATTTTTCGGGGGGTTTTATTGCTTTAATTTTATTTTAAATATTTTATTTTTCTCCTTATTTTTCTCTATTTTTTGATATTATTTTCTCAATATTTCTAAAATTTTTATTTTTTATCGTTTAACCATTCTTTTTGATTGTTTCTCTTTTTACCCTTTGATATTTAAGTTTTTGGTCGCCGCTTCCGCCTATGTATTTTCTAAACCTTCTTTTGCAAGGTTTTAGCGGTTTTATATTTTGGTTTTGTGTTTCTTTCTGCATCTGTAGGCTTTTCAATGATTTTAATTAATATTTGTTTTATTTAATTTTGTTATGTTTTTATTTTGTTTTATTTAATGTTTTATTTTATTTTTTGATTTCTGCTTGCGGTATGTGCTTATGTTACAGCAGCCATATTGATAATTTTCAAACCTCATTAATTACTTTGTTTTAATTTACACAATTTTTTCATTTTGTTTAAATTATGGCTTATAGCCCAACACCATCAAAAATCCAGATAATCCGACTCATCCATAACTTAAACATCATAAATTAATACGAAATCTAATAAAAAAATTGAGTATAACTATCAGTGAGATAGAGTTTTGCCGAGTGCCGGAATAGGATATTGCTCTGTTTTGATCAAAATCAAATCGCTTCAGTAGGTAGATGTGTCCCATATGGCCCACTTTTTGGTACCCACCCCAAAAAAACATAAACACAGCAATTATAAAAAAAATGAATAAGAAAAAAAATATGTAAATATACATTTATTAATTCAATGAACAGTTAGATGAGCTGTTGGATGAGATGTTGGATGTGCAGTTGGATAGACTGTTGGATAGGCTGTTCTGTGAGTGGTTGGATGTGCTGTTGGATAAATATGTGCGAAAATATTCTGTTTATTCATTGCCATTCTCTATCATATAATGACTGTATGGCAGACTTACATTCTTTTCTACCCAAACCCTTTAATCATCTTTGTTTGTTAGTGCAACCTTTGAAGCTTTAAAACTATAGAGTTGGTGATTGTTTGTACCAATACGAAATTGAGGCACTGAAAAGATAGAGTTTTTCTCGTAACAATCTTTGAATGATTTATGGGTTAACTCAGTGTCTTTTAATGTTACTCCCTTAGCTTTTAAGCATTTTGATTTTCCTAACAAGCTGTAGCATTTTGGTCTAAGAAATACCCACTCATCGTAACCTTCACCCTTACTCTCATCTTTGAATTTTCCAAAAACTGAGTTTAGCTTTTTAGAGTAAAAAGAATGACTAGCCGGATAATTAGATGTATTCAAAAGATTGTCTTTGACCATTTAAGACAAAAGAATATCCAATTTACAAAGCTTTATTTCTAAAGAGAAAGAGTCTTTATCACCAGCAACAATATTGTTCTCACAGTTAAACTGTTGTCGATATTTTTCCAAGTCCAAGCACATAAGAAGTTTAGACAAATCCAAGACCGATTGACTTATATAACTCGATCGATCTAAACATACCAAGTCAGGATTTAACAAAGCAGCAATTAAATCATCAGCAATTTTGATACTTCTTTGAAAGGTTGGTTTGGAAGCATATGCTATCATCTTCTTTCGTGTATTACATAACCTTAAATTCATTCTCTTTTTTAAATTTTCGACAGTTTTACCGTACAAACTATTATTTAATAACTTATAATAATTTTTATCTAGTGTATTTATACTTTTTGCTCTTAGTTCTGTATTGTTATCAATGTAGTTTTTAAAAATAGGAGACTGTTTGAATATTACAGCTCCATTTACTTGTGTCACCTTAACACCAAGAATCAAGTACAACTTCAACAACCTCCAATGAATAACATAATTCTTTTTACTGTAATGACTCAACAACAACTTTTCTACTTTAGACCCAACAGGTTTCATTTTTTCGGCAGCAATAGGGAAATCATTCAATTTATTGTGAAGGTTAGAAGGAATTTTAAGATCCACTTCAAAAGTATACCCATAAGACAAAGATTCAAGATTTAAAGTCGAACATTCAACCAAGATATTCTCAAAACTATTAAATATTCAACTAAACTCTCCACAAGGTAAAGTTTGACTTAACGCCCAACCATAAAGATTATTAATATCAATATAAAGCAACTCTGTGCTTTCATCTGTTTTTACAAAATGCTTATTCACAAAAGTAAGACCACCACGAATACCACCTTCATAAAAATTATAAACTTCCATGTCTTGCAACAGTTCAATTTGTTTATCTAAAGTTATTAGCGCAGAACTCCAAGACATTCCCGGCATACCAAAATAATTCAAGGGCTCTAACCTATTATAATTTATATTTAAATATGGATGCTTTATTACAAATTCTTCTTTATCCTCATGATTGTCATTATTATAAATCATTACATTAATTGCAAAACCAGGATTTTCCTTCTCAAATCTGGAATATCCTACAGTTTCATTGGCGTATCATTAGGGTAGTATACCAAGTCATTCAAATACGGTAAATATTTTGTTGGACTATGTTTATGTTTCTTGATTTTATTAGATTTCAATACAGCCAAAACACTATATATGAAACATAAATTATCAGTATTTTGTACGTTAACTATTACCTTTTTACCTATTATAGCTTTAGGTGTGGAAAAATAGCTTTAGGTATGTCCAGATAGCCTAAATATATTCGAAACTTTGGTTACCTTGAAATTTACTTCCATTATTCGGTTAATTTTCCAACTACTTCTTAATTCTGTTCGTTCAACAATCTTTTCATTTATTTTCTTTATACCCTCATCAAGAAAAGTCTTAGTCACTGAAGCAGCGCGATTTGGTATACTAACTACTTTGAGTTCACCATCTTTTTCAAACTCTATTTGGACTCGAAATTGAACTTTTGAATGTTTTATTTCATTTAATGCTATTTTTAATTTTTACCAAAGAGAAGAGGGAAGAACTATTTCCTTAACATTATATCTTCCGATGTTAACTTTTATAATTCAATGTGAGCGTAGTAAATCATATTCAATTTCTGGTTCAACAATAACGTCACTTAACCCTAGTCCAATTTGTAAGTCATCTTTAATAAATATTTTTCCTACTCACATCCAAGCTGATCCATTTTGAGGCTACACCACCTGAAAGATAGTGATAAAGCAACCTTTCGAAAAATGAAGCTTAGTCGAACCCAAAGATAATCGACGATACAAATGGCGGTACATATCTAAAGATCTCAGTAGCGCATCCAATCATCTATAAAACTAATTCAACAGCTGCAATGAAATAAACGAAACAATTTATTAAATATATGAAAAATTCCCATAACAATTACTGTAAAAAAATCGACTGAATGATTGCCGGATGTGTAATGACTGTCATTACATAATCACATTAAAGTAGTTTATTTGAATCAATGCGAGAAATTGTGACATTGAAAATCTATGCGAAACCAAAATAAATTAGGCATAAAAATATATGATTGAATAACCAACTGCATATTCCCAAAGTAGTGGGATGTGTCACATCCAGCACATGTCACATCCAGCACAGTACCCCCTCCCCCCCGGCTGAGAGAAAATTTTTCTAAGTCCAAAAGACAAAGACCATGACTCATTCAAGGTCATTGAAACAAAGACCATGACTCATTCAAGGTCATTGGATGACTCATCATATTTTTTCAAGGTCATTGAAACAAAGACCATGACTCATTCAAGGTCATTGGATGACTCATCATATTTTTCAAGGTCATTTAAACAAAGACCATGACTCATTCAAGGTCATTGGATGACTCATCAAAAATTTTCAAGGTCATTCAAAAGTAGGTCAAGGTCAATCAAAAGTAGGTCAAGGTCATTGGATGACTCATCAAAAATTTTCAAGGTCATTCAAAAGTAGGTCAAGGTCATTCAAAAGTAGGTCAAGGTCATATTATTTTTAAACATTTTTAAATTTAAATTTACTACTTATAAAAATAAGTAGTATATATTTTGTAAATTTATTATATTATTATTTTTATTATTATTACTATTATTATTATTATATATTGAAAACCGAGACAAATACAACAAATTTATTATAAAGAGACAATTCTACTATAGTAGTATTGTCTAAGAGCTTTATTCAAAGCCCATTCCACATACTTCCGATATCGGGCGGCGCAGCAATGACATCCATCACCACAAGGGTATTCGGGTTCCATATCTTTTGACAAATTGTTTTGTTCGATATCCCATAGGAACTCATCTATTACAGTAAATATCCATATTGATGTATGATTGAATATCAAGTCTGGAATTATTGATGCAGGCTTATCCATGATTCCATGTATTTCTGGATAATAGAATTCCAGACGTTCTTTAATAACTTTAAAATAATCATCTAAAAGCAAGTAATAATAATAATATTAATAATAAATTACCGTAATGTTTAATTTCATTCATAGCTTGAACTGCGCTCGGTACAACCATTTTAATGATAAAAAATGAAATAACAATTACTTTTATACTAATTTAGAGACACACACATCTTTAGCTATAAACAATAAATATTAATTTATATAGATTTAAAAATGATTAAAGAAATTTTATTATTATTATTAGTTTTTAATATGGCCAACTCAATTGTTGTAACCGTTCAAGGTAAAAATTCAACAAGATGTGTATGTCCAGATACCGCTGTATTGATGGATATTTTGTATATGATAGATAGGCCTAGATATTTGAAAACTCCAGTCAAAAGATTATCTGAAAGAATGAGTAATTTAGAATTCCGATTTGAACATACATATGAGACTTTAAAAAGAGCTAAAAACGAATTATATGATGATATTATATATTTAAATAAGACCATTGGTACTATCAAAAATGAATTAAGAAAATCAATATTAGAATTGAAAGAAAATCATAAACTTAATGAAAAAATGATGAATCAAGTTCAATATAGTATAAAATTTTATTCTAATAAAACATCTGATCAGTTCAATCGTATAATGAAATTACAACAACACCCAGTTAACAGTGGCGGCAACAGCTTGAAAGAAGTTAACAGTGCCAACAAATCATCATTGCCATTTCCATTATATATTTTTACATATTTTCTTAGTATTACATGATTCTGATTGGTCGAATATAGTATAAATAAGCTTACACTTTCATATATTTTTATAAAATGCCAGAAACTAAATTTTTTATAACTTTGTTGAATGAGCTGGTCTCTAATAATAGAGAAGAAGATGAAATCATTAAAAACATGAAATTTATGGTAAACCGTACCGAGAAAATCGTTGAAGACATCCCATTCGATTATGAAAAAATTCTCAATTTGCCACCATTGGAGAGAAAGAAGGCATTCCAATCAATATTTAGTTACATGTTCGATGAAAATAATAAATGGATGCGAATAATAGTAGGATTAATGTACATGAAACACATGATATTAAAATCTGGATCCGACTATGAAAATTATTTCCAATGGTCTATAGAGGTATATTACTTTATATTGTTATTAATTTATTATTATTTAGGTAATAGAAACAAAAATTGATCCGTGGGTAGAATCAAACGGTGGATGGACAGCTATTATTCAAGTTGCCGCAGAAGCCAAACGCTCTGATATTTATATCGAGAATTGCAAATTTTTATTAAAACTATTCACTGGAGTATCTGTTTTATATTTATGTAACAAGGTTTATCATAGATTTTAATAAATATTTCTTTGTTATTTTTATTAATAAAAACTATATTTTAAAGATTTATTGATCATTACATGTACATTCTTCATCACCACAAGATTCTATCATAATATTTTCTATAACATGATCAATACAATTCTTAAATTCGGTAGGCTCATCTTTTTCGGTATCTTCTTCAACATTAATAATTTCTTCAGAATCATTAATAATTTCAGTATCTCCATCATTAACAATTTCATCACTCTGACATCCAGAATCACTCTGACATTCAGATTCGCAATCCGATTCTTTACTCAATGCTTCAACTAGAGTCAAGATATCTCTAATTTTTACACCTGTTATTTCTTCAAGTTTATCAAACAAAAAGTTTATTAAATATTCTAAACCAAAATTAATTAATTATTTATATTTTATATTTTACCTTTTTCAGACATCATTTTAACACTATTTTAAAACTACTTATAATTTTGTTTATAGAATAACAAAGAAACATTAATACATTTATTAAACACTAAACACTAAAATAACTGTGAAAGTCTAGCAGTAACAATTTTCCAGATTGGAGAAAGCACATCGTTTTGATCTGCTTTATATCCTTGGATTGTTATTGTTATATACCAGTTTTCCTGTTCTTTGAATCCAATTTCTGTAAATGCATCATAATATCTGGTATATTGACTCGTGAAGAACGCATTTTCATTGCATTTTAAATTGGAATTGATCTTTTTGAACGTATTATCAATATCCTTGATATCTAACATTGAGAGAGTGCCAGCAAGAGATTGAAATTGAGTCTTATTGAGTTTGACCGGATTTGCCAATTGCATATTAATAGGCTCCTTTAAAAAATACATTTTATAATTGTGGAACATCTGAACTGGTTGGACGCTTATTTTCTTGGTCATGTTTGATTTATGATCTCTATAAGGTGGTGACGCACTTTTATACCCTTGACTGATACTGATTAACCAATCAGAATCATGCATGATAAGTGCATGATAATTGCATGTTAAGTGCGTGACTGTATGTAAATTAACTAGTTGAGTTTTATGATTTTACACATATCATCTATATAAAATGTATTATTATTTTTATTATTATTACTATTATTATTACTATTATTATTATTATTATTATTATTATTAATATTATTTTTATTATTAATATTATTACTATTATTATTACTATTATTATTACTATACTAATAAAATTACTATTATTACTATTATTATTATTACCAAAACTAACAAAAATAAAACTATTACTATTATTATTATTATTATTATTACCAAAACTAACAAAAATAAAACTATTACTATTATTATTATTAATATTATTACCAAAACAATAACAATAAAACTATTATTACCAACACTAACAAAACAAAACAAAAAAATAAAATTCAATACATTTATTTTCGAAAAAGTTGGTATTTCGAAGAATTTCTAACTGATTTTGCCAGGCACCATTCCACATAGCGCTGGTATCGAAATTCGCAGCAGCTACAACCCAGAATACAAGGGTATTCGGGTTCCATCTCCTTTGGTCTTCTGTCAAGCTTAATATCCCATAGAGCTTGATCAATTATGTTAAAAATCCATATGTTGGTGGTTGTATAGACCAAATCTGGAATTACTGATTCAGGCTGGTCTTTGACTATTGCTCTGAGTTGAGGATAGAAAAAGAATAACCTTTCCAGTAATACGGCCTGATATTTATCTGGAAACAAAGATATTAATATTAATAAATAATAAATAATAAATTTACCATAATTTTCGATCTCTTTTTTGCTTAATTTTGTGCTTGAAGTATTTTCCATTTTAAAAATGAAATAAAATGAATAAGCAAGTTGTTTTAATCAATCATTAGCCAATCAGATATCGACCAATCCGGTGATTTCATTTTGTATATCACAAACAATATTTTTGTACTCTAGATTTCGCACCCCTAATATAACTATTTTGCCACTAGCAAACACGTTAACACACATTGGGTTGTATTTTAAAAGCCTCAGTGCAGGAAATAATTCTGGTTCGAACATACAAAGACATTTTGTTGACATGTTATATAGATTGATAGATTGTCCTATATCCATGGTAACTGTAATTGACTGTATTTTAAGATCCTTTATTCTATATTGTAGTTTATTGACATCTAAAGGTTTCTTACATCCCATGATTCTGCATTTGCCGGATTTGAAAAATATTATAGGGTATTTTCCACTCCTATCTACAATTTGCTGGGGTTTACCATTTGGAAACGTCATTTTTGATACATCGAAAGTTCCTTTATAATTTATATTTGATAACATAATTAAACAATAAAGAAATATTAAGCTATATATATAATTTTTAGGAAGAGTTCATTAAATCATATAATATAAACAAAAACCTATAATTATACAAATTAATAATGGAATTAAGAAATGATGCGGTATATCAAATCGTTGGCCCAAGTGGTAGTGGTAAAACTATGTTTGTGTGTAAATTACTGAAATCTAATTTATTTCAAACAAAATTCAACAAGATTTATTGGCATAAGGGTGCAGATGAAGAACATGGATTAACTCAAGATAATTTCTGTAAATTGAAAAACATGAAAATAGTAAAGGGTTTCGATAAAAACTGGTCAAGTCGATTAAGGAAAGGTGATGTCATCATTATTGATGATTTGTATCAGGAAGCTAATAAAGAAAAGGATTTTAATAATTTATTCACAAAAATCAGTAGACACGTTGGTGTTACTGTGATCTTTATTACTCAAAATCTATTTCATCAGGGTGGCGCCCATCGAACAAGGAATTTAAATGTTCAATATTTAGTTATTTTCAAGAATCCTAGAGATGCAACAGTTATTGATTTTCTTGCTCGACAGGCATACCCTAATAATCGTAATTTTCTCATCAGTGCATTTCAAGATGCTACAAAATCACCACATGGATATATATTTCTTGATTTCACACAACAATGCAATGATGATTTACGGGTAAAAACCGATATTTTCAATAAAGAAGGTGCCATGGTATATAAACAAAGCTGAAAACTTTAACATGTAAAAATGTTTATGAAATCCAGGCTTAAAAATATCCGAAAACTTAGACAAAGTATTAAAAAGACTATAAATAAAGTTCCACCAAAAACCAGTTATACACCATCTAAAAAACTAATAACCGAGAATTACCCTGCAATGAATCTAATTTCGAAAAACATTATTAAAAAGAGTAAGAAAACAGATAAAATTGTAAAAAATCATAGGAGTTTCCCATATTTTAATGCATTGTTAAAGGCTTCGAGTATGAAAAGAATGTCTATTTTACAATCTTTTCCAACTTTTGTTGTCGATGATTTACTCAAAATTCTATTAAAAGTAGTCAGAGGTAAAATTAAAATCAGTAATTCTAAAAAACTAGTATTGAATAAACATCGTAAGCCTTTGTTATCACTAGTAAATAATAAAAATCGTAAGCAAATGAGAAAAATCATATATAAACAACAAGGTGGTTTTATCGGAGCAATGTTACCATTAGCATTATCATTATTATCACAATAAACGATGGGGCAATCATTACCTAATGTTAAATTAAAATTTAAATCATCTTGTTGTAATGGAGAAGATTTGGACGAACCCAGAAGACGAGGCAGGTTTCGGTGGAGTGGCAAAGTTAAAGAAAAGAGTCCCAAAGTCGAAAAAGGAAACGCAAAAGTGGTTGTCAGATCAGCTTGCGTACAGTTTAAACAAACCAATGCGGAAAAGATTTCCAACGAGAGCTTATAAGACATTCGGTATTAATGATTTATGGCAAATGGATTTGATGGAGATGATACCGTATTCGAAGATTAACAAGGGTTATAAATATATTTTAACGTGTATTGATGTTTTCAGTCGTTTTGCTCGCGGTGTACCAACAAAGACAAAATCTGCAGAGGAAATATCTAAAGCAATTAACTCAATGTTTAAAAATGAGCATCCAGACAATTTGCAAACCGATTTAGGTATTATGATTATTATTATTATTATTATTATTATTATTATTATTATTATAATTATTAATATTATTATTATTATTATTATTATTATTATAGGCAAGGAGTTTTACAATAGTAAAGTTAAGCAAATCCTGGATCGTCTGAAAATAAATCATTATTCTGTACATTCTCAATACAAAGCCGCTCATGTTGAAAGATTTAACCGGACATTGAGGGATAGATTGAAGAAATATTTCGTGCATCAAGGTAATAAAATATGGATAAATGTATTACCGAAAATACTTGTTAGTTATAATAATTCATCACATCGAGGTCTGAATGGTTTGAGACCCGTAGATATCAGCTCGAAAACATTAGCTAAATCAGTACGATCTAAAACAGTTGCTATTACAAAACCAAAATATAAAGTTGGTGATTACGTTAGAATTAGTAAAATATCTGCTTCACCTTTCATCAAAAATTTCGATAGTAATTGGAGTGATGAGGTATTTCAAATTACTAAAATTAATACTAAACAGAGTCCTGTAATGTATGTTATTAAAGATAGTGATAACAATTTAATACAAGGGAAATTCTATGAACAGGAATTACAAGTTATTTCCAAACCTACAGTGTTCAGAATTCAGAAAATATTGAAAACTAAAATGGTGGGTAAGGATAAACAATACTATGTCAAATGGCATGGATATCAAAAACCCTCATGGATATCATCAAAAGACCTAGTAAAATGAGTTTCTATACAATTTTACCGAGTAATAGTTGCCCACTAATCCATCCGGAAAATCAAGCAAGTAAATTTATGGTTGATCTTCAAAATCCCATTTATTTACATGGAAATTGGGAAGTTGCTTTGCAAGACTTTACATTTGTGTACAATACATTCCCATTTTATAGTCATTGTAAAATCGGTTACAAGAAACGTGTACCCAAAACCTGTAGTGGTATTTTCTCAATCAATAATTTTGAACGATATTGTCATATTCCGAATCAGATTTTAGATGAAAATTGTGGCATGTTTTTCAAAGATGGATTGAGTGTTAGTTGTGATTATAGTCCATTTACAATAAAGTTTGAAAGTATTGAGGATGCCAAGCGAATGGGTTGTGATAAGCTTAGCATTGTTGTTCCTGGTACTGAATACCTAATACGTTTCAAAACATTTGATGAAAAAAGTGTAACAATCGAAAACATCAAAATATCACTATCATATATTAATGAAGTTGAAGAGACATTTACATTTACTAATGATTTATATATTGAAACACTTGAAGAATTACATAAATATATTTCATTCAATTGTTTACATATATTTAAAACTATTGAATTTGTTAAAGATGGATTATGTAAATTCAGTCTGAATAATAACATTTGTGAAATTACATTTGATAAAAATTTGGCTAATACATTGGGATTAGATAAGCAAACATATAGGACAAGTGCTTTTGGTGTACGCAAACCAAAAATAATAAAACTTCATAGGCAAATGTTCATATATACTAACATCATCGATCCTATAATTGTTGGTGATTCTTTGGTTCCTCTTTTGAAATCTGTTTGGGTTGATAAACATGACCAGGATGAAGTTGTCAATATAAATATCGATAATCCCATGTACTTACCGGTATCAACATCATGTATAAACAATATAGAAATAAATATTCGTGATGATAGCGGTAAATTTATTGAATTTAGTAAAGATACAAAAACTCATTTGACATTACATTTTCGTAAATTAGATGGCCAATAACGATATTATTAGTATGTATAGTGGTAGCCAAAGTGGTGGCGAATTACCATATTTTATTGGTAAACAGTATGGATCAGGTTGGTTGAGAACAATTGGTAGATTTGCACTTCCTATTCTTAAACGCCTTGGTAGTTTTGGTATGAAAACTGCTAAAGATGTGATAATGAATGAGCAGAAAATATTACCATCTCTGAAATCAAATGCATTATCCGAGTTAGGGAAAGTTCTACCTAGTGTTGCAGGTATGTTTCAAAAACAGGAACCAGCACCGGCTCAAAAACGTAAAAGACATCATAAACATATAAACAAACGAATGAAAGGACATGGAACTATATTTCAAAAATGATTTGTGGTAAATCTGAATTGTGCTTATTTGATAGACCGTCTCCCCAAGCAGTAATTGAAATGAGGGCCTTTGAAGAGGTATTCCCGATGAATTCTATTATGGATAGTAGAACCGATATTGAATTTTATATTAATGGTTCCCAAACTGAATATCTAGATTTGAATGATACATTGTTAACTGTTCAGATCAAAGTTGTAGATAAAGATAGAAAACCGTTGGGTGAACCTAGTGATGTAATACCAAACAATTTCTTGTTTCATACACTTTTTAAAGATGCAGTTCTCGGATTTAATAATATCAAGATTGAGGGTGGTAACAGTACATATATTCACAAAGCTCTAATAGAAACTATTATAAATTACAATAGTGATACTAAAAATACATGTTTAACTCCTATGGGTTATGGTAGTGATGATGATAGGAAAAAGTGGATTAAAGGATCGAAATTGTTTACCATGTGCTCATCATTACAACTCGATTTTATGGATCAACCGAAATATTTACTCCCAGGTGTTAATGTACACATTAGATTGAAAAGATCTGATTCGGCATTATCACTAACAAGTGCCACCACAACACCAATTCTTCAATTAGTTGATGCAAAATTATTGGTAAGAAGAGTTCGTGTTGAGCCTTCTGTATTAGCAGGTCATCAATTGGGGCTTAATTCTAAGCATGCAATATATCCATTGAAAACAAAGGAAATTGTTCAATTTGCTATTGCTAAAGGTTCAGCTTCTTTCTATAAGGAACAAATATTTGGAGATAGAAGAATGCCCAACTTTATATTGGTAACATTTCAAAGTGAATCTCAATATAATGGATCATACTTAACATCGAGCTCAATTTTCAAAAACTTTGGTGTAACATCGCTAACTTTATCGAAAAATAGTGATTATAGAGAAACATATACTCAAGATTTCGAAAATGATAATTATTGTGCTACATATATGCAGAGTATAGTTAGAAATATGGGTTATTTGGATAAAAACCTTAATTGTGGTATAACTCTTGAAGATTTTAAAAGCAAATATCCATTCTTCACATTTGTTTTGGCACCCGATTTCGATTTAAATCAGAGTCAATTACCTCAAAATGGTAATTTACGATTAGATATAAAGTTTGCTAAAGCTACAACTGAACCGGTACATGTTGTAATATATGGAGTATTTGAAAATGAGGTTCAAATAACTGCAAACAGAACAGTGTTGGTTTGAAAATGTTGGTATAAATGTATAGATAATTTATGATAGTTTGTCATGGAGTAAGTTTTTAAATGTATTATTAATATTATTGATGTAGTTCTGTTCAGGTTTATCGAATTGGAAAACAAATACTAGGACATGAATTTTTAGGGGTTTTTCCTCTTGATAAAATTCCATATTTACGTAATAATCAAGCCATAATCGTCAATACTCAATCATCTCATCTCGGTGGAGAACATTGGTTAGCAATATATATGAAGCCTAGCAAGATATTTGTATTTGATCCTATGGGTTTCTATTATCCGGCTTTAATGGTTTCGAAACTGCAAACAATGGGTAAACCTATTGTCTATAATAAAACTATGTATCAAAAACCATGGACCTTAACATGTGGTCAACATTGTTTAGCTTGGTTATTATCCAAGAGATTTGATGATTAATAAATGTATTAATGTTTATTGTTGTGTTTTACCTATTAATATTTATTATTATTATTTTTATTATTCTTATTAATAATATTATTATTTTATTATTCTATTATTACTTATTATTATTATTTTTATAAATATTATTATTATAATAATAATTATTATTATTATTATAATTATTATTATTATTATTTTTATTATTATTATTAATATTTTTATATTATTATTATTAATATTATTTTTATTATTAATATTTTTATATTATTATTATTAATATTATTATTATTATTAATCTTTTTATATTATTATTATTAATATTATTATTATTATTAATATTTTTATATTATTATTATTAATATTATTTTTATTATTATTATTATAAATATTATTATGTGTTTAATTAAAGATAATGCATCATCACAAAGACAGTGCATGATAAGTGCGTGATCACAAAGACAGTGCAAGATAAGTGCATGATCATCACATGATAAGTGCATGCATACACAAAATTGAATAAAGAAAACACATGCAAACTCTTTGTATGTGATTTACAAAGAAAACACATACAAACAAAAGTATGTATGTGATTTTACAAAGAACGCATGCAGTCACAGTGTAGACTGCATGTGTTTTACAAAGAAAACATGTCTAAAAATCTCTCACCTATATGTGTGTATTGCTTAAATGTGATTGGCTAAATCTTGAAAATATTATTCTCTTTATAAACATTGACAAATGTAGAATTTGTCACAATTATTTCAAAATTTTACTCGCGGGATTTCAAAAATTTTAAAATGGAGAACTCAAGAATTTTACGTCAATTGTTGGTCGATGAAAATGGTAAGGATTTTTAATTTATTTTTAATTTTATTATTATATTTTTCTAGATTGGTATACTTTAACAGAAATACAAGATCAGTTAGATCGTCAAAATGATGTTATAATTATCGAAGATGATGGTAAATTTTAATTTTATATATGTTTTATTTATAAATTATTTTAGAAGTTATTTTAATCGAAGATACAATTGTTATCAGCGATAGCGAAGAGGATATTATCGAAGATGGTAAATTTTAATTTTATATATGTTTTATTTATAAATTATTTTAGAAGTTATTTTAATCGAAGATACAATTGTTATCAGTGATAGCGAAGAGGATATTATCGAAGATGGTAGATTTTAATTTAATTTTATTATATATTTAAAAAACATTTTAGTTGATTTGGATGCAGATGACAATAATTATGCCACCGTTTTTGGAGATGCCCCCATTTCTGGGGATGACATTAATTATGCCACCGTTTTTGGAGATGCCCTCGTTACTGGGGAAGATATGGAGGACCTCTCTTCTATAGAGGATGATGATTCGTCGGAATCAGGAGATAAATGTTAGTTTTTTATTTATTTTTATTTATCGAAATTAAGTTAATGATATTTGAAGTATTATTAAAATATTACATCAAATATCAATAATTTATAATAATTTATAATAAATTTATAATAAGAATCTATTTATTTCAAAAGTTTTATGATAAATATATTTTTAAATTGATGAAATTTAAAGTATTATTTTAATAATACTTCAAATATCATTAATTTATAATATATTTTAAAAAAGTATTATTACTAAAACATATATTAACATAATAAATTATAAACAAATATAGTTGAACAAATAGTTTTTGAATTATATAGGCATTTTTATTATAGATCTTACGTAATTGAATTATATATATGAATTATATAGGAATTATTTTAATAGATATTTTATTTAATAGTTTGCAGTGAGCATGCAAATATTATTGTATTTAAGGTTTTATTTATTAGAATTATTTAATAGTTTGCAGTGAGCATGCAAATATTATTGTATTTAAGGTTTTATATATTAGAATTATTAGATATTTTATTAAATAGTTTGCAGTGAGCATGCAAATATTATTGTATATAGGTTTATTTGTTAGAATTATTAGATATTTTATATCATAGTTATTTTATATAGGTTTTTAATTTAATATTTTTATTAGGCACTTTTTATCCAAGATATTGCATCTCATCATTGCAACATAATGAAAGTTGCCATGAAGAAATGAAAAAATATTACCGCCATAGATTTAATGGCATCAACTTTTTTATCTGCGCCATATGCAAAACATCCCAGAACATTAAATATAAAGAATTTTATAGGGAACATGGGGTTCATTTAAATTCTTTCAAGTCGAGTAAAATAATATGTTTAAGAAAATTAATAAAAATAACGTCGATATTTTGAATATACTACAAAATAAAAAACATCAAATAAAAAGAATAAAAGACCTGCTGCACCTATTAAAATTAATATCCCAAATAAAATAATTAAAAAAGAAGTCATCGAAATCAGTGATGATGATGACTCTAATATTATAAATAATGAAAATATTATAAATAATATACCTATTATAAATAATGAAAATACTATAAATAATGAAAATATTATAAATAATATACCTATTATAATTAATGAAAATACTATAAATAATGAAAATATTATAAATAATATACCTATTATAATTAATGAAAATACTATAAATAATGAAAATATTATAAATAATATACCTATTATAATTAATGAAAATACTATACCTACTATAAATAATGAAAATATTATACAATTCGGAGGTTCTGTATTAGAGAATGAGCCGAACATTTCAGTAAATTTAAATGGCGCTATCAAAACTTTACGTTTTGATATATCTAACGCGCAACTAATTACAGTAACTTTAACTGAGCGAATCAGTAATAAATTAATTTTTGAGATAAATAAAATGGGGAGCGTTAAAATTCAATTCGCGATATTAATTAAATTTGAAAAAGACGGCGAGATCCGTGACAATTATTTTTCAAATAACGCGGAGACATTTTCAGATAACTTTTTAAGTGAAGGGGTTAATAAGCTTAACGAAAAAATAGAACAATTCACCCATTTAGGCAGTGGATGGCGTGTTATTAATATTATGGAAATTCACTTTATTTTAACAAAATATGCTCCTATTAATCGTTTGTCTGGACATAAATATATTAAAACCCCTTCTGCATTGAAAAATAAAGGAGCCATAGTAAATATAAAAAACAATGACGACAAGTGCTTCCTTTACTCTATTCTTTATTTATTAAAGAAAGATATAATTGGTGAAAACCCCCAAAGAGTCTCTAAATATACCGAGTTTTTAGACGAATTAGAGTACGATGAGATCACGGATTGTCCCATGAAATTAATAAACATCCCAAAGTTCGAAAAGAAAAATTCGACTTTAAAATTAGCAATAAATGTGTTTTCGTACACACCAACTGTTATAATTGATGAGGTTCCAGATAATTATGTCTTTCACCATCCTCATTTAAGTTTGATCCATAGAAGCAAAGTCACTGACGGAAACCCTATTTATTTATTACTACTTGAAAATAATGATAGATATCATTATACCGCTGTGACCAATATCAACTGGTTAATGAATTGCCATCAAAACCCTGACTGTAACATTCAAATTAGATGTCGTTGGTGTCCACATTGCCTTAATGGGTTTAGATTAGATAATGCATTCAATACACATGTTGCATTATGCGCCAAAAATCAGACTGGCACAACCCTATACACGCTCCCCGAAAATAAAAATTTAGAATTCCTAAATTATTCTAAACATATCACCCACCTTTTGTGATTTATGCCGATTTTGAATCGGTTTTACCTCCTGATGATAGACATCATCAAATTCATATGCCTATTGCAGCAGGCCTTTTATTAATTAATAATTATACTAACACAAAATCATATTATTACTTTTACGGACTTGATTGCATTCCTGATTTTCTTAAGAAAATTGAGGAAATTGCAACTGAAATTGTTATTCCGTACTATGATTCGGAAGGTGATAAATTGATAGGGCCTATGTCTTTCAGTGAGGTTCGACAGTTTAAATCTTGTCGAACCTGTTATTTATGTAAAAAACCGATTGTAAATCCGGTTAGAGATCATTGCCATTTTACTGGTAATTATCTAGGGCAGCTTGCCGAAAATGTAATATAGCTCGTAGGATTTATCGGTTGCTACCTATAGTCTTTCATAATTTAAGAGGGTATGACCTTCACCATATTTTAAAATATGGTCTCGATCGCTTTCCTTCATGGAATTTAGATATCATACCGACCTCTACAGAAAAATTTATTTCATTAATTGTTCACATTAACAAATTGGCTGTTCGCTTTATCGACAGTATGCAATTTGTTAATTGTTCGTTAGCTAAGGCTGTGAAAACGCTAACTTCTCTTCCATTGACTTCGTCTGTCTTTCAAGGTTCTATAGTCGACTGTAAAGGTATTTTTCCGTATAATTTTGCTGTTTCGGAGGAAGTTCTTGAGACTACTTATGAGTTGCCTCCAATTTGGGAGGGCGTAAGTGAAGATGAGTACGATAGGGCACAACTAATCTGGACGCAGCAAAACTGTAGGACTTTGCGTGATTATATGTTAATTTACCTTAAACTTGATGTATTCCTCCTTGCGGACTATTTTCAACAATTCCGTGCCAAGGCTATTGTTTACAATGGTCTTGAACCTCTAAACTTTATGGCATTCCGGGTATGTCATGGGCTTCAGCGCTTATGACATTAACGGAACCCATTGAACTTTTACAGGACATGGAAATGTTCAATTTTTACGAAGGTTGAATACGGGGTGGTTAACATTTGTTAACAAACATTACATTGCTGCTTCGGAGGATACAGAATTATTGTACATAGATATAAATAATCTGTATGGTTGGGCTCTCAGCCAAAGTCTTCCTTACGCTGATTTTACTTGGGTGTATGATGGTTTGGATGAGGTTTGAATGAATGTGCGAATGTTGTGGATATTGAAATCCTTCCATATGGATATACTATGGAAGTTGATATCGAGATTCCAGATAATTTACATGATTTTCTAAATGACTTTCCGATTGGACCGGAAAAGATGTGCCCACCAAATTCAAAAGTTGAGAAGTTAATGCTAACGCATTATCCTAAGAAGAACTATGTTCTTCATTGGAGGCTTCTCAGGCTTTATCTTTCTCTCGGGCTAAGGTTACACACATACATAGAGCTATTAAATACAAGCAAGCTCCTATTTTAAACATTATATCGATAAAAACACTAACTTGCGTGCAAATGCAGTTAGTGAATTATATAGAGATTTATTTAAATTGTATAACAACAGTCTGTATGGTAAATCTGTTGAGAACCTTAAAAAGAGGATGAATTTGCGATTATGTAATTCAGCTGAAAAGTTAATTACATATTCGTCAAACCGGCATTTAGAAAAACAATAGAGATTACTGATGATCTTTTTGCCGATCATCTTAATAAGGACTCAATATGTTTGGATAGACCTAGTTATATCGGTCAATCAGTTCTAGATTTATCCAAACTACGGATGTACCAGTTACAGTATGTTGAGTTACAAAAATATCGTGATATTTACAATTGTGATATCAATCTAGTAGCGGGTGATACAGATAGCTTCTTTTTGGAGATAAAAAATTTAAAATTAGAAATTTTATTAAAAGCTATGATTTCGGATGATCTGTTAGATACATCAAATTATGATCCTTCTCATCCTTTATATTCTAGACGACTTGACTCGGTTATTGGCAAGTTCAAGGATGAGAGTAAAGGGCTAGGATATAGCGAGTGGGTTTTCTTGCGCCCTAAATGTTATAGCTTGCTAGGAAATAAATCAACAATGCGAGCTAAGGGTGTAAAATTACCGGGTACCGACATTAAACACCAATCATATTTGAATTGTTATAATAACAATAGTATTATGTCGGTACCTCAAACTAGGATAGGGACCCGAAATCATCAGCTGTTCACTTTTAAAAATTCTAAAATAGCATTAAATAATCATGACGACAAGAGAGCTTGGGTAGGGAAAAACTCGAGTTTTGCATATGGTCATTATAGAGGGGTTGATGTCCTTGATGTTGGTGGTAATATAATCATGCCTGAAACCGATCCAACAGTTCGCAATCAGCAATTTGATGAGATATTTGAGAATGTTATTGATATTTATTAACAAATTTGTATATAAAAATAAAAAATTGTGAAAATTTCTCTTTGGTATTTTCATTTGTTATAATTTATTATTATTATTTTTATTAGCAATATTTTCATAATCAAATGCCAAGCGTGAAGAAACGTGAAATAAAACTTGATATTTGTTTAATTGTATAATTAATAATTGATTTACTTTTTATGAAGTTGTTGTTTTTTTTTTTTTATATATAGTTGTTTTTATTTATAGATGTTTTTTATATAGTTGTTTTATGTATTTGTTTTATTATATATATATGTATTATTAATAAAAAGTAATAAAAATAATGATAATAATATTTATAATAATAAATAAAAATAATAATAAAAAAGAATAATAAATAAAACTTGTAATAAAAATTAAAACATGTAATAAAAATTAAAATATGTAATAATAATAATAATAAATATAATAATAAAAATAATAATATTAATAATAAATAAAGCTTGTAATAAAAAAAAATTAAAACATGTAATAATAATAAAAATTATAATCTTAATAAATAAAACTTGTATTAATAATAATAAAAATTATAATCTTAATAATAATAATAAAAATTATAATCTTAATAAATAAAGATTGTAATAATAATAAAAATATTAATAATAATAAAAATAATAATAAAAATAAAAAGAATAATATTAATAATAATAATAATAAAAATAATAATAAAAATAAAAAGAATAATATTAATAATAAATAAAGCTTGTAATAAAAAAAAATTAAAACATGTAATAATAATAATAAAAATTATAATCTTAATAAATAAAACTTGTAATAATAATAATAATAATAATAAAATAATTGACTTGATTAAAAAAAAAACAATTTAATTTAATAATAATAAAATAAATGTACAAAATATATACTACTTATTTTTATAAGTAGTAAATTTAAATTTAAAAATGTTTAAAAATAATATGACCTTGACCTACTTTTGAATGACCTTGAAAATTTTTGATGAGTCATCCAATGACCTTGACCTACTTTTGATTGACCTTGACCTACTTTTGAATGACCTTGAAAAAATATGATGAGTCATCCAATGACCTTGAATGAGTCATGGTCTTTGTTTAAAATTAAAAATATTATAAAATATGATGAGTCATTCAATGACCTTGAATGAGTCATGGTCTTTGTTTAAAATTTAAAATATTATAAAATATGATGAGTCATCCAATGACCTTGAATGAGTCATGGTCTTTGTTTAAAATTAAAAATATTATAAAATATGATGAGTCATCCAATGACCTTGAATGAGTCATGGTCTTTGTTAAAATTAAAAATATTATAAAATATGATGAGTCATCCAATGACCTTGAATGAGTCATGGTCTTTGTTTAAAATTAAAAATATTATAAAATATGATGAGTCATTCAATGACCTTGAATGAGTCATGGTCTTTGTTTAAAATTAAAAATATTATAAAATATGATGAGTCATCCAATGACCTTGGATGAGTCATGGTCTTTGTTTAAATGACTTGAAAAAATATGACGAGTCATCCAATGACCTTGAATGAGTCATGGTCTTTGTTTAAAATTAAAAATATTATAAAATATGATGAGTCATCCAATGACCTTGAATGAGTCATGGTCTTTGTTTAAAATTTAAAATATTATAAAATATGATGAGTCATTCAATGACCTTGAATGAGTCATGGTCTTTGTTTAAAATTAAAAATATTATAAAATATGATGAGTCATCCAATGACCTTGAATGAGTCATGGTCTTTGTTTAAAATTAAAAATATTATAAAATATGATGAGTCATCCAATGACCTTGAATGAGTCATGGTCTTTGTTTAAAATTAAAATTATATAAAATATGATGAGTCATCCAATGACCTTGAATGAGTCATGGTCTTTGTTTAAAATTAAAAATATTATAAAATATGATGAGTCATCCAATGACCTTGAATGAGTCATGGTCTTTGTTTAAAATTAAAAATATTATAAAATATGATGAGTCATCCAATGACCTTGAATGAGTCATGGTCTTTGTTTAAAATTTAAAATATTATAAAATATGATGAGTCATCCAATGACCTTGAATGAGTCATGGTCTTTGTTTAAATGACCTTGAAAAATATGATGAGTCATCCAATGACCTTGAATGAGTCATGGTCTTTGTTTAAAATTAAAAATATTATAAAATATGATGAGTCATCCAATGACCTTGAATGAGTCATGGTCTTTGTTTAAAATTAAAAATATTATAAAATATGATGAGTCATCCAATGACCTTGAATGAGTCATGGTCTTTGTTTAAAATTAAAAATATTATAAAATATGATGAGTCATTCCAATGACCTTGAATGAGTCATGGTCTTTGTTTAAAATTAAAATATTATAAAATATGATGAGTCATCCAATGACCTTGAATGAGTCATGGTCTTTGTTTAAAATTAAAAATATTATAAAATATGATGAGTCATCCAATGACCTTGAATGAGTCATGGTCTTTGTTTAAAATTAAAAATATTATAAAATATGATGAGTCATCCAATGACCTTGAATGAGTCATGGTCTTTGTTTAAAATTTAAAATATTATAAAATATGATGAGTCATCCAATGACCTTGAATGAGTCATGGTCTTTGTTTAAAATTAAAAAATATGACGAGTCATCCAATGACCTTGAATGAGTCATGGTCTTTGTTTAAAATTAAAAATATTATAAAATATGATGAGTCATCCAATGACCTTGAATGAGTCATGGTCTTTGTTTAAAATTTAAAATATTATAAAATATGATGAGTCATCCAATGACCTTGAATGAGTCATGGTCTTTGTTTAAAATTAAAAATATTATAAAATATGATGAGTCATCCAATGACCTTGAATGAGTCATGGTCTTTGTTTAAAATTTAAAATATTATAAAATATGATGAGTCATCCAATGACCTTGAATGAGTCATGGTCTTTGTTTAAAATTAAAAATATTATAAAATATGATGAGTCATCCAATGACCTTGAATGAGTCATGGTCTTTGTTTAAAATTAAAATATTATAAAATATGATGAGTCATCCAATGACCTTGAATGAGTCATGGTCTTTGTTTAAATGACCTTGAAAAAATATGACGAGTCATCCAATGACCTTGAATGAGTCATGGTCTTTGTTTAAAATTAAAAATATTATAAAATATGATGAGTCATTCAATGACCTTGAATGAGTCATGGTCTTTGTTTAAAATTTAAAAATATTATAAAATATGATGAGTCATCCAATGACCTTGAATGAGTCATGGTCTTTGTTTAAAATTAAAAATATTATAAAATATGATGAGTCATCCAATGACCTTGAATGAGTCATGGTCTTTGTTTAAAATTAAAAATATTATAAAATATGATGAGTCATCCAATGACCTTGAATGAGTCATGGTCTTTGTTTAAAATTTAAAATATTATAAAATATGATGAGTCATCCAATGACCTTGAATGAGTCATGGTCTTTGTTTAAAATTAAAAATATTATAAAATATGATGAGTCATCCAATGACCTTGAATGAGTCATGGTCTTTGTTTAAAATTTAAAATATTATAAAATATGATGAGTCATCCAATGACCTTGAATGAGTCATGGTCTTTGTTTAAATGACCTTGAAAAAATATGACGAGTCATCCAATGACCTTGAATGAGTCATGGTCTTTGTTTAAAATTAAAAATATTATAAAATATGATGAGTCATTCAATGACCTTGAATGAGTCATGGTCTTTGTTTAAAATTTAAAATATTATAAAATATGATGAGTCATCCAATGACCTTGAATGAGTCATGGTCTTTGTTTAAAATTAAAAATATTATAAAATATGATGAGTCATCCAATGACCTTGAATGAGTCATGGTCTTTGTTTAAAATTAAAAATATTATAAAATATGATGAGTCATCCAATGACCTTGAATGAGTCATGGTCTTTGTTTAAAATTAAAAATATTATAAAATATGATGAGTCATTCAATGACCTTGAATGAGTCATGGTCTTTGTTTAAAATTAAAAATATTATAAAATATGATGAGTCATCCAATGACCTTGGATGAGTCATGGTCTTTGTTTAAATGACCTTGAAAAAATATGACGAGTCATCCAATGACCTTGAATGAGTCATGGTCTTTGTTTAAAATTAAAAATATTATAAAATATGATGAGTCATTCAATGACCTTGAATGAGTCATGGTCTTTGTTTAAAATTTAAAATATTATAAAATATGATGAGTCATCCAATGACCTTGAATGAGTCATGGTCTTTGTTTAAAATTAAAAATATTATAAAATATGATGAGTCATCCAATGACCTTGAATGAGTCATGGTCTTTGTTTAAAATTTAAAATATTATAAAATATGATGAGTCATCCAATGACCTTGAATGAGTCATGGTCTTTGTTTAAAATTTAAAATATTATAAAATATGATGAGTCATCCAATGACCTTGAATGAGTCATGGTCTTTGTTTAAAATTAAAAATATTATAAAATATGATGAGTCATCCAATGACCTTGAATGAGTCATGGTCTTTGTTTAAAATTAAAAATATTATAAAATATGATGAGTCATCCAATGACCTTGAATGAGTCATGGTCTTTGTTTAAATGACCTTGAATGAGTCATTGTCTTTGTCTTAAAAATTTTTTGTACTTTTGGACTTAGAAAAATTTTCTCTCAGCCGGGGGGGAGGGGAGGGGGTACTGTGCTGGATGTGACATGTGCTGGATGTGACACATCCCACTACTTCCCAAATATGAAGATTTACTATAAACTAAAATAATCGTGTCTAATCAGGGATCTGGAACATTCGATAATTTTTTAAATCATAGTTAAAATTCAAAATCCAAAAGGGAAGATAAAATTGAAATCGGGTAACTGACGACTACAAATCCCATGCATGCATGCACTGCTTAGATCTCAATTGGTTCATCGAACCCCGAATGGTAAATCGAAAAGAGAGAAATAAATCCAATGCACACACTATAACGTAAATTATGGACCACATGTGAGGAATCAACCAATATCGTCAGTGAGTAATAAATTTCCTGAATGGCGGGAAAGGAGTAATTAAATTGAATAAATATTGACAGTTATATTAAAAACTACCGGAAAAACAGTGATTATAGTTTTTCCAGATATCTATACGTACTAGTAGAAAATCGCGGCTGAAATTAAATGATCAATGTGACTAATCAGTACCAATTTTCAACTATAAATACTGTTATAAGTCAGTTGAAAATTAAACATGAACAATTCTACCCAAGTTAATGACGTCTTTATGGCGAGATTGCGGAATAGAACTAATGGTCGAGAAGCCCACAAGGAGAAGGAACATGGCGCAGAGTGTGTTGCGAGAATCGGGAGGGTCAAGCAACAAGGTGAGGAATGAAAAGAATGTTCAGTATAATGTAACATTAAAAATACATTATGAGACTCGGGATATACCGTCACAACGGCAGGAGAATCCAGATGGCTTATCGACCTTAGAAACCGAGAAGATGAGATCGAGTTGCCCAGTGTGGCGATCAAGCGGAAACCCGGCGCGGGAAGCCCGTCAACGAGCAGAATACACTTTGGCCAGACTGGAGGAGTTATACCCGAAAATTTGGTTCTTGCTATTAGGTTCCTTACTTTATTCATTTTTAAACTTTCGACTCATGACTCACTTCTTACCTAAAGTTTATATCCATAGTGCGGTGTTCGAATTACATAATAACCAAATTAAGGTTCAAGCATTTATTACAATATCAAATAAAAACACAAATTTCTATTTATACACAGAAAAATTTAACACGGATCACCGGTTCGCTCATGGTTTTGGCGCTTCCTGCGCTCTTGTTCGGCTTTCCCCGGCCTCGTGTGCGTTTTTGGCTTGCCATTGGTCTTCTTAGACTGGTCCTGTCCCTGGTAAACACCAAGGGGTAAGTGACCGCACTCCTTTCATGGCTGGCTGCGACGGCCACTTCCAATCCATGAATTTGTACTCTCTGGGCCTGGTTCAAAGTCTTCTCTCCTTGCCATCCCTTCTGAGGCGCCGTTAATCTTTGGTAAAGTTTCTTTACCCATGAAGACTCGACCCAGGGTGCTCTCGTCAGTTGGAGCTCTCGACTGAGTCGAATGCACTGCTAATGGAGACTAGTGTTCTCCTTCTCAACTTCTTCAGTTCGTTGCTAATGTCTTTTATCGCGTACATGGATTTTCAGTGACGGATTGTCTTGCGGTACTTTGTATCCTGATTTTCTTTTCGTAGTGGGCGGCGAGCGTACGAGTGGTATTCCTCTCGAACAGTCAAATTTTCTAGGATCTCGGGTTGTAGTAGCTTCTTCGGTAACACCAAATGTACTGGCGCATCCATATTGAGCAATATCGGGTCCTCCGGATCAAAGGCTACACGATAGTTGTGGAGATGGCCATCCAAACTCGATATCAGGCCGCTTGCGATGTCGGCGTTAATCCCTACCAATCTCCGGCACTAGTTGGCTGCTTTCCAGCAATATTACCGTTCGATATACTCATACTGTTGGGGCTGGAATTCGGCCTCATGTCTTATCTCTCGGGGCGGATTCCACCCGGGCTCCCTTTTAATGGCCACGCTGGGCACTTCGATGTCATATTCGACACTGAGCATCGATGGGGCCACTCTGGAGTCGCATATGTAGAGAGCGAATAACCACGATCCCATAGCGCCTGACGATATCTTCCGGCGAATCTGCTAGGGATCGGCAGTGTGGTTCTGTTGTCGTCATCCCAAAATTTTCGGGTAGTTCCAGCTACTAGTAAAGTTAGATATTATCTGTATTTTCAGCATACTTTATTATAAATCCCAAAATCAAAATAGTTTAAGCACAACAAAAATCTACTTTATTGTTAGACAAATACTTACGGAGATTTAAGAAACAAAAATTACTTTATTTATTGACCAAAAAAAAACTTACAAAGATTTCAAAATAGGCAAATTTACTTCATTATTAATCAAATATACTTTTAATGATTTAAAAATGAACAACAAGCACAAACATTAAAGTGGTCTTTACCCGATACGTGGTCTCTGGAGCATAATGGGGTTCTATCTCCTTCATGGGGCTAATTTTGTGTTGAATTATGTCCCTTCTATTTGGTCGGTTTATATTATTACTTGACATTTCTTGAAAAAATGAGATCACCAGGTCAGTTGAGTATTTATACCTGTGCTATGACGGGAAATGATTCATTACCACTCGTGATGCATCCAGTCATTTCGATTTGAATACTCCGTCCATTTATCGTGGCCGCCGCTTATTTGCCAGTCTGGGAACTGTTGTTCTCTAATATTTCTGTAAATGACTTGGTGCTGCTTCGGTAAATTCTATTAGCAATTCTAAGTTAACGATTTATCATGTGATGCAGGCCATCACTCTATCAGTTACGTCACCAACAGTGGCTCCGAGAGAATGTGCGGGTGTGTACTGCTGGTAAATCTTCTGTATTTATTCAATGCGATGCATACCGTGTTTTGGGTGTGTTGAATGACACGAGGGTGTTCGAAGTCACATGTGCCGGGTAATACATTATTATGTAATATATTATTCTAATGGAAATATTCAGATAGCTAAACTTCGAACGGGATGACATCACGGGGTTTTTCTTTAAATTAGGATAATAACGCCACGGTATACTTTTGCTAGCAACATGATTGGATTCCCTCCGTCGTGCTTTATCTCAAGGTTAGGGTAGTACACCAGATTGTTATTAAAAACTAGTAGTTAGTTCGTTAACGCGACGTTCAGTTACATCGATGCAACTACATTGGATTTTACGCGACGTAAATTTTTATTATTTCTGTAATTGTTTATCTATATTTAGAGGTGCTTATATGTGGTAATAGATCCGCTTTATTATATGTATTCCGATAAATAAGTGGAATCTGGCAGCTAACTTCCATCTTTTCTGTCAGACAGTATGGAATAGCGGGTCTTTGATTTTTTTCTTCCTCATCTTTACATAGCATATGAATTAGCAAATTCGTGGTTGGGAGTTTTTATTCGTATTCTAGTGGTTATCATCAGTTTATCACCCAGAGGCAACATTAGAATGAGTTTACTTCAAGAATTCCGGCCGGTGGGATCTCTGAGGTCTAATTCGTGATTTCTCCAAGGTGAGTTCTCACGTTGGATCCGAACATATGAGGACTCGTCCTCAATCCACAATGGGTGATCCTGTTATTTAATAAACTTGTTGAGTGATTGTCTTGTTATTTGCGGCTGGTTTTATTTATGCTTGGTAAAAGGGGGTGATTGATATTATTTCAGGGTATCTATTCAGGGCCCTTTCCATGCATCTATATTTTGTCGCCGATTTTATTTGATTTATTCTAGTTGGGTCGGTTTGATTATTTCACTGTACCTTGGGTTGTGATACATAGTTATTATTTTCAAGGGTTTTGATTTTTATGACTCTAGTTTAAATGATTGGGTGGATATTTCTCGCACCTAGATATTCCAAAATAATTAATTTTCATATTATTAACGTATCCTTAGGGGTGGTTTTAAATTTATACTTTTAGCTCCACTATTACTGGCTCTACTTAATCGTAGCATTATCAATTTATTGTTTACATACTAGGATTTGATTACACTATCTCATTAGGATCTTCGTCAGACTTAGGGTGTAACCTCTATCGATATTGGTCAGCGCCGTACTCTTGATGATTAGAAATTTTGTCTTTAATTATTATAATTTATACAATCGTCACGACTGTTGCTCCCTTCCTTTTAACCAAAAGTTGACCTTAGGTACATTATGTTTATATTAGATTTTAAGAGTGCCCACTGGACTACTCGGAGTGATAAGTTTGACCGATATGTTTCAAAATTTAGGTCGAATTTTCAGGAGTTGGGTGAAAGGGAGTCAGCCAAAAGACTGGTTCCCGATCTTTCCAATGCCCCTATAAGCGAAAATTATTTGACGTTCGAGCCCGTCGTTACGCACGGCGAGGTCTCTCACGGGCACGAGCTATTGGCGGATAAACCGCCTTTACACCACTCGATAGGGATGTATGATGGACCGGAAAATTTGACAGAAAAACACTGCTAAAAAACGTATTAGTTTTTTAAGAGAGAAAGTGATCCCTCAAAAGTGATTTATTATCTGCGAAAATGAATTAGTATATATACCTGTTTTGTGACCCTTACGTTGCGTGTTAATTTTAATGCGATAAAACAAAATTTGACCTTGAGATTATTTTGTTGGGCCAGAACACATATGGCCTTGGAAAATGTTTAAATGGATCGGTAACACACATGCAAACATAACAAGCAAATTTAAAATAAAACCTATTAAAACACCAATTAAACCCTACCAAATATGAGAAAAAGAGAATTAAATATAAAATGACAAACATAAAAATAAATTAAAATAATAACAAAATGCAACAAGATTCGCACAATGCAAACACAAATATAACACGAAAACCCAACAAATTCGACCGAGAATTAACAAATTAATAAAAGTTCATGAAAATGAAACTTAAATCAAAAAATTTGAATTAGTAATAATTCAATAAAAATTCTAAATAAAAAATTATTAAAATAAATTGAAAAATAATAAAATTAAAGATTAGAATACACTAGAAAATTACAAGGTCGAATTTTGTTTTACTACATCAAATTTAACATGCAAGGTTAGAGACAGAAAATAGGTATAAATACCGATTCATCTTCACATTAAAACTAACCATTTTTAACTAAAAACTATTTTAGAATCTTAGCATTATAAAGTCAATCCTTTGAATTTTTAGGTGAGAAATAGTTTGATTTTTGGAGCTCTCTCTCCACGTCACTTCCTCGCAACCTCGATGGAGCTCTGCTTGGAAGTCGGCGTGGAGGGAGATGCAATATTATGAATTTTTATTTTTTATGGAATGGACCGTAGGGTAATTTATGTTTATTTGTTATATACCTAATAAATATTTATAATATTCATAAATTGTTTTTATACAATTAAATAAAATTATTTTGTCGAAATTTTTCCGGCCCACAGCCAACACATATTGCAAGTTAGTAAAATATACATAGTACAGATTTGTGTAAGTGCGTGGAAAATCGCCAATGATATGTACCCGTTAAGACCCAGCGTGCGGAACGCAGGGGTCGTAACGTCAATATTATCCATATAGAAGAAACGAGAAATAAGGAAGAGGTCTTTTGGCTGCTTCCTCGTTTCTCATTTCTGTAAAATCGACCTAAAATTATATTACACACGGCTCAAAACCATCACACCGAGTAGTCCAGTGGGCACTCATTAAATATAACATAAACACAATATGCGCCTAAGGCTTAATAAAGGGTGATGGTACCGGGAATAGATTAATTGATTAAACCAAAATGACTTGTTGATTAAAATAAATTAATTCATGGATTAAACTAAAGTAATTTGTTGAGTGAAATAAAGTAGTTCATTGATTAAAGTAATTTATCGATTAAACAAATTTTGAAGTAAAAATAAGTAATTCGAGTGATTAAAATTAATATAATTCATTAATTAAAATTAAAGTAACTATTGATTAAAATAAAGTAACCCGTTGATTAAAAATAAAGCAACTCATTGCTTAAAAATTAGTGTAACCATTGATTAAAAATAAGTAATTCGTGGATTAAAAAATTTAAAGTAATGTTTGATTAAAGTCATTGGTTAAAAATAAAGTAATTGTTGATTTATTGAATAAAATTTAAAGGTAGAAATAAATAAACTAATCTGTAAATGGAAAGTAAATATCCGTTGCTTAAAGAAATAAAATGACAATTTATTAACACAAGATTACTGTTATAGAAGTTAAAATTAACATCTTTATTAAAAAGGAGAAATCAAATCAATATGGATAGGAATTAGGGATGTGAGTAGATTGATTCGTTGTGAAACAAAATAAAATTAACTTGACGATAACGTTTAAAAAGGTTTACTTAACTACTGATAAGAACCCCAAACCCGTTCGAGAACCCAGAATCTTCACGACTATTTCCCTGTAAAACTAAAACAAACGACCATAAATTTATTATATAAACCAACAAAAAATCATAAGAAATCGGCTTACTACGAGTGTAGAATCTGAACCAGTTCATCTTCATAAAATAAATGTATTTCAAAGGTTAATGTCGAAGTAATAATTCAATTATTATAAGAAATCCAATAGTAGGAATAGGAGGACTACGGGTACTTCGAGAAAATTAGATTCCAATAAGCCGGTAGTAGAAGTGGTAAACATCTCCAAAATTTCGAAATAAATCAGACGATATGATCGAATTTCCAAACCGCTAGAAACGAATCAGGTAAAAATTCCATGACATAGAGATGCATCGAATTGTCCAGTCAGCGTAATATGCCGGATATCAAATCATGGATTCCGTCGAAACTTCATAACGAGATCATGCCAATCACATCGTCCCTGAAATAAACATCGAATAATACCGACCAGTAAGACGGAATCACGACTAAATTAGAAATACTAATTACCACCAAATGTAAAGTTAGAATCAATCAAAGTTCCATTTAAACGGAAATCTGGTTAATCGTAGACGACGACTTCTGAATACACAAATTCGTCTAACGGAAACGCACCCACTGTCACGATAGACCATCATCAATCTTTACCGCATCGAGTTATGAATTTACAAGATCCCTTTTATGTAAATAATTCATTTCAAGTTTAAAACTACAAATCGTTAATAAATAATAATCTCCCATAACCTAGTTATAAACAAGATTTAATCATTTAATTAACTATAATCACCCATATTAGCATAGTACCCAAATCGGATATTAACTTCCCAAAGAATTACGCCAAATTACCAATTCATTCTGCCCTCTCCGAATCTTCTAAATAAGAATACTCGTGAATATTTAAATTCGAGAATTATATTACCCCTTCGCACTTCTAGATGCTATTTTCATGAGCTAGAATAATGGTTTGAACGCACTTACATTGGATGATTCCTAACTACACCGTCATATTTCGTCCCTTAAACACTGTACTGGTCACCAATTAATTAGGTACGAAATAAATTCGATATCTTAATTATGAGATGTGTTATTTAGTCTATGAACCAAAATATTAGCCTGAAATATCGCATAGATTTCCAGCGTATTGATTGTCATAGGAAAGATTTTCAAGGTTGCTTGATGAAGAGTTTAATCTGCGATTGTTAACAATTTCGGAATGACCAACAACAATTACGAATTCCGATAGGTGCTTTTCTTTCACCGACCCTCCATTAAGAATTATTTCACCATGACGCTTCCGAAAATAACCGACGTTGCCCATATAATGAGTCAACCTTTCATTTCACAAACATCAAACCGTGCAGCCGGTTTAGATAAATTTCATTTCAAATTTTTCATACTTAATGGTTCATTCACAATATCATTTCAGAAGAAATCATGCCGCTCGATTGGACTTCCACTCAAGTAACTGATGAACACTGTCAGAAGAAGGCACAGTCAACCACAGAGAATTTCAATGAACTTCGACCACAGTGGTCACATCCCACCACTTGGCGACTGTTAGGCTTCGAAAAGGACCCTTGTGGACTCACCGGAAAGCAGTATCCTGCTGAAGAAACATACGAGCACGCACGAAACCTCCTCACTCAATGGGAAAGGGTGCAGGAACAAGTGGACTTAAATGTGGTTAAGGCAAGGATGTACCTAGCGAACGTGGTAGAGGACATCCGCGTCGGACGTATTGCGGAGGCATACCCACCTCGACCGGCCCGCGATACCCAACGGCCATATCCGGTAACTACTTTGAGGAAAAACCGAAAACGACACTTTACTGAAGAGTCCTGATTCCTCGGGCAAGGGATGAGACATTAGTTTGTAGTATTAATGTCGTAAAAATTTGAAAATTACAATGTCATTTGCCTTGTTTCTCTTTGTAATCAGATTCATTGTATAACTATGTTTATAATGATTAAATTTTGATGTACTTAAGCCCATAAAGAAATTTGAAAGTTTTCTTTTATTATAGCGATGTCGACCCTGCAGTTAATACAAGCCGAATTGGATCACGCTAGGCGGACGAATGCGGATCTACTCACCCAAATAATCCAAATGACCCGGGAAGTACAACAAATAAAAGCAACCTGGTCGGATCCGACAAAAACGAGACTCACGGCCACAGACTCACGGCGGCACAAAAAGGATGGGCGGAAGAGCGACAGCTTAATCAGAGCTTGCGTACCCAAATCAGAGGATTGGAAGTCGCCCTAGCAGTCTGTCGAGAGGGGGAAGCAGTAACATACCCGCTCGTTTTCGCCCCGTCCCAGATGCCACATAAAAGTTCCCAGTCTACAAACCAGTCCGCCGCTTCATCCAATAATCGTCGGCCGGGACGCAAGGAGCGTGCCCGACGTCGACCAATACAACCCCCAAGTCTATCCCATTAACTCACGAATGCTATGTGTTTTCGTTGATTTGAATACAATAGTTGCATCTATAGTTAATTTATCTCCTAGATACATTTGTGTACAAGCATTATCATGAATACTCGTATCACGTCATCGAATCTTCGTCCCATCTCCCACAGTCAATAAAAATCTGATCTTGAACTCTTTACACAAGGGACAGAGCAAAGCGAGCAAAGGTCTTCTATCGACAGCTCGTGGACCCGAGGGTTGTCCGAGCAATTACAGTATTAGTAATAATGCTCACTTTTTGCGGACAATCCACCCACTTGAACACATTTCCAACGTTGCTTAGCAACGGGTGCCAAGTGACAGCTAGAATCATTTTGTATGGCGTTACTGGGCAACAATAAAGATAAGCAAATTTCGAAACCCTGTAATCCACCAATTTGTAATATCTAACTTTAATTTTTAATAATTTCTTGATTTAGATTGACAATTTATTACTTAAATTTTTAATTGAATTTTTCCAACCAAAAATAATTTATTTTAATTTAATTTTCCCTTAACTCTTTGCTTTTACATAAATAGTGATTTTTCTGTCAAATCTTTATGTTATTCTGTTATTTTTATGTTAATTTCCTGAAGTTCTTGGTGCGTTTTGTTATTATTTTGATTTATTAAACAAGATTCAGTGCTGGCTCAACACATATTAATCATCATCTATTTTTAAAATACTAAAATTTCAAAAATAATATTTTTAAAATAATATTTTAAATAATAATATATTTTTATTATCAGTTTTAATTTATTGTACTTTTATTCAATATTTTTATTATATTTGTTACAATCAAAGAATAAACACATATTATTTAGAATTTCACTACGGTCTTAAAAGTTTGTTTAAACAATTCAACGACACTTTAATATTTCCATGTAAATATGTCTACATTTAAATTAATTTTACAATTTACAATTTTATTTTATTATTTTAATTTTTTTAATTAAATTTTTTATTTCATGGTTATGAAATTTTTCTGAGTAAATATTATTTATATATTTAATATTTAGATGGAACGTTTCAAAAGAACATTTACTTTACGAAAAAAGAAACCTACTAGCAAAGCATTATTAGATTCTAATACTAAACCAAGTCAATGGAATGATGATGAAAAAAAAGTTCGCGAAGGTTGTTGCAGTTTCCAAGTTAAAGTAAGTTTATTTATTCTTTCAATTATTATTAATGGTTTAAGAATTTATCATTACTATATTGTAAATCATTAATATTTAATTTTTAGTATTTAGGAAGTATTGAAGTGTTTGAATCTCGTGGAATGCCGGTTTGTGAAGAAGCAATGAAGCAATTGCTAAAATACAAATCTAAAGTACAGATAATACTTATGAATAAAATAATATTGAATTACTTAATTTTAACAGAAAAAATCAAAAAGAGCAATTTTATATGTTAGTGGTGATGCATTGAGAGTCACAGAAGAAATAAGCAAAGTAAAAAATGATTATTACAAATTTATGATTATCATATGGTTGATAGGGACTCATTGTTGATCAAGTTATTGAAAAGGTTTCATTTTGTGCACCAGATCGCAATCATAAACGTGGATTCGCGTACATTTGTCGTGATGCAACCACTAGAAGGTGGTTATGTCATGGATTTAAAGCTGTCAAAGAATCTGTGAGTAATAACACTTGATTTATTGAATATTTCATTATTGAATTTTTAATTTCCTTTTAAATTTAATAAAAATAATATTTTTATATTGATTTCACTAATAATAATTAGTAAAAAATAATATTATAAAATTGATTTGTATTTTTATAAATTATTTTTAATTTTATTAGTATAATTTTAAAATATAAAATGAATAAAAAATTGAGAATTTATTTGAATTTATTGTTAGTAAAAAATTTAATTTAAATAATTTATATTTATATTCATTAATTTCTATTATAGAAAACTAAAAAATTCAATATAAATAAAAATATAATTTAATAACTGATTTTTATAAAGTAAATAAAAAATTTAAAAACAATATTTTAATTATTAAATAAGTATTTAACAAGTAAGATTAAAAATTTCTATATATAAAATTAATATTTTTATGTAATTTTTTTATAATTTTTTTATATAAATTTTTTAAAATGTTTTTAAAAAAATCAATTTTTTTTATAAACCAAAATTCAATGGCTGGATTTTTTAAAAATTATATACAAATTTTTTTATTATTAAAATTGTTTAAAAATATTTTACAAGATATGTTGAAATATTAAAATAATAATAATTAAAAAAAAATAATTAAGGAAAACGCGATTTTTAAAATATTTATTCCTATTTTGGTTATTATGCTAAAAATTATTAATTGATGCCACATTTTTAAAAAGTCAAATTTTCAAAAGTTTTTAAAGAAAAATAATTTATCATATTTAATATTAATTTTATTTTTATAAAAAATAAAATATCAATATAAATTTTTTTTATAAAACAAAATTCAATGACTGAATTTTTTAAAAATTATGTACAAATTTTTTTATTATTAAAATTGTTTAAAAATATTTTACAGGATATATTGAAAGATTAAAATAATAAAAAAATTAAAACTTTATTTTTATAATTTTTATTGATAAAATAATTAGGGAAAACGCGATTTTTAAAATATTTATTCATATTTTAGTTAACATACTGTAAATTATTTGTCATATTTTTAATGAGTCAAATTTTCAAAAAATTTAAAAGAAAAACAATTTTTATTATATTTAATATTAATTTAACTTTTATAAAAAATAAAATATGAATGTAAAATAATTTTTTAAAAAAATTCAAAAGTTGCATTTTTAAAATCATAAAAAAATTATTAAAAATTATTTAATTAAAATTGTTTAAAAAAAATATATATGCTATTTTAAAAGATTAAAGTAATAAAAAATTTAAAATGTTTATTGATAAAATATGATTATTAAATAATTTTGTCAAAATCGATTTTTAAATTTTTTTTTCACATTTTAGTTATTTTATACAATTTTATTGATTAAAATTTTATTACTTTATATTAATAAATTTTTTCCATATATTTAAAGCAATTTTTTCAATAATTGCACTTGCTCATTGATTTATGACACACCAACAATTAATATTTTGTGTCCCGCCATCATAAAAAAATGTTATTAAAATTTCTAAAATATTGATTTCTATTTAAAAATTCAAAAATTGTCTTCATGAGAAAAATTCATAAGTTTTATTTTTACAAATAAGATTTTTCTAGTAATTCCAATCAAAATGAATTTTTATGCATTTTTATAAACAATCAAATAACAAAACTGTGACATATGATCAGCAGTTGGGCTTATAATAGAAGAGAAATATTTTCTGTTATGAATCCATTAGGACTCTCGTAATATCGCATTTAATTTATGTATAATTGGAGACAATGCTAACATTTTCCACGACGAGTTTCGACAAGGTCATTAAAACATAATAAACAGCAAATTTTTATTATTTCCTTATGTACCTTTATGGGTTTAATAAAAAATAAATTTGAGATTAAAATTTCTCTCATCCCAGTTTAGCCCAAAGTGATTTCCGAGGTGGAAATAATTACTCAACAAATTCAGTTAAAATGTCAGAAAATTTATTTCATAATTTCCGAGGACCTCCTTTATTTTTAAGGTTATGCTGCACATATGCAGCATTGGGATTCGACGGACAATGTTAAAAATGCAGTAAAAGTTTGTGATCTAAACATATCTAAACAATATATACGTTTAATGGTAAACAATAAAATCTGACAACATACTTGCCTAAAACTAAATAAAATTTCGATTGGCCTAAGAGTCATATAAATAAATCAATTTGATGTGCTTTCCCAAGTGGTTGTGTTGAAAATGAATGTGGTATATCAAACTGAGATACATAGAAACACAAAATTCCGTTGAAAATTCAATATTTTAATAAATGTTGGAAACTTGTTTTGTGTTGCTTATGTGCAACACGGGACTAAACAGGATTAATAAAATAATTATTTTTATAATTCTACTTTTCATTTCTAAACTTTGTTTGTTCGACCAGCATAAACATTTTTACTAATGTGGCTTTTTCTTGAAACTGCTGACCAATTCTAATCTATAGCACAGTAAAATTTGGATTTAAGCAACAATGTGAAAACATTTTGATTTTAGAAGTAGATTATTTCGAAAGAGTGGTTGAAATCGAAAAAAGGTAGGTATTTTTGTAAAATGTTATTGTAATTGGCCAGAAGATTATTTAATGATGATTTTACAAAAGGAAATACTTTGAGGACAACATAAGTCATAAATTCGCTCTCACGACGAGAGAAAGTCTTACACTTTTACACTGTAATAATTGCATTCAAACTACATAATAGATTTTTAGCGAGAGTAAGTTATGAAGAGAAAATTATAAATTAATTTAATCTAAAATCAGTTTTAATTTATTATAATTTATAATATAATAGATAAGAACACAACCCAAAAATAATAAAATAAATACAATGAACCAAATTATAACACAAAACTGTTCATTCTGATCTATAACATAGCTATGGATTTCTTTTCATTTTTTTCAGAAGTCCTTTCTAGCATATTTCTTTAAGTTAAAATTTCATTTAATGGGAAATTGTCCGGAGTCAACAAAATTATTGATATTTCATCTCGGGTTTGTTTACCGATTTCTTCAACGGAAACAAAGGAAAAGCTCATCTATTTCGTCTACGACCATTTGGTAGACCTTTATTTCATTTTCTATTTCTATATTTGCCGAGCAATGACATCCTAGGGTAAATTTTTGTGTTGTAAATTTTTTGAGGTTGTTTAAATCTAATGTTGCTTAAATAGAGGTTACTTAAATCGAATGTTGAACATAATGTGAAAAGACCAAGTAAAGAAAATAAATATTTATGGAAGAAATATTCGATAAAATGAAATGGTTTTTGGTTTCTGGATTACTAACTGCCATTAAAAAACTATGAAACTTAATTTTTATTCTGTTAGTCACCCAAAAACTACAATCCATTTGATTCTATTTAATCATTTATCACGATGGGATGACATTAGAAACTTTAATTGTGTTAGGATGACTTGAGTTTCTCATACGTCTAGTGCAATATTAAAAGTATTTATATACACTTGATAAGAGCGGTATACCAAAATTATGATATTTGACGTGACCTGGTTGTGGACTGGTCATTTTCTGTGTGACGAAGTTGCTGGGCGGTATCACGTTACTTGTATGGTACCGACGAGAGCCAAATAAGTTTGAAATTAGTCTGCCATTTGAAATTGCATTGATTATCACTTAAAAATATTCGATAAAGTTATGTTACTATTTTCCTTTAATCATTTTACTTATGAAACTCCTTACAATTTACGGAAATCAAATAATATAAAATTTAATAAATTCCCCTTAATTTGTTAATTTGAAATTCTAAAATTTTATAAAATAGTTAGGGTAGTTGTATAATAGTAAAATGACATCTGCATTATATTTTATTTCATAATCAAATATATATATATATATATATATATCAAGAAACTATTAATTATTATTGTCTTTTCAGTCTGTCCACTATAAATTAAAAACTATCTATATAATTTTCTTATTTGATTATAAAATTTTGAATGCATTTTTCTAAAGAATTAAATTCTCTATAAGCTCATTGTTGATAACTCGTTAGTTGGATAATTTGCTCATCAAGAAAACTCACAGAAACTTTTGTGCTGTGTTTTGACATATGATTAACGCATAAAATTAAATGATTGAAATGGCTATCTTATAGAAAGTCTAATTCTTTACAACATCTATATAGATCATATTTTGACCCAAGAATTATATGAATATGAAAAGTCCAAAAACTAGCCGT
The DNA here is from genome assembly GCA_022537955.1 of Schmidtea mediterranea. Classification (NCBI taxonomy): domain Eukaryota; kingdom Metazoa; phylum Platyhelminthes; order Tricladida; family Dugesiidae; genus Schmidtea; species Schmidtea mediterranea. The sequence continues at coordinate 78,407,658 of CM039679.1, forward strand.
AATTCCGTGCTTAGCTACGGTTATATTTATTTAAAATGTGCCAAACAAACATATTTAGACTTTTATTATACATTTCACTTTATCTTAAATATAAAATAAAATGGGTTCAAATAGTTCTAATCAAAATAAATTGCAATCAATTATTAATTACATTTAATCTAGACATGCATACTCATAATTTAACATAATAAATGTCACTAACTTTAACTTTTTACCTTAATAATTTTAATTTTTTTAGCGAAATTTTATACCGAGTAACGAATCAGTGAAAATTAATTGTGAGAGTTTAATTAATAAATAAATGCTATTTGCAACTAATTATTTAATCGTAACTATAAAAAAGAAAATCCTTGAATATGTTTGTTTGTTTGAATAAGAAAAAAGTCGAGCATAAATCTCTAGAGTGATGAAATTTTCTAGTTTGTTAATATATTGAAATTTGTAGTTCAACGCTCATATTTTCAGCTCTTTTCACTGCTCCATTAGAATACTTTCCAGAGTCATGTGTTAATTTGGTTTTAGATGGTTCAGATACTACATAAAAGTATGTACAACGTAATACTACTGAAAGAGAAGTTTTAATGATTGCTTTAATCAAAAGGCATTTCTTGTGGTTGGAATGTAGGAATTTTATGGCACTTATTATGAGAATCATCTAAAATGTGTTTTTAAAAAAGAGAAACCAGTTTCTTTATGTAGGTAAACAAACATATAAAAATGTTTTTATTAAATAAAATCGCATTTTGTTTATGATTATCTCTAAAATTTGATATATTTTGCTTAGGTTTATGAAGAGTTTTTTACATTTTAAATCTCAATAAATATAATAAAGTTAATCAAAACAATAAAATCTATTAATTTGTCCAAGTTATGAGAATAAAATTTGTTCATTTGAAACCATTTTTACAAAGAAAATAATTCTGTTGAGGTATAATATTTATATATTTTTATTTTTCTCATTCATTTTCATTGTTTCATAATATTTTTCGGAATTACAAATCACTCTAGGTATTCTGAGATATATCAAAAAACTAACATTTTCTAATATATAAACAATAATTAATATTTTCCGTTAAATACTCACAATATTCTGAAAATAAATCAAAATAATCACAATAATGGATTCGTAGAGGCATATTTACAAATTCTATATAGAATTAATTTTTATTGAAAATTCTTATCAAATTTTATTTTATATAAATTGTAATTGTTTTAGTATTTAAATAGCATTAATAATAATAATAATAATAATAATAATAATAATAATAATAATAATAATAATAATAATAATAATTTAATATTATATAATAATAATATTAATTATATAAAGCAATAATAAATAAATAACATTACGCAGATGTGCAAAGTTGTTAAAATTAAACTTTTACAAATTTCTTAATAAACATTTTTACTGAATATAAAAATAGTTCTTTTTTAGAAAATAAAGTTCAAAGGATTTAATCTCAGAATGGTAAAATATTTTCATTTTATGCTAATGGCTCTTATTTGATTCTGCTATAGTTAAAAACTATCTATTTTTTCCAATAAAGTTTTAATTAATTATTTTGGATAGGATCTATTTTTTCAAATATGTTATTTAATTCTATCAATTAGATTTTGCCTTTAATCAGTTTAGTTCAGAACTATTCTGACTTAAATATTCCAAAAATGATTCCTCAAGTTGGGGTTTTGTAGAAACTAGGAAATAAATATTTCTTTCAATATTTCATAATTTGATTCAAAATTAAGATTTCTATAAAAAATAAGTGAAGTGAAAATTTATCGTAATTTTATGTTAACACTTTGAAGACGGGAAACATGAATTTCGTTTTTCATATTTCAACTGTTTCAGACGGATGACGGAAATTCACGTAATTTGGAATTTCATGCAATATCATATAATAAAGTACAATTAAATACCATACCAGAAAAGAATACTAAACGTAACATAAAATGTGACCAGAAATGTTTATTACAAAATATGTACTTTAATAAATGTTAAGCTCTATTTTGAATTGTTATCACATTTTATTAAATATTTACAAAAACTTCGCGGGAATTCAAGTTATATACTTTTCAATGTGTTAAGATAGTAAGTTTTAGTAATTTACCTATATATATATATATATATATAATAACGGTAAAATAAGTGATATATAGTCAAGAAAAATGCAAGTTTTCTGGGAAAAGTTACATATTTGTATTTTTTTCGATATTAAATTAGATATTCAGTATATTTGCTTGAAGATTTAACCCTCATTGTCTCTATATTGACCTATAGTCAAAATGAAGATAAATTAAATTTCCAATAAATCACATCAAATGTGAATTTAAAGATAAATCATTTTTACAAATGAATAAATTGTGTGTTCATTCAATAAAGAAAGGTTGATTTTCAGTTAACATTGAACTAAAAATTACATCACTTTGATTAAAATTAAGTTATTTTAAAATTTTCATATCTTGCTCATTTAAGAAATATCATTATGCACTTATTAACTCATCGGCTTTTAATAAAAATATAAAATTGTTTGAAGGTAAAATCATCAATATGATTAAAAGTATTTATTAAACATTAGATACATTCTTTTTAGAACTGTGCAAGATAAAATTAAAAAGCGATCAAAATCATAACAATGAAAACTCAATATGTAAATTATTGATGTAAGCACATACAAAATATATATCATACCAAAAATAAAATTAGTGTAACAAAAATATAATGTACAATTAAAAATAGTTATTTCTGGGGGTCGAATAAATTGCAGTATAAATGTGGTCGCCATAAGAAAAGATCGAATTGTGTTCATGCGATGTTCCAAATATCTTTTGTTAAACCACAATAATTTCAACATAATATAATTGGAGAATTTAATTAAATATAAATAATATTCTGAGCAATGTCATCATTCAATTTCAGCGTATCACAAGCATCGAAATATTTAAATATTTATAAATACATTTTACAGTTAGTATTCATCACTACTTGCCCTTCTCACTAAAAACGTCTAACACATTTAAAGAATTTGAATCCAGTGAAAAATTATGTTCGTTATGAATGTGGTAAAAATCCTGCAAGGAGTTCTTTCTATATTAACTTTCCTTTTATTAGGAAATTGCTTATCATTAAGCTGTCATTGGAATTTTAAATCATATTCTGCGCCCGGATCATGAGAAAGAAAGTGATGTAGCAAATTTTAAAATTAAACTAGCAATTAATTTATAAATGCCGTTTTCGTCTTCGTTATTTTTTGTAGTTCTTATTATTACGATAATCCAGTATACTTTCAATAAGGTCCTGATCATCTTAAGGTTTATCAACAATCAATTCATAGATGTTCTTAGTTTGAATGTTGTCAAAGCCTTCACTTTCGCACTTCGTGTAGCAAATTTTGTGTTACAGAATTTTGACTTTTGATTCAATCTGGTCAAATTACTTTCCAACAAGAACTAAATTAAGGTGCCCACCTTTGATTTTTTGGCCAAAGAAACATATTTAATTCAATCTAGTATAGAATATGATGTCAGTATGACGCAGTTTTTGTAAAAATTAAGACGCAGTAAAAACATTTAAATTTTGAAATATTTTTAGAAAATATGTCCATGTTTTGACCGTGTCATTCTAACATCGTGTAAAAAATAGTTGAGTGTAATTTTAAGGGATTTTACAGTTTTTAGTATCTGTAATAAGTTACTGATATAATTTATTATTAAAAACAAAATTAGTACTGAATTCTAGATAAAATGCCTGTCGATTTAATGAGAATTTTAACAATGAAAATAAATTTGATAATGAAACGCAAAGTTCATATAAATCTGGTTAATAATTATGTTCGTAGTTTCTATTTAATTTTTAGTTAACTCCGACATTTTTAATTTTTATATGCCTTCTAAATATACAAATTACGACTTATTAATAAATAGGTTTTAGTACCAAAAAAATATATAAGACTGAATAAAAATAAAAATTAATTACAATAAGCGATGGAATTGTGAATACAATTAATTGCGGTACATTTATTAAACAAGACTGATTTTTAATGGGTCACTATTCTTTTGGGTCAGTACAGTTTTGGAAAATATTTAAAATTAAATGTCAGTAAGTAATGATCGTTAATAGTGCGATTTATCTAATAAGATTAGTATTTTAATTTAAACGCAGACAGGCAAATTAATTGGTCAGTATTTTAAATGAGTAGTCATTAATTAAAATTAAGTTTCTGTATGTAATAAAAAATAATATTTTAAAGTATTTTTATTAAATAAACCAAAATTGAAATTAAAAAGAAACCACAAAAGATAATACACTTTTTTTTTTGATTTTTTTTGATTTTTTTCTTGAGTTTTTAATTGAAAAGTTCATAAAAGTGCGTAAAATGTCACATTCTATCTTACTGCCATTTGTAAAATTTAGTTTTTATTGTCGATTTCTTATTGTTTTGCCATGATTAATTAAAAAAATTATGTGACAAGTTAGTCTGATTCAGATATGTTACTTGTAAAGTTATTTATAAATAAAAGGCAAAATTTTTTAGAAGTGCATTACTAACCAAAATATTATTTTATACTGATAACTTATTTAATAAAATAATAAGGCCGTTTATTTTAAAAAATACTGACAAATTAAATAGAGGTATTAAAAAAATTATTTTTTCTGAGTTCATATAATTGCCAATTTTTCAATTATTTATATTTTTGAAAAACTTTATCTTTTTAAATTTTAAATTTTCCTATGACTTTTGCTGCCATGCTGGAATTATGAAGAAAGAATATGTCGCTAAATCCGTTTTCATGTTATTCAGGATCAATAATGTTTTACGCTGCAGAAAGCATTGCAAAATAAAGTTTTAAACAAATAATTCGTTGTTGAACCCATTCTATTATTTTCTCAGGATTAAAATCTGATTTCAATTATAATTAATGCAAAAATAATTTTTTTTCCTTTTCAGGGTGAGCGATTATCACACGCTGTTGGCTGTGCTTTTGCTGTTTGTCTTGAGAAGAAGCAACAACGCGAAAAGGATTCTGTCGATGTGACTTTTAATGAGAATAAAACTAGTTTTACAAGACTTGGGTCATTTAAACAAGTAAATTTTAATTTAAAATTTTAACAATAATATTAATTCTAATAATAATAATAATAATAATAATAATAACAATAATAATAATAATAATAATAATAATAATAATAATAATAATAATAATAATAATAATAATGAATATTAATTTCTTCGTTGCCGCACAAGAATTATAAGCCTTTGCTGAAAGTTTTATTGAAATAGAGTTCTCATTTCCATAACCTGAATGACTTGAAATAAATTTGGAATATCCAACAAATAATTATTACATCTCATTATTTTTTTTATTTGATTATTTCTATATCTGGTTAGTTAAAAATTTTAATAATTCAAAATCCTGGTCAAAATTAAGTTGAAAATTGAAATTTTACAATAAAAAACTGAAATTTTAAATGAAAAATGATAAGAAAAAAGGAAAAATTAAAACAATTTATACATCTTGAAAGATAAAACACTTATTATAAAAATCGATATAACATACACAAAGCACCGATATAAATTTTTAGAATACGCCAATCGAACTAAACTTTTAATTTATATTTCGACAAATTTACTGTCTTCATCAAGTAGAAACAAAAAAAACTGTTTGGAAAATAAATTATTTTTTTGAACAAATTATCGAAAATTTATCCATCTATAAAATATTTATAAAATTTATAATTTTTGTAAATAATTTTTTATAATAATTTAAAGTTTTTATTCTAAATATACTTACAAATGTTGACCCGGAGAAAAATATTTTTTTTAGTTTAGGTGTTTAAAAAACAAATTTGGACAATATATTCAATTCGTTGTAAGTAAATCATAAAAAATTAAAATTAAAAAAAAAATTAAAAATTCACTATAAATTATTATCTAAAATTATATTTTTATCAGTTTGTGAACTTTCGACTATCGACTTCTGTTCCAGGGCTTTTAGAAATGAATAAAAATCTTCACATGTCATATCAAAATTATTCCGAATTGCTAGTTCGGATCTAACTAAGTTTGATCGCATCCTGTTCATCTCACTTCTCCCTACTGATTCCATGAAAGAAAATACGAATGAAATATACGCGTTACGAATTGAAATTGACAGATTTTTGACTTCAGTTATATTTTCAACAGTTTTAAACGTTTTTACCCAGATTTATTCGATGCTTAAACTGGAATCTATGCACAAGTTATGTTGTATTATTATAACTATTTCGTCATATATCTTTATTATTCTCCGTGTTTAATGCATAGGCAATTTTCAGTTCTTCATATTTGAGTTTATTCTTTATTATCTTCAATGCGGATAAATATTTAAAACAACAGTTTTCGTAATATTTCTGTATGTAGGTTATTGTACGATAGGGTTGCCATACGTCCCGGTACACCGGGACATGTTCCGGTTTTGAGGTCCGTGTCCCAGTCCAAGATTTATTTCTCCCTATCGATTTAAAATTTACGAATGAATGTATTTTTTTCTATTGTTAATTAAACATCAAAGTCAAAAATAACGAAATGTTCCCGAGCGAAGCTGGGTACGGGTCAGCTAGTATCTAGTATTGATACGCTCACGTAGCAAGACCGACATTCGAAGCTACACCTCCGCCCTCTCCAATCCCCCTAAACCAGTTATCAGAAAAAGAAAGGCGATTTTTTACATGATTCTTAATTAAGGCCATTTTTTTACATGATATTAATTTGAGTCTATTATTTATAAAAAAAATTCTAACGCCATTGAAAAATTTTGAGAGCACTCTTGACGAGATAACCACCATGAACGGCCATTATATGTACCTCTGGTTGGTGAATTAGCGTCTACTTCGTGAAACCTTTCAGTGTTCTTGTTTTTTGTCTTTCAAATATTTTAAATTAATTTTGATAAGATTGTGCACTTTTTCATAATAAATGTATGATTGTCAATAAAAGTTTTGTTGTTGTTTTTTTTGGGTTGGGGTGAAGCGTAACGAGAAGGGAGGGGAGGTAGTCCCGGTCTGTGGTCCGAAAATTATGGCAACCCTATTGTACGATCATAAACTTTTCTTGCTCCAGTATTTGTTTCAATTTAATAGCTATTAGAAGGTTCACAGACTGCCATTCTTCATACGATTGCACTGTCGGTGGTGTGGAGTTTCTCATTGTGGAATCCAGATAACATAGTGGCCACGTACATAATTTATTTAGTTTCTGGCTTATATTGGAAATATATGCAACATTGTATATTTTATTAATCAACTGACCCGATCCAAAAAATTTTCATGTTAGTCCGCAGTCTGAAAAATGATTACCGAACCCAGATATTCCGCGTCAAGATGTCAATTCTGACAATACTATCTTCACGACAAGGAAAGTTTAATAACAATATCTACAACTCATTTAGAGTTTGGTACTATATAAAAACAAGAACATAATGCATTTGAAATAGCGATTTCACACTTTATCACTAACGTGTTTTGAAAAATCACTGTTTTTTTCAAGGGCGTGACAAATGCAAATAAATAAAAATCTGAGTTACGATTTATTTTCTATAGTTATGATAGTAATTTTTTCTTTAATTTTCTATTGTCATTGTTTTTCGGGGTGGCTGAAGGTTCATCAACAACGTTGTTTAAATAGGAGGAACATTTAGCTCGATAATTTGTTTTTCTTCATTAATTAGTATATTATTCCAAAATTAAAAAATATATACAACACTTTTTCAATAATTCCCTTTTGTTCTCATATTCTTGTCCAGATTTTTTGTATTTTGTTTGGTTTTCCTTTCATTAGAAAATCATCTGTAAAAATTTATATTTTGGCGAACAAAATTGAACAAATTTAAGGCCATTGGCATATTTCACAAATTCGTTGGATAGAAAATGTCAGTTTCCAAATTTTCCCATATTTACCCCTATCAAACAATAGTATAAGGAAAATGGGACAGTGAGAAGTGTTCCAAGTTTCTGTTAATCTGTTGTATTTTGGAAGTGAAATGTTATTTATTCATGGCATCAATGTTTATTTAAGTTTTTATTCTATTAGATTTCCTAGTTTTCCCAGATGATTACCTATTTCCATTGTTACATGTAGTTTGTTTTTATTTTAGATGAATTAATTTTGTCACTAATAAAATCATTTTCATTTACTTTTAATCATACACAAGGTTTAATTTTATTTGCCGTTTTTTATTTATATTCCCAAAGGAACATTTCTGGTGTATACCTTTTTAGTGAATACTTTTGGTGAATACTTTATGGAACATTATTCGAGATTTAGATGTTTAAATCGATATAATGCCCATTGGTGTCCTAATCATCTCTGATTTCTTTTCATTTTCCAATGACATAAGGAATTTTTTTTCCAGTATGAATCAGTAATGATATCGCTGTTTAATTGATATCGTTACTGATTCATAGTACAAAAAAATTATTAATGTGATATATATATTATTTAAAATAATATAATATTTCAAGAAAATAAAAATCAAATAATGTTATTATTTTGTTGATAAAAACAAGTTTTATTTAAAATAAGAACTGAGCTTAAGGAGAATGACGGAATATGTTGATATAAGGGGTATAAGAGTGGCTTATATCGTTTTGGTAAGTATTAATCCTAATTACTTTGGAATTAGTCTCGGAGACTCATTTTAATTTATAAAATTTCTATATTTTTTTTTACATATATTGTTGTAAGCCTATTACAGTCACCATGAATTTAAAATAAATGTGAAAATATGATTAACACCATCAAATCTGATACTCATCGCATACATTAACGTAAGTATATTGACCCAGGTAATTAGAGTTAACAATTTTTATTATTTTTGATCGTTTAATTTCATCAATATTGTGTTTTAACTCTTTTTTTAAATCTTTGCTAGTTTTTAAATGAAAATATTCAAATTTCTGATGTAGGTATTTCGACGTCCTTGATACTTTAGACCTTTTCTTGACAAAATAATGAATTTATGAATTCTTCTTTCAGTTGTATGTAATATATATATATATATATATTATGTTTAATCTTTATGATCCAGCAGCTTTTATTCAAACTGTACTCAAATTACAAAATTTAATATAATTTAATATATTTTTAAAAAATATATTTTGCACATTCGGTTTATTGGTTTTGATGCCTTAAAATAAAATACATTGATATAAAAAATTATTTTCATTTTTACTATTCTCTATAATTTGAGAAATATTTTTATTATCAAAATTTTCTTCAATGAAATAAATTTAATTAGTATGAAAATTTTTAATTTGCTTTCACATTATTGATAAGAAATTGAAGTTTAAATTTTTTATCGCTAAACAAAAATAGATCAATAAATTCTTAAGGATCACCACAAAATTTCGGAACAGCTTTAAAAAGTGTTTGTTAGTCAATCTTAGTTTATTTTTTAGAGATAGAATTAAAAATATTAAATTATATTTCAGATTAAAGGAAATGACAATTATTTAGAATGGTGTTTTGTTTTTTTTCGGCGTTTATTCTGTCTAAATAATTATTTCAATAATGAAAAGAAATTTAATACTCGTGGCAAATAAGTGATAAAGTAGAAACTGCAACCCATTTGAAGATAAAAATAATTAGAAAACAATTCATTGTTTTTCCACAGTTTCATTATTATTCTAAAACCAATTATAGAGACTACGACAAAAGCTTTTTAATATTCTACTTACATTTTATCTGTCTTCGCTTGGGGAATATTTACAATATTTTCTGTTCTAGTAACATATAACGAAAACAACTGTTACATTTGACGATTAAAGCGTTTTTTCATTTGTTATTTTTAAATTTGATTTTCTACATTTTAAAGAGACAATTTAAGTAATTGATTGAAAATTTTCCAAAATTGATTAATCCACCATAAACTGAATAATTTACGATAATATTTTCATTGGTTTTTCAGTTATTCCTTTAAAATTATTATTAATTTTAAATGTCTTTTAAAATTTTTAATTTATTTGATCGACTTTGGGTTGAAAATAAGTATTGGTAAATATAATAAGTATTTTTTGTCATTTTTTTACCAATTTTTCAATCAATATGTCTAATAATGTTGTTTTAAAAAATAAAAATTCTATAAATTTTTATAAAATTCATTTTAGAATTTGATTGATTGAATGAAAATTTTTTACTATCTGCTTCTATGTTATGTTCAATAGTTTTTTTTACCTAAAATAAAATAATATATGATAATGGATATCCGAATTTTACTGTTTTTTGATTTAAGAATCTATTTTTTAAAATTTTTAAAGTTTTTATTGCAATTCCTGAATTCAATTTTAGAAATTGTTTACCAGTCATAATTCCGTTTATGATATGAAGGTTTGTAATAATAATATTTCCTTAACTCGTGTTTTCTGCACGGTATCCTTAGATGTCACCCCCTGCTATCTTTTTGAACTATTTCATCAATTTAGTTGTTTACACCTGACTACAAAATAGCAGCCGGAAATAGTACTCAGCCGATGGGTTAATAAAAAATATTCGCTTTTTCAAGTTTTAATTTAATAAATTTTAATTCTAAATATTAAAAATTTCAATAATTTTTTTAAAAAATATTAAAATTAATTTTCAAATATTTTTAAATATCTTTATACTCTTGTTTCTTGAATCAAATCTTTAATGTGGTATATTATTTTGTATACTCAAATAACTGGAATCAAAAGAATGTAGGATACAACGAAAGCGGGAAATATAATTAAAAATAATAATTAAATACCTAAATGTAATGCCGGAATGCATGTCGCTTCTCATTATTAAAATATGATAACTTATGAATACATGACATTTTAACCCAGATAAACCTACTGTCCTTTTAAGAGGACAGTAGGTAATCTGTTACAAATTAAAATATTTTATTATATGAGAACATTATTTTTGATACATTTTTTGATGATGTCAACTAGATGATATGGCAATGACAATGCATATTTTTTTATTAGTTACCAATGGGGTTTTGTACCGATAGCACGTTTGAAAGACTGTGGGAAAAAGTTTCAGGAATAACTGGGTTAATATTGCTTCTTGATGTTTAGAGTTTCCCTAAATGCATACATACACATTCATGAATACTTATACAATAGTATACACCATATAATGCTTTCAATTTTGATATATATATTTTTTGATATATAATACAGAAATGTCTTTGTAGTCAAATCTAAAGAAGGATCCATTTACCGAGTAAGAAAAGGGCATTTTAAAAATCAACATCAAATTATATACATTATGTATTTATGATACACATTTATTAGGAACAAAATAAAAACAGAAACAACATTTAAGATGTGAATGAAAACAATTCTACTGAGAATTTCAGTTTACGAGTGTCTTATGCGACTGTGAAATTTACATATTATTTATCAATTTTATGAGTGTTCCGAAAGATCTAATATGGACTTGAGGGATTATTGCGGTTAATTGGGTAAAGGTAGCTGGTTAATAATATCATAATAGAATAATTTTGCCAGACTTTTTTCATAAGAAAATATCCAAATTATATGTGAGATCGTGTAAACTATTAAAACATGTTTTCTACTTACATTATTTAATAGTAAAGGATCAACATTCCATTTATAAAACAACAAAAATCATTGATAATTTTTCATCTAATAATGAAAGTAAACAATTTCCGATCAGTGATTAAAACAAAATCATCATTGACATTAAAAATTTGTCAAAATACCAAACATCAAAATGCAAATTTTTTTTGCTTTTCTCTTATCATTTAAAAATCGAAATTATGTAATTATTTCATTTGTTATTACTTCACACATTAATTATCTTTAATTAAGTCAATTAATTAATTATATTAATTTTAAACATAACTTTATCACTCATTAATTGATTTGTTTATGTAACGATTTCTGATAATTAATATTTAATTTTCCGATAATTAATATTTAATTTTCCAATTATTATAAAATAAGCATTTCAGTAGTAAATTAGGTTAATTGAAACATTTATACGCATCTGAATTTTTTTCCACAATGTTCTTAATATTTATGATGAGTGAATTATATTATGTTCCGTAAAACGGCCCAGCTATCAGCTCATTCATAGGTTTCATGAATCCCTAGAGAAATGTTATAGTGATTCTTTTAGATGGAAAATTGACGGGAATCGTTTTTGGAAAGTTTTCCGAATAGATTATTTGTCTAGGCTCATTTTATATTGTCTAAATCATTTCTAAATTGTTATTTTTTCAAATTTTGGTTAAAAAATGAAAGAAATTCAATTTAAATTATTAATGAAACTTTAAGAAAACATTGTACAACTTTTCAAATGTTTTTCACCAGTAAAACTAACTCAAACAGTAGCGGATTAAAAGGGGTTGATCGGGCTAAAGCCAGGGCCCTCAATATATATATATATAATATAATATATATATATATATATATATGATAAAATTTCATATCTATCACGAGAAAATGTCGAAGAGTGTGAAATATTAGAAATGGATGTAAATGTACATAAAAAGAATAAAAAATGAAGTTAGAAGTTGCATGGGACAACAAAGACTGTCTGCTCTCTCTAATAAGCATTGAAAGTGAACTCGTAAGCTCACTTAGTTTTACTGACTTAATTGATAACTTCGCCATGAGAAAAGTTCTCAAACGTAGGTTTTAGGTTAAAATTTATAATAACTATTTTAATGAAGTGTGGATTCATGTAATTTATACCACTGTAAATTACAAGTTACAGTCTTACATTTGTTGCTAGCAATAATTTTATTTCAATGGACACTGTACTGGACTGGGCCCCAGTTTGACTTGCAGCCAGGGGTCCCGTGCAAGCTTAATTCGCCACTGAAATCAAATCATACCCAACATTTTGGGAATTCCTAGATTCTTCTATTCTCTATTATTCATGGTTTTTAAATGTTTTTAACATTTATATAAAATTTCTCATATTTCTTGGTAAGTTTTTGCAAAGGCGAAATAAGAAAATTTTGACTAAAATGAAAACAATAGAAACGGCTTATTAAATACAAAACTTTGTAATATATGATTATTATGTATAACTTGTCGTATTAGTAGTTTGTTGCACTGGGAATTAAAATTTTAGATTTTCGGAATTCCACTTGCTTTTGATGTTTCTGAAACATTTTTCTGGCATATATATATATATATATATATATATATACAGTTTCATTAACTGAATTAGGTATAGTTTTATTAAAATATGATTACTTTATTAAAACTTCATAATTTAAATCAATGGTGCGTAACCTTATCTTAAAGTTTGGCCAAAATTATAAAAAATACATGTCTCCAAAGACAAGTTGCTCGACCTCCCAAAGATCTGTTTCGATACTTCTAAATTGTATTATTAAACATGATTATTAGTAATCTTTATTTTTCTCAACATGTAATGGTTATTAATTCTTGGTAATATTCCACAGATTTAGTGGCACCATAAGATCTTAAGTTTTTTAATTTGTTTTCGTTTAAAAATCTTCGTGTGCCACCAGAATTATTCCCACGTGCCAGTAGCGGTAACGAGCCAGTAGCATAAACCAGAATCTATGGACTAGTGAATACTTTTGTCTTGTATTGGCTGGAACCTGGCCATATTACTGTTCCTCGGTGAATTCATCTGGATTCAACCATAAATCATGATTTTTTTTTTGTGTAATACAGGCAGATGTAATGAAAATGTTAAAAAATTAATTGAACAAATAAATCCACTTGATAAATCTATTTAAATATTATTTATAAAATGACCCGTAATAATTATTTCCTCCATCAATATTTCATGAATTTATATTTTTTAAATTCTTCTACTAATTCATGTTTGATACAATTTCATTTGGGACAATGTATAAATTAGGATGTAACATTGTTCTCAACAAATAGGTTGTAACTCTCCGACTAATGTCGCCTGAGACCTCCACAAATTGTATTTTGTAAAATTCGAGCTACTTTTGTTTAAAATGTAGTTTTAATTCATTCACAAATTATCTACAGTGGAAATGAGCTACTGTAGTTTGTGGCCTCTTACTAATATTTTATCATTTTGTTGATTAATTTATTTAACATTTTTTAACAGAATGTATGATGCGTGTAAATTGACGGATATTTTGAAGTCAAATGCATAAAGAGGACTGGTATTAAAATATGGCGCTATTTAATTACAATAAATGTTTTATTTACTATTTCTTTACAATTTTTTTTATCTATACGATATATAATATAATCCATTCAAATTATTTTCTTGTGGATGTCCATATAGATATAATACCTATTAGTTATTTTAAGTTTAAAATACCACCCCATTGTATATTTATTTCCCCTTATACTAGCTTGAATGGGCCCCTTTATTATGAATAATTCATTAAAACCTTAATCCGTAATGTTGTCTGTATAATGTATGTAAATATATTATTATATATTCGTACGTTTGTGTTATGTTGAAATTGTATAATTGTATTGCTCGGAATATTATTTATATTTAGGAAAATTCTCCATATATATTAGAAAATCGTTTTTGTTTAAATAATAAATATTTTGAAAAACGCGACTTATGAATAAAGTTAAATCTTCTAATATTATCTATTTAAATAATAAAGTGCTTACTTTAAGTGACATATACATAAACGATAAATTATCATTTTTGAAAATATTACATCACTTTTAATTTATTATCATTTTCAGCAAATGAAAAATTCTTATCAAAATACATTTGATTTATTGTACATTTTCATTTGCATATAAATCTGTTTGATCTCGGGACAAATTTACAGACAAGTGCTGCAATGAATTTTTTAGATTAGAATATCTTTTGAAGCTCGAATTTCTGTTTTGCATAAAGCATTGATAAAAGTCATTAGATTCATACAAAATTTTAGATTAAACTCTTTCACTATCAACTTTAATTGAAAATCTTTGAAAATCAGCTTTACAGTTTTAGGAAGATTCGCTAATTTGAAATATAGAAATATAAATTTCAACAAAATAATCATATTTAAATCAGTGTGATTTATTCTTTTCTTTATTTATTTTCAAATTAAATCAACTGCTCGAAATAAACGTTTTTTAGAAAATTCGTGCTAAATAAATGTAAAATACTGAAAAGAAATGCCAATTAATGAAATTGAAAATAAATTAATAATGAAAAGGATAAAAGATTTTAAAAAAATACGATTTATGTACACCCATCCTCGATTTATACGGTAGATAGGTTCTCAACCTTTTCTTTGTTATGTCCCCCCAAAATCCTTTAAAAATCTTTATGCCCAATTATAATTATAGGGGCTATCTTTATTTAGAAAAAAATAAAGATGTTTTTGGTAATTAAATAAAAAGCATACTATGCACAATAAGGAATTAGTTACAGGTATTTATTTTAAGCAAATGAAATTTTAAGGATTTACTAATCGCTAGAAAATTATCAGTGTTTCATTAAATGGAAAAAAAAATTTTTTTTTCTCAAATTGTCCCTTGTGGGGGCGTGCACTCTACGTTGAGAAACACTACTTTAGACCTTGTAAATCGAATCAACGAATATAAATAAAATTCATAGAAATGTTCATAATAACCGTACAAAACGAGACAATCATTTAATAAGAAAAAACGAAAATTGGTTCTAAGCAAAGTCATATAATAAAAAAAACGTAAAATAGTAATATTCCATACGAAATAAAGAAAAAAATAAAACCTAAATTAATAATATTTCATTATAGAAAATAAATAAAATAGCAGTTTATTTTTCGTCAGATCTTTCAAAAGCTAGGATTCGTTTTTTGGTTAATTGTGGTATAATATCATTGTCAGAGTTAGCAATAGAAATATTCAGTAATGATAATACGAGTTTAAGCATATGCGTTAGATAATACGAATTGGCAGAAGGCGTCCAATGACTTGAAACATACAGATTTCTTTTAAAAATTAAAAACCGTGTAGAAGGATGGGTGTACTTACTCAATGGGATATCCGTGCATTCAATTACAATACATATTCAGTCATCGACATTTTTATAAAGATTTATAAACTATTAAATATATTATAGTTTTTAAAATAATTTTTAATTGCAATAATTACTGTCCGTTCAATAATATAATTTTTACTTTTCATTCCATTTAAAATCTATATGCATGAATTTAAAAATGTATGCTTGTTCTCTATAAACTTTTCACTCGGTAACCAATAACAACTAAAATTGAAGTGGAGAAAACGAATGGCCATGAGAAAATTGCAAATTTATTTTTTGTTGAATCTTGTGCCATTTTTAGAGTATACTTAAAGTATACTTATTAATCTCATTTTAACACTTTCACTGCCCATGAATCACATATGATTCATTAGGCGTAGATACTTATATGTACCTAAACACTTGGACACTGAATCTTTTAACAATCAATATTTTAATTTATTAAATAAATATTTTATCGATTATTTCGATATAATGCATCTATAAAATCTATGATTTCTTAGAAATTTTAAGATGAGATAATTTGTATGTATTTTATTCACTGAAAAAAGTTTCCATTAATATTCTTTTAACTATTCTTTGTTGGAGGACAAATTTATAAATATTTTATTGTTTGTGATATGTTGAAATTAAATGATGATAATTCTCAAAATATTATTTATATTTAATTAAATTCTTCACTTCAATTATTTCGAAATTATTGTTTTAATAATATAAATTTGGAAAGTCTTATGAACACAATTAAATCTTCTAATATTGGTTTTATAAGTTCCCTTAAATATTATTTTTACAACAATTATTTTTGATCATGATAATAGTATATAATAATATTAATAATAATAATAATAATAATAATAATAATAATAATAATAATAATAATAATAATAATAATAAAGTTCAATACAAAGTGTTTTTCTTAAGAATTTTAAGTTCTTCTCTGTGAAAGCCAACTTTAATATAGATCCTTTAAAAAGTATATTTAATATTTATTTCCTTATTAATATTGGATCCCCATAATTGCTGTGTGTGTGAGAAATTGGTGGGCTAGTTCCATCAATCAACATTCAAGTTCCGGAATCAAAGCAAACATATAATTATTTGTTTTAGATAATTTCTATTTGCTTGTCAGATTTTGATAAACTGGCAAATGTTGAATTTGTTTTTATTATCAATGTGAAATATTTATTTTGCCGACAATTTTATTAAATATATTAACTATGAAAGAATTATTAATTTTGTTATTGACGGAGAGTTCTGTAAAAATAAAACAATTATAGAATAGAGGAAATACTGCTTTGGTAACTTTGGTTGAGATCTGTTCCTGTCACTTACAACTACTTATAAAATATTCAACAGATTATTCATTTGAAGATTTGAGAATTCCCATAGAGATTTGGCGATGTCATTTTCGTTTTGAATTTTAATAAAAAATTTAGTTTCGTTTTAATTAAATAAATTAACATTTAAGTTGAATTTGATATAGTAATAAGGAACAACAAATGATATACTGAAACCAATTTTTGTCACATTTATTAAATTGACTATTCCTATGTTAATTTAGTATTTGGTTTTATATATTAAAGTTTTATTAGAACTATATATAATAAAACTTCGCTAAGTTATTGAAGCTGTTTTACGAGATAATCAGAGCAAGTATAGCCACGGAAAAACCTCTTTGGTGACATTAGAACAAGAAAACAATTCAATATTGTTTTATAAACTTCAGTATCCTAAAATTGTACCTATTATATATATATATATATATATATATATATATATATATATATATATATATATATATATATAATATATATATATATCTCGCTTATTTACATAGGTTTGTCCGTCACCCTGTTAAAATTATTAAATTATACAAAATTGTAACTAAAATATTTAACTAACTAAAATAGCCCGCAATTAAAAGGTTAAGCATATTAAGATATACTTCTCGGAAAGAAGTTCTTTTAGAAATAAATTTGCAATGAAAATACTCAGAGTACATGATAAAATATTACTCACTATTCCGGCCGTCCTGGCGTTTATTTATCATACTATAATAGGGTTATTCTTTGTTAAGTTTCGCTAATAGTAAATCATTAGTCTAAATTTTTAATTATGTTCCCGCATTTCCCTGACTTGCGAAAGGCCTTATATGATAAATTATTATCCTCTGCCTTAAAACACTATGCTTATTTTCATCCTCGTATTTAGTTGATGAGTAAATTCTAACGAATATGTATAATTACGTTGAATAAATTTTGCCCTTCTATTTTTCAAGATTATTAAAGCATTACTTGATGGCTTCTTTATACTAATTACAAATATAATCTTTATTATTTAAAGATCTAATAATTTTCATGAAAACAAAAAAACACTTGATAAAATCGCATGATGCTCAATTATCAGAATAGGTCAATCACCATTCTCATCTTTAATATCAATTTTCATACAATCTTTCTCTATGCTAATCACTGATTTAATCTTAGTTTTCAGGAACTAGATCATCATAAATCTAATAAAGGACTCTTAAGAGACATTAACATACACTTCTTTGAAAGTTGGCATAAATTACACCGTGATATCTTAGTAGTATGGTGAAATATTTGTTAGGAAAATAAGTCTCTTAGTAATGCGCCATATGTAAATATGTATATTCAATTAAAAAGTAACATAAAAGGCTAACCATTGTATTTATGAGATCCAGTGTATTCTAAAATGTCTTGAAAATTTGTCTCTTTATCATCTTCCTAGGATGTTTAACGGAAGCAATTGTTATTATTGATATAACTTATGTTGGCCATTAACGCGTTCATTAACGTTGCCATTAATACGTACCATCGATGGTCCGCACTAACCTTTCCTATTTGGCGATGTGTAACACCGGTGGTACGTATTTGATTTTGTTATTAGACGGTACGTAACAATAAATATTTAGATCTTTAACACTTTGACTGCCGAAAAAGAAGGCTTGAGAGTCACGCTCTCGTTTCGACACAATTTAAATATTTGATTCTCTGACAAGAGAACCGTCACTTGATTTCAGGTGGCATGGCAGCCAAAGTGTTAAGTAAAAAAAAAATTTCCATAAATCTGCAAATTAAAATAATGAAAATTTAACGTATATTAATCTAAAACGTTTATTTTACATTACAATTATCATTAATAACGTATTATAAACATAAAAACTACTAAGCAAACAAATACGACGCGTATACAGGTATGAGCAACCTACAATCGTGTGCCGCCTGATGATGAGCAGCATAAATTCGAGCGCCGTCTCTGAACGAAAATCATGAAAATGTGTAATAAGATATTATATTATCATTGACATGCACTTTTGTCCAAAAAATCCATGATTTCAAAGAGTAGACGCGATAGAATATGAAACTTGTACGCGTTGAGATGATTTCAATATTTTTTCATAATATCATTATTGGAACTCAGAAATAAATACCTTTTTGCATAATTTGACTAAATAATACTCAAACAAATAATAATGTTGCTTATCATGAGGAAAAGAAATCATTTTAACAACCCTGTAACATTATTTTTAATTAGAATAGACAGTAGAAGTCTTGCCAGCGCATGCTTATTGGGCAGACGTTCAGTTGACCGTGTCGGATTATTGAAATACTTTGCGCATTTAGAAATATGATGCAAAGGGGTTAAATATCATAAATATATATTAGAATAAATCTTTTCCATTTTTTAAATGTCACATAGTAATTAATTGGTGCTCATTTTCATTCAGGCAACAATTACCGAGAGGCGTTTAGACCCCCAATCAGTGATTATAGCTGAACCAGTTTCTGGTTCTAGCAATGCCAATTCCACGAATAATTCTGTTCCCACTCCATCGTCTATTCCACGGCCTCATGCTAGTCAGTCGGTTTTGGACAGACAAGTCAGTTTGTATTTATTATTGTATATATTATTGTATTGTTAAATTGGAGATCAGTACAGTAAGTAGGTGCTCACAAATGATGAACTCTATTGATACTCCTAGGATACAATTTCCTTCAAAATTTTCATAAGTCTCCCATTTCTCTGATTATAAAATAGACTTTTTCGTCCAAACGGAAACTTCTATATTCACTTAAGCTCATTTATAATGGTAAATTTCATGTACAAGCCTCAAAGATGTGATAAATTGAATAATAATTTTTTATTTACCAACAATTATATATTATGTGACACAAACGCTTTTCAGATATTTATTGTTCTTCCCGGAGAATGGTTGCCGATCTTTATATTCTCTTGTAAATTTTAATTATTTTTAATTACTTTATAAAGTTGGATTTGATTAAATTTAGCTCATAATTACGCTAGTTTCTAAAATTATTTTTAAAATTATTTTAAAAATTATTTTTGAAACTAATTTTCAAAGTTACCAAAAAAACATTTCAGTAATTGAATTACTAATAATTTATTTCCCATTTCATTAATGGAAAAATTGTAATAAAGTATCAATCAAAAAGTTACTATCGTTATTTATTCAATTATAAAAATTGAAAAAAAACCTTTAATTGAAATAATAAAAATAAAATTTTTTTCAACAATCTCATTATTTTTTCTCAATAATTACTATGGAAACATTTCATCCGTCGACGCGTTCGTCTAAACTAATCTGAATGTGTTGAAGATTCAATTTTCACAATTGATAATAATTATAATTTGCCTTATTGAAATGCGTAAATATTTCAAAATTGTTATCACAAAGTTAATAAATAATCAAAAATAATTATCAACAGTTCAAGTTTTACTTAAATTTTTACTTATCGGGATTTTGCTTTTTTTGTATCCAAAACTAAATGTAATATTTTGATTGCCTACGCCCCCCCCCAGAGCTGATGGTGGCCAATTGGGCAATAATTGACTATGGAAATATTTTAATAATTTTTTTCATTTTTAGATGAAAAAATGTCAATCAAATTCTTAACTTTGACCATAAATTCACACTTATTTATTTTGTTGTTAACTTATCTGAAAATGGACATTTTATTAAAATATGAAAGCCTGAATTTTCTTATTCTTTTATTCATATCATGAGAAGGCCTGGGGTAAAATGTGAGAAAAGGTTCGGTATTATAAATGCGAAGACAGTATAAAACCATTCCAGTTATTTAGGATAGTGAATTTACTGCAAATTATTAGTTTCAAGGGATAATGGGATTTAAAACATCGACGTTATAGATGCGAATATGGTTTATGTGATATTTAAAGAATTCCGATGTGTCCTTGACTGGGATAGATCAGATAAACTTTCGATTGATAAGGAAACCGCGTAGAATTTCAAGATTTTTTAAAGGAAAAATTGCTACAAATCCGTTCACAAAATCATAAGAAATTTAAAGAATAATTTCTACAAGCAACGACACTTCATTTACGAAAATGCTCTAATAAAACTGAGATATCAGAGGAACAAAACTAGCTGCACAAAATTTATGTTCGTTTTTTCTTTGTGAATGCTAATTAATACAATTATTTTTATTCTGCTTTCTTTTTAGCTGCAAAGTTTGTCCGGGAAATATACATCTTAAATACAGTAGTTACATTTAATTTCCCTATACGTTTAGCAGGGCTCATCGCTGTTATAATTCACCATGCATTTGTACCGCTAATATATGTTAAATAATAAAAGATATTCCTATATACTTTTCCGGAAGTTTATTGTTGTCAACCTCTGTTCAGTATATTTCTCTTTACTTCGCCAAATAAGACGTATTGTTTACTTTTTACCAAAAAAAGATCTCGCTGCCCTTTCATTGCATTTCGTAAATAGCTAAACTCTCTTCCAATAACGCCACTCTCTCTTTTCTCTCTCACACACAAAACTTGCTCATTCTTATAGACTGTAATGTCAGCTTGACCTTATCATAAACCCGATACATGTTTATATTTTTTGATTACATACAAAATACAATGAAGTATTGTTATAATAATATTGAAATACTTATTGAATGAAAAGCAGATTTCGAAAATATTTTATTCATATTGGAATTACATTAGGGAAATATAAAAAAGTAAAATGCGCAGAAAGTAATAATGTCATTTGCTTTCAAGTTAAAGAAACAATTAAAACAAGATTGGATTTTTTGTGCAGAAATTATAATTTTTAATTATAATTTATTGAAGTTTATCAATTCAATTAATATTAGGTTGTATCAAATTAGTACAATAATCTACCAATGGATTCGTTGCCTAATTTAGCGTATGCTACAGTTATTATTTCTATCTGAACTCCTTTTATTTAAAATATCCAATAATAATAAGTGTTGATAAATTGGTGAGTTGTTGATAAAGAATGGGCATTCTAAATAATTTTTATTGTTGATGATAAAAGAGACTGTTGACAAATTGATTAAAAATCCTAAGGATCCATGTTTTGGAAAGTCTGAGTGTAATTTGTCAAATGAGTGTGAATTGAGTGTTGATCTAAATAATAATAAAAATGGATATAAAAAAATTGAGCCCAGATTTGTGTTAGTATTGCCGTACTCTGAAGGGTTTACAAATTATAAAAGGAAGTTAAGTAAACAGATGGGAAATTTAGAGTATAAGATCGTCTCTAATTCGTGTAAGGTACGCAATATGTTTATTAATAAATCAAAAACTCCTTTTGGATTTTGTTCTGATCTCGTTTATCAATTTAAATGTAATGGGTGTAATGCCACATACATTGGAGAGACTTCCCGTCATCTCTGTACTCGAGTTCTAGAGCATTGTCGATTGAAGGGTTTGATCAATATTAGTGAGACAATAGAGTCTGTAAAGGTGAAATAGGAATGTCTGATTTTAGAATTTTGTTGAAAAGTTTTAGTAATTATTGGGAACGCGTGATATGTGAAGCATTGCTGATAAAGTCGTTAGCTCCAAAAATTAATGTAAAGTTCTATGACTACGAATGTTTTGAATATTTTTAAATAGTTTAATGTTAAATCATGTTTGTGTATTGTTTTAAAAAAAAATTTAAATTTTAATATTATTAAAATAATTTAATTTAAAACATATTACATTTTTTTCAAAAATTATAATATAGATAATAATTATAATATTTATATAACATTTTAAAATTAGTTAAAAGTATTTGAATATTTTTTAATTGTTTATTTATTAGAAAATTAAATTAATATAAAAAAAATTATTTGTTTAAATTATAAGTTCATTCATAATATTTTTAGTTGGTTTTTTGTGCCTGAAAATGACAGTTATGCTGTCGAAAAATATCGTACGAAGAGCTTTTTATTGGCGTTATCTTTTAATTAAATCGTTGCCAAATTTATTTAATTATTTATTAATAATAAAATAATTTTTTTCCAAAGTTAAATAACCAAATTTCTAGAAGATTCAAAAATATTTATGTGCTCTGTAAAAATTTCATTCATTCTTATTTTTTATTCTAAATTCATGTTTCGTAATTTTAAATTCTATTCAATTAATTTTTAGTTAATATTTTTTTAAAATTTTTATCTTTTAACAATTTTGAGATTTAATATATTAAAAAAAAATTTGACATTTCACTGTGCCAGTGCGTCCTAATGAACTGTGAGCATATCTTTTGCAATGCCAGTAAAAAATATTAAAATAACTTTACAGTTTTTAAATAAATTAGTGCAAAATTTTACATTTATCGATCTGAATAAATGAAGCACGGAAAAATATTTAAATTAATCACGTTTTTATCGATTTTTCAACACAAATGTGTTGATTAAATTGTTTTACAATTTTTTATTGTAATATAATTTTATTTTCCATCATTGATCAAAAATAAAGATTTTGAAAAATTGTTTCAAGAATGACCTAAAAAATTTTCCGTACAGCCTTTATCGAATATTACACCGTTTTGTTAAATTTATATTGTACAGTTTTATCAAAAAAATAATTATCAGAATTTATTTTTTTAATCAACTAGAACTTCCTTGAATTCTTTGAGAATCTGTTATTAAATTAAGCTTTCTTTTGTTTGAGGAAAATTGACGTAAATTGTCTACAAAATTTGATAAATTACATCTATCCCAATGAATGTTTCTGTCATGCTAATTAATGAGCTGAATATTTTCACACTGATGAAATGTCTAATAATTTCCGTTATTACATTTGTTTATTCCATGCATTATGCAATCATTTGATAAGTTACATAACAGTTTTTGTTTTTTCTTTCTATGATTTTCTGTTGTCATTTGTCAGTTGCTTGTAAAATTTGTCTAGAAATTCAATTAATCGTAATCTCATTTATTTGTATTAGCTTATGAATGTAACTATTTAAACAATATAAGAATAAATAGTGCTATTGAGTAAATTGAGATATCTATGAGAAATATATTTTTGCTCACTGATTGAATTTTAAAAATATAGTAAACCTGCCTCCTCGCTAATGACAACAAATATTAATGATGTTTAAATATTGGATCATTGGAAGTTTAAGCACTTGCTTTGGAATGACGTGATTTGCCAGTCGACCGCTATCTGTACCAAGTGGTGATATGATGTACTACTAGATTTACATATAAGTTAACAGAAAAACGAGCAATATCTGTGTGAAGATTCAAAACGTTCATATAGGAACGGAGCCTGAAATTATATAAATCGCCTTACGTATTTTTATGTTTACATTACGCATAGGTATTTTAATTTAATTAAAAATAAGTTTTTTTCAAAACTACAGAACATGCATTTATTGGAGTAGCACTAGACAACTAAACTTTGAAAAACGTATATTTATGGACGTAACAACAAAAAGATTAACCAAAACTTTCATGGTCCCTGAAACGCAGAACTCATGAGAAAAATAGAATTTGGCAACGAAATCAATTTGTCACAGCACTAAGTTTAATCACTGCTATATTACAATTTATAATGATTTTCACAGAAATCAATAAACAATCAAATATCATTTAATCATTGTTGAATAACTGATTGTCATATATCGGCTGCAAAGGTGTAGATATTTACGGGGGTCGACATCAGATTTGCCAAAATATTCAATCAACTGCAATAATTCTATTAGTTTACTTGATAAATTTCTCAAATAGTATTTTTCTGTCGCGAGCACTTACAAAACTTTAAAAAAAATACGACAAAAAATCATTGGTTACATTAAAATTCTTTTTATCCTATATAAATTTTTTTAAAAACATTATTTCTGATATTTTTAAAATAATAAGCTTATTTGTTTTAATAATTATTATTTAAACATTTAAAAATAAATAATTAAATAAACATGTCAATGATTTAATTACAAGAAAGCGCAATTCGAACACACGTTTTATGATATATTTCGATAGATAAACTGCCATCACCGGGTAAAAACAAACAAAAATATAATATATTATTTTAATTTACATATTCAAGCAAATTATTAATATTTTAATATCTTTGTAAAAATTTTAAATCATTTATACTAACTTTTAAAATTATATTTTATTTGTTAAATAAATTTTATATTAAAGTTTTTAAAAATAAATGTTAGAAATTAGAATTTAAAAGCAAACAACATTTTACGTATCCCAAATTTACCAATTGTAATTTTAAAATTTGACATGCCTATTTAAATCATACAACCTCTATTGTTATCACTACTATTAATTAATATCGTCAGTCGACTATGTTCAAGAACTTTAGTACGAAATGACAGGAAGTCTCTCCAATGTATGTGGCATTACACCAATTTCATGTAAATTGATAAAGGAGATTTGAACACAGCCCAACCGGAGTTTTTGACTTGTTAATGACTGAGTTATATAAGCAGCATCTAAAGTCCCAGTAACCCTATGCACTGACACCATCAAAAATATGACTATTCTTTTGTTTTTTGTCACCTTAAATAACTATACGAAATTTCACTGTGATGCTTTATACCAGTTGTGGGTAACCTTTTAACCATTATGGGCCACATTTAAGTTAGTGAGTAATATATGAGACAACATAAGTAGACATCCATATAAATGTAACTTTTGTGAAATTATTATAGTTTTTGTATAGTTTATCAATTTATTGCATTATGCAGAAATAATTCAAAAATTGGGTATTTTGACTTCAAGCTATGAAAGACCGCTAGAGCTGCAGCATTGTAATTAATGATATGCTTAATAGATTGCAGCACGTACAGCTTCGTTCATTTTTAGCCCGTGTTACCGTTTTACATTAGATTGCCTTCTAACATTTGAAATATACAAATTGAAATAAACTTATATTTTTAAACCGTTCTTTTATTAATTCTAGTAATTTTCAAATTGTCGTAACCTAACAGTTAATTCCACATCTGCTTTAATACCATTCATGGTTTTTCACTGTGACAGACAAACATAAAGAAAAAAACATTCAGTGTTGTGTTTAATATGTGAATTAAATTCTTTTTTCATGTTTTTGTTATTGGCATTTTTATTATCATAAATCCAATTTAGTTTGTTTTAATGTTGCTGAAATTATAAAGAAAGCACAATGTGAAATATTAAAATTGGTTTAGGCAACAGCTCTCAAAATGAATCTGACATTAACTGTCGAATGCTGTTTTTGTTTTAATTCATTGATTGTGATTAAATTTATATAACGGCATTTTTGAAAAGGGTCCTTAAGATATATTATGCATAATTTTTTAATAAAATGACTATTTGGTGCTACAATCAATTATTTATTTCATAAAATAATATCCAGTAATCGATGAATAATATATAATTTATAATATTATTTCTGGATATTACATAATATAATTACTGAATAAAATCAAAATGATTTCTTTTATCATTGTAATGTACCATTTAGGCAATTTAGTTCAATTATATAGCATTCCATAATGGATTCCCTGATTGCTAATGTTGAACGGAAATTGTGCACATTTAATTCATTTTGTTCATGCTTATGTATTTAATAGTTTTCTAACATTGCAATGGATAAAATAAAAACTTTTTCTGAAGAAAATAATTTTTGGCATTTGCTACATTTTTTGTTTAATTAATAACAAAAATCTAATTTATGTTTATTAAATATGTATATATTTTCTAATTTAACTTTGTCTTATGAATTATCTATTTATTATTATTATTATTATTATTATTATTATTATTATTATTATTATTATTATTATTATTATTATTATTATTATTATTATTATTATTATTATTATTATTATTATTATTATTATTAATAATATTAGTATTATTTTTTTAGAACTCGATGAAAATTTTTCCTAAACTACAAGAACAAAATAATCCTTTCAAAAGAGACCATTCAGTAAGAATTACAGATTTATCATCTAACCAAGAAAGAAAAAATATGTGGAACAGTAAGTTTAACTTAAAATGTTTCACAAAAGTTTCTAAATTTTGTTTCTAAATTTAATAGAAAATTTTGACAAATAATAAAAAATATTAGAAATGAGTCAGATGCCAGTCAGATTTCAATCCATCAAAAATGACGGTATTATAATTCAAAAAGGTTCTCATAAATAAAACTTTTTTTTGTCGGAAATAGGTATTGAAAATATTTTCCTTTGTTGTATGTAAAATCTTTGAAATATTATCAAAGTTTTTATCAAAATGTTTAGAGTTTCAATAGTCGGGCTACAATATAGTCTCTCATGAATTTTGATAGGGTGGCTGTCCAAAAGTGAAAAGTAGGAAAATTTAGTCAAACCTTTCGCTGCAAAATTTTTAAAAGTTCATTTGAGAATACTTTTTCAAAAAAATTCTAAATTACCCACCCCTTATGATCCAGACGATTTCTCTCTAAATTTTTTAAAGTTAATTTAAGCAACTTTCGAAAATATTTGCCAAATTCCCAAACTATTTTTAAAGATTTAGCATACAACAAAGACAAATAATTTCAAAGTACATTCTCAGTCAAAAATGAAGTCATACGAAAATATTATTTTTGAGATAAAGTCTTGGAATTTTCTATATCACTTTATTTCTCTATTCCTTCGGAGGGGATTATCATTCAAAATTTTAATAACTTTCGCCCTTTTTTAAACTTAACCCTTGAACCTATGAACATCATATACCATTTAAATTGTATCCCGACTCATGTACTGTCATATGAAATGTTTAGAGCCTTTTTAGCCAGCGTACCCACAGGTTATTAGCAAAAATATATTAAAATTTTTGTTCTCAATATGACGTGTTTGAAATTCGATAGAACAAAGGCCATGAGTCATAACAAGCAGTATAATTCATCACGTTGTAGTCTCACATGCTTGATTAGATCATCGCTTCATCGATGAGCCATTTCCAATTGAACCAATGAGCTCACAACTATCTTCTATAGCTGTTGTGTTAGTTATCAAATATAATAATGTAACTAGTATGTCAGAATACAATATTAGATATTATTATTATTTATAGAAATATATATAGAACACAGTCGAAGCATTACCTTTACTGCTTTGCAATCGTATAATTAAGAAATAGAGAATCGTTAGTTCTAGGGCTCTAATTGATAGAGATCATTCAAATACATGCATATATATATATATATATATATATATATATCATAAACAGAGATCATAGTGACCTGGTTAGACTAATTATTGAATACTTATTATTATCCCTCCATACATGATATGCGGAATCGGGTGCGTCGAATTTATTCGGTTATACATTGTTTTCGTATTTTGATTTTCGACAATTTTCATAGAATTTTTAACAAATATATTTATTAAAAAAATAATTTAATTTGATTAAGGGCTTTCCAAATCTTAATTGAATTCTGAAATACATTGCTGAATGGGCTTGGCTGACTAGTTTTGACTGTCGCTGTTGCGTACAATGGATAAAGTTTTTAATTAAATCAAACTAAATATATTGGATGAAAACAAATTTTTCTTATATTTCGTCGTGAAAGTGTACGAGAGAAATAAATCATGGAGCAAATGCGGTAGAATTCTTCTAGGAGTTTTTGAAATTAATTTTTTCGTCAAAATTGTTGAGGTTTTAGTTTTTGTCACTGCGATAATTACTGCTTTCGATATGCAATATACTTTCTGGAATATTTAATAAGCACTTTCTTAAATAAAATAGTACTGTAAATCTGTCTTGTAAAATTCTTTTCTTTGTAAGTCCAAGAATTTGTGTTTGAAATCTTTTCGTTTCACAACTTTGTCTAACATGATTTTATTATGATGTCAAATTTATAAATAATATTTTCTACAAAATTTGACTATGAATCAGATTTTGTAGAAAATATTATGTCACTTATAAAGAAATCATAGGTGAAAAACAAAAAAAAAATTCATTATAAAATTTTATAAATAGTTTGTGAAAGTTGATATTTTTGAGGGGTATATATGTATATATATATATATATATATATATATATATATATATATATTCACATTCATTACCACCCCAAATCTTTACTTTTTGTGCATTTGCGGTTATTACACTTGGCTCCCCGATCACTACTCTTGAATGCATGTACCATAAAAAGGATAATCCAGTTGATTCAAATTATTAAAAATCATAATATAAATTAGTAACAGGTTTAAAAATACAATGTGATATAAATTTTTGAATATAAGGATTTAATTCGGCGGTTTGCTCTTATTTTCATCAGTATTTTATATTGGTTTTTCATACTGTTCTCTTTTATTGGTCTCGACTTAATCGTAATAGTACAGCACAAATTTTATAAAAAATATTCTAACTTATGAATTTAATGTATCTCATTTTGATCTCTGAGCTTACACATTTCCTCTCTGATAGTTTTCATTTAATTTGATATTACACGACTGGCCTAAGGTAAGATATATAAGATTCTGATGTTCATTTAAAATTCTATCAGTGAAAGATAAGTTATTTACAAAAGATGATAAAATTAATTTCGTCCAGTTTACTAATGGATAAATATTAAGGAAAATGTCAATAAAACTATTGTTTAAACTCCTATGTAACCTTTTGGGTTTCGTAATCTCCGTGACACTTCTTGTTTTTTACTCATTTGTTTATTGTGGTTCCCCTAGAACTGGTGTTGGAGAACCTTGTCACAGTTTACCTCAAACAATATTTGTTTGCACTGATATTTCCCCTCCGAGTTAAAAGCGATAAAATCAAAGAATATCCAAAATAAAATATTAATAATAATTATAAATTTTATATGAAGAATATAGTTTATAAAATATTGACATACCCATTTTCGGCTTGAATCTGACCGTCTGACGTCACCTTCGGTATGTCGCCACCGGAAGTGAACGTGTCAGCAAATTACAATATTGTGTAAAGTAATACTAACGTCTTAATTGATATAAAATAATATAAATATTTAGTTTTTATTATATATTATTTATTTCTCCATACAGTTTTTTTGAGAATCAAGTTGACCCTCATTTACCGGTTATATTATAACATTTGTGTATAGATCAAAATCAAATTATTTCGGGACTGGCGATGTATTTACAAGGTGTTCTATATTTCATCACCCCATTTCGTTTTATTATAACTACAACAAGACCGATCTAATCGAAAATTCCAATTCACATTTTTAATGTTTGGAATAACATGGAACGACTTAACCACATTACTTTATGAATGCCTGTATTATTATTATTATTATTATTATTATTATTATTATTATTATTATTATTATTATTATTATTATTATTATTATTATTATTATTATTATTATTATTATTATTATTATTATTATTATTATTATTATTATTATTATTATTATTATTATTATTATTATTATTATTATTATTATTATTAATTATTTCAAATATAAAATTTGCTTTTCTTATACTGCTTAAAATTCAATTTAGTATTTCATTTTTGTTTTATTAAAATTATAGAATGTATTTTTGTTGAGGTTTTATTTCATTCTGAAATTGATAAAATAATTATTATGCTATTAAATATAATTTCCATCATCCTCATCATCATTTGCAGCAGCGGCAGCGGTGATCAAAGAGGAAGTCAGTGAAACCAAGGATGAGCCGAAGACAATGACAACAACGTCGGAATCAATTAATAAAATTCCGATTGAGTCCACTATACCAGTGGACCCAGTTCCTTCTAAGGGCAATAAAGAACCAGATTTTACTAATTTGTTTTCCGACGATCCATTCAGTGCTGCACCGATAAATCCTGCAGTTCATATCAAACACAACTTTGTAAATGAAGTATGTTTTGTCATCTTTAATTATATCAGTAATTAATGGCTTTCTCAGTCATCTTATTTTCGTTATTTTGGGGATTCTTCACTGCTTTTAATTCTAATTTCATCCCAGATGCCATATTTATTATTTATTTAACTCGATAAACACTTGAAATTTAATATTAAGTTTAAATAAAACAAAACAAATAAAATATTGTTTTTTTAAACAAATTCGCCATCATTTTCCTAACAATTATTTCATATCTAAATTCTTTCTCATAATAAAACACTAACAAGTTTTGCAAATTTAGCTAATTTTGCATTTATTATTTTGAATTTACTTCAAAATTAAGTTTGATTTCTAATACAAATGTACAACACGGGTCTATATTAAGGGTTCTCCAACTTTTTGTTAATCTATCCTTTCTTTTTTACTATTAGGTAATCAATATCGGACAAAAACACAATTGATTTTAAAATTGTTTATTTTATAATGTTTATATTTTAAATATTAAATATATTAGAATAACACTTTTATTAAGTTAGTAAAATTAGCCGACGCTGCCAATGTGATAGGCGTGCTCGATGACTCATTTATATCGAGGTTTAGATCGATGTTATATCGATATTCACAAATTTTCGGCGTAGCCTTTTTTAAATGATTTTAATCATTATCAATTGATTATTCATCCGCAATACTGATTTACCAGTTCAATCACAAAATTATTCTAATTGTAATAATAATTAATATTTAATTTGAAACATTAATGTTTAGTATCTTATATATTAATATTGAAATAATGACGTTATATGTTAAAAGTATAAAAAATTTTGAAATTTTGCAACAGGACAAAACAAAATGGAGAGAGTAGTTATGGAATTCATTATATAAAATTAGAAAAATTTGTACAGTCAATTCTAATAATGAATAATTAAATAACAAGGCTCGAAAATTGTACAAAATGTTTTTTCTCCGTTATCCCGAGGCGGAGAATTTAATAAAGATGTTAAAAATTTAATAAAGATGTTAACAAAGATGTTTAATAAAGATGTTAAAAATTTCTATTAATGTATTGAATTTTAAAATATTATTAATTTATAATATAGTTTACACTTTCACCATAGATAACGTTGAAAGTTTTCGAACCTTTTATCACAGTTGTTTCATGTATTTTGCGGGTTAATCATTGCTTGAAAAGAATGTTTAAATCTTTGTTTAATGTTTAAATCATTGTCTAATGATTTTACAGATGTAACTAAAAGGTTTATCGAAATTTCATGATTCTAGAGTAACAATCAAACTCCATTCAGTAGCACAAGTGCTTATCAATATTCAATGCGAGCACCTCACTCAGAAAAACTTTATCCCGGTCCAAGTATGTTTTGATAATCAATAAAAATTTATCAAAAGTTTTAACTAAAATAAATAATTTATATTATAAAAAATACAAAAATGTAAATCAAAATTTCAGAAATCAAACAATTAACAACTGAAGCTTATTCTCAATACAGCCATTTATTTGGTAATTTGAGGGGGGGGTGTTTTTCCCCTCTACTTCTTCTTCACTACTTAATGATCCGAATATCTCGCTCCATCAACGTTCTATTGCACTATATTCTAATATATTTCAATGGCATCGGATGAAGTACATTTCCTATTATATGGTATGAAATATAAGACCAATGGCTGTTTTTTGATATGTCTGGAAACTTTATTTTTAACTATTAATAAATAATATCTTTCCAAACAAGAAGTCAAACTTGGTTCCTGGAAGATGGGTTGATAAATTCCTATGGCATAATAAATATCCATTCTATGAGATTTATTATTCACAGATCTGAAATTCTCCAACGGCATTCAGTTAAAAGAAATCCGACAAATAATGTCTGAAATAAATAAGTTCCAAGCTTACTGCTTGGTTCCATCACATCTAATAGAAAGTTATTTTGTTTATCAATTGTAAATGGAATAATTTTGCTTATAAAATATTCTGACGAGTCTGATGAAATAATCTAAATCCCAATTAACGGTGGTTGCATTCGCTTGGCAATTATTATAATTTACTTTCCAATGTCTGTTTTCTAACAGAAATTTGCAGAATTAATAGAAATTAATAATGACATTTATATATTTATTTTCGCTTCACTGGAGTTCTGTCGTGGAGAGATTGATTTATGCTAGGATTCGAGTAGATTTTATTAATTTTCAATGATGAATAAATTACTTAATCGTGGAAATTATTGTAAATATAAAAGAAAGTTAAGCGAGAAAAAAAATTGAGAAAAGGAAAACTATTCGTAAGAAATATTCAAAATATCTTATTGTGTGTGTGTGGAAACTGTACAAATTTAAATACAACAAAAATGTGTAAGTTTTAGGAAATAGCTAACGAATTCGTTCTTCTACCAAACACAAAAACAGTCTTACTTTCGCGACAAGGATAACTGTTTATTAGACACGAAATAGAGTTTGGGATGGGGTGGGTGAAATCTAGTAATATTAAAGTAATAGAATATAGTACCAGAGAACTTTGCCTATTTCAGGAGGTTTATTCCAGTTGAAGAAATTACAATATTATATAAATCCCTTAAATTGGGAATTCTTAATTTCAATTAAAATATAATTAAGATATGTCAATGTTTGTATCAGAGTAAAATATACAAATTTAGCTGCATATTTATGGTTATTAAAATGCTCGAAAAATTTTCCAATTATTTTAATGAATGTTTCAAATAAATTGCATTTAATAATTGTATTTTATAATTAGTGATATATGACAGTTATAGTGAAACACTTTTGCAAGGTCTTGTTACATGTTTGGGATGTCATATTTTCATTTAGGGATATGTATGAAATAGCTAATTTAATTGGCAGTTTTATTTCTGAATTTAACTCGAACCTTTTCTTTTTGATGTATTTTTCAAAAAAATAAAATCACTGTATTTTCATATTTTATATCGATATTTTTGATCTTCATATATTTTCTTGGCTGCCTTTATGTCTCCTAACCTTGTAAACTGTCGAAATATATCGTACGAATGTTTGAATGACGTTTTCTTTTAATAAAATCATTGCCAAACTTATTTAATTATTTATTATTAATACTATTATTATTATTATTTGTTTATTTTATAACAATAATAATTTTAAGGCACTAATCTGTGGAATAATACCAATGGCAGCAATAGTACCAACAATAACTTTTGGCCCACCCAAAATCAATACAAGTCATTCAATGGGAAATTATCTACGACGTGGAGTGATGATATTTTAAGACCAACTCATGTGGATCATGAATTAAATGATAAACATTTTCAATTATGTGCCAATTCTGTCCAGAAAAATCCATTCGACGTGACCTGGGTCCGA
Source organism: Schmidtea mediterranea (assembly GCA_022537955.1). Classification (NCBI taxonomy): domain Eukaryota; kingdom Metazoa; phylum Platyhelminthes; order Tricladida; family Dugesiidae; genus Schmidtea; species Schmidtea mediterranea. Next base: position 78,442,089 of record CM039679.1, read on the forward strand.
AGCCCTCCAAACATCAGTACAAATATCAATAATAATAATAATATTAACAAGACCAGCAGCAATCACAATACGAATCCTTTTAAAACTTGATTTTTCTACCTTCATTTCCACGCAAAGTATATTTATTACACCTGATATCATTCCTTATCATCTTTATTTGCCTTTTACCGAAATTATTATTCGGCTCTTTTTAAAACAAAAAACTCAATAAATCGTTATTAGAATGATGCAGACTGATTATTGATAAATATATTGATATTATTTTATTATTTCATTAACACATCGATAATTATTGTGAAGATTTTATTGAATTTCGATTTTCATTGATTCAAATTTATAGATATTTGTATATTATATTTACCATAATGCACATCTTTGTATGCAATAATTGAACTATCCAAAGTTTAATTATCAAAAAAGTTTATTAATAATATTTACAAAGACAATTTTACAAAATCTTTCGGACTTATTTGTTGATATTTCGCTAATATATTCATTCGTTTCAAGATCATATTGATATATATATATATATAATATATAATTATAATTATATACTAATATATATTTTACTATTTTTATCTTCGACCAATCCGATCTATTGGCTGCCGCAGCTGATAGTTTTTTATTTGTAATTTCTTGCTCAATGGATTTTATTGGATGTTGAAGCGGGTTATTGTGTGTGACTAGTAGGGTCGTCGGTTCAAATGTGTTGTTCAAACCAAGCTTAGCTTTATTGTTAATGAGATTTTTCTGTATCATGTTTAAAATGGTCATTTGATCTGTATCAGTTTTATAAATAAAATATTTTTTAGGAATTAATTTTATTAATCAATTTTTCATGTGAGATAATTTTTATTGAAGCTTGCCGTTGTTACTAACTTTAATTATTGACTAACATTTGATAGGTTTTGGTTTCGGTATATTTTGATAATTAAATCTTGTAAGTAGTTTATTTATTTATCAGTAATATCTTTTATTTTCATTTTGTTATATTTATCGCATATTTTCCGCAGTCTTTATTAATAGTTGTTTTTTATTTGAAACTTGTTTTTGAACTAATAATTTGATGACAACTTGGAGAACAGTTTCATTTGCGGTATGTTGTGAAGTCTCATTGAACATAAAGACTCCTATAAACATCAATTGTAAATTGCTTTTACAACCGGTAAAAAATGAACTCTTAATAAAAAATTCCTAAAAATTTATAGCAAAAAGTACTGTGCTGTAGATACGTTCCACAAAAACAATGCGCAAACCAAAGCCGCACTCTGTGAACTCGATTTTATATTTAATTATAAGGTTAGGTTCTAGTTATTAGAAAAATTATAATCAAAATAAAATAAAAAGTCTTTATTCAACTACTAGTATACATATTTACATTAATATAAACATTAAACTATAGAAAACAGTCTCAATTCAGAGACTTAGGAAATCACCTAAAAAGTGCCTTGTACATTTGAATGTCATTTTCTATTTTAATGGTGAGGAATCTGTGGAAAATTTTATTTTACTGGACTTACTAAACAGCGAAATTAAAGAATATTCTGTTCAGAAACGGAAATAAGATACAATCATCATTGTGGTACACTGAACTACGTTCGGAATCCTAATGCGAGGGTTTAGCCAGATAATTTGATTTACAAGATTTGATGGTTCAGTTAGCATTTCACTATAACATCCTGGAACTATGCTAGCGTTTTGAGAATAAATTCTTACATTTTATCAAACTCATAAAACACATAGTCAAGTCAAAAGACTGTTATTTACAAACGGGATAACTCAAAGGATCACTAGAATCTCAGAATATGGAAATGAATTTCTATGAAGTTTCCTTGTATCGTTGTTAAAAAATCTTTGATTTATGAAGTATCGAAGATAACATCAAATCTTTGTGTTCTTTAAATCTAGGAAAAGTCTCAAACCTTTTCTTTGCAATAATTCAGTTTTTATTTTCCCTTTGCGCGGTGACTCAAGATTCAGTTTATTCATAATAAATTACATACAAAGCCTTTGATTCTCATTTCCATGTACAGAAATCAGCGATTTCTTTCATTTATTTCTATTTTTGTTTTATTGATAACGATAAAACATTTGGGAAACAATTTACGGAAATATTTATTTCATAAAAATTCACCTTAAAATTGAAAATCTTTGTTAAATAAGTATAAATATAAAGATTCAGCTAATGCATTCATAAAGGCCTTTCAGGCGATCCCCAGTCCAGGATTCCTTGCTACAGCAATCATCACTACATATCTCTTCATCTGCCGGAATTCCGTTAGAATATCCTAAAATAGTAATTATTCATTTGTACATATCATTAATCTACAATTTATAGAAGCTCCCAGATCTCACAGGAGAAAATTCATGACGAAAAGTAAAGTAAAAATTTTCATAGGAAAAAATAGAATCAAATAATATATTTTTTTGCAGAATTTTTGTAATTAATTGAAATTTAAAATTTCTTTAAAAATACGTAGAAAATGACAGTTGAAATTTGTCCTTGTTTCATTTCAATAGGAACTGTTTAGCAGAGTTGTAGCTAGTGTGTTTGGCTCCCACGAATAAAATTCATTTGTTGCGCCCCCCTCACTGAAAAATAAAGAGTTGTCCAATGAACTAAGTGAAGAAGAAACTAATGCAGATGAAACACGTGATTTGTCAAGCAAGTAGTAGTACAAACGAAATACTATATTAATTTAAATTATATCAATAAATGTAAAGGTACTGAATAATAACTAGTCTACTGCTTATCTCTAGAATTTAGAGATATACAGTGGACTAGTTAAAGTTTAAGTGATTTTAAATCTTGGAAAATAAGCTATAACCTCACAACAAGTGAAAAGTTTCTTTCTTCATGAATTTTCTTTGATTTTTATTGTGATTTATTGTGTACATATTTGAATTGTATTCAAGTTTAAACACTTTTATTTATTGAATAATGTTTTTATTATTTCAAAGTTTAAATATTTTTTATTTGTGTGTTAGTGAGTACAAGTTTTTATTGTATCTAAATATGATATTAACATTGATAAATATGTCCTTTTTTGGATCAAGATTTGTAACGCGGTTGTTGAGTTGAGGTCATCTTATATAGAGATCTCCTATTGTGTTGTGACGCAAGATTCAATTTATTCATGTTAAATTAAACATTGTGGAAATCGAGTTACGTTAAAATTGAAAAATCTTGGAAACTTCGTATTAATATATAGATTCAGCTGATGCACTCGTAAAGACCCTTCAGGTGTTCTGCAGTCCTCCATTCGGCACTACAGCAATCAACATGACATGTTTCTCTATGTACCATAACTCCGTTGGATAAACCTAAAAAAGTAATTGTTATTAATTTGTACTCATCTATAATGTACAATCATGAGTAGCTTCCTGATCTCCAACGAGGAAATTCATAATGAAAAGTAAAATAAAAATCTTCATCACTTGCAATTAAAATAGGAAAGATAGAATCAAATCAAATTATTTGTACAATTTCTATAATAAATATGAAATTTAAAATTTCTTAAAAAATATATATAAAAAATGCCAGTTGAAATTTGTCTTTTTTCCATTTCAATAAGAACTGTTTGGCGTTCATATTCAGACGGATCGTGCAGAATGAGGAATTGTCTTTACATTTTTTGACAAATTAAACCAATTTATTCTAAACAATTTACTGCAAAATAAAATAGTAGTGTATTAGACACATGGGGGTTTTGCCTTGAAAGTCTACCCCTTATCTCTCCCGGATGATGTAAATTAATTTCAATTATACAATTAAATAATATTTAAATTAAATTTTTCTGACTTTAGTCCGAGACAGTTACGTAGCCAGGATTTAAGCTTTGGAGGCAATGAAATTATTGCCACTTCAATGATTGAAAAAACCTCGTTCGATCAAAGAATTTATAACCTGTCGAAAGTTATTTTAACAAAACTCTATCATTCTTTGAGGTTTTCTCGATCCGAATATCCGCAAATTATATTGAATTATATTATTGATACAGAATACACAAGTATACTAACTTAATTTAAAGATTTTCAACTTATGTAACCTAACTGTAGACCTGTTACTTTACTTTTTAAAATTATTGTATTATGTAATTTGTCAACTTTAACTTTACTATACTTTCATTTTAAATTCATTTTAAATTACTTTATTTTGCTTAAGTTACTTTAGACTATTTAATTCACTTTAATTTACTGGAGTTTTTGTTAATAGATTATTTATGTCATGAAATTTCTTTTTCAATAATTGCTTCATTTATTTTTCAATGAATCGAATAACTTTCACATTTTCCAAAGTCATTTTACTACTCTAAGAACACTTTGCAAGTGAGGACTAAGATGATTTTGATTTATAAATTTTATATGAGCATTTACTAACTAATACTATTTACTAAGCCTTTTTGTCAGATGAAATTATATTTTAAGCCAGTGACTAATAACGCAAAAACAAGGTAGTAAATTTGTTTGAGGTTGTAGAATGGTAAATGTAATAATTGTGTTTTGGAATTTTCGTGTTGGACTTAAATGTGTTTCTGATAATCTGGCATTAGAAGTCGTGATAATCACCTAAAAGTACCTTCCACGTTTGAGTGTAATTTTTTATTTTATTAGTGGAAAACTTTGTTTACAGCAATTGGAAAGAAACATTTTTTGCGGAATCTTTCAACTAACTAATTATTTGTTGCAAAGTTTATACTTGTCGATAGAGTAATTGGGGCTGTGTTATCACAATTGGATTCTTCTTTAGACAAAACGACATAAAAATATAATTCTGTATACATCGAGAACCAATGATGGTCAAGATCTTTTAGAGAATATAGTTGTAGAGAAAATATAAAAGTTATAAATATAATAAAATCAAAAGTACAAAAGCGCGAAATTATAGAATATTCTGATCAGAAATGGAAATAAGATACAATTATCATTGTGGTACACCGAAGTACATTCGGAATCCCGATGCAAGCGTTTAGTCAGAGAATTTGATTGTTCCGTTAGCATCCCACTCAAATATCCTGGAACTATGCCAGCGTTTTGAGAATAAATTCTTACTTAAATTCAAACTTATATAAAGCACATGGTCAAGTTAAAAGACTGTTATGTTTTAATCATTTCAACGAGTTCAAAATGAAATGCAAACTTTACAAACCGGACAACTCAAAAGATCAAAAATAGAATCTCAGAATATTGAAATGAATATTTTCGAAGTTCCGTTGAATCATAGTTAAAAATCAGATTAGTTGGATTCTCGACAAAACCAATTGAAGTTTTTGTGATTTTCTACTTACTTTTTGAACTAATGTTTTTACAACTTATTGTAGTTTAAAAATTTCAAGCGTTCAAGATTTGACTGAAATCTTTGATGTATCGAAGATAATATCAAATCTTTGTGTTCTTTACACCTAAGAAAAGTCTCAAACCTTTTCTTTGAAATAATTCAGTTTTTAGTATCTTTATTTTTCCATTGAGTTATGGCGCAAGATTCAACTTGTTCATGATAAATTACATTCAAAGACTTTGATTCTCATTTTGATGTAACAGAAATCGGCAGTTTCTATTTTTGTTTTATTGATAACGAAAAACATTGGTAAAATATTTGCGAAATAGAAATAATTATTTCATAAAATTCAGTTTAAAATTGAAAATCTTTGTTAGATAATTGTTTAAATTCAAAACTGCATTCATAAAGGACCTTCGGGTTTTTAACACGCCAGCATCCCTTGCTACAACATTCGGTCGCACATTTTTCTATAGGCACAATATTTCCGTAGGCAGAACCTAAAAAAGTAATTATTTTTCATTTGTACAGATATATAATCTACAAATAGTAGCTGACAGATCTTCCAGGAGAAAATTCATAATGAAAAGTAAAATAAAAATCTTCATCATAGGAAAAAAATCAATACAAAAAAAATAGAATTTTTTAAAAATTTTGTAAATTTTTTGTAATAAATTGAAATTTAAAATTTCTATTAAAATATATATAAAACACCAGTTGAAATTTGTCTCTTTTCCATTTCAATAGGAACCGTTTGGCGTTCATATTCAGACGGATCGTGCTGAATGAGGAATTATCTTTCATTTTTTGACAAATTAAAGCAATTTATTCTAAACAATCTACTGAGAAATACAACAGTATTGTATTAGTGGGAGTATGAAACGTCGGGATAAGAATTAAGTAAAATAGAGCCATTAAGATGACAACATAAAATATTTTAAAACTAAATTTTTACAGTAAACTCTAGTAAGCAAGAATTGGTTAAATATAAAATTTCAAAAGTAAAGGTTTTGAAATGAAATTTACAGATAAAGTTTCTGTAGATTAATTTTAAAAATGAATTAGATTTTAAGATAATATTTTTATCAAAATAATTTTCAAATAAAAAACTGAAATTAAATATTTTACTAAAAGATGAATGAATTTTTAAATCAAATTAATTTAATAATCAAAAGTAATATATAGTATAAACCGATGATTCCTTGGTTGCAGATAAATAAATATATCAGATAAGTAAAATACAAAATAAGCCCTTGCTGCGAAGAAATAATTATATTGTTGAAAAAACTTTCGATTATTGAATAACTATCTTCAGTTTCTTTTGGAATTACTATATACAGTAAGAAAAATGCCGAAATTCCTTCTGATTGTCATTAACATTAACTTATTTGGATTTTGATTGGTTTAAATTTAACTTTAAAACATTTTAAACCTCAAATTTTAAGAACTAAAAATTTAAATATTTTTTATAAAATATATAATTTAAAATTTTTTTCCTATCTTTTCTAAATTTTAAATAAAATTTTAATTAAAAAATTTGAGTCAAAAATTTTTTACAAAAAAAATTTTTTACAAAAGCTATAGGCAGAAAGATTTTAAATTAAATATTATGTACAGTCAACCCTGTTCAATATGAACCCTATATAATATGAACAGAGTTTAATATGAAAATTTAAGTCAAAAATTATTAGAAATCATATGGTTTGCATGGTAAATTATGTTTTATAATACGAACACTGTTTAATTTAAGTATCGAAGAGAAACAGAAATTGTTAAAATTATTCGACGGTTTCTTTCCTCAAAATACAATCTTTCATCAGGTTGTACAAATAATCTTATGAAATCAAGAGACTCCGTTTTGAATTCAAACTTGAACACCAAACAAAAACGAAAAATACATTTAGGTAGTGGATATCTGTTGTTTGAACTAGTAGAAAAATATGAAGATGGAAGTTCTGAAAATGAAGAAACAAATGATAATTCTGTTGAAGAAGTAAAAGAAGATACAGTAGTAACAGGATTCAAAGCCTATGAGTATGAAAATTTGAAAAAATCGGAACGCTAATGTTAATATTGAATCGTGTTGACTGTAATTTCATGATATAAATTAAATTACGTCGTCCGGTAGAGATAGGAGGAAGACTTTCAAGCCAAAATCACCATATGTCATTCTCCTTGTAATGAAGTTAAGACCGTATCGTAAATTTTCTTAGAGTAAACACTATTTAATTGGATTAAATTTGTTGATGTTAATAATAATATTTAAACAAAATTTACCTTATATATTTATAAATTATATATAATTTATAATATTTATGAAAGTTTGACCAGTACATAGCCCTTCCGCCGTTCGACATTTTGTATAGTTTTTTCGAGTTAACACACGTGGTCTGTTCATAGGTTTGTCGATGTATCTGAGTTCTGACTACTTTGCGAAAGATACCTTTTTTTCGATATGGATTTGTTTCGGTGATTTTGTTAAGATTTGGTAGTGCAGACGGAGTTAAATGGGGGAAGGTATCTGATGACGATTTGTTTGTTTGAAGTTTAGAGGTCAGTTGGATGTCGATCAAAGTCGATTGCGGGTTGCTAATTGTAACTTCTTTATTTTTTCTCAGTGTGGTTACTGTGCTATTGTCTCTGAAAGAAACTATTTGATGTGGCCCTACGTATCGAGGTTTTATTTGATGGATTACTTAATCGAAAAGCTATGGAAGTGTAAGATTTGCTCTAAGTTGTGGAGTTGAAAAATCGATTTGTGTCTAGTTGTAGGAAATGTTTTCTAGCAGTGTCTGAAGTCTCGAAGGGAATTTAATAGCTAGGAATTGATATTAAACTGTTAAATATTAAATATGAATTACTATAAGACTAATATTATTGATTATTTGTATTTTTAAACTTCGTGTTTCCACGCACAACCGGGTTGATTTAAACGACAACAATTATAAAAATAAGAGTTTGCTACAGGAAACCTCGAAATTATCAACGAGAAATTCACTAAAAAACAGGTACCTGTTCCGAGAAGTAACTGGGAAGTTGACGAACCACTGGCATAGTGTATACTGTTGTGCCATCCTAAAAGGACAATAGGAAGAGTGTCGGTCAATTTGATTTAATAGAGAGACATCTGATGGAAGTTTTTCAAGATCGGTGGAAACGTTATATCATTCCGTTGGTTTGATGGTGGTAAGTAGTGGTATGTATGTGTTTAAATCCGAATTTTTGGGATAATAATCGAAAACGTTCACTCTCAAATTGACTACCTTGATCGGTAATTATGTGTTTGAGAATTTCATATTTGGCGAACCAGCAGAAAATGATATTTTTGGCTAAGTTATCGGCCGTTATGTTTGAAAGTGGAACTACGTCGTACCACATTGTTTTCCAAACAATCATTGTAAGCATGCAGGACTTGCCTTTTGATGGGTTAGATATCTAACTATATCAATATAGTATACTTCGAATCGGTTGCCGGTTGGAAAGTTAATTATTGGATTTTGTTCTGTTGGTATTGAATACATTGGTTGCACCAAGTCTTTACTTACGTATTTATGCATGAATGATCCGACGAAACGTGTGTGAATAATGTCATTGGAGTTATGAATTCCAGGTTGATGGAGGTTTTGGATGGAATCAAATGCTTTTATTATTAACCCTTTCCTATCCTATGTCTATAAAAATATGACAAACATAGAAATTGTCCTTGTCGATTACCCTTTGTTATCGTGTGTATGTAAAATAATGACCAAAATCTTTTGCCTGCGTTATCCTCTGTTATTATAATATTTATGAAAGTATGGCAAGCACACTCGCACTACTGTTGTATTTCGCTGTAAATTGTTTATAATATTTTTTTTAAATTTGTCAAAAAATGTAAAGATAAATCCTTATCACGATCCAAATGAATATGAACAATAAACAGCGTAAGCAAAAAGGAGCAAAAGGGAGCAGGGTGGGGACAAATGTCCCCAGTCGCCAGACCACGAGGGCGCCAAAATGGGGTTTGAAACTTTTTAATTTTTCTGCATTATTTTTCAAATTTTTTTTTGCGCATTTATTTAAAATCAAATTTTAGCACATTTTTTTAATATATATTTTCTGTTGTAAAATTTTTAATGTTAATTTTTTTTGTAATTTTTAAAAAATATTTTACTTTAATAATAATAATAATAATAATTCAACCATTTATAAACTTAATAAAAAATTAATTCTCAACACATAAAAATAAACGCCTAAACACATAAAATAAACACGTAAAAAGATAAAAAATTTATTTAATTTACATCGTCACAAATCATCTTATAATAAGCTCTTCTTAGTTCTACCAACAAAATATGGACAACTTCTTCTTGTAGTCCCTGCAGCATCTACACCTAAATTGGCAAGTCAACATTGAGGGATCTGAACAAACAATGTAGTCATCTAAACATTTCAAACCAGATCCTTGAACTGATTCGTAATGAATCCGTACAATTTCTTCGATGTTGATTCCTGTCATTTGATAAATCCGTGTTGCTAAAAATTCTGGAGCACAATACGAAAACTTGTTCTTCTGATTCGGAAAGAGCTCTTCCATCTTCATCAGAATTGTTTCGAATACGTATGGTTCTTGCTCATCGATCATTTTTAATTTTTACAATCGTTTGAATTTTTACACAATCGGTGCTTAATAAATAATCTAGTATTTCTTCGTCGGTATTAAGATTATTAATTTTAAGTTTTATAAAATTAATTATTTCTTGTACTAGAGTGTTGTATTCCAGTGTTTTTATCCCATGACCACGACTTTTCCACTTGCAAATATATTCACACATAACGGATTATACTTGACAAGTCTTAACAGTTGTGGTTCGTAAATGTTTTTTGTTTTGGTAGACAATTCGTACAAGTTGATTCGACAAGCCTTGTCAATGTTCAAAGATAATGATTGAATTTATAAATCTTGAATCTGATATTTGATATCCCCTTCCTGTAATGATCTCTTGCAACCCATTATCCTGCATTTTCCACTCTTGAAGAATAAGATTGAATATTTTCCGCTTCTATCCACTACATGTTGAGGTTTTCAAGTTTGGAACTTCATTCCGTCTACTTGTATACATATTAGGTAACCGATAACTAGTTACTGAACAAATAAATATCTGGTTACTTACCAACAAAACTTTAAATAAAAAGTTGAACAATAATAATAAATACAAGTAAAAATACAAATTTTTCACATCATAAATGCCTCTATATCAGTAAATCACTTGGTTGTTTAGTTACTGAGTAGTTATCAAGAAAAATTATCTTTTCTGAATAAAATGTTGTATTTGATTATTGAAATATTTGAAATTATGTTGTTAAAGTCAATACGTTTTGTCAAACACTTTTCAACTATTTTTTAAAAAACTTTATCCAATGTTGAACAATTATTCTTCTAATTAATGTTATTTTTCATAAAAATATTCATTTAGATAGTATTTACCCTTTAAACAATAATATTCAACCGTCTCAACCCTTTAAACATATCAATAAACTTGTTCCTCATCGATAAATTCCCTTAAAATACATGGTAAACTATAAACTCAATATGGTACCAATAACTAGTTACTAAACCAATAAATATTAATGATAGGTTACTGACCAACAAATTTCGAAATAAATCACATATAAGGTTGAACAAAATAAATACAAGTTGAAATTATATTAAATTCTTCACTCTTTTATCGATCATTGATGTTTCCAAATTGGTAAATCTTTTGGTTGCTGTTTTACCTTTTTGTTATCAAGCGATAATTAATCAAATTCATTGAAACCAAATCCATTGTTACATTTACTTGGTATCAACTTCTGAATACTGATAACCCATACACATTGAACAATCAATTGATTAATAACTGAACAACAATCACTAGGTACTGTATACAAATGACTGGGTACTGTACAACTCACTATATACATACTAGGCATTGAATAATTGAGAATCTTAATCATTAAAATTCCCTATTTAACTAATAATTACCCTTTGAACACCGATATTCAACCAACTTCACCCACTTAAAAATAAAATAAAATTTTCTCTCAATCATTTCCCCTTAAAATACTTGGTTATTCACTATGCACACACTCACAATATGTTATCAATAACTAGTTACTGAACAAATCAATATCAAAAATTGTTTACTGAGCAAGAAATCTGTAAATAAAAGCACATAAAAATTTGAACAATCAAAAGAAATACAATTTCATTTACAAATTTTATTAACTTCATCACTCTTTTATCGATCCTTGATGTCTCCAAATTGTTTGGTTGCTTAGTTACCTGGTTGCTATCAAGAAACTATTAATCATTAAAACCCAATCAATTGTTGTATTTTCTCTGAATAAAAATTTTTTCCTTTGTTAACAGTCTTGAATGTGATTTATTGTAACTATTTTGTAAAATTTAATAGTTTTGTTTAAAAAATTTGAAATTTTTCTATTATTTTTGTAATATTTTTAATTACATCCAACAATTAACATTTATTAAAATTATTTTCAAAGATGAATGTCAGCCTTTTCATTTAATTTTCACATGACCCTAAATAAATTAATTGCTAACAGCTCAAAAAAAATTAATTTAATTTATTTTTACACATTTTTTATTATTTTCACTCCAACTGTTGTTGTTTACTGAATGATAAATTAATTAGTAAGTATAAGTGGTTGTAATTGATAGTAAAAAGAAACTTGATTAGAAAAATATTCTTAAATTAATTTCACAAATCATATGTTACATTCACAGTACTTGAAATAAATTTTCATATATTTTTTGAAAATTATTAGATTTTTAAGTTTCTAAAGATCATTGAATAAAGTTGATAGATAAAATAATTATCATCTACCACATTACTAGAAATTAAATGATTATTGACCAACCACTAAATAAGTTGAATTTCTAACAAAACTTAAAAACTAACGGAACAGGTACTGATAAATACTGATAAAATCTACTAAAAATCCAAAAATGTATGTTTAATTGTTGAAAAATATTTGTTTCTGTAAAAATAAAACTTATCCTTAAATTATGATTAGCATGTGAATAGAATTTGTTTAAAGTTGTAAGAAATATTTTAAGATGTTAAATAAAAGTGATTAATTTGTAAATAATGTTAGTACTTTGAAGAAATTTTAAAATAAGACCTTCATCAAATTGGTAAAAAAAATAGTAGTTATTGAGTAATACTTATTAAAATTATAATTTTTGACTATTTTTTGACAAGTTTTGATAGATCTTTAATAAAATTTGTTAGTACTTTGAATAAAAATTTTTAAAAAAAGTTTCAACATAGTAGCAAATTGTAAAGAAAATAGTACTTATCAATTAAAAAATTAATTAACTAAGTTGTAAAATAATTAAAAAAATTTGCTAGATAATTTTTAAAAATTTTATAAGATTGTTAGGTAATTGTTCTAGGTACTTGTTGAATGAAAATTAATATGTTATGGACTGCTCATAGTATTTAATTGTACAATTTCTATTTATTCCTCGAAATAATCATAAATATTTAAATTATTCAGAAAATTGTCAATAGCAACATAAATAATGGATAACATAAATTTTTTAAATACTAGTCAATTTTAATTTTTTAATTAAATTAAATTACAAATATAATAATAAAGTCAAATAAATACTTGAATACATGAATCAAACATTTTCTTAGAACTGAACACGTATCGTATATTTAATTCAGATTCCAATAATATCATTAAAAATAACCAAAATCTTATTAATATATTTTGATAATCCTTAAATCAATGAAAATGTATCAATTTCACTAAGTATCCATCCTTTGACATCGATATCCAACAGCATAAATCCCCCTCAAAATATCATAAATTCCCCTCTTAACCTATCGCTTCCCCCTAAAATATTATAAAATTTACTGTCAACCAATTATTTCTCTTTAAATGACAATTATCCCAGCTATATTCAGTTTTTTTGATAAAAATCACCGACTTATATCGATTTTCAACCAAATAAATTTCTTGAAATCCCTTTAAAATAAAATTCATCTCTTTACCAATCAAATTTCCCTTTAAAATATCATAAATTCTTATCATTTCTCTTTAAATGACAATAATCCCAGCTATATTCATTATTTTCATAAAAATCACCGACATATCGATATTCAACCGAAAATATTTCTTGATATCCCTTTAAAATAAAATTCATCCCTTGACAAATCATATCCCCTTAAAAGATCATAAATTCTCTTCTTAACCAATCATTTCTCTTTAAATGACAATATTTCCACTCTCTCAAAAGATTTACACACATATTGATATCTATCTGAACTAATCCACATAAAAATATTATAAATTCCTCCTCTATATTCTCCATTTAGAAAATATTTACCCTTTGAACACAGATATTCAACCAACTCAACCCCTTTAAAAATGACAACAAACTTGTTCTTAATCAATTATTTCCCCTTAAAATATCATAAAATTTACTCTTAACCAATCATTTCCCGTGAAATGACATTTTCCCCCACTGCACCTACAATATACATATTTTTGTAAAAACCTACAGTGTAAAATTTCCTTAGAAATCTATATTTAACCGAATAAGATTTTTAAAAATCCATCATTCGAATAATATTTACTATATGTATTCAACCAATCAAATTCACTTAAAATTGTCATAAAAACGGAATTTTACCAATAAAAATAAATTTTTTTTAAAGTATTACAAAATTGTTATCTATACCCAACATTTTCCATCGAAAATCACCACAATTTTATTCTGGCAACAATTTCAAGCAATTAAAAAATTCATCAAAAATGACTAAAATCGAATAAAATCTATGTTTTCCACATAAATAAAATTTCACTAAATTATTGTAAAATCACAAAATATATATCATATTGTCCAAATAATTAAAGTTAATCAGTAAATCAAGTATAAATTCAATAAAAATTACCAGTGAAACCTATAGAGATAATTCAATGGATTTCATAAATATACTGATAGCCACACTGAGAATCCCTTTAAAAATCCCTAAATTATACTACTTTAGTAGTAGGATGTGAGCCGTCAGATACAAACCCCTGGGCTTACGTAATATTACATAACATTTGACATCTGTTCACACTGTTACTACCTGGAGATTGACCTCTGCCCACAATGTTGCTACTTAGTACTTGACCTTTGTCCACTGTTACTCGGTGATCTCAAGATTATGTCACATGTCCACTGGTCAGTCACTACCCAGAGACACACTTATTCTTCACCCTTATAAAAACTCCTACACACCTAGGATTAATAAAGAGTTGTTGCTTAATAAAATCACTCACTAGTACTATTCATATTATTATTATAATGCTTACTTCATATAAACATAAGAGTTTCGTTTACCTCATTGATTTATGTTACTTGCATGTGATATATTAAAAAATTATAATTACATGAAATTTTCAATTGTTAATTATATTATTACATAAAAAATTATAAAATAATCATTAAACATAAAATAATAAAATAAACATCATACTCGTCTTAAAATAAATATTCAATCTTGAATTATTTAACTTACTGGCTATTTTGTTAGTAGTATATTACGTAACAACTCTATCAAAATAACCGTAAAACTTTGATAATTTTCATGAAAATTTAAGTTTACAACAATTAAAGAGTTTTGATAGTTTATTTAATTAAAAATAAGTCATTCAAAACTTTAATTTGAACACTGGATTTACAATATTTTAAGAAAATAATTCACCACAAAGTTTAAAATTTCAACTTAACTTAAAAAAACTAAATTATACAAGATATACTTTACCAATTTCTATAAAATTTGAAATTTATAGCAAATAAAATATACAGGTTTATATTCTATTAAAAAATTTTAATTCTGAAAATAAAAAATAATTAGACCACGATAGGATTTGAACCCTGACTCAATGAATTATTACCGACACCAATGATGTAAGAATTTTGAAAATAACTCATTCAGGATAGGATTTAAACATTGGATTTATGAATTTTATGAAAATAACCCATCATAGGATTATTTACATGTAAATATTGACCAAATTCTATAAATTTATAACAAATATATTGTTTCTATTAAAAATTCAATATTTTGATAATAATTCACCAAGTTAGGATTTGAAAATACTAATTTACAAGTTCATACGACTCTATAAATTATTAGCGATACCATCAACTAAATTTGTTGTAACAGCTATTTTAGATTTAGTGTTATTATGAAAATAAGTCACTGGGTTTACAAATGAAAGTCACTGGACTCACTATATAAATTGATAAAGAATAATCAATCCATGAGTTTTATATCAACATTTTTAAAAATTCACGCATACTGGATTAATTAATGCTAACAAAATTCACACAATTATGGTAATAATAATGCTATTGATAATAATTTAACTTTCATAACAATAAAAAAGACAAACAATTTTTCACACGAAATTTATTACAAACACGTAATTGGTAAACATTGTCAATATCAGTCAAGTGGATACTAATGATATCTAAATAAACTTTTGTTTTTAAAAAGAGCTTTGAAAATATCTAAATACTAATTAAAACTCATCATTTTTAGTGTTGATACCAAAACGTGTAAAATTAGATTTACATTCATTAACAACATGCTAATTAACCGATAATTTCGGACATTAAAGCTTTATATAACCAAAAATTGATTAAATAACCATTAGAAATTCATCAGGTCTTATGAAATACCCATTAAATATTTCAATAATTTATGTTTCAAACTAGGTATATTATAATACTTTTCGATAAATTTATGAATAAACTATTACATGATTTGTTATGAAGTTATCTAAAAGGAAATAGGTAATAACTTTAACCCTAAATAATGAAAGAAGACACAATTTTAACCCTAAATGATGAAAGAGGTAATAATTGTAACCCTAAATGATGAAAGAAGTAACAATATTAACCCTAAATAAGGAAAGAAGAAACAATTTTAACCCAAAGTAATGAAATATTTAATAATTTTAACTCTAAAGGATAGAGGAAAATAAAAAGGCTTAGGTTATGTGGATTTTGAAAATTTCGATCAATTAGTAAAGAAAGCAATGAAAATATAGTTTGATTTGAAGAGTGACAGAACATCAGATGTATTTGCGGTAAATATATAGAAAAGAGAAAGGCCATTAGGTCTAACTCAAAATCAATGGGAAGCAAAGAAAGCAATGAAAAATACTAATTTATCTCCAAGATTAGGTAACAAATTTGAAAATAATAAATCCACTTTTAGCATTCAGGGAAACGCGAAATCAAACAGTATTATATGCGATTATTGCTAGAAAGTTGGACATTATTCAAACCAATGTTGGTTTAAAAATGGTAGAAACGTTAGCCCAAAAAGGATGTTTGTTGAAAGTAGAAAAAGGACGATGATATTGAATGCTGTCGATGTGAGAAAAAGAACCAAATTAGCAGAAACTGTTTTTCAAGAAGCAGGTCACCATCGGCATCTCCTTCTCGACAGTGCAACAAAGTGAATACAAATCTCAAATACAATGTCATTCATGAAAACTATATGTTCACATCTCTCGATCATGTTTACAAAATTCAGAATGATTAGGTAGACCAATTTTAAAGAAGTCAATCAGATTTCAAGATGAAATACCAAAGAGTACCAATGTCGCATATGCTCATAGAGGTGAGTTTAGAGAGAAGCTGTAAAATTAATTACGGAAGATGAGATAGAAATTAAACAAGTTGATGTCCAAATTTGATACAGATGATGAAACTGATATTCATATGGTTTATAACGATGAAACATGCCTAAAGTGAATGGAAACCTTGTCGGTAAAGTTGAAAATGATTTTTTAAACGAAAAAGTGAAGTTACTTTTGACCAGAGTGGAAAGATGGTTCGAAAGATTGGAAATTGACTATCCAAAATTAAAGGAGTGGATGGCATTGATCCTAGGAAAACTAAAAATAGTTTAAATTGATGTGAAAAGTTGTTTTATGTCGATCAATATGTGGAAATGGTTGAGTTAATGAAAATCTTTGAAAGAGCTTTGCAATCCAAGAAACATTTGGAAGAAATCTTTGTGGAAACTGTGGTAACCAATAAAGTGAAATATTATTGGTAAATCAAAGAACTGAAAGAGCTTATTCCGTAAAAATATAAATGGTTTTCGAGTGCATCTTAAATTATAAAATCCGTAGTCGGAAGATGAGGAGTACTTAGTCGATTGTGGTATCATTCCTGGATTTAAATATGAGGTGAGAATCGTTAATATTATTGATAATTCAGATGTGAAAAGTTGGAATGAAATTTTGAATAAGTTACAAGACATACTGTACATTAAAGATGAAGATGAAATAAACCTATACTAAGCATCGAAATAGATAAAAGAGTAAAAGAGACGCTTTTCGATCGTATCCTTGGGTCGTATTTTTGGATCGAAATTATGGAGAAAGGCGGAAGAGATTATGGGTGATGAAGGAATCATTATATTAACCTTTCGAGGAGTTGAATTAGACTAAGATGAATGTTTGGAAAATTATGAATGTAGCCTTATTTATAAGTCATAAAATGATAAAACAGACGAGTCGGAGTGTAAAGAAGTGAGTGAGTTTAGCAGTGAAATAGCAAGTAATCATGAAATAGATGATGGAAATGTCAAAAATCTAATTATTGGAGATGAAATAAAATGCCAAGCAAACTTAATGATTTGTCAGTTGACCGAACAAGATGACTTGAATGATTTGTCTAAAACCGAATTAATCTTGAAGGGGTTAGCGACGGAATTGTATGCATTAACTGAAGAAGTAACTGAAAATAAATTCATAAAACGATTAGCGAGACAATTAAAAAGACGACACCAGGGGTATTAATGTTTGTATCGCCAAATGACAGTATGATGTTTCTGAGAATAGGCGTGAAAACCAAATGTGGACAAGCTGTTTACGAAACGAATTATAAAGGAATTATAAACATATCCAAGAAAATAATGGAAGAAGCTCAAACTAAATTGTATACAGAAAACATAAATTTGACCAATTATTCTAATAATAAAATTGATTTTTATTTCGTTTTGGACAGGATACAGTTGAAAATATTTACCGAGAGATTATAATAAACGACTGCAAACTGAATAAAGAAAGATTGCGGAATAGAATGGCAACGGCAATTACTAATCCTAATCTAGTAGCACCGAAGTGGATATCGGAGAATATAGTATTTGCGAGAATCTTTGGTGAAGCGCTTTATAGCTTCAAGGGTAAATCATTTCCAATTAAATTTATGAAATACGAGCAATGTACAAATGAGTTACCAGTAAATATTGAAGGAAATTTGCGGTTCGCGGAACCAGTAACGATAATTTTATTGGAAAAAGATGTTAAACATAAAGTGTCGCTTATTAGCTCCATTAAATCAGCTAACTCCTGAATCATGGATTACATTACCCGAATTTATGTTTGAACCGAGTCAAACATTGGTTTAAAAATATGACACTCCTATGTGTGACGAAATAGTGAAAGGAGAATTAAATCAATTGTTACCTGTGCGAATACCAAATTTAGTAATGAACTAATTCGATTAAAAAAAGAATAAAATTGGGAAAGTTATCTCAGATGACAATAGAAACCGAAAGAAAATCCTCAAATGTTAAAATTTACAAAAAACCGGAAGTTGCTGGTAGTGATCTAACTAAAATACAAAGACAAGAAATTAAAAAGCTACTGGAACGGTATCAAGATATATTTGCAAAACATGAATATGATTTAGGTTTAACGAATATTATAGAACATGAAATCCTGTTGTTGGAAAAACTTCAATCAAAATGAGACCGTATAAAATGCAAATATTCATCAAGCGTAGATTAATTGACAAATTAATGCAATGAAAGAATTTGGGAAAATCAGAGATAGATCATCACCATTTTGTCATCTATTGTAATTGTTAGGAAAGAGTATGGAGAACTACGGTTCTGTATAGTTTATAGTAAATTAAATCAGGTAACCAGAATAGATACCGATCCAATTTCAGTACTACAAGAGATTTTTTGACCAGATGAGAGAAGCTCAATATTTTCATATCATTAACTAAAATAAGGAATATAATCAATTCAAGGTAAAAAAGGAAGAAACAGCATTTTCAGGTGCCAAAGATTTGTACGAATTTAATGTTTTACCTTTTGTTTTAACGGGAGCCCTAGTCACTTTTCAAAGAAGTATGAATTTCGTACTAAGACGCATTCGGCATGCACTAGTATACATGGATGACATGATTATATTCTCAAATCAATTTTGCGAACATCACAAGGATGTTGAAACGGTGTTACAACGGCTGAAGAGTGATTAATTAAAAATACCCATAAAAATGTGAATAGGGAAAGTCTGAAGTGGTATATGTAGGTCACATAATATCACAAAGAGGCCTAAAAACTAATCCAGAAAATATAAAGAAAGTCATAGCGTATCCAGTTCCAAAAAATGCTGATGAAGTAAGACAATTTCTTGGCTTCGCCATTTATTATAAAAAAATTATTAAAGACTTTTCGCATATTGCTCAGCTATTAAATATGTTACTAAAGTAAAACAACAAATTTACGTAGAGCAAAAATCATCAGGACGCTTTTGATAAATTAAAGAAAAAATTGACAACCGCACATATATTACGGTGTCCAGATGTTACGAAATCGTTAATGGTAATGTTGTATTGGGAGAGTGTTGGGTCAAAAGGTTGAGAACCTACCATCTCACAATATTATTATTATTATTATTATTATTATTATTATTATTATTATTATTATTATTATTAAAGATATTTTTATACTAATTTAGAAATTTCCTTACTTAATCCATTTTACTAAATTTAATATAAGTTATAATTTTAATGTACTTAATATCATTATTATTTAGAAATCCTCCTATCGGTTTATATTATTAGATAAGTGAATAATAAAATAAGCCCTTGCAGCAAAGTAATAATTATATTGAAAAAAGCTTCGATTATTACTTTGCAGCAAGGGTTTATTTTATTATTCACTTGTCTTATAACTTACTTTATGCTACTACCAAGGAATCACCGGTTTATAGGTTCAAACTATTATTACTAATTTCGATCATTACATATAAAGATAATGTTATTCTAATTTATGAATTCTCCTATCCCGTTACGGCATACATTTTACTGATTTCAAAATATTATTTATGTTATGTATTATTTCAATAAATTTGTTGGTATTAATTAATTCTTATACAGTCAACCTTATGCAATATGAACACTAGCGTTTCGATTTTTTTAAATGTTCATATTAAAAAATAATATGAACAGTTATTAACATAACAATATAAAAGATTTCACAAAAAATGTATTTATTACACCTATTTTTACAATTTTTATTTCTTTGACTCATAATATAATCTGTGATTTTCAATTGTCTAGATGCATTTTCTCCTTGAATGTCATCAATCAAATCTCATATTTTGTTCATATTATCAGGAATAGTAGCTTGAAAGTATTTTCAAGTTTTCTTGCATACTAGTAGGCTTCGAATCTTGTTATTACTGTATCTTCTTTTACTTCTTCAACAGAATTATCATTTGTTTCTTCATTTTCAGAACTTTCATCTTCATATTTTTCTACTAGTTCAAACAACAGATATCCACTACCTAAATGTATTTTTCGTTTTTGTTTGGTGTTCAAGTTTGAATTCAAAACTGAGTCTCTTGATTTCATAAGATTATTTATACAACCTAATGAAAGATTGTATTTGAGGAAAGAAAAGGTTGAGAACAACCTTTATCTTAATTGAATAATTTTAACAATTTCTGTTTCTCTTCGATACTTACATTTTCATACTCATAGGCTTTGAATCCTGTTACTACTGTATCTTCTTTTACTTCTTCAACAGAATTATCATTTGTTTCTTCATTTTCATATTTTTCTACTAGTTCAAACAACAAATATCCACTACCTAAATGTATTTTTCGTTTTTGTTTGGTGTTCAAGTTTGAATTCAAAATGGAGTCTCTTTATTTCATAAGATTATATATACAACCTAATGAAAGATTGTATATTGAGGAAAGAAAGCGTCGAATAATTTTAACAATTTCTGTTTCCCTTTGATTCTTAAATTAAACAGTGTTCGTATTATAAAACATAATTTACCATGCAATCCATATGATTTCTAATAATTTTTGACTAAAATTTTCATATTAAACTCTGTTCATATTATGCTGGGTACATATTGAACAGGGTTGACTGTACATAATATTTAATTTAAAATCTTTCTGCCTATAGCTTTTGTAAAAAATTTTTGACTCAATTTTTCTTTTAAAATTTTATTTAAAATTTTAAATTGTATATTATATAAAAAATATTTAAATATTTAGATTTGAGGTTTAAAATGTTTTAAAGTTAAATTTAAACCAATCAAAATCCAAATAAGTTAATTTTAATGACAATCAGAAGGTATTTCGGCATTTTTCTCATTGTATATATTAATTCCAAAAGAAACTGAAGATAATTATTTAATTAACGAAACTTTTTTCAACAATATAATTATTTCTTCGTAGCAAGGGCTTATTTTGTATTTTACTTATCTGTAAATTTCATTTCAAAACCTTTACTTTTGAAATTTTATATTTAACCAATTCTTGCTTACTAGAGTTTACTGTAAAAATTTAGTTTTAAAATATTTTATGTTGTCATCTTAATGGCTCTATTTTACTTAATTCTTATCCCGACGTTTCATACTCCCACTAATACAATACTGTTGTATTTCGCAGTAGATTGTTTAGAATAAATTGCTTTAATTTGTCAAAAAATGCAAAGATAATTCCTCATTCAGCACGATCCGTCTGAATATGAACGCCAAACGGTTCCTATTGAAATGGAAAAGAGACAAATTTCAACTGGTGTTTTATATATATTTTAATAGAAATTTTAAATTTCAATTTATTACAAAAATTTTACAAAATTTTTAAAAAAATTCTATTTTTTTTGTATTGATTTTTTTCCTATGATGAAGATTTTTATTTTACTTTTCATTATGAATTTTCTCCTGGAAGATCTGTCAGCTACTAATTGTAGATTATATATCTGTACAAATGAAAAATAATTACTTTGTTAGGTCATTCCTACGGAAGTATGATGCCTAAAGAACAATGTGCGACCGAATGTTGTAGCAAGGAATGCTGGCCTGATAGAAAGCCGAAGGGCCTTTATGAATGCACTTACTGAATCTTTATATTTATACTTATTTAACAAATATTTTCAATTTTAAATTGAATTTTATGAAATAATTATTTCTATTTTGCAAATATTTTAACAATGTTTTTCGTTATCAATAAAACAAAAATAGAAACTGCCGATTTCTGTTACATCAAAATGAGAATCAAAGTCTTTGAATGTAATTTATCATGAATAAGTTGAATCTTGCGCCATAACTCAATGGAAAAATAAAGATACTAAAAACTGAATTATTTCAAAGAAAAGGTTTGAGACTTTTCTTAGGTGTAAAGAACACAAAGATTTGATATTATCTTCGATACATCAAAGATTTCAGTCAAATCTTGAACGCTTGAAATTTTTAAACTACAATAAGTTGTAAAAACATTAGTTCAAAAAGTAAGTAGAAAATCACAAAAACTTCAATTGGTTTTGTCGAGAATCCAACTAATCTGATTTTTAACTACGATTCAACAGAACTTCGAAAATATTCATTTCAATATTCTGAGATTCTATTTTTGATCTTTTGAGTTGTCCGGTTTGTAAAGTTTGCATTTCATTTTGAACTCGTTGAAATGACCATGTGCTTTATATAAGTTTGAATTTAAGTAAGAATTTATTCTCAAAACGCTGGCATAGTTCCAGGATATTTGAGCGAGATGCTAACGGAACAATCAAATTCTCTGACTAAACCCTTGCATCGGGATTCCGAATGTACTTCGGTGTACCACAATGATAATTGTATCTTATTTCCATTTCTGATCAGAATATTCTGTAATTTCGCGCTTTTTGTACTTTTGATTTTATTATATTTATAACTTCTATATTCTCTAAAAGATCTTGACCATCATTGGTTCTCGATGTATACAGAATTATATTTTTATGTCGTTTTGTCTAAAGAAGAATCCAATTGTGATAACACAGCCCCAATTACTCTATCGACATGTATAAACTTTGCAACAAATAATTAGTTAGTTGAAAGCTTCCGCAAAAAATGTTTCTTTCCAATTGCTGTAAACAAAGTTTTCCACTAATAAAATAAAAAATTACATTCAAACGTGGAAGGTACTTTTAGGTGATTATCACGACTTCTAATGCCAGATTATCAGAAACACATTTAAGTCCAACACGAAAATTCCAAAACACAATTATTACATTTACCATTCTACAACCTCAAACAAATTTACTACCTTGTTTTTGCGTTATAAGTCACTGGCTTAAAATATAATTTCATCTGACAAAAAGGCTTAGTAAATAGTATTAGTTAGTAAATGCTCATATAAAATTTATAAATCAAAATCATCTTAGTCCTCACTTGCAAAGTGTTCTTAGAGTAGTAAAATGACTTTGGAAAATGTGAAAGTTATTCGATTCATTGAAAAATAAATGAAGCAATTATTGAAAAAGAAATTTCATGACATAAATAATCTATTAACAAAATTGCAATTATCAAGACATGTTAATGAAATATAAATTAAATAATTGAAATGACTTAAAGTTCCTAGAGTAAACTCCAGTAAATTAAAGTGAATTAAATAGTCTAAAGTAACTTAAGGCAAAATAAAGTAATTTAAAAAATGAAAGTATAGTAAACTTAGAGTTGACAAATTACATAATACAATAATTTTAAAAAGTAAAGTAACAGGTCTACAGTTAGGTTACATAAGTTGAAAATCTTTAAATTAAGTTAACAAATTACATTTAGCAAACATTTTAAAATGTAAATAACAAATCTAAACTAAGGTTAAATTTTGAAATTGAGTCATAGTCGAAAAATTACATAAGATTAAATTTTTATTTAATTTAATGACATCATTTTTTAACTAAAAATTTTAGTGCAACTTTTTCAATAAATTTTAAATAAAAGTTTTTAACTTTTTATAAAATTTTTCAATAAGTTCTTGACGTGTGGGCTCGTTGTGAGTTACAGTCACAATGTATTGTAACACAGCAGCCACTAAGGTTATGCAATTATAGTTAGTAGCTCGCAGGAGCAACCATATCCTCTGAAAACTATACACAAGCCCCTACTATTGCTGATGTAATTTAAACCAGATTAATCTTTTATCATGCAATTACATAAATATTTTGCTCCACTCTTCTCTCTACAGTTGTAGAGCAGAAGGCTAATTTGTGTATTTTTTGACTTAAAATTTCACTGGTCTAAATGATTTAGTCTAAATCAACTAAAAAAATGACCAGATATAAATGAATTTGAATCACTTATCTATAAAAAAGCCTAGAAATAAACACACGGTAAAATAGTCTAAAACTAAATTCACTACAAATCAAATAATTTTTAAATAAATAATAATAAAAATAATGATAATCATAATTATAATAACAATAAAAATAAAAATAATTATAATAACATTAATAATAATCATAATAAAATTAATACTAATAATAATATAAAAAATTATAATTATAATAATAACGATAATAATAATATTAAGCAAAGATATTACACGAATATTTTATAAATAATTAAATTGAACGATTACCTAATAATATCAAAATTATAGTTTGAATATCAGAGGTTGGTTATGATGTTTGTTGATTGTGTTTGAATGTTAGTATGTTTGTGTATTCTGTATCAATAATATAATTCAATATAATTTGCGGATATTCGGATCGAGAAAACCTCAAAGAATGATATAGAGTTTTGTTAAAATAACTTTCGACAGGTTATAAATTCTTTGATCGAACGAGGTTTTTTCAATCATTGAAGTGGCAATAATTTCATTGCCTCCAAAGCTTAAATCCTGGCTACGTAACTGTCTCGGACTAAAGTCAGAAAAAATTTAATTTAAATATTATTTAATTGTATAATTGAAATTAATTTACATCATCCGGGAGAGATAAGGGGTAGACTTTCAAGGCAAAACCCCCATGTGTCTAATACACTACTATTTTATTTTGCAGTAAATTGTTTAGAATAAATTGGTTTAATTTGTCAAAAAATGTAAAGATAATTCCTCATTCAGCACGATCCGTCTGAATATGAACGCCAAACAGTTCTTATTGAAATGGAAAAAAGACAAATTTCAACTGGCATTTTTTATATATATTTTTAAGAAATTTTAAATTTCATATTTATTATAGAAATTGTACAAATAATTTGATTTGATTCTATCTTTCCTATTTTAATTGCAAGTGATGAAGATTTTTATTTTACTTTTCATTATGAATTTCCTCGTTGGAGATCAGGAAGCTACTCATGATTGTACATTATAGATGAGTACAAATTAATAACAATTACTTTTTTAGGTTTATCCAACGGAGTTATGGTACATAGAGAAACATGTCATGTTGATTGCTGTAGTGCCGAATGCAGGACTGCTGAACACCTGAAGGGTCTTTACGAGTGCATCAGCTGAAACTATATATTAATACGAAGTTTCCAAGATTTTTCAATTTTAACGTAACTCGATTTCCACAATGTTTAATTTAACATGAATAAATTGAATCTTGCGTCACAACACAATAGGAGATCTCTATATAAGATGACCTCAACTCAACAACCGCGTTACAAATCTTGATCCAAAAAAGGACATATTTATCAATGTTAATGTCATATTTAGATACAAAAAAACTTGTACTCACTAACACACAAATAAAAAATATTTAAACTTTGAAATAATAAAAACATTATTCAATAAATAAAAGTGTTTAAACTTGAATACAATTCAAATATGTACCCAATAAATCACAATAAAAATCAAAGAAAATTCATGAAGAAAGAAACTTTTCACTTGTTGTGAGGTTATAGCTTAAATTCCAAGATTTAAAATTACTTAAACTTTAACTAGTCCACTGTATATCTCTAAATTTTAGAGATAAGTAGTAGACTAGTTATTATTCAGTACCTTATTACAAGTTTTAATCTAAATTATACACAATTTCCATAATTTTCAAATAAAATACCAGTAAATGAGGCCAATTTAAAGATGTATCGTGACCAAATGCCATCATAAGTGACAGCTAAAATTCCACATAATTCTAAAATTATAGATGAAGTATTATAAATATTATTATTTTTAATATTATTTTCTACAAAGTTTGAATATGAATCAGATTTATTTAAGGTATTCATAGTCATTGGTATTGAAAAAATTTGGATCAATATCCTTTACATTGCAAAATTGAATGCCATCATTATTAGAGCTAGTAGTAATGTTATAGTTTTGGATGATAGACTTGAGTTTAGGGGCCTTATTTCTAGTACCGCTGTTTGTAATCTTAGAATTTGATCCGTAAATCTTCATTCCATTGATATCTAAAAGTAATATATATGTAGTTGGAATAGAATATTTCAGATTGGTTATGATGCTATAATAAGGTTTATTTTCGTAGGTTTAATGACATTGTAGCGCGGATCAAGTGGGTAAATTTGTACCGGGTTGTTAAATTGGTGTCAGGTTGATAAATTCCCACTGAATGGGTAAGTTAGCGTCGTGTAGTAAGTTAGGTAAAATTACAGTCAACGACTGCGGTTTGAATACTAAAGTATTGTAAATTCTTTTTAAATTACTTCATTTTGCCTTAAGTTACTTTAGACTATTTAATTCACTTTAATTTACTGGAGTTTACTCTAGGAACTTTAAGTCATTTCAATTATTTAATATATATTTCATTAACATGTCTTGATAATTGTAATTTTGTTAATAGATTATTTATGTCATGAAATTTCTTTTTCAATAATTGCTTCATTTATTTTTCAATGAATCGAATAACTTTCACATTTTCCAAAGTCATTTTACTACTCTAAGAACACTTTGCAAGTGAGGACTAAGATGATTTTGATTTATAAATTTTATATGAGCATTTACTAACTAATACTATTTACTAAGCCTTTTTGTCAGATGAAATTATATTTTAAGCCAGTGACTTATAACGCAAAAACAAGGTAGTAAATTTGTTTGAGGTTGTAGAATGGTAAATGTAATAATTGTGTTTTGGAATTTTCGTGTTGGACTTAAATGTGTTTCTGATAATCTGGCATTAGAAGTCGTGATAATCACCTAAAAGTACCTTTTTTTATTTTATTAG
This sequence comes from Schmidtea mediterranea, assembly GCA_022537955.1. Lineage (NCBI taxonomy): Eukaryota > Metazoa > Platyhelminthes > Tricladida > Dugesiidae > Schmidtea > Schmidtea mediterranea. The sequence goes on from CM039679.1 coordinate 78,469,631, forward strand.
TGGAAAACTTTGTTTACAGCAATTGGAAAGAAACATTTTTTGCGGAAGCTTTCAACTAACTAATTATTTGTTGCAAAGTTTATACATGTCGATAGAGTAATTGGGGCTGTGTTATCACAATTGGATTCTTCTTTAGACAAAACGACATAAAAGTATAATTCTGTATACATCGAGAACCAATGATGGTCAAGATCTTTTAGAGAATATAGAAGTTATAAATATAATAAAATCAAAAGTACAAAAAGCGCGAAATTACAGAATATTCTGATCAGAAATGGAAATAAGATACAATTATCATTGTGGTACACCGAAGTACATTCGGAATCCCGATGCAAGGGTTTAGTCAGAGAATTTGATTGTTCCGTTAGCATCTCGCTCAAATATCCTGCAACTATGCCAGCGTTTTGAGAATAAATTCTTACTTAAATTTAAACTTATATAAAGCACATGGTCATTTCAACGAGTTCAAAATGAAATGCAAACTTTACAAACCGGACAACTCAAAAGATCAAAAATAGAATCTCAGAATATTGAAATGAATATTTTCGAAGTTCTGTTGAATCGTAGTTAAAAATCAGATTAGTTGGATTCTCGACAAAACCAATTGAAGTTTTTGTGATTTTCTACTTACTTTTTGAACTAATGTTTTTACAACTTATTGTAGTTTAAAAATTTCAAGCGTTCAAGATTTGACTGAAATCTTTGATGTATCGAAGATAATATCAAATCTTTGTGTTCTTTACACCTAAGAAAAGTCTCAAACCTTTTCTTTGAAATAATTCAGTTTTTAGTATCTTTATTTTTCCATTGAGTTATGGCGCAAGATTCAACTTATTCATGATAAATTACATTCAAAGACTTTGATTCTCATTTTGATGTAACAGAAATCGGCAGTTTCTATTTTTGTTTTATTGATAACGAAAAACATTGTTAAAATATTTGCAAAATAGAAATAATTATTTCATAAAATTCAATTTAAAATTGAAAATATTTGTTAAATAAGTATAAATATAAAGATTCAGTAAGTGCATTCATAAAGGCCCTTCGGCTTTCTATCAGGCCAGCATTCCTTGCTACAACATTCGGTCGCACATTGTTCTTTAGGCATCATACTTCCGTAGGAATGACCTAACAAAGTAATTATTTTTCATTTGTACAGATATATAATCTACAATTAGTAGCTGACAGATCTTCCAGGAGAAAATTCATAATGAAAAGTAAAATAAAAATCTTCATCATAGGAAAAAAATCAATACAAAAAAAATAGAATTTTTTTAAAAATTTTGTAAAATTTTTTGTAATAAATTGAAATTTAAAATTTCTATTAAAATATATATAAAACACCAGTTGAAATTTGTCTCTTTTCCATTTCAATAGGAACCGTTTGGCGTTCATATTCAGACGGATCGTGCTGAATGAGGAATTATCTTTCATTTTTTGACAAATTAAAGCAATTTATTCTAAACAATCTACTGCGAAATACAACAGTATTGTATTAGTGGGAGTATGAAACGTCGGGATAAGAATTAAGTAAAATAGAGCCATTAAGATGACAACATAAAATATATTAAAACTAAATCTTTACAGTAAACTCTAGTAAGCAAGAATTGGTTAAATATAAAATTTCAAAAGTAAAGGTTTTGAAATGAAATTTACAGATAAGTAAAATACAAAATAAGCCCTTGCTGCGAAGAAATAATTATATTGTTGAAAAAAGTTTCGTTAATTAAATAATTATCTTCAGTTTCTTTTGGAATTAATATATACAATGAGAAAAATGCCGAAATACCTTCTGATTGTCATTAAAATTAACTTATTTGGATTTTGATTGGTTTAAATTTAACTTTAAAACATTTTAAACCTCAAATCTAAATATTTAAATATTTTTTATATAATATACAATTTAAAATTTTAAATAAAATTTTAAAAGAAAAATTGAGTCAAAAATTTTTTACAAAAGCTATAGGCAGAAAGATTTTAAATTAAATATTATGTACAGTCAACCCTGTTCAATATGTACCCAGCATAATATGAACAGAGTTTAATATGAAAATTTTAGTCAAAAATTATTAGAAATCATATGGATTGCATGGTAAATTATGTTTTATAATACGAACACTGTTTAATTTAAGAATCAAAGGGAAACAGAAATTGTTAAAATTATTCGACGCTTTCTTTCCTCAATATACAATCTTTCATTAGGTTGTATATATAATCTTATGAAATAAAGAGACTCCATTTTGAATTCAAACTTGAACACCAAACAAAAACGAAAAATACATTTAGGTAGTGGATATTTGTTGTTTGAACTAGTAGAAAAATATGAAAATGAAGAAACAAATGATAATTCTGTTGAAGAAGTAAAAGAAGATACAGTAGTAACAGGATTCAAAGCCTATGAGTATGAAAATGTAAGTATCGAAGAGAAACAGAAATTGTTAAAATTATTCAATTAAGATAAAGGTTGTTCTCAACCTTTTCTTTCCTCAAATACAATCTTTCATTAGGTTGTATAAATAATCTTATGAAATCAAGAGACTCCGTTTTGAATTCAAACTTGAACACCAAACAAAAACGAAAAATACATTTAGGTAGTGGATATCTGTTGTTTGAACTAGTAGAAAAATATGAAGATGAAAGTTCTGAAAATGAAGAAACAAATGATAATTCTGTTGAAGAAGTAAAAGAAGATACAGTAATAACAAGATTCGAAGCCTACTAGTATGCAAGAAAACTTGAAAAATACTTTCAAGCTACTATTCCTGATAATATGAACAAAATATGAGATTTGATTGATGACATTCAAGGAGAAAATGCATCTAGACAATTGAAAATCACAGATTATATTATGAGTCAAAGAAATAAAAATTGTAAAAATAGGTGTAATAAATACATTTTTTGTGAAATCTTTTATATTGTTATGTTAATAACTGTTCATATTATTTTTTAATATGAACATTTAAAAAAATCGAAACGCTAGTGTTCATATTGCATAAGGTTGACTGTATAAGAATTAATTAATACCAACAAATTTATTGAAATAATACATAACATAAATAATATTTTGAAATCAGTAAAATGTATGCCGTAACGGGATAGGAGAATTCATAAATTAGAATAACATTATCTTTATATGTAATGATCGAAATTAGTAATAATAGTTTGAACCTATAAACCGGTGATTCCTTGGTAGTAGCATAAAGTAAGTTATAAGACAAGTGAATAATAAAATAAACCCTTGCTGCAAAGTAATAATCGAAGCTTTTTTCAATATAATTATTACTTTGCTGCAAGGGCTTATTTTATTATTCACTTATCTAATAATATAAACCGATAGGAGGATTTCTAAATAATAATGATATTAAGTACATTAAAATTATAACTTATATTAAATTTAGTAAAATGGATTAAGTAAGGAAATTTCTAAATTAGTATAAAAATATCTTTAATAATAATAATAATAATAATAATAATAATAATAATAATAATAATAATAATATTGTGAGATGGTAGGTTCTCAACCTTTTGACCCAACACTCTCCCAATACAACATTACCATTAACGATTTCGTAACATCTGGACACCGTAATATATGTGCGGTTGTCAATTTTTCTTTAATTTATCAAAAGCGTCCTGATGATTTTTGCTCTACGTAAATTTGTTGTTTTACTTTAGTAACATATTTAATAGCTGAGCAATATGCGAAAAGTCTTTAATAATTTTTTTATAATAAATGGCGAAGCCAAAAAATTGTCTTACTTCATCAGCATTTTTTGGAACTGGATACGCTATGACTTTCTTTATATTTTCTGGATTAGTTTTTAGGCCTCTTTGTGATATTATGTGACCTACATATACCACTTCAGACTTTCCCTATTCACATTTTTATGGGTATTTTTAATTAATCACTCTTCAGCCGTTGTAACACCGTTTCAACATCCTTGTGATGTTCGCAAAATTGATTTGAGAATATAATCATGTCATCCATGTATACTAGTGCATGCCGAATGCGTCTTAGTACGAAATTCATACTTCTTTGAAAAGTGACTAGGGCTCCCGTTAAAACAAAAGGTAAAACATTAAATTCGTACAAATCTTTGGCACCTGAAAATGCTGTTTCTTCCTTTTTTACCTTGAATTGATTATATTCCTTATTTTAGTTAATGATATGAAAATATTGAGCTTCTCTCATCTGGTCAAAAAATCTCTTGTAGTACTGAAATTGGATCGGTATCTATTCTGGTTACCTGATTTAATTTACTATAAACTATACAGAACCGTAGTTCTCCATACTCTTTCCTAACAATTACAATAGATGACAAAATGGTGATGATCTATCTCTGATTTTCCCAAATTCTTTCATTGCATTAATTTGTCAATTAATCTACGCTTGATGAATATTTGGCATTTTATACGGTCTCATTTTGATTGAAGTTTTTCCAACAACAGGATTTCATGTTCTATAATATTCGTTAAACCTAAATCATATTCATGTTTTGCAAATATATCTTGATACCGTTCCAGTAGCTTTGTATTTTTTTATGTATGCTTTGTATGTTTTCATGAATGACATTGTATTTGATATTTGTATTCACTTTGTTGCGCTGTCGAGAAGGAGATGCCGATGGTGACCTGCTTCTTGAAAAACAGTTTCTGCTAATATGATTCTTTTTCTCATATCGACAGTATTCAATATCATCGTCCTTTTTCTACTTTCAACAAACATCCTTTTTGGGCTAACGTTTCTACCATTTTTAAACCAACATTGGTTTGAATAATGTCCAACTTTCTTGCAATAATCGCATATAATACTGTTTGATTTCGCGTTTCCCTGAATGCTAAAAGTGGATTTATTATTTTCAAATTTGTTACCTAATCTTGGAGATAAATTAGTATTTTTCATTGCTTTCTTTGCTTCCCATTGATTTTGAGTTAGACCTAATGGCCTTTCTCTTTTCTATATATTTACCGCAAATACATCTGATGTTCTGTCACTCTTTAAATCAAACTATATTTTCATTGCTTTCTTTACTAATTGATCGAAATTTTCAACATCCACATAACCTAAGCCTTTTTATTTTCCTCTGTGTATTAAATGCACTTCCTTGTTAAAAGCGTGATTGACCTCTATAATTTTTATCAACAATTTGGCTATGTTTATAAATACTCGGAGAAAAAATTGAAAATCCATTGACTTATATAAATTTTTCTTTAAAGTTTGGCTGTTGTTAAAAACAGAAAAATTTGAAAATTTGAGACGATTTACTTAATTTTTCGTGAAAACTTTGATGAGAATTTCGTTGTTTTCAAATACTTAGAAATTTTTTAATTTCTTTTCTCATATTCGGTCAAATGTATTTATTATGGATCATTTCGTAAATGGCTTTGTTTTCTGGATGACTGGTGTTGAGGAATTTTGTGATGCATGTTTCATTGACAGTAAAAGTCTTAGTGAATTTTTGTTGCTGACGTCGGACCAAAATTCGTTGATTTTGTTTAATTTAAGGATGCGTTTTATGGATGACTCTTTAAGGGTTTCTGCCTGTTTAGTTTTGATCTGATCAGCTATTTATTTTATTTGAATGTCATTTTCTATTTCATTTATGAAGAATATGCAGATAACATTTATTTTACTACACTTTGAAAATATACTTTTGGCCGGAGCTTTCGAAGTAATTGAGGTTGTGTTATCACAATTGGATTCTTCTTTAGACAAAACGACATAAAAATATAATTCTGTAAACATCGAGAACCAATGATGGTCAAGATCTCTCAGAGAATATATTTCACAATATCAAGAAAGGTATAGAATTTATAAATATAATAAAATGAAAAGTACAAAAAGCGCGAAATTATAGAATATTCTGATCAGAAATGGAAATAAGATACAATCATCATTGTGGTACACCGAAGTACATTCGGAATCCCGATGCAAGGGTTTAGCCAGATAATTTGATTTACAAAATTTGATGGTTCAGTTAGCATTCCACTAAAACATCCGGAAACAATGCCAGAGTTTTGAGAATAAATTCTTACATTTTATCAAACTCATATAAAAACACATGGTCAAGTCAAACGACTAATATTAAACGGGTTCGATAAGAAATGCAAACTTTACAAAAGGGACAACTCAAGGGATCACTAGAATTTCAGAATATGAAAATGCATTTCTTCGAAGTTCCATTGAATCTTAGTTTAAAGTTAGATTCGTTGGATCCTCGACAAAACCAATTGAAGATTTTGTGATTTTCTACTTACTTTTTGAACTATTGTTTTTAAAACTTATTTAAATTTTAAAAATTTCAAGCGTTCAAGATTTGACTGAAATCTTTGATGTATCGAAAATAATATCAAATCTTTATGTTCTTTAAATCTAGGAAAAATCTCAAACTTTTTCTTTGAAATAATTCAGTTTTTAGTATCTTTATTTTCCCCTTGCGTTGTGACGCAAGATTCAACTTATTCATGATTAATTACATACAAAGCCTTTGATTCTCATTTCGATGTAACAGAAATCAGAGGTTTCTTTCATTTATTTCTATTTTTGTTTTATTGATTACAAAAAAACATTGGGAAAATATTTGCGGAAATAGAAATATTTATTTCATTAAAATTCACTTTAAAATTGAAAATTCTTGAAAATCTTGTATAAATATAAAGATTCAGTTCCTGCATTCATAATAACCCCCATCGTTTTCTGGAGTCAAGCATTCCTGGCTACAGCACTCAGTGTAACAGTTATCTTTACCTTCCACAATTCCGTTGCCCAAACCTGAAAATAATTATTATTCATTTACACATCTATAATGTACAATGTGCAGAAGCTTCCAGAATTCCAAGGAGGAAATTCATAGCAAAAAGTAAAATAAAAATCTTCATCACTTGAAATTAAAATAGGGAAAAAATAGTATTTTTTAAAAAATCTTGTAAATTTTTTGTAATAAATTGAAATATATATAAAACACCAGTTGAAATTTGTCTCTTTTCCATTTCAATAGGAACCGTTTGGCGCTCATATTCAGACGAATCGTGCTGAATGAAGAATTATCTTTCATTTTTTGACAAATTAAACAAATTAATTCTAAACCATTTCTGTGAAATACTACAGTAGTGTATTAGTGGGAGTGTGAAATGTGGGGATTTTGGCTTGAAAGTCTTCCCCATACCATTACTGGATGATGTAATTTAATTTCAATTATGCAATTAAATAATAATTAATTGAAAAAATTCTAACTAAAGTCAGGATTTTTTTTGCTCAATTTTATCTGACTGTAGTGTGGTGGTTTTACAGTAAATTTAAAGTAAAATTTTCAAGGCTAATTTCGAATTAATTTCTGACTGATATAAATCGCCTGTTGATAAAAAAGCCTAAAATATATTTCATCGGTAAAAATGGTCATGTAACTTACAGTCAATAAAAAAAAGCTTTAAATTTAGGATAGTAAATTATTAGTTATGTAATTTAAAAAAAATAAGAATTAAGTGTTATAAAATTTATTTTAATAAGTATATTAACTTAAACTAGAGTCATTAAGATTACAACATGAAATATTTTTAAAGTAACTCTGATAAATGGACGTTCATAAATTGTGTCCACAAATAAAGGGGAGTTATAGGTACTTTTTACAAAAATTTCAATAAAATAAAAAAGAGAAAATAAATAGGAAAAACAGTTGAGCTCTTGACATTAAACGAAGTAATCTTCAAAAAATAAAAATATCAATAGAAAAATAGAAATTGAATAAATTTGTTCTTGTTTTAAATTTATATTAATATTAATAATATTAAAATAATTTAACAATATTTAAAGTATTGGTAATTTAATTTATTAAATTCATTAAATAATATTATATTTAAAATTAGTCTTAAACATTTACATGAAAAGAATATTTTAAATAACTTATTTTTATTTTTTATTAGATCAAGAATGGACTAACCAAACGTTCCTAACAAGAGTAAGAAGGACTGTTGTGAAAAATCAAACACAAACTAATAAACGAGACATAAATGAAATCGACTTAAAAGCTGGCCGATCCAATACTTGTGAAACAAAATCTGTCAAGTACAAAGCAAAAACCCAATTCATCATCAAGCTCCAATTCATGGTTTAAACTTAAAACACTACTACCCTTTTGGTTCTACAGGCCAATCAAGAGCGACTTGATTGGATTGTATATGCAAAAGTTTGTGATGTTTTAAGTTTAGCCCAGGAAAAGAAGCTTAAAGAAAAGAAACTAAAGGTTGAAGAGACGAGACAGGAAAAACTGAAAATTGAGAAATATGACAACAAAATGTCGAAGATATTTAGTAAAAAGAGGAAAGTAACTTCATCTCAAATTTATCATATATTGCTCTTAAAGAGATGGTAATCGCAGAATGGTTAGATGAAGATGGTTCTGACTTTTTTGGGTGTTTTGGTTCCACAGAATATTGATAAATCATCTCTTATGTATATTATAATAATTGAGGAACATTTGGTTTGACTATGCAAAGATGCTAGAATATATTCTCGATTTGTTCATTAATTCTAAGTAAGCGGTACCCAACCTGTAGGTCACGACCCCACCGGAGGTCACGTGACCATTTGCGAGATTTCACCTGAGACCTTTAGAAAATAATTTATTTACGCTAGATGGCGGTTTCTCCTACTCCTACTGACTTTATAGTATAAAATATAAATAAAATCAGATATTTAGAAATCTAAAACATAATAGCTAGCTGCAAAAATGCAGTGACTGAGGAGCAACCCTGTTAATTTTGTTGTTGTGGTCACCACAACTTAGAAAATGTTATCAAGGGTTCAAAGTACCAGAAAGGTTGGGAACCGCTGTTCTAAGTGATATAATACATTTTTATAAATATTTATTTATTCAAAAACTTCAAAATTTATAAATGTTTCTAGCTGAAACAAATTAGAATAATTTCAAAAATTAGTCTTTAAAAATATTTCAATATTTTTAAAAGAACTTTTAAATATTAAAAGTACATGGCTCTCCCTTTTTTAGGACTATTGCCACTTCTTCAACCTTTCAATTCTTCTCTGTTGGCTGTTTTATCAGTCAGGAGTTCCACTTGGTGTAGTCAAATAAACTTGATGATTTTGTATGGGTTTCATATTGCATCCAATCTTTTTACTATTTTTTGGTTCTGTTCTTACCAAAACCACCTCCCCAACTTCAATATGTCTGGTACCTCTTTTGTTTCTATCTATATTTCTGTTCTTAAGTTCTTGATAACTGTCGACTGAGAGAATTGCATAATATGAGTAAACACATTTGTTGTCTTGAAATTTTGTTTATTGGTGGATATCAAATCCTACTTAGATTCCGTTCGGAACTTGGTTATAAATATATGTCATGGGTGCAATGCCACATACATTGCAATGACTGCTCGGCAGTTTCGCTATCAGGTTATTGATAACAGCCGACTTATGGAAGCACAATTCTGTACTGCAAAATGAAAATAAATGTAAATTTTTTTGTTTAAAAGTTTATAAATATCACTTGAAAAAGGCTGTGCCGAAAATTCGTGAATACCTTAAATAAATCTGATTCATAGTCAATTTTTGTAGAAAATATTATGGCATTTTATTAAAAGTTTATTAAAATATTGTTAAATTTTAATTTTATAAAATTTATTAAATTAAATTTTTAAATAATTGAGATTTAGAAAACATAATTTATAATTTTTAATAAAATATATTTTAAATAAAAAAGATCAATCAAGAAATTTGTTTGAATAAAGCGGGTTAAATCTATAAAGTTTCAAGTTAGAATCTAACTGACGATAACAGTGAGTCTATCGAAATATGCTGTAGTATAATATATGTTGGTTGTTGTTTTCTTTTATTTAATTCAATGACAATATTGTGTGATTCTTTTAATAATAATAATAATAATAATAATAATAATAATAATAATAAATAGTGATGATAATAATCAAAAAAGAAAACAAGGTTTAAATAAATGAAAAACACAAACTGTATATTCTTTATAACATTTCACTATATATTTCGATCATTTATCAATCTTATTCAGGCTAGAAATCATATTAACAAAATCTAAATGAAAATAAGAAAATTTAAACAAATTAATCAATAATCATCGTAATCAACTCGTATATAAAATCAATTTTAATTTGAAAAATTAAAAATCAAACATTCATTTAAATAAAACTTTTATCAGTATCAGTCGCTTTTCTGTATATTACCGTTTCATAGGACTTTTCCTTGCGTTGAATAATAAAATCCAAACCACTTGCAAAGTGTTTCACTAATAAGTCACCAACTCCAGTTGGTCTTTGTTCTTAGCTCGTTTATTAATTTTCATATAATGGGTGTAATGCCACATATATTGGAGAGACTGCCCGTCATCTCTGTATTCGAGTTATTAAAAACATTGTCGACTGAATGGATTGACTCACATAATTGATCATTTTAGGAAATATACTAGTAAAAAATAGGTATGTCTGACTTCAAAATAATTGCAAAAAATTTTAGTAATTATTGGGAAAGAATAACAAGTGAGTCGTTGTTCATAGACTCTTTAAATCCTATAATTAATGTTAAAAATGATCAGTCTACATGTATTTTGAATGTATTTAAGTAATTGAATGTAATTTGTGTATATGATGTATTTGATGTAATTTGTTTGTGATGTTTTGTAAAAATAATTTTAAAATTTAAAATTTAATTTTTTATTTAAAATTTTATAAAATTTTTATTTAAATAAATGTTTGATTTTTATTTTTTAAATTAAAATTATTTTATATACAGTTGATTATGATAATTATTGATTAATTTGTTTAAATTTTCTTATTTTCATTTATATTTTGTTAATGTGATTTCTGGCCTGAAGAAGAATAATAAACGGTCGAAATATATAGTGAAATGTTATATAGAATATACAGTTGGAGTTTTTCAATTAATAATAATAATAATAATAATAATAATAATAATAATAATAATAATAATAATAATAATAATAATAATAATAATAATAATAATAATAATTATAATAATAATAAGCAGAAGAAAAATAGTAAATATGATCACTCTTGTAGGTGATACTAGTTTAAAGTGAATATTTACATAGAAATATTATTCAATGAAATTAAAGTCTAAGATGTTAGAAATATTAGATAAATTGGATTGAACTTTGTAAATCTTTTTTATGTTTTAAAATTTTTGCTTGACCAACTTTATTTTAAATGGTTCCCTAGGAAACAGTATGTGTGCCATCTACATAACATATATATTTTCGTGACCTTTATAAAAATCTAATCGTCCTAAAAAATTTTAGGGGGGGGTGTCCTGGAGATGACATATCTATCTAATAAAGTATTATAAATACTAATCAAAAGACACTATATATTCTGACCAAATAATTTGAGGTCAGTTGTTATTAATAACATCAAAACAAACAAATCGATTTTTGCACCAAGATATCGAATGATTAAACACAAAATTTCATAATACAAATCATAATTGAAATTGATCATTTTTAAAAATATACTATTAATACAAAGTTTTAGTGTTCACAAACATAAATCTCTTTGATATTTATCCTTCTCACAACTCTTGCTACAGCAATCAGATCCGCATCTGTCTGCATGTACCACAATACCATCTATATAACCTGATAAAAACATGTATTATTCCTTTTTAATTATGTAATAATTACATTTAGAAGCATCCAGTTTTATTGTGAAAAAATTCATGATCAAAACTAAAATCAGAAACATCATCATCTGTAATAAAAAAAGATTAAATAGAAAATTCAAGCAGGTCTGACTGATTGAAATATTACCATAACATTTTCGACAAATTAAACAAATTTATTCTCAACAATTTCCAACGAAATATTAGAGATTTTTCCAAAGAATTCCATTTCTAAGCCTTTACTCCCAGAGTCCTCATTTACGGATATGTCTTATTTTGCTCTGAAACTTTTCCTTATTCACTGAAATTGTTATTAGTTCTGAGGCAGACAATCATATTATGCTTATAAAATCCAGTATTACAGAATAATCAAATTCTGATAAAAAATTTGTTTGAATAAACCGGATTTGTGATTAAAATAGATTTTTGAAAAAGTTTATTTGTTGTTATTTATTTTGCTGAAATGTACAAGCTAGCCATGTACAAAATGATTGAAACATATTCAAGGTTCAGTCGATCTTCAGCAATGGATTAAGAAGATGGAATTAGTGTCTGATGTTCAGAAATGGGAGAATTTGGTTACAGTTTTACCTTTATTTTTGACAGGTCCGGCATTTGCGGTTTTTGAGCATTTGGATCTAGAACAACAAAAAGATTTAAATGCAAAAAATCAGCGATTCATGATTCATTCGTGATGAACAAATATCAGACGTATGAGGTATTGATAGCAAGAAGATGGCAGAATGAACCAATGAATAGTTAAACTTAACTGTCTTAGCTTGATTTATGGAAGATGCTGTGTTGAAAAGTGTTTTAATTACGAACTGTCGCATAATTATTTCACAACAGTTAAGAACCAACAGTAGAATTGAATCGATGTCGTTACCAGAAGTATTAATTGAACCAGGGATATTGTATGAGATGTACAAAGAAGTATTGGTATTGCTGCAGGGAAGTTAGACAAGAAGAAGAAGAATACATATGAGAAAAGCAAAAAACTTCAGAATTTTACAAAAGTAAAAAGAGCGTTTATTTATTTCACGTCCGAACAGAAACAATCAGAAATGTTATAACTACTGAGGAACATGTCACAGTTACATATTATGTAAGATGGGTAACAGGGAAATGGAAAGGAGGAATCACGATTCTTCAAAAATGACAAAAATAGTGTGTGCGATAATTAATGTTGTGGTTGCCGGAAAGAGGTTAAAACGCTAGTAGACTCAAAGTGCTTGCAGATAATCTAAACATCCAGTTTATGCAATGAAGTATCAGGAATACACGAAATTGAGGCTATTGATGGGGAAGTAATACGATACATGTATTAGATCGCGTTAAAACATCAATTATTAGAAAATATTTATTAATAAGAAAGTTTCAAATTGATCAGTTTTTAAACCTGTTTCATTTAAAATATGCCCTAAAAACCTCACTTCTGTCTTTAAAATTTTGAATTTTAAACGGCTAATTTTTAATCCAGCTTTCTCTATTTTTATGAAAACATGTTACATGTCTCTGATATGTGATTCATAATCCCTTGAGAAAATTTATGATTTATTTAAAAATTTAAAATATATTTTAGTATTGTATTTATTCATTGAAAATATATAAAACTTTGTAGGAGGTTTAATGGGTGGTGATTAATGTCAGTGATCAAAAGTAAATTATGATCATTTATTTGCATAAATCGAGAGACAGTGTTGTGATTTAATTAAAATTTATTGTTAATTATACAAGAATTTTTTTAACTTTCCGGTTTAATAATGTCAATTACATGTTAGCGTTTAGAATTTGATCTTAATGCATCAAAAATTATGCCGGCAATTTCGGGGAAAGTTTTAAAAATGGATGAATCAATTAATAAGGCGTGAAACCATTATAATGATGATTTCGCGGTAGATGCATCATAAATAAATGTTGAAACGGTCGTAGAACATTTGAATTTGTAAGCAAACTTCCGAAAGCAAACAGCGGTGCTACTCTCTAGGTTTGCAAGTGCAATGAATGAAAAGTGGCCAATTAAAATGGCCTGGGAGATCCAAGGTGAAATTGCAAGAAAGTAGATATGAGATGAGCAAACGTGACATTTCCTCAATATGTATAAAATTGATTTGACATTTTCCAGTTGTGTCATGGATTAAGGTTGCATGTGTTCTTGCGAAAATAATTTGTACTGGTAAAGGAGGAAGACTTTTGGGAAAATGAAGCAGTATTGTATCTTCAAGAGATAAAAATTTGCTGAAGCAGGTGGATACTGTGTAAGGTATGTGTTGTGCGCACAATATACACATTGGGAGAATTTGATGCTACACTAACAACATAGCTCTTAATGTATTGATAGAAATAGAAAACAGCGTGATGCAAGATTATGTATGACTTCAAAAGAAAAATGATTTTAATCATATAAATCCTCGACAAAATCTCTTGAATGTTTTTAAATTTTCTACAACTTATATATTTAAAATTAGTATTTTTACTTATTGTAATTAAGAAAATGCCAAGCGTTTGAGATTTGATAAAGGCTTTACAATGATCTTTCAAGCATTGAATATAATATCGAATCTTTGTGGATTTTTTGAATCAATTACAAATCTCAAACCTTTTCTTTGCAATAATTCTTGTGTTGTAAAGTAAGATTCAATTTATTCATGATAAATTACATACGAAGCCTTTGATTATCATTTTGATGTAACACAAATCAGCGGTTTCTTTCATTTGTTTCTATTTTTGTTTTATTTACAACGATAAAAACATTGGGAAACCGATTAGCGGAAATATTTATTTCAGAGAAATTCACGTTAAAATTGAAAAGTTTTGTAAACTTAGTATTAACATAATGATTCAACTGATGCAGGCGTAAGTACCCTTCAGGTGATCTCCAGTCCAACATTCCTTGCTACAGCAATCAATTAGACATCTATCTCTATGTACTTGAACTCCGTTGGAATAACCTAAAAAACTATTATTCATTTATACACATCTAATATCTACAATTTAGAGAAGCTGCCAGATCTTCCAGGAGGAAATTCATGACGAAAAGCAAAATAAAAACCTTCATCACTTGCAATTAAAATAAGAAAAATCAAATCAAATAAAAATATTTGCACAATTTTTGTAATAAATTGAAACTTTAAAATACATAGAAAATGTCAGTTGAAATTTGTTTGTTTTTCATTTCAATAGGAACTGTTTAGTGTTCATATTCAGACAGATCGTGCTGAATAAGGAATTATCTTTACATTTTTTTGACAAATTAAGCAAATTTATTCTCATCAATTTACTGTAAAATACAGTTGATCATTTTTCAAAGAATTCCAAATTTGGAAAACTTTTTAATTTAATATAATAATAATAATTTGGTAATTTGTTAAAATTATAGTTAAAGATTTGACTTTTATTTACAAATAAATTATAAAATATAATTGAACACAACAAATGCCGGTTTTATATTTTTTAATGTGTTTTACTTGGTATTACATATTAAAATATTAATAACTTATTTTTAAAATACAATATAATAAGTTTTGATAAACATAAAATTAGTTATGTCAATCACAATTTCTTCAGATTTTTGAGCATTTTTAATTTTCACATTTTAAAATTATTTTAAACATATTTCTCGAGTCTTTATAGCAAATTTCTGATTTACAAAGAAATTGCAATCAAAGTGAATGAATTACAAATAAATGACTAATGAATATATTAAAAACTATATGTTTTTATAAATAAATAATTAAATAAATTTGGCAACGATTTAATTAAAAGATAACGCCAATAAAAAACCTTTCGTACTATATATTTCGATAGCACAGCTATCATCTTCAGGTACTAAAAACCAACTAAAAATATTATGAATTAACATTTAATTTAAACAAATTATTTTTTATTAATTTAATTTTTTAATAAATAAATATTTTTAAAAATATATTCAATTTACTTTTAATTAATTTAAAATTTTCAATTATTTTAATAATATTAAAAAAACAAACATGATTTAACATACGTAAACTATTTAAAAACATTCAAAACATTCGTAGTCACAGCACTCTGCACATTAATCTTTGGATCCAATGACCTTATCAGCAATGCTTCACATATCACGCGTTCCCAATAATTATTAAAACTTCTCAACAAAATTCTAAAATCAGACATTCCTATATCACTTTTACAGTCTCTATTGTGTTCACTAATATCTTTTTAATATTTAATTTAGAAATATAGGTCCATGATGAAAAATACTGTTATGATTCTTTACAAATTAGGCCCGCGTTTAGTTTTTATTTTTGATCAAATAGTATTTATAATAATAATATTAATATTAACACAGTAGTTAGATGACTGGACGCATGAGCAATACACCCTATACTCTACTCCCCCAACCCCGGTGGATTAATCACACAGTGACGTAATTTAATCTCAATTTTGTATTTACTTGATTTTTAATAAAAAAGTTTATTAGTCAAATTGCCTAGTGATTGGGTATGAAAATAAGAGGATGAATTATCCGCTGAAGGTTTTTAAAATTCAGATAAAAAAGTCTTCAATTTGTCATACGGTTCAGATGCGTCAAAAATCTTTACGAGAATTGTTACCTAAAGTTTGTAAAATTTCAGTTGGTCAGTGTCATAATTAATTGTTATCTTGTACGTTTGATCGTGTACTTGTCAGAAAATGAAATTTTGGTTAATAACAACCATTTACTTGGAGTTCCATCTTTATCTAGAAATAACTGTCGTTTACTAATTGGGTTTATGAGGAGACTTCATTTTGGTTGGAATAGGCTAAAAGTCTTTGGTTAAATAAGATTTAATGTTGATTCAATCGTAAGTAATCCAAGATAAAATGATTGTGGAGAAATTTACAGTATGTACTTAAATAAAAGGAATGAATTGGTAACTTATATAATTTTGCAGTAGTTGTTTTTAGATTAAATACTGTATCACTAGGATTAACTGAAAAAATGAAGAATCATTAAGTATTCAAATGCAAAAATATGTTAAAATGCTCCTATGTATTTTATCCCCTAGCCAATTAAAGGGTTATCGAATTAAGGAATTGGTAAGAGAATGTAGTATGATCGACTAAATATAGTTGATCGATATAAATACAAAAATAACGGGCATTATAGTATAGTTTTAAAACAACTAAAATCGCAATTATAAATTTTTCGAAAGAAACATTTCAGTGGGGAAAATGAAAGTCTGATATATAGTCATTATATGATATCGGATGGCAATAAATATACAGAATAATCATCAAGTTACTCCTTAAACTGATCATCTAAATGTTTATCAAACTTTCATCAAATCAATAACATACTTTTGATTAGAATTGTCATTGTTATATGAATATAATAAATGCATATTCGTTTTGTTGTTAAAGTTTTTATTGTTTTATTCATAATAAGAATTGTTGTATATAAATTGAATACCCATTATGTACGTGTTAAGAAAATATTAAACTATATATATACAACATAAAATAGTATTCGAAATAATGATAATACTAATTAACAACAATCATAAATTAATGCAAAAAATAATGAAATAAATTAAATAAAAGCAATTAATATTAAAAAAAAAATAAATTAGTTAAATAACAACACGTCAAAGCAATTAAAAATTAATAACGAAAAATAAGCAAATGATTAATTAAATAAATACTAAATTGAATTTAAATAATTAGTATTTATTGCACGTTTTATAAAATCTTATTTAGTCATAAAATTTTATTTAGTCATTTATAAATATTCATTAGTTACTGAGTAATATTGGAGAGGTACCAAAAAGTGCGCCAGGTAGGACACATATCCCTAATAATAAGTGTGAGAGAATTTTATGTTATATATTAGTGTTTAAATCACAATTCGCTACAATTTTTCTTCAATCGGTTACAAATTTATTGATATTATTTAATTAAATTAATAAAACATAACTATTGCATCACTATTGTTTCCGTATGTTGCATTTGACACAGATCATAATGAGGTAATTTCATCGAAGTATATTACTATTTTTAGATTCATTTAAATAACGTATTCATTTGCTATTAAGATAGCACCTCTTATCCTAGCAAATCCAACTCGAAACTGCTTATTTGGCCATGAGAAATCAGGTGATTCGTGTGAAAATTTTCAACCATTCTTTCAAAATCTGTAGTTTTTAATATGAATATACAGAACTCTATGATGGACCTTTTCGCTGCGCATTGCTTCTTGAAATTACGTGCCCGCTGTGCGCACAGATTTTCCAAGATTTTTAATATCAAAATTATCAATAGCTGTAGTGCCTCCTGTATAAATAATAAAGTCTAAAACGTAACCCGTTTGCAATCACACATAATGAACAATTTAATTCCAAAACGATGGCAAAAAATATATTATATATAGCAAGTATAGTCGTGTTGAGCAGCAAACTATTTTGAAACAATATGCGAATAAACTCGCTTGGAGCGTATGTGGCACGGTTGTTTTTTGCGATAATATACGTGCGGAGCAGCGAAAGGGTTAATTTCTGGTTTTTTCTTGATTAAAATGTAAAATTTTATGTTAATACCAGCTAAAAATAGATATTAAATAATCCTCAAACGCTTGCGCGTCCAACTCAAAGTATCGCATTTTAATAAACCCTGATCCGGACTTTAAGAAAATTAAATTCATAAATTTGAAAAAGATAAATTTTGCAATGTCTACTTTGAACGTTAAATCAGCTCATAAATCACTGCAATTTGATTAGTTGTTGAGTTTTTCGTGTGATTGGTTATCTTCGTGGTCTGATTCCAATCTATTTTTAACTTTTGATTTGATTGGTGGATATGAAAATCGATATTCTTTTAATATTTCAACTAAGTGTTTAATAACCAGGCTCCTTAAATCCATATCGCATGTTGTGAACTTTGATCATTTCTATCGTATTAATGCAGCTAGTAGGTATTAAGTAATATTTTATCATTTTTATTATTTATTCTTACAACTTAAAGTATGTTTTTTGATTTATATTATTTTTATATTAATGTCAAAGTCTTTTTCTTATGTAAATTTTAGTATCCGATTAAATTTTAGAAATATTAATCATAGAGTTTCATAATATTTTATTTCTTGATCAAAATGAGTGATCTATTTGAATGTCTATTTTAATTCTACTTATGTGATTGGATGAGTTCAATATATGATGAAATTGTAAATTTTGTTGGATGACGTCGAATTGTCTTTTTTTGACTAAAAATAAATCTCCAATGAGCCGAATGAAGTAAAAGATTACAGTTATTAAAGAGAAATTAAAAATAACTTTAGGAAGTTTACGGAACATATGATTTACATTAAACTGTATATTTCGTATTTTCTCCATAAATCATTGGCAATTATGTAATTTTTATAAAATATAAGAGGAGAGTAAGCGTGACGTTTTTAAAAACATTAGTTTTGCCAAAAGTAAATTTGACAATTTAGAAAAATGGGAATTTTAGAGTGAAAATGATTGGAGTTCTAAACCTCATTTTGATATTTGAACTTTTGGTACTCTTCTCTTGTCTATTTTGAAGTAACATAAGTTTTTTTATTTCTATGTCAAAGGTAATTTACGATTGGTTCGAATGACATTTTTATTTTCCATTAAAAATATGGTTCCCAGTGGATAGAGAAAATAAAATTATGTTCCTTGACTGACAACCCAATTATTCAAAATGGCAATCCTCTCACAAGTGAAAAATAGTTCTGGGATAATTTCTTTTGTCAATATACTTCCAAATATTTATTCATATACTTAATGAAAATCACCCAAATTTAGGGGATTTTATTATTATTATTATTATTATTATTATTATTATTATTATTATTATTATTATTATTATTATTATGTTATTATTAGTTTTTTTCAATAGCGCTATAAATACAATTTTCAGATTTTGTATTAAAGTGAAATTACGTTTGCACATTTATCTAATAAAATTATATATTAAATACAAATATGTTTTTTAACAAATAAATGAAAAATTCTTTGGTTTGTAATTAAAAAATTAAACATTAAATTTTAATTAAATTTTATGAAAAGATTTCAAAATTTAGTCTTATCGAAAAGATTTTTTACTCTATCTTATTTTGCCCTTGGTTTGTATTTGAAACATTCTTATTAATTATTTCTTTGAAATTGAATTTTGAAAATCAAACTTTTATAAATGACGGAAAACATAATTATTTTTTTATTAAACAATTTGAATTCTATTAATAAAATCTTTTATCTTCTCACCATCATTCTATTTTTATTTTCAATTTTCTTTATCTTCATTTCATTTCAAACTAAATAAATATATTGTTTGATATTTAACACAGGTTTTCGGTATAATTATTTTCAAATCTTAAATTCATCTTTTATCTGCAAATTATTTTCTTATTTTGATCATTAATTGCATTAATCAAGGCTTTGTTTTTGGCGTTTTGATTAATAAAACATTTTGTTCTTATGACGACTTCTACCATCAAGATTCGATCTTTTGCTATTTTCTTTCAGGTGTTAACTCAAAACAATTATTCAATATTTTGTATTAAAATAGTTTTTTACGTTACATTTTATACACGTTGAAATTTATCATTGAAATGTCAATTTCTTTATCTAATTTCCTTTTTTATTCGTTAATATATAATATATATTGAAATTGAATTATCGTAATTACAGAATGCCTTTATGCCGTTTAAACAATTCATAATACAGAATAATAACACAACCGTATTTGTATGCTAATATTTATCATATAAAAATTTATTACATTTTAATATATTCATCGTATGCCAAATAAGGATGCACGAATGACAGAAATGAGGCAAATCCTCACCAAAAGACCTAGCTTTAGAACTTATGCTAAGTAATTTCTGCATTAGAAGTATTTTGTAATAAACATTATAGGCACATATAATCGTTTTATTATATAATAATAATAATAATAATAATAATAATAATAATAATAATAATAATAATAATAATAATAATAATAATAATAATAAAATAATAATAATAATAATAATGACAATTAGTTAATAATAACAATTAGTTAATAATAATTGTTTAAAAATACGTTTAATATATTTCAAATCTTATTATTTTAATAATTCAATTAAGTTGTATTTATCTTTCTAATAAATTCTAAACATTCATATCTAAGTGGTGTATTCAAAAAGGTGGCTGAAGGGAAAAAACAAATTAATAAAAAATATTTTAACTAACTAGCTCCTTCTCAAGTTCGGCAAAAATAATTAATTATATTTAATTTGGCGTCATTTATATTTTTGTGTATACAATTTCTAGTGTGTTATTAATTAATGTGTACGCATCAACATTCCATTTGTTTTGTCGTTCAAACTTTAATGTGTAAGAAACGTAAATATAAAATTTTAGGTGAAAATTCTAAATTTCATTCAGTTCATATACTTAATTCATGTCTTAATTCATTTTGCCCAATATATATATATATATATATATATATATATATATATATATATATATATATATATATATATATCATGTCCAAAAAGGGCCGTCCCTGATATGTTTATATTAATAAACATATTAACCACTTCGGCGAGGTAATCAAAAAATAGAATTGGATTAGTCCCAATTTTTTTGACATACGTGTTCAAATGAATATTACATTTAATTATTCATATTTTCTTTCAGTATTATAATACGATTAATTTGCATTAAAATTGTTGTTAGCAGAATTTGAGTAATTTCATACGACAAAAATTCATATACAACAATATTATGGAAAGTTATGAAATTTGCACAGAAAATTGGTTAATATTTGCTACTATAAATTCGAAAATAACAAATTTAATAATATGGCAAATTAGCATAAAATTCAAATTTATACTTTTGACGTTTTTCCAACTGTTTAAAAAAATTAATTTTTATAATTAAATTATTAATAATATATAATAATAGGATACTACATTTGCAAAACTGAAACATTTAATAATAAACATTCAATAATAACTTTAAATTTAATTTACTTTAATAAAACCCAATTTAGTTGAAGCCACAAAACATCAAAAATTTATGATTTTAGCATTGTTTGTGTCGATCTTAAATCTAATACTGCATTAATAATATTGAAAACATTTTGACTTCTGTGTAATATTATTATAATGTGTAATATAATAATAATAATAATAATAATAATAATAATAATAATAATAATAATAATAATAATAATAATAATAATAATAATAATAAAAATAATAATAAAAGTATAAAATGATGATTCCTTGGTAGCAGCATAAATTAATATAACAGATAAGTAAATAACAAAATAAGCCCTAGCTGCGAAATAATAATTATATTTTTTTGAAAAAAGTTTCGATTATTAAATAATCCTTTTGGAAAGAAACTGAAAAGAATTATTTAATAATCGAAACTTTTTTCAAAAAAATATAATTATTACTTCGCAGCAAGGGCTTATTTTGTTATTCACTTATCCGAAATAATAATAATAATAATAATAATAATAATAATAATAATAATAATAATAATAATAATAGTAATAATAATAATAATAATAATAATAATAATAATAATAATAATAATAATAATAATATTATGTTAGAGATGAAGAAATTATGGTGCCTTTACACGATCTAAAATAAGAAGAACCAGGAACATTTGCACATTTTAGGTTATTGACATATCTGGAAGAGTCACTACGTAGCTTCTTCGTCGAAGAATATTCAATGGTAGATTTAATTTTTCCTCGATCAGAAATTAACTGATCCAAAAGCTTGCCAAATTATAACAATTCCGATTTTTTTCTTTGAACTCATATTGGAGAAAAAGCTAGCGTAAACAAACCAAAGTTATATGTGAATTGAAGATTAATATTTTAGAAAAGAATAGAGCACTTCAATATTGTCATCGGTTCACTGCCTAGAAAGGGTAGTACTTTGCGAAAATCATGGTAGAATGTATTTTTGATATGCTATATTCCACAATTAGTCCAAAGTAATTTCCAAGAAATCAGAAATAAATATATCTGAAGAGAAAAAATTTCTTTAATTATTTTAAATAGTTATGTAAAATTTAAAATAGACAGCGAATTTTGTACCTCTCTGTAGACGTGAAAAATAATTGACATTTTTCACATATTCTGAAATGAGTAAACTTCAAGTGCTTCAATAAATGATTTGTGTGAAAATGACTGTTATTTTATTTAGTATTTCAATGATTTGGTTTGGTTTTGTATGTGTATCACTCGTTATTCTCCCCCATTAAAATTAATATTTCGGATTTTAGAATGCATTGTTAATTATTAAGAGTTAAATTAAATTAATTAATATTATTAACAATCTACTAAAGGTTGTGAGAATGTCTTTGTGGATATATGTTGTTTGTTGAATTCCTTATTTTTACATTGCTACATTTATATAATTTCATCGGGAGCTTTTGTTTAAATAATATAGGCATTATTATTCGAATAAATAAAATCTGGTTATGATTAGACTTTTGCGTTTGGATACTATCAATACGAAAGTACTGTAGTTAAAAAGCAACAAGTTTTAAAAGTCCTTATGAATTTATACAAAGATTTTGTACAGTTGCGCATTTACATAAAATGAGGCCCTAGATGCACACATTTTTTGGAATTTAATAAAACATGTCACTCTTTAATAGTTATTTTCTTTAGAATTAAGGATTACAAATATTATTTTAGCTTAGAGTAGGGTTGCCATAATTCTCGGACTACAGACCGGAACACGAAAGTGTCATGTACGCCATTCCAAACCCAACTATCCGTCTTTGCACGGCTTCAAAGATTGCGATTGGTTACACACCGAACACTGTAAGGTTTCAAGAAGTAGACGCTAACTCATCAACCAGAGGTACATCTGATGGTCGTTCATGGTGGTTATATCATCAAGTGTGCTCTCGAAATTTGTCATGGGCGTTAGAATTTTATTTAAAATAATAGATTTTAACTTAGAATCATGTAAAAAAGTGGCCTTTCTTTTTCTGATAACTGGTGTAGGGGGATGAGAGAGGGCGGAGGTGTTGCTTCGAATATCGGTTTTGCTACGTGTGTGTAGCAATACTAGATACTAGTTGACCTGTATCCAGCTTCGCTCGGGAACATTTCGTTATTTTTAACTTTCATGTTTAAAAAAATATATATGTTGCTGGGACAAAGACCTTGAAACCGTAGCATGTCCCGGTGTACCGGGAAGTTTGGCAACCCTAGCTTAGAGGCTAGTAAATACGAAATGTATTTTTAACCAAAGAAAATAACCGATAAGTATAAATTTCGATTAATTGGATATTTAACTTATTAATATTTAGTTCCATTTATGTGTTTATATGCCCATTTATAGCACATTTTCGAGTTTTCCATCTCTATAGCAGTCCCGAAATTGTGAATTTAGGTTTCATCTTATCATAGAAGCATTATTTATTACAAAACATATTTTTAAATATTAAATGCTAAATATTATTATCACATGAGTATTACAAATGGAGATTAGAGGTTGTGGGGCAGTATTTTGTATAAGCATGGTTTTAATATTCATTTACAATTCCATTTTATTTTGCAAGGAACAATAATAAATTATTGCACGTTAAAGTTATGAGGATCAAGTTTTGATTTTTTGATTTTATTTAGAAATTTTCGCTTAAGTTATGCATTATAAATAAATTTTTTGCGAATGTCATATTTCTTGTTAGACTTCTTGAAAATGAATTCACTTGTAGAAAACTTTAATTCGACGTTTCAAAACCTTGAGGTTTTTGTATTCGGTCAAATTGATTCCTAATTTTCTTTCTAACTTATCCCCATTACTAGTAATCTTGTTTGTTGAAAATAATGTCCTTTTTCTTACCGGTTGTTTTATTTGTATTATTTACTGTCGTTTATTAATCAAAACGTGGACATATTGTATTTTTTATTCCACCGTTTGAATCCCAGTGTTTTTTAGAAAATGTTGTTGAAAAGATTCAATTGTTTTAATTCGTGTAAAAAATAATTAAAAACAGAATGTATTACTTGAATGTTTCACAAAACGAAAAGCAACGATGCAGCTGTAGGGCCTGTATACATTGTCAATTGTTCAAAGCGTTAAAATATAATGGATCTTTTTGACAAAAAATGTAAACATTGTGATCTCATAGCGCGGAATTCAAACGGTTAAATAACGTTATGCTTTATTCCCAATTTAGTCAATACAGTAAATTTTTGCTTCAAATAAATTGCATTTTCTATCACTAATGAGAAATGAATATTTTTAGGCTTTACGGTAAGTCGGTACTAGTTTTTGACTCATCAGTGTTCTAATCAAAACAAATCTAACAGCTCAACACAATGACGTTTATTTAGAATCATCACAATAATTACAATAACTTCCTAGATAACTATTTACTACGTCACTGTCAATATGCACTCTTTCCTAGTATATCTCTATTCTCTTTCATTGGAATAGGTTTTCCAATGAGAGAGTTCCTTTCTGGTTCGTTAAGAGTAGTCTATGGGTTCGCTTTAACTTTAATCTGTCCTTGTTCTAACTTTCTAAAAATCCTCGATTTTTTTTTGACTAAGTTGCCTCTGACTTTTATTCATTTTTGGTAATTGAATTCCTTTTTTTTAAAATTGACTTATTAACAGAGTTCCTCTGGAAATTGGTTAATTTACTTTCCTTACTTGCTGTCAATTGGGAAGTTTCGTTATTTCCCTAAAATCTCATTCCTTCGAGATAATTTTATTAAAATCAATTTCTGGCTTCCCTAATTGAGCAATCTACTTGAATTTAATCGTATAATTTTGTTGATCACTATCTAATTAATTTTTAATTAATTAGATATTTTATTGCATTTGAACTCGTCTCTTTATTTGGCATACACCCATACCAGTTTTCCCCAAAATATTTATTTTAAAATTTCTTTGAATTTAATTTTTGCACTTTAATTATTATTTTCAATTTGCTGTTTTTATTGATTTACACCTGACTTTTGCTATTTCTATTTTTACCATTTGTTTTTTTTGTTAACTCCAAAAATATTAATGTGATCTTAGTAAAAATATATACAAATATTCGGATTTGCTTGGTTAAAATTAAAAGAAATTGGTCACTTAATATCTGACTCCAAGTGCTCTTGAATTTTTTTTTAAAAAGTCAACTTTCCGAAGTTTAAATTAGGGGACTCCAAACATTTCATTCTGAGGGCTGGATTAACTATCAGAATCAAAAGATGAATATTGTTTTTAACTATTTATTTTATTTTATTTTCTTTAGCTATTATAAGGTTTGCAATGTAGTAATCGGTTGGAAAACAAAACGTACACGTAAGCAACGGCTTATCTTTGCAGGATATAGAAAAATTTCCATAATTTTTTCGTAGATACAAAGCTATCCGTGGGCCGTAGTTCGGAGACCCTAGATTTAAATGAATAAAATGATTTATCAAACAATTTCAGCACTATCAAAACTTCTGGATGTTTAAATTCTTTAAAAATATATTCAAATTTCCCTGAATTTCTCTTAACGTTTTCCTTTATTTTATCTTTGAATTTTCAAATTCTTTTTTTTGAGTATTTAAATTTTATTCTATTTTTGCTTTTTTAAATCTAAGACAAATGCTAATTATATGAAATTTGTCTGACTTTATATAATCAAGCCAGCTGTTTAATTAATAGCTTATACCTTTTTTATATACAAGTTTGACATTCGCTAATAATCACCTCGGTCAGCAGTTAAAAAATAATAAAATTTCAGTTTTCTATCATTTTTGGTTTTATCTCCATATGGCTTATACCCTTTCATCTTGATTTCACGATAATGGTCTGAGATCAAGTTGATTTGTTTCGCATTTGTTTAAAAATCAGGATTTTTTTTAGAATTACTTATTTAAATAATAAATTAACATTTTTTTTGTGTTGAATCCATTTCTGTGCTTCAGTGCGTCTACATGGAAAACCATTTCAGCCTTGTGTTTATCGAATTCTTTAAATTCTATAAATGGAAATTATATTATTTATTGAACAAGGTTTTTCTATCTTTTATGTCCTTTTGCAAAAAAAAACTAATATTAAATAAAGAATGTTTAAGCCATATTGTCTCTTTTCATGTCTGTTATCGGATCCACGGCTCATTAACTTAATAAGCTCTCTCTTTGTAGATTCGTAAGATTGTGATAATTTTTTAATGATAGACTTTTTTGGAACAGTGATATTTTGAAAATAATAAAACAAATAATATACATAAAAATCTATAGTAATATTAATGTATTATGGCTGATCAAACCTTTTGACAAAATGATTAAACATTTAGAAAAACCCTGGAGATATATATATATTATATATATATATATATATATATATATATATATATATATATATAAAACTTTTGAGTTATTTCATAACAAAAAAACCTACATTTATTTCCGCGTCAATATAACATTTTCGCAGCAAAAACTATTGGAAAATCATTCATTAAAACAATAAAAATTAATATTCAGTATATTTGCGCATTGAAATAATCAATCATTTCAATGGTTTTGCTCTGGAATTTCACGATTAATTCAATAGAATTGGCACCGTCTCCAAGTGAGACAATATTTCAGAGATTGCGTTGGTTCCAAGCTCATTGACTAGATTTGTTTATTTTTGTGGCAATTCATATTAAAAATATTTTGTTGTGACATTAGAAATATTAATAGAATTTTAATTTTTAAAATGCATTTTGTTCTGATTTGAAATTATTGTTTATAAAAAATGTAGAAACTATCAAATTAAATCAGAGATTGGATTTGACCAGTTCTTCAAGAAGCTCTAAATTTCGTGAAACCATTTCAAAATTCTATTTTTATTATAAACAATGTTAACAACTCTAATTGAAATAGAAAAATGAGAGATATTTATTTTTCGAAAATTACCGTACATACTTGCATATAAGACGACCCCCCCAAAATAGATGACCCGAGTATAAGCCGACTTATTAAAAATTATTTTTTTGGTAATATATAATTTATTTCAAATTATGCAATTCACTAAGAACCATAACAATTTAACATGGCAAAAATTATTTTGCAGAAGAGAATAAAAAGCAAAATGTTTTATTTGACAAGAACAGATATTTCTAGAACTTCTGGAAAAAACTTAATCTTAAATTACTCGGCCTATACGCGAGCATATACGGTAAATTAATTACTGAACGATAATTATTTTAATTAAAAGTAGTTTCGCGTATAAGCCGATCCATCAATCTGGAAAATAATTAATCCTAAATTACTCGGCCTATGTGAGAGTATATACGGTGTACTCACTTCGTATGTTGTAGGTAAAAAAAACATATTTAATATCGGAAAATGTTTTTTGATACTTTTTCTTCCAATAAGTCCGAAAAAGCGAGCCCGAGGGTAAATTTATTGAATCCTATTATTGCATTTATCAGATTTTAATTTGATTATTAATAAAAATTTTCTGTTTATTTTTGTTAAGGTTTTGTAACACTTGTAATGTGTGATAAAAATATTAATGAGAAAAGAAATTTTATGAAAGATAAGAAAGTGAAAGAGAAACATTTAGACGACATTCGAAATTAGTAAAATATTAGTAAATAGGATTAAAGAAACTAAAACTGGACTGTTTATTTTATGGTTAGAAATGAATCTTTTCGTCAAACAATTTTGTTACTCGAGTAAAATAAGAAACTCATCACAATAAGTTTTATTTGCTCCACAAAATCATTTCTTTTAATTTTCACTTTAATTTTATCGGTTGACTATTTTCACTTTTCAGTCATTATGGCAGTTCTTTCTGTAAGGCGCGACTTCTCAATCATTCACAAATTAAATGGCGGTTATAAAATTATATTTTTTGAAAATGCGAATACCGCTGTATTCGATACGAATATAAAGAAAAATGTTCCTCATTAATTAAATTGGAGTTAATAGTTAAATTTGTTAAAATTGTACCAAAATCAAAAGAAGAACTATTTATTTTAACCCTTATTTTTAGACAAATGTTCTCTGGCCGCTAAATTCGTTCTAGAAATTTTGATAAATTATTTAATAATAATTGTAAATTAATTTTTCAATTTGATAAATATTAATTATCAAATATAAAACCTAATTGAATTTTTAATTGAATTTAAATTCTAACTACCAAATTATTGTTTTATTTACCGTTTTTCCGGATACCCATTGTTTGTCAGTTTGCTAGGGAGAACAAGTATGGCTCTTTTCCTTTATATACTCTCTTTTCCCATATAAATATGAAACTAATTAAATATTCGTAGCTTTACCAACTATTAGCTATAGTTTTATTTAGAAAGATATGTAGGTAAAAGCCATAAACTAAGCAATAAACGAAATATGCCATTTAAAATGCTAGCAATATGTAAATTAATATATAAATTATTGTCTAATAATTAAAGTGGTAATATTTGATTGTGGATGTATCTAATTATATGGAAACGTGTATGCTTATGTATGAAAGCACGCTTCCTGTATTAATAAGAGAGCTTACGTCATGTCAGACCTGCTAAATATTTCAAAAATTGACTTGTTAACGTTTGATAAAAAAAAATATATAAAAACATTTTAAGATAATTTTCAATTAATTTAAATATTAAATCAAATGAGTGTTCTATTATAAATATGTTAAAAATTTTTACCAAATTTAAACATTGTTTCAATACTTCAATCAAAGTTTATTAGCGCTCGTAGAAGTTGACCAACCAAATATATTTTTGTAATAAATAAATGTATACGCGAATGTTTTAATACCTCAATTCGACATTGTGAGTATGACAGTAAATTATTAAATATTAAATTACAACATGCGAAAATAATTGTTGTTTCATCAATTTTTGTTTTATTAACTTCTTAACTGATTTTCTTTGAACGCTCATTTTTTGGTGCCTAATTAATTGCATGTGATGACGGATAGCTATGACATTAAGTAGAGCGTGGGTTCTCACATGAGTGTGTCGCGGAAATTTTTTGATGAGTCGCAAAATTTTATTGATATTTGATGTTGGATGTGAAGTTATTTGTTGATAAACAATATTAATAAGTTTTAAATTTAA
This sequence comes from Schmidtea mediterranea, assembly GCA_022537955.1. Classification (NCBI taxonomy): domain Eukaryota; kingdom Metazoa; phylum Platyhelminthes; order Tricladida; family Dugesiidae; genus Schmidtea; species Schmidtea mediterranea. Next base: position 78,499,345 of record CM039679.1, read on the forward strand.
TTTTTATTTGTTGAACATCAAAACAATAAATATATCAAAACTTAAAGATCTCGACGCAGAAATGCGTGTTAGTCTATCTAAAATAAGACCATGTTTTGAAAGCTTGTGCTAAAAAATATCAACAATAAATCTCTGATTTAAAATTTTATTAATTTTTAAAATATAATTAATTAAATTTTACATCTCTTTTTTAAAGTCGTAGATGTTAAAAAAAGATTTTTTAAATGTATCGCAAGAAAATTTGTATTGAAAAGGTGTGGCGCAAGAAGAGTATATGCTCATCCTCTTAACATTGAGATTGGTTCAATAATAAAATTTACGTAATTAATTAAATTCCAAAATTATTTTTAAAAACGACGCATATTTACCACATAAAACTAGCTGGTTAAGAAACAACTTCATTTTGCAAAAAAAAAATTATATACACTTATTTGATTTTATTCTTCAGTTTTATTATTATTATTATTATTATTATTATTATTATTATTATTATTATTATTATTATTATCATTATCATTATTATCATTATTAATATTATTATCATTATCAAATTACAATAATATAAATAATAATAAGTTATACTAATTTAGTGACAATGGAGGTATTTTATCAAATTATATGGCCGTCTTACAATTTATATAGCTAAAGCTAATCAAATTTTGAATTATTTTTCAAAATGCGCTTGTGAAAACGCGTAGGTGCCTCTAAAACATATTTTTTCAATATAATGTTGCCGGATTTATTTTGTATTGTAGACAAATTTTTTGAGCTTCATATATACTCTTTTTTAATTTTTTATGTGACATTTTATTTTTTGTTATGGTTTGTTTTAAATCTAGTTGGTGAAATAAATTAATGCTTTTGTGTAAAAGTGTATATTTGGTTGAAAAAAAATTATTAAAATGAATAAACAAAAAATAAATATTACAGAAAATTAATTCTTCTTAAATAATTGGCATTTATGATACATTATTTTCAACAGAGAAAAATATTCAATCAAAAATAGTTCATTTTGTTATTTATTCATTTCTCCCAAGTAAGGAGTAATTCGTCTACTAAAATTAAAAGATTAAAAAGTTCCATTATTGGTATATTACCGAAATTTCATTTCCATAAATTGAAATATTTTACATAAAATTAAAAACCAAATCTACTTTAGAAAGTGAAAACCATTTGAATAAACCGAAATGTCAGCACAAGAAAATGTACAAAAAATGAAAAATTATTTTTTAGAGAATTTTACGAAAAAGGTTGCTTCAGTTGTGCTTTTAAACTGCTTGAATTAGAGAATGTGCAATGGAAATTTTTTAATAATTTAATAATGCTTAGATAATATGTTTACAATTTTGATCCCTTTGAATTATTTTTTTGATTTCTTCTCTTTACAAGGTTTTGATTAGAGCTCGCAATTGCTGATAATAATAATAATAATAATAATAATAATAATAATAATAATAATAATAATGATAATAATAATAATAATAATAATAATAATAAATAATAATAATAATAATAATAATAATAATAATAAATAATAATAATAATAATAATTAATATATAGTAATAATAATATTTTTTAATTAGGTAACTGATACATTTAATAATATTACCATGATTTCTAGGAACCTTACATGTTAAAAACATACAAGCAAAGAAGAAGCGATTTTAAAAAATCCTTCAAAGATACAAATGCAGAAAGTTCTCCTTTGATTTCAGGTTTTAATTATATTTTCTAGGTTTTTGATATATATATTTTATCTAGATTATTCCTGTGCTATATATGCTGGAACTCCAAAAATTCTACAGCAGGGCCGCATGTATATCACGACAGAATTTTTATGCTTTTACAGTAGATTTATAACTTTCGAACAAAAAGTAAGTTTTTATTTTTTGGGCATTATTAAACTACATTAGTTTTTAACCCACTTTATAACTAATATTAGAAAACACGAATTGTACATAATTTATACTATATATTTCGACAGATTCACTATAATCATTTGACCTGATGATAACAAAATATTTAGTATAAGTTATGTATATCTGTGTAATTGTTTTATAATTTATTACTAATGTCCAAAGTACCGAGATTCAGCAAGAAAGGAATGTACCGGGGAATCCGTGTTAATAAAAAACAACTTAATTAGTATATGGGTAATAATTAAGAAATTGTTGTAGCTATTCAATAGGTCTCCTATATTTATCTTAGTTTATCAATGTTATCTAAACGTTTCTCTCTTAAGCATTTCTTTTGCATTTCAAAGAATATAATTCGCTCGGCGCAATTCCTGTGCTGTATCGAAAATTTCTCAAAGTGAAAGTTTTAGTTTTCTTAATTATAGCCAAAGAAAAATATTTCCGCAACTTTGCGCATTTGTAGAATTTCAACTGTGACTTTAATGTTTTCACTGAAACTTTAGTAAAAGAGGAAATCTCATCTTGAATGATGATATTGTTCAGAAAATTATCTGGATGATCTTTTTACAGATCCTTGTGAACAACTGATATTTTAATTAATAAATTTATTTATTTATTTATTTTTAATTTTTAAAAAACTTGTAGATAACAGTTTCATATAAAGATATCAAAGAATTAACTAAAGAAAAAACTGCCATGGTTTTCCAGAATGCCATTCAAATTGTCACAGATAATAATGAGAAACATTTTTTCTCTTCTTTTACGACACGAGATCGGGCTTATTATGTTATTCACAAATTATGGATGGAAAACAAAGATGGAATTGTGAGTAACTTTTACGCAAATATTTTTAATAATTATTATTTAGAAAATTAAAAATGTTTTTTATACATTAAAATAATTGCATAATATCAGAAAACGTTTTTAAAAATTATTAAATTAATATAACAAAAAATGCAATTTTAGAAATTAATTCTAAATTTTGTAAAAGAGATGAAATAGTAGAGAATCTTCTGATATTTGAAGCCTGCGTTAGGATTTAAAAGATCCTTTATTGCTAAACATAAAAGAGTAATAACTTCAATTACCGTATTACTTTGAATATAAGTCACACTTTTTACCTACATTTTTAATGTGCAAAATTAAGGTGTGGCTTAAATTCAAAGGATGCTTATATTCGAGGTTAATTTTTCCCAATTTTAAAGTGTTCAAGCTTTAATGCCGCTTAAATGCGAGGGCGGCTTATATTTGAAGCAATACGGTAATAACCAACATTTTAATGAAAACAACTCTATTATTTTTGAGGAAAATAATAATACGGTTATATTCAATAAATAATAAAATTAAGCAATAAATAAAGAATAAATACAGATCCAGCGACAGTGGCAAACCTAGGGAAAATGACGCCTATGACAAACACCGATCTTGCGCCTCTCTCCGACGATAGGTTACTTACGTTTTATTTTCTAAAAAACTACTTTAGAATTGGATAAAAAAATCACTTAACTTAAATCTATTAACACTTTATTACAAATTTATCTTTCTTGCTTAAGATGACGCAAATTGTTTAATTATATTATCAAAGTCAATTTCTTCGGTTATTTCTCGTTCTATGCTAAGTAAAGCAAGATCACATAATCGACTTTGGCCCATCGAGGCCCTCAAATGTGAAAGTATCAATTTTAATTTGCTAATTTATCTTTCACAACTGGCAATAGAAACCGCGATTGTCAACTTTTTCCTACGCAGTTTTTTAATACACATATTTATATCTATAAAAATATTTTTTTGATTTTCATTTGCGTATTTAAACGTTAGGAGCCCTTCAGTTGGCGCTCATGGCACGTGCCAGGCCTTCCATACCCTAGTTACGCCTCTGCCCAGCGGTACTGTTTCTTGGCTGCATTATTAATCTTATTATTTAATTATTTATTTTAATGTTGGATAATCGTTTTTTATCTTTATATGTTAAACAGGTTTTCTATAAAGTCTATTTTAATTTTACAATTTAAATAGCGTTTATACTTACCATCTTTTTTGCTTCGTTGTATAGAAAGTGAATTATAAAAATATGGGAAGATTTCAAGTTAACTTGAAAGAAGGCGCTGTACGAAAAATAAAATAATTTCAATTTTATTTTCAGAACAAAAGTTTTATTTTGTTTACACAATTTTGAAGCTAGAGATACTTAATCTGGAACCATCAACACTTTCAACTTCAAGTATCAAATTTGGGATAAATGAGTTAAAAACATTTAACGAAATTTGCAAGTTAATCTGGTTTTTATCCAAGTATGACCTCAATACAATACATGTGGATGGTATCCTAAAAATGTGTTTTAAATGTGTGCCTTTGTATTACCAACAGTTGCGGATCCACAGGGGAATTTAAGGGCGACTCGACCTCATAGTAGTTAGCAGGAATGTTTCATGCCTTTTTAAGTTTTGTAGCCTTTATTACTGGTTATAAAAAAGACAATTTTTCGTCAAAAAATTTGAGCTTTAATTTTTAAATTAATAATTTCATCTTATTGAAAGGCAGTGTAATAAAAGAATTGATAGTTTAGTTTTTAGAACAATAAGGCACTTACAGCCTGGATTAGTTGATTATATAACAATTTATAACACAAAATCTATTTTACGAATTTTTCTCGACTTCATAAAATGCAAATACTAATATATGACGCCATGTCTAGGTTACATCGATTTAAGTTTTAAGTTTAAAATATTAATGTGTATGATTCTGGGTCTTATCGGTGATTGTCTACTACATGATCTGGATCCGCTACTCATTATTAATTAATTTGAAGAATTAATATTAGTTTTATTTGAGGACTTTTCAAGTGTAAATTAATCATTGAATATGAATCACATTAAAACAAAATTTAAATTATACTTCAATATTTTCCTGTTTCATATTTCGTATCAATATCTAAACCGATCACCAACATATTATTAATGAAAAATTTTTTATTTAAAATTTATATTCTTACATTCTTTTAATTAATAATTCAATAATATAATAATCATTAATTTGATAATATAATTTTAAAATTAAATTACTGAATAAAATGTTTGTCAAATTATAAAATTAATTTTATTGAATAATTGTTTTAAAGGTGTATTGAAAATATTGCGTTTATTAAAATTTTAAAAAAGTTTGAATGTGTTCAAATTGATTACAATTGGAATATGGAAAGCAAATTAAAGTCATTGGCAGTAATTAAAATCCAAGAAATGCGGGTTGATCAGCTATAAGTGTAAAAGTTAAAGATCAAAATTTTATTATAATTTTATTTTGTCCGAAGTGATCCCTTTCCAAAATCGAGCTCCCAATTGTCGAATTGCAAAGACTTTAATGAGCAGACATTCAATGATATCTTATCATTTGTAAAATTAATAATTTTTTACACGTCCTTACGGTTCATAGAATCTTACTTCTCTGTCACCAAAACCTTTGCAAAGTTGTTAATTAATATGTATAAACATAATAAACTTACCTGCTTTTATGTAATTATACATAAAAATAAATGTGATTTATCGAGGTTATTGAAAAAAACAGAAAAATGTATTCTAGTTTAATTATAATATATTTTTTGATTAAATCTCTCTTAAAAATAAAATGGCTCTATTGTATCAAAATACTGCATTCATTTAATATGCAATATGTCCCTCTGAAAAGAACTCAACTTGGCTTACCAGTAGTCCGACGATAATGTCACCCGGAAAGAACGAGCGGCTTACAGTGGCACCCGCTGGTGGTTATAGGACGTGAAAGTGTTAAAAACCCAAATTTAGGTAACAAGAGTTGTTTTCAAATTGGGATTTATTTAAAAAGCTCTTTAAAATTTTAAAATCTTTGTGAATTTTATGCGTTTTTACGTCATAACCTTTTTAGTTTTAAAGTGTAAGAATGGGGTATCCTAGCTCCCATATTAATAACTATCGTGTTTAAAGAGTCAAATCTGAAAACTACTAAATAAAAAATTATTTATAATTAAAAATTGTTTTATTTTGGTTAATTATAAAATTCTATTTTTAACATTAATCAACACAAACGGCCTGATGTCTAACAATAGCAAAATATTTTGTCAATAAACTACAATGGTAACAATATTCGGTAAATTGAGACTTTGAATAGTATCAATTTCTTGATTTAGTGAGTGATTTCAGGATGAAAGGGTAAGAAAAATTTTCTCTAGCTTTCATAAATTGGAATCACTTTCTGTCAGAATGAAACAATGTTTTTAGATTGTAAATATTTTGTGAGAATTTATATTTTTTTGTTTTGATTTTTGTAATAGACTGTTTTCTGTTCAAGCTCGAAAAGAAATATTAACAAGTTGGATGGGTTTATTTTCAATGTAAACTTTCAATTTTTTATTTCCCACTGAAATATCGATTTTTTGTTAGCCGACAATAGATCAATAAATTCTTAACAATTACCACAAATTATTTTATTAACTTTATTATCGAAGACGAGATTATTCCTCTTATTTTCAACCTTATTATCAAGTGCTTATTTGAGTTCAAGATCTTATGAAGAATTTTCCCTTGATAGCTTTTATTTTATAGTATTCCAGTTCTCAAAACAGCATGAAATAAAAACGGTTTCCGGCTTTTGTATTTCGTGTCTGAACTGAGGAAATTATTATAAAATTTGTTTGATTAAAACTTCAAAACTAAGAAAAATATTTAATAGTATTTAATTTAGAAGTTATCTAATGCTGCATTTTGGGACAGAGTTCGGGAAAATTATGGAAATGATTTGGGATTTCTTTTAGAAGATGTCGAATATGACGAATCTAATGCTACTCAATTTACTGCTCGCTATAAAATACCAAGAGTAATGTGAAAGGCCAGCTTTTATTTATTATTTTGAATTTTAGCGGCCCAGTGAAATAATGAGTAACACGTCCTCTCCAGATGATTCCCTTTACGAAAGCCTTGAAGAGTCTCCTGTCAGTGACAATGTTATTGATTATTCACTGTGTAATGGACATAATTTAAAGTCAGAAAATTTTGATAAAAAACCACCATCTATTCCCGAAGAAGAAATAAAATTTGATCTATCATTTCGGAATTCAACACAAATTCCAGAATCTAATAATATTGAGGTAAATGAAATTGTAAGTTTTCATTTGATAATAAAACTCAGATATACATATATTTATGCCCAAGAGAGCTTCAAACGGGGCCCGGACTGACCAATGTTTCTGGTCCCATACCACTCTGTTTTGTATACGTATGAGAATTTCAAACAAATTCATATCCTTAAATTTTTTTTCGAACTTGAAGCTTCTTTTTAACCTACTATAATTATTTTAGTATTAAAAAAATTCCCTCAAGTTTTAGTTATCCGGAAAAGCACTTAAGTTTTGTTATAGTAATAATAATAATAGATTTTAATAAATAAAATAATAATAATCGGGAATTCTGACTCAACGTGCTCGATAGTAATATGACGCAATACTCTCAACGTACATTTATACCTCGCTCATACGGCGGGTTTGGTTCCAGACCACCGCCTTATGGCGAGTCACTTGCTTTTTTATTACTCGCTACCACATATAAACACCTTAAACATCATTTAAATACATGTAAACAACGTTAGCCTAGCATATATATGCGCTGATTTAAGTAAAATCTCATAAACCAGCCTCTGCTAGCTTAAAACTTTTCGTCTTTAGCTTTGTCTCCTTTGCCAGCCTTCATTGATTCAAATAGAGTTAGAGCCTTGGATTGAATTAGGCCTTGACTTAATCGAATGTTATGACTAGTTTGATCCTCGATCCACAACACTAATACTTTCTCCATTTCAGCTATAATGTTATCAGGTTTTCTAATTATTTTAGTGTTCACTGGAGAAGTACTTTTAATCTCTTTTAAAATTTTATCTTTTGAGTTATAAAGGTACTCATTTTTTGCCGAGCTAGGCGTTCGAAAGGCCTTGCTTATGCAATGTTATATTTGAATTTATCATAAATTTTATAAACAAGTTCTGATCTATTCCTTATCATCATGATCTTCTCCGTTATCAAGTCAAAATCCGACCCGCTTTTCAAATTTAAATTTAATAGTTTATTGATTTTTTTGTAATTTCATATTTTTGCAAAGTTAGATTCTAATTAACATTTCTGCTTCCAAGATATTTCATTTTTCTAGAAATTTACTACCCCAATAATAATAATACTAATACTAATAATAATAATAATAATAATAATAATAATAATAATAATAATAATAATAATAATAATAAATTACCGTTTTAGATCCCAGTTGAAGACATCATATCAAGTCGACCTGCAGCTATTTGTGCTGATCATGAACATCTTCCAAATATGTTACTAGATGAAGAATTTAGTATAAATGTTCACACTCTATGGACTTTTATTTTTACTGATAATGCATTTTTTCGAGCGCTTTGCGCAATGAGATTCATCACTGAAATCACACAGAGCAATTGGTCGGATGATGTTGACAGAGAAAAATGCAGAACAATTTATTATACGGTTAATTTGAAAAATAGAATTGGTCCAAAAAAGTCCCCGACAGTTGAGAAACAAGTAAATAAATTCATTATTATTATTATTATTATTATTATTATTATTATTATTATTATTATTATTATTATTATTATTATTATTATTATTATTATTATTATTATTATTATTATTATTATTATTATTATTATTATTATTATTATTATTATTATTATTATTATTATTATTATTATTATTATTATTATTTATACTACTACTACTACTACTTCAAAATTGTATTTATTATTTTACACCAAATTCATAAATTGTCCTTATCATAAAATCCTACCAAATTTTGAATTGTGAAGTTGTATAACCTTTAACCCTTAATTAATCACCTATAAATAAATATTTAATATTTCGATAGATATGTGAAAATATTGTCGTTTGTTTTTGAACAAAGCTATATATCGTCCGTGTTTCTAATACTTTACCCGCAATCAGGAAATTTCAGAATGACTTTCGGTAGCTGTAATAAATATGAAAACCGTACAAAGAAAGGAAATCATTTAAAATTCGCACTTTTTCAGGATTCGCCAACTATTGCTCTGATAATTTCATATTTTCCCACTTTTCCGTAGTCATTGTAATGAAGAAATAGTCAAATATGCTGAAAAAAAAGATTTTAATCTGAAAATTTATTATTTTTAAAATTATACATAAATTAATTTTTATAAATCTGAATATTAGTGTATTAATTGACTTTTATTCAAAAAAATATTTTAATTACCATGGACCACTATTTTCGAAATTCATTCTAAATACAATATATTAATTAATAATAAAAAAACTAAAAATAAATAAAGGAAATTGTAAATGAAAAAAAGTGGCTACAAAGCATAAATGATTTTACTGGCCATACAAATATAAAATGCAAGTGGTGTTAAAATAATTAAAGTAATATTGAATTTATAAAATTATTGGGCATATAGAAAGTCGGTGCTTAGGTTTGACTCCTCGGTGTCCTTAATTAATCAATTCAATTAACCCAACACAATAATATTTATTTCCAATTTATGTATCACAACTTTATTCACAACTTTCACAAAAATCGATTCAATTCATAATACTCTACGCAATTACTCTGCACAATTTCACTATATTTTAATGCGTAAGTAAATGTCTTCCAAATGGAGATGTCCCTGTCTGATGCGCAAGAATTTAATTTGTTTGGCTGATTGATTTCCCTTTAAGCTTATTACCTTCTTTGCTCCGCTCTCTGAAATATTCTCTTCGACCAACTGGCAATTTTGTTGATTTGCCTTTTCCTTTTATACTCATATCGCAAATCAGGTCACCCGCAAACCAAGTTGGTTTTGGCATTTTTGACATCTCTCTTTCCAAAACCAAATTAGATATTTCAGGGCTCCCGGGGTTTCCATTTACTTACAATAATTATATTGGTGGTGAGTTCCCTTTTATCCCGAGTTTACAAAAATAAAATTAAAAATAAATTAAAAATTTAGTTTTATATTCAGTTAATTGTCTTAATTAAATTCGAAGTTTTGATAGATAATGATACTAGTTAGATTTTTAATTTTTGCTCTTGAAATTTTGCAGTTGTTGGCAAAAGGATGAAAATCTTTAAAAAATCTTTAAACATAATTAATGAATGACCCTTTTCACTACTGATTGAAAATAACGATACTCGAAAACAATTGTTTTTCTTATTTTTCATTTTCTTGAAATATTTGGATTTGGATTTTTAATGTGTTTTTAAATTGTAAGCCACTTTTAGTTGTTTGATATTCAGATTTTATTTTTTATTTAATATTTAAAATATTGGTTTTCTAATATTTATTTTATTTAACCATTTGAGTTCCATTAGGAGAATAAGACCCACGATCAGATTACAAAAAATCAATATTTCAGATTTACTTAACAGTCGGGATATGTATTTCCACTAGTTACTCATTATCCATGGCCGCTTTGCCAATCATGTTTCACTTCATTTCATACATAAATAAAATATGTTTCCTTTTACTTTTTGTATTCCTTTATATTTTTATAATACATTTTGCTAATGAATTTCAGTATTTTACAATGTTCCGTTAGGACAAATTACCACACTAAAAATTTCGAACGGTATTATATATGTTAAAATATTTTTAGCTGTAACTTCAAAAACTGGGATTTTTTTCAGAAACTTTTCTTGTAATCTATATTGCAAAAACAATAACTGACTAGTAAAATAACTATTTGAAAAGAAAATAATCGGTTACTCAAAGAGTTAAGTATTAAAAGAATTCTGTATTGTTTTGGTTTGTTTATCCATAAAGAAAAAGGAGTTTGAAGCAACAAAGACATTCTTTTGATGCAAGCTATAAGTTTATAGAAATAATATCTTTTAAAATATATGATATAAGTAATACATTGAATAGTAATGAAGATCTTTTGATTGTTGATAAGAGTGACTATTCTGTCGTAAAACTTTGAAACTAAGGAGAAATATGATATATTTGCAATCGTAAACATCTTTATAAATCACTTTTTTTTTAAAACTGACTTGTGTTACTTTTAAAATGAATGCCACGTTTAGGTTTGTGTGAACTTTTGAACAACATCTCTCAAATGGCCGCCTTTGCGCATAGAAAGTGTATTTATGATTACATTATTTTTAGTTTTTTATTACTAATAGACAGTAGTTATGATTGATCCTTTTAATAATATTCGCTTATTAAAATATAGCGCAATGTAAAGTTGCTAAAATTATGAAGATGAAAAGCAAATAAACTGCGAGAATACCATAAATAAACTAAAACCTCAATATAAAACACTTGAGATCTAAAATATAATTACTCTTGTGACTAATTTCGTTATTGAAGGATGCATTTGCCACTCAGTCTTTCACAAATGTTTAAGGTTGAGCTTCATTAGACTTTTACCTAACATGAAGACAGCACATATTCACTAGACCTTTTTCAATTAGTTCCACATGGTCTACAATCCTCATTTCCAAAAGGATATAAATTTTCCGGAGTTACTTTAAGAAAAGCAATATTTCTGGTGAAAAGAATAAAGTAATGAAATTGGTTTGGAACGTTTGGTAATAAATTCTTATTACCTGAAATAAAAGCACATTCGTGTTTATTACTGAATAAAATGTTGACCTAAGCATGCTTTACGTGATTTTAAAAAAATAATTATATCTTAAATGTTTTAAATAATTATTATATTGTAAAATTTTAATTCAATTTTTAGGGAAATAATTTATCAAATTTTATATCTTTTGTATAGATAATTATTATTTCAAATAATTATTTGATATTTTGTCAGAATAGAAAAATGTAACTGTATTTAATCAAATGCATTTTTTCTTATTAATTTTATTTATACCAATTTTACATTATTTTAATTTCATTAAAAATTAAATGATAAATAAATCAATGATTTTATTAGAAATTTTACAAAAGTGTATAAAGTAAAATAAAAAATTCCAAATTCAATTTAAAAATAATTTTAAATTTATAAAAAGTAAAAATAAATATTTTTCGGAGGAAAATGTGTTAACCGATAGCAAATGAAATTTTTAAGACGGATAAAATAAATATAATCTGATTAGAGGTTCCTAGAAAGGTTTGGAATCGAAAAATTAATTAATTAATTAAATATTTTAGGCAACCCCTAAATCAATGAAATGAAATTATTTTTCTTTTCCAGCATATGTCAATTCAGTTTTTGGGATTTGACTTATTTTTAAGAGATTCCGATTCATTGTACTGTTCAATTTGGTCAGTTTGCCTTGGTTGAAATGTCTGTTCAAAATTAAATTTATGATAAATGAAAAATCATAAGGGAGCATACATTAAGGACGTTCCCCAAAATAAGCAATCTTTGACCCCCTACATATTGTGCCCATTTGTCCCTTTTATGTAAACCACTCCCCCCCCCCCTCTTTTAGTGGATTTCCGTAATTGATTCTCCCTAATTGATCAAGTACGAAACAAAGAAAATTATAAAAACTATTAAATATAATTAAAATAACCGATAAGAAAACTTTTAACGCTGATAAAAAAATAATTATATTTTACCTATTTTTACATTTATACCGTAAATCTTGGGTTATAAGCTGCAACTTTTTTACAAAATTATTAATTAAAAATCATATATGAATTATTCCTAAAATATATTTAACCTTTTCAAACATGATTTATTTTTGCTTGAGATAAAAAAATATTTTTTAATATATTTGTGTTTAATTAGAGGCAAGAAAAACAAACATATTTATTATTTTTACATTTATTATTAAAAAATGGTGTTTAATTATGCACATTTTTTGGATCGATTGTATTGTTAAAGGTTGAATACGTTAAGAAAAAACGCATGGCCGATTAACTGCGATCTATATTTGCATTATTGTATATAAATATTTTAATTTTAATTACACTTTCTATATAAAAATTAAATAATACTAACATTGTACGTTTGAAAATTTCTCGGCCATGATGATTTAATTATGAAGTATCTCATGAACAACTTGACACAAACTAAAAGAAATTTTATGTTATGTTTATAAATATTGCCAGCATTAAATAATCGAGGCGTGAGTAAAAAAATATTGATCCTAGGTCTCTAAAAAAACTAATGAAGTTGATATGTACAATTATGCACACCCGGTTTGAATGGGTTAATCGGTTAAAAAATGAATTATGTTGATTAAATTTATTATTTTACTGAAAAAACGGAATGTGGCTTATAGTTCGATATTTACAGTTACTTAATTAAGTGTATAATATATTATATCACTTTTTAGGTATTATTAGAAGGCAGCTGTAAAGATTATATTTACTATGTGGAATCTATTGTTCGTACTGTAGGCATTCCAATGTCAGATTCATTCCATATTGTTCTGCGATATTGTTTGTTATATATAAATCCTAATAAAAGTAGAATAAAAATATCCATGAAAATAGTATATGATAAAACTGTATTTTTTGCTACTAAAAGTAATAAGATATTTTATAATTTTTAATTTACAAAATTATTATTTAGGTATTATAGATTCTAGTGTAAAAAGTGGATGTATAGATTACCATAAAGATCTCAGTAGTTTAATTATTTGTATTTTATCTAATTACATTTGATAATAATAATAATAATAATAATAATATTAATAATAGATATTTAAATAAGCATAACAACGATTTTATTAAAAAAAATAGCCATTCAAACACTCGTTTTATGAAATATTTTGCCAGATTAACTTTCATCATCAGGTATAAAACCTTCCAAAATATTATGGATTAATTTATATATTTTAAACAACTAATTATTTTTTATTACATATTTTAATACATTGATAAGCATATCTGATTTTAAAATTTTATAAAAAGTTTTATGTGAAGCATTTTTGATTATATCATTGGATGCTAAAAATTCTATGACTACGAATATTGTGAATGTTTTTAAATAGTTCGATTATGTAAAATTGTAAAAAGTAGTTTTTGTGTGTTTAAATTATTTTTAATTTTTAATATTATTTTTATTATATTAAGTAAAATGATTCAAGATTTTAAATTTTTTAATATTAATTTTAAATTTTTATTATAGTAATGCATTTATTTTATATGAATTTTTTAAATTAGTATAAAAATTGTTAAAACAAAAAGTATATTAAAATATTTAATAAAAAACAATAATTTGTTTAAAATATATATAGTTATCCATAATATTTTGGTTGGTTTTTGTACCTGATGATGATAGTTAATCTGCTAATTCAGTCTTTTGCTGGTGTACTGGGTGTAATTAATTTGTTTAAATCTGTGCAAAGCTTATTCAAACTTATTTCCTTCTATCAAAATGCCTTCTTTTCCTAGGGTCTATGCTGTCTCACCCAGACGCCCCACAATTTTAATCCTACCACTATATACCCATGAGCAAGCTCATGTTGGTACTGTATATAGCAGCTGAAAATTCATGAGCAGGTGAGCTCCATTTCTAGAACTACTCCTCATGATATTTTCACTTTCGGGTTCCTGACTGCCGATGGAAGGTCTTACGTCTCTTTCTATCTATACGCTTGTCCATACTCATCTATTTCTACAATTCCTATATCAATTTGTCATCATTACTGTTTATTTATTAAAATATTTTTCAAAAATTTGGGCAGCGTTCCGCCCTTATTTTATGGAAAATTCCTTGTTTCATACAAACGTTAACCTATGGTAAATTGAAATGAATGCATTATCATGAGATCATTATTTTAGTCCAACAACTCATATTTGCTTTCCTATGGTCGCCACAGTCACCACCATTCGTAAATCTTTATATTATCATCTCACAGATCGATGCCAAAATGTATCATTTTACTTTAATTTTCCACCACGATGATTATCAAACAATGTACGTGATTTAACCCTACTTTGTACTTTCGTTGACCTAAATTTCTATCACTAGTAGTACCCTTGACAATATTATAATCGGCAGGAATTAAATTAAAAATTCAATTTTCCTACTTAAACATTTACATAAATGTTATCCCCTTAATTATGGCGATCTTCCCGCTGTTTACCCTCTTACCGCTCCGACCAACATTGAAAATGGCCGCCACGGTGAATTACGACGGTGTCCTACCCCGTGATCAGTGCAACAAGGCCTGACCAGACTAAGCAGACACCGAAGGGTAGATTGTGACAAAGCAACACGTCAACGTCCTGCCAATTTAACGGCCGGAATTGAATGTTGCCCTGCCATTCTCCACAATTAACATGTATATAAAATGAATATAAATAAGTTAGGGGGAACCTGCCGAGCAATGCCAAAAGACATTGCGGCCATCCAGAATAAGTTAAATTAAACAAAACATTAACATAGAAAAATATATTTCTACAAAAAACAATACTTACGATCGACAAGTTTGTCAGTCAAGCATCCAAATTTGAAAAATTGTCATACATCGGCATAAACATTGACTAAACAATTGTCTAAAAATTGTCTAACAAAATGTCTAACAGTCTAAAAATTTTGTGTCAACAAAAATTGTCTAAAAATTATGAAAATGACTGCTGTATATATAGTCATTTCATGCCTGGGTGCGACCAATCAGATTATTTTGAGCCTTTTTCGGCTATTTTTTGGGGGGTTTTATTGCTTTAATTTTATTTTTAAATATTTTATTTTTCTCCTTATTTTTCTCTATTTTTTGATATTATTTTCTCAATATTTCGTAAATTTTTATTTTTTATTATTTAACCATTCTTTATGATTGTTTCTTTTTTTACCCTCTGATATTTAAATTTTTGGTCGCCGCTTCCGCCTATGTATTTTCTAAACCTTCTTTTGCAAGGTTTTGGCGGTTTTATATTTTGGTTTTGTGTTTCTTTCTGCATCTGTAAGCTTTTCAATGATTTTAATTAATATTTGTTTTATTTAATTTTGTTATGTTTTTATTTTGTTTTATTTAATGTTTTATTTTATTTTTTGATTTCTGCTTGCGGTACGTGCTTATGTTACAGCAGCCATATTGATAATTTTCAAACCTCATTAATTATTTTGTTTTAATTTACCCAATTTTCTCATTTTTGTTTAAATTATGGCTTATAGCCCAACACTTTAACAGGCTAGAAATCACAATAACTAAATGAAAATAAGGAATATTTGATCGTGTTCAAATTATATCAAAATCTTTCAAATATAAACATTTTATTTTTGAAAAATAAACATTTTAAATCATACAAAATTATTTTTAAAAACGCATAAATTCTTATCATATCAAACACTTAATACACAATTTTTTAATAAATTCAAAATGCCTGTAGACTAAGCACTTTGGACATTAATTATAAGATTTGAAGATCTAGTCAACATTGCCTCACAAGTAACTCGTTCACAATAGTTACTCAAATATTTTCCATTTATTTTAAAATCAGAAAAATGTATTTTTTACCTGCACTTTCTAAAATGATCAGTAGTGTTAGTTAATCTATTAAGTCTACAATTCTGAAGAACTCTAGTGCGAAGATGATTACCACACTTTTCAATGTATGTGGCATCACACATTGCATGAAAATTGTTACACAAATTCAGAATATATACCAACTTTAGTTGAAGATTTATTAGTATATATACTACTAACTTTGAAGAACGATGAAGCAATCCTAAACTGAGTCATGTCTACACATTTGAGTATATTATACTTAGATTCACTGAAACACTCAGAATAAGGCAATTTAAAAACATATTTTAAGTTCGTGTGATTAGATTCAATTTTTTCCACCTTTATAACTTGACGACGTATTAACTTCAGAATCAAAATAAATATTACTTCCAGCCAAACCAGTAGAAAGATTATGAGAATTCAACACAAATCTATCATCATTCTCTTTTCTCATACTTTCAAGAAAAGATTTAGAATATACATCTTTAGGTAAGCAAAACTTTTCGCTGAATTGACAAACGTGAATGATAAAGACTACGCAGGAAAACTAATCCGTTCACCAAATTTCGCTTGTATAGTATAATGTTCAGTATCAGTCACTTTTCTGTATATTTCAGTTTGACAATATTTTTCTTTCCGTCGGATAATATATAGCGCGACGTTGTTCAGTAAAATTAGCTTGCGTTTTTCAATTATTATATTTGTTCGGGTAGTACGAAAAAGCACGGTAAAATCAATAAAACACCAAAATGATAAAAGTGCAACATTAATTAAAAAATTTACAAAATTCGAAAGTATTATTGATCGTGGAAAATTGGTATGGTTGAACACAAAATTGAGAGACGAGTCCAGAAATAATAATAAGAATTTAGTGTGGGGTCCCTAGAAAATAATATAAGACAAAAAACAAATTAATTAAAAAAATTAATTACTAATGGAAGCCCGAGTCAATGGGAAGTCCGAGGCAACTGGAAAACCGAGAGATGAGTAAAACCCGGAGTGTAGACATAATAATATAAAAGGGTAAATTGGCCTAAACAATATTAAATGGGAGCCACTGATCTATGGGGAGGTAATTATTTCCTAATTTGTAATTTAGTAATGTAGCAAACGTTGTTGACAAATGTCGGCTAAGGTGGTCTGTGGGAAGTAAACCCAAGTAAAGTCAAAAGTTATCAATCAGAAAAGGGGATTATCCATTGGATAACCTACCTTAAGGTAATCAAATTTATTTGGTGGTTGAAGGGTGCAAATAAATCATAAATTGTAATTACAAAACATTGAAATAAATTGGATTGGGTTGTAACTGTGGTAAAGTGCAAATAAAATTATTCTGTGTTGGGTTTACTTATTTGATTTGAAAAGGACACAATGAGTCAGAGGGAACCGACTTTCAATAATAATAACCCAACATTTTATTATTATTATAAAGACTTTTTTTGTTTTTCACCTCTGATTTCTTTATAAGTGACATAATATTTTCTAAAAAAATTTGACCATGAATCAGATTTATTTATTTAAGGTATTCACGAATTTTCGGCACAGCCTTTTTCAAGTGATTTCGATCATTACTTATTTATTTTAAAAAAATTGGAGAAAAAATAATATATTTTATATTTTATATTGATTTTTAATCTTGGTCAAATTTTGTAGAAAATATTATGTCACTTTTAAAGAAATCAGAGGTGAAAAACAATAAAAGTCTTTATAATATTATTATTATTATTATTATTATTATTATTATTATTATTATTATTATTATTATTATTATTATTATTATTATTATTATTATTATTATTATTATTATTATTATTATTATTATTATTATTATTATTATTATTATTATTATTATTATTATTATTATTATTATTATTATTATTATTATTATTATTATTATTATTATTATTATTATTATTATTATTATTATTTTAGAACAAGCTCTACTCATCGAATCACAGAAAATTAATGATGTTTTAACAGAACAGAAAAGTTATTGTACACAATCATCTATTGAAGAAAGTTATCAAAAGGTTGATACTAATGAAAATATCTCTATTGTATCAGCTTTACATAATTCACAAAGTGAAACGAAAATATCGTGGATAATGATGGTTATCATGTGAGATTTCCTATTATTCATTTACGATATTTATTCAATTCCTGAGTTATTGTACACATTAGCGTAGCTAAGGAGGAGCAGAGGGGGCTTAGTGCCCCTGGCAGCCCTTTCTTTGGACGAAATAGTATCTGATAAATTACATTTTGCAATAATTTTTAAATTATTTATTGTTATTATTTGACAATATATTATTTTATTACATAATTGATAACACTATAAAACACGATGTTTTAATAAGAAACCAATTATTTCGTAATAAAATTTATATTGTGCTTTATTGTTTTAATCATTATTAAATCTTGCATATCAACGTTGACTCTGCATTATGTTGTCACTATACAAAATGGGGGATGTCAGAAAATAAATCGGTTGTTCTCAATTTACTTTTGCATTATTTACAATATTAAAAAATATAACCAAGACAAAAAGAAGAGTAAAATTTGCAGAGAAATATTCGAGTTACATAATATGCATTAATGTGGATATAGACATATAACCATATGGATTAATTGTTCATTTAATATATTGTGTTCATTATTTATTCATAATATAAAGTCAGTTTTTTAATCACTGATTTTATGAGTAAACAAATGAAATACACATTGACAAAGGCGCCACTTGGGTCAATGTATCCCCGTGTGGTTAACGGATGATGTCAATCACTGACTTTTTTAATTTCCAAACTTTCACTGAAAATTCCACGTATTGTAGCAGCATTCTCGTAACCTTGAGCTCTGATTATCATTATGTCAAGTCGATCACTTTCTAGAGTTTTAAGAATGTCAGAACTCAGGTTATCAGCCTTTTTTTCCTTTTAAAGGGAAAAATCCTATAAACACTTTCTGTACTTCATTTTCGCATATCTGATCGCCTGAGACATCTGGTCAATGTGACATGTCAAGTGTGCTGTTGAACATAATTCCAAAATACCTCGTAGCCTATATATCCATGATGAGAATGTCCTTCATCTAATTTTCCTGGACATAAAATCATTCTGAGTTTCTGGTGAAAGATAAAATTGTATTATAAATATACTCCTCTTCAATGTTATCAGTTGCTCTTTTATCACTGTGTCATATTTAGAAAGCATCTCATTCATTTCAAGAAAGTTCGCTTTATTCTAGGAAAATTCGATATCCTTATGGCTACAAACAGCCAGATTTTGCCTAGCAAGCAACAATTGATATCAAGCAACCTGTGCAAAATATCCATCAAGTTTTTCTTATCCCTATCTATCACAGCAAGACTTTCCTCAGCATTTGTTTTATGTAGTCTACGTTCTGCTGTTTATGGTTTCCATTATTCAAGGCCACATAAATGTTCTTTCAACAACTCATAACTATAAGATTTTGGGATCACTTTTCACAACTTTTGAAACCCAGAAACAAATTTGAATGTTGCCTATGTAGCATTAGCACCAAAGAGTCTGTGACAAAAACAGTATAACTTATCACTGGCGGGTGATGGTAGTAGCCTCTTGTCATTTGACATAAGCTTATTTATTTTTAACAACTTGCCTTATTCTGAAAAGAACTACTTCCTCTTCCTCTTTTGAAAATGATATAAAACTGGTACATTTTAGAATGAAGTATCTGATAAGATATACCAATTTTCCATATTCAATTCACTCATTATCGCATTTACCGTATCATGGCTAGAGTCATTTAGATCACTTATATTTTTAATTTCATCTACATCTATTGGTAATTTCTTCCATTTCCTGCCCTATTTGCTCTTCTACTAAACGCATGCTGCTACAGTAATAGGAATCAGTATAAATTGTAGACTGAAGAACAATGTCTTTTGTTTAAAGAATGGAAGCTATTAAAATGTATTAATAAAGCTAATAAAGCACATGCATCATTGGGATAAATAAAAACAGTGAGGTAATCTGAGGACCCTGATAATCAAAATAATCAATCAAACATACAGGCAGTCATAAACATTAATTATAAAGGTTTACATAATATGTATTATAGTGGATAAGAAAGTCAATTATTCCAATACCATTATATCAAATTAGTTATAATCAATTTAATCAATAATACAATATAATCAATTAATTAAATTAAACATTATCCTTACATACCCTGATTAAAGGTTTCGTCTATTCGACATTTCTAATTACCGATTTCCCATCTTTACTAATTTTGAAATGTTGATTTAAATTTTTTAGCACTTTTTAGAGTCGTGCATACCGAGCTGCATATTTCTTTCAAATAGGTAAGCAGTGGGATGGATATTAATCAAATATTTAAGATATAAAACTTTATGAATCACATTTTTATTTTTCAGTTACTCTTTGCATTTTGTCTTACTTGTTTAACTTTCCTTAAACTTTAAGTATGCTATAATAAACTTTATATAAAAAAAATATTAAGTCAACAAAATAAATATATAAAATGATTTAGCAATAGGTAAACTGTGATTTGTTGTAAAGTTTTTATAATTTCTATTTTTGTTTTATTTGAATAAATGCTTCAAATATTTTATAAAAAAACTCATTTATGCTACAATTTTGCAAGTAAAACCAAAGAAAAATTCACAATTTCTCACTAAAATTTTTATCACTCAGTAAATATGAGTTTATTTGTGCAACAACTCTACACATCGATAGTATACATGTATATTTTACTATGTGACGTGTTTAGTTTTTCTATCACTTTCTCACTTTCTATAATCAATGAGCTTATTCGTGAGTTTTTTCAACGGTATCCGCCAATAAAGGCGCGACAAAAAATGCGCAGATATGTAATTTATACTGAATTGTAAGTTAAATATTTTTTAACTAGATTCCAAAAAAGGAAATAATGTTTTGAAAGAATAATAACTAGCTGGTAATTTTTCCTTTTATGAAATGGCACCGTTTTATTCGAGCTTTTATTTAGGTAAACCAAATTTGTATGTTTCTATAATGTAAAAGTGAAAACGGATGTAATGTCTTTTTTCATATGTTTTGTTTTTTATAATACTGAAAACAAGTAAATTAGCATCTGTGTCCGAAATGAAAACGTGTTGAGCATCATTAATTTACATCATGCTGAGTGGATAATTATTTATAATTAAAAATTTTTATTATACATTTTTATTATACATTTTTTTAGATGCTGCATTTCTTTTTTCATGCTCTACCTTATCAAAGAGATGTATTCTGACTCGTCGGCATTTATGGAACTGAGCGATCATAATGAGCGATCTAGCCAGAGAGAATTTGATCAAGATTCGTTAACAGAAATAATGAAAATTATTAAAGAGGTAAATTAATATTTATATTGAAGTGGATTTAAAATATCAAAAATAGCAGTAATAAATTCAAATGCTTAAATTTCATTGGTCTAAATGTTTTCAAAATAGTTTTTATTTCAATTTCTTGTAGGTAAAAGTTTTTTACGGTAATTAATGACAAATTAATGACAAATTGGTAAAACTGAGAAAAATTATTTTGGTAAAAATATTTTTAAAATAATTTGTTGTAAATTCTTATAAAAGATAATAAAGATATTGTAGTAAATAAATTTAATATATTTCTTTATTAAAAGTAAGTTAATTGGCAAGATGGCAATATTTTAGGAATATCAAACCGGAATAAAGCTCAAAATAGAATAAAAACTACGATGTATTTTTGTAATGTTTTTTAAACACAGTTTTGCAGCAAAAATAAATTCAACCTTTTTAGATAATTTCATCTTTTATAAAAAAATGTAAAATCATATTTTTTTCTTCAAGGTTGACATTTTTTCAACTAATAAAATTGAAGTAATATTTTGACGTATATTTTGAATGCTTTGTATTTTTTTGAATGGGTATTCGAAATCCTTTTTATTAATGATGATAAAAAGGACGGTTTACAAATTGATTAAGAATCCCAAGGATCCATGTTTGAGAATGTCTGAGTGCAATTCAACTAGTGGGTGTGAATCGGACTTTGTTGTAATTGATATAAAAAAGTATACGAATGATGGGCTTAAATTTGTGATAGTATTGGTATTTTCGGAAGATTGTGCCAATTATAAGAGAAAGAAAATTAAGAAATTGGGAAATTTAGAATATAAGATAGTTTTTAATTCGTGTAAAGTACGCAATATTTTCAATAATGAGTCAAGAACTACGGTTGTACTGTGTTCGGATCTCGTTTATCAATTTACATACATTAATGAGACTTCCCGTAATCTTTGTACTCGAATTCTTACATTTCGACTGAATGGGAAACCCAATATTAGTGAACACAAGGGCTGTATGAGTAAAATAATCATATTAACTCTACTAAAAAATTATTAATTATTGGAAATGTGTTTTATGTGAAGCATTGTTGATAAGCTAATTGTATCCAAAGATTAATGTGCATAATTTTGTTAGTACGAGTGTTTTAAATGTGTTTGAATAGTTTGATTGGAAAATTTTTGATATGTATTAGTGTTGTTTGTTTTTAAATTTAAATTTTTAATATTTAATTTATTTAAAAAGTAAAATATAATTGTAAAATCTTATTTAAATGAATTAAAAAATTTTTAAACAGATATCAAAATATAATTAAAAATTAATAAATAGTTTGTATATATAAATTATTTTTTTTGATTTGTTTTTTACTTGATGACATTGAATCTGTAAAAATATATAGTAAAAAGTGTGTTTGAATACCGCTTTCTTGTAATTAAAATATAGTAATGCTTATTTAATTCATTTAAGTACAATAAATTAACAAAATAACTAATGTGACGTGTTGAGGCTCACATCTTGCAAATGTAAATCATTCAATCCTAGCCTTGTATTAGGTTGTTTCATATAAAATGTCGTTTTTTTAATTGTTTAAAATCTAATTATTTAGGTATTATATAATTTTTCAACAAGGTGTTTAGTTTGAATAAAATTTCATATTATACGGCTGTTTAATATTGCAAGCTAATATTAACACGTTGACGGACAATTGCGGCTATAGCCGTCAAAGCGAAGTTCACAATGTGGCATGACTGCTATAGCCGTCCAAAACGAAACGGTCGTTTTTAGACACTACGGCTATAGCAGCACAAATGTGCACTTACTGGCGTATACGTAGAAGCATAGTGTCGTGTTTTGAAAACATCTTTTTAGGTTGAAGTTCATATTTCACCTGTTATACGAGTTGCAGATTCAGTATGCACGTGGTTGTGAAAAATCACAAAAACATATAGTGTCAATTTTCGAACTTCGCTTGTTCCTACTGTCCGTCAACGTGTTAAAATTAGTTAATAAATCTTGACTTTATATAAATATTTATTTATGATGAATTCTAAGAATTTAAGACTACGTTTTCTATATGGAAGTAGACTTAAATGGGTATTTCTCGTTGGAACAAAGTGTATGAAGCTGATGGAATCTATTTTGATCAAATAAATTATGTTTTGTTATGAATTGAGCATTTTGATTTCAAAATAAAATAAACGGCATTTCATATGAAACAACCTAATTCTTGTATGTAGATTCATTAAAGAAAAAAATTGTCCGCGTACATAAATTAAACTGAAGATTGTTTAATATTTCTTAGAAAGTGTTTATAAATTTCCAAACATTCCGTATAAAATATCCAAACTGTATCGCACTCGATCGAAATATTTATAAACTGAAATGAAAAATTCTGCCAATTGAAATCAATATTAAACAATTTGGTCTTTACTTTTGATACATTGAATTTATTCCTTCCAATATTAAATTGGAATTATAAATTCGATGAAATATTACAGGAGTGGGCACAGTTGTGTGTCTTGGGAGCCGCATTCATATAAAATCAATTTATGAAGAGCCACATTGATTTTTTAAAATCAAAACAGTGTGCTTGAATTATGGTGCAATTTAAGTATATTGTTGAAATAAAGTCAAATACTTGTTCTCAATATTTATTTAGGTTAAAAACATTATTTATTGAATTCCCAAATCACAGAATAAATCAATCAAAGCATTTAACAGAGACAGATAGTTCTTTTTGTTTGTAAAAATGAAACTGCTCGTAATCAGAGTTGTTCAGTGAATTGCGACACTGAACCTTGCTCGCTAATTTTCGGAAGTAGTTCTAACAAATGTCATCTGTTAGAATTGCTCGATTTTTTGATTTAACAAATTTCATAGTGGATAACATTTATACTTTAAATGTTTAAATTACTTTGTTTTTGAATTATGCTGTGAAATTTCTTGATTTGAAAACACAAATTAAAAAAATTTATTTCGATAAATTAATATCTTTGTTTCACAAAACGTTGTAAAATTGTATGTTTCAACAAATAAAAAGACTTATTCATAAAATTTTCAAAGAGCCGCAGTTTGAACTTGTCTGTTATAGAAATTGAAAAGAGTTGTATGGAAAACCAGCCAAACTGT
The DNA here is from genome assembly GCA_022537955.1 of Schmidtea mediterranea. Classification (NCBI taxonomy): domain Eukaryota; kingdom Metazoa; phylum Platyhelminthes; order Tricladida; family Dugesiidae; genus Schmidtea; species Schmidtea mediterranea. The sequence goes on from CM039679.1 coordinate 78,524,146, forward strand.
AAATACTGTCAACGACACTTGATTCAGCACACTGGACCTCCAAAATAACAAATCGCTTGGCCATGGATGCGCACAGGCAAAAATTTTGACTGCAGTGCGTAATTTTGGTGAATTCTCTGAAGGTTGTCAAATCTCCTCGAAGAAATATTTTTTTCTTTTTCTGAAAGTTTTTTTCTGAAACAAATAATACAATTCTTCAACTGATAGTTACAAAAATAAATGGCAAAAGTGGTAATTTAAATTCGATTTCCACAGCAAAAGATAATTATAACTCCAATCCAAAATAAATTAGGATGTTTGTCTTAAATTGTTATATATTATTGTGATGCCATAACTTTTGCATGAATGCACTATAACTTAAATACGTATAAAACAACAGTGGATAATTTATTCCACGCAAATAAATATCTTATCCTTAGAGTCTAAAACAGCTGACTCTTGATTTCCAGTTTTCTTAGAGATTATCAAACTTCTCAAAGTCCCAATGCTAAATATAAAGTTTGTGAGTAGATTTAGAAAATATATGAAGGTTAGGTATCACTGATAATCTAAGTTATTAAACTTTTCATTGTAATTAATACTATTATTATTATTATTATTATTATTATTATTATTATTATTATTATTATTATTATTATTATTATTATTATTATTATTATTATTATTATTATTATTATTATTATTATTATTATTATTATTATTATTATTATTATTATTATTATTATTATTATTATTATTATTATTATTATTATTATTATTATTATTATTATTATTATTATTATTATTATTATTATTATTATTATGAATTTACATTTGATTTCATTGTAGATGAAAACCACAATAGATGTTTTGAAAGTAAATATCGAAATGTTAAACAGATCTCAGAATTGTTCTGAGAACTCCTGAAATTTTCAACATTTTAAAAATAGTTTTAATTTAAGCTTTGTCCCAAACTTTCAATTTTCAAATTAATTTTTTTTATTTCAGAAAGCTCAAATGTGTTGTGATTTTATACATCATCGAGTTTAAATACATTACTTATATTAACTTTATTAGTTTTATGTTTTCTAAAAATTTTTTTAAAAAGATTTTGAAATTTCATCTCATGTAAACTAATAGTTTGTTGTGAAAATGATTTTACCAAATTCTCATATGATACATTTAAATGTAAAAAATGTGAATAAAATTTAACATTCCTACAATAAAGTTCAAGGGATTTGATAATAATGATTTCTGAAATAAATTATGAACTGGCAATTAAAAGACAAAAGTTGAGAAAAATATTAGAAACAGCGAGATAAGTGATAAAAAGGTAAATGCTGTAGATGGGTGCCGATTTGAAATTCAAATGTATTATTATTTTAAATTCGAGTGCCAAATTTATTAAATATCAATATTTTTGCGTAACGGACGAGCCAAGTGGTATTTATCAAATAAAGCCGAATCTAATAATTTTAAATCTAATTAATTAAAATTTTTATGACACCAATTTCTTGTAAAAATCCAAGCACCAAGTTTTGCAGGCAAAATTGTGGATATCAAGTTAAATTGCCGACATAATCTTTTGGTAACGAAAAATAATATTTTGTTTATAATAACTCTATCATCAATTAAAACAAAATTATATCAGTGAATATTTTTGGTAAATTTTGAAGTTCTGAATTCTGAAGAAAATTCTGATTTTTTTGTTTATTTGAGTTTTAAATTTTTTATAAAAATACTTTGCCAGATTTACAAAATGTTTCAAAAATTATCAAAAGCAAGAAAAGATATGTTGAATATAAATAAGGTTAAATTAAAAGAAATAATATACAAATATTGAATTCCAACAAAATTTTATATTGTTATAAAAACTAGCAAAAGAAATGAAATGGATCGCGGCAGTGGTGCAGCTGCGGACCGGCAGGCGGCAATTGCTTTGGGCTTCATTTTCACAATGTGTGGCTATTAAACTGAATGCACTAAAATATGTCGAATAAGATGAATGTGTGAAAATAATAAACAGCAGTTTAACAAATTCTGATTTTATGACCCGGTTGATAAAAAAGTGCTGCCCCTATAAAAAAAATATTTTTCGTTGACAGAAAATTTTAGCCAGCTTCGTCGAAATGGTGCATCAGAAGTTCGGAATGAAATATATTAAAATTAATTTATAAATATTCAAATTAATACCCTTTTGAGTTCGTAAATGCTGTTTAAGGAATGTTTCACGAAAATCCAAAAATTAGAAAATCAACCTGGCTCTGCTTTCCAGAAATTGGCATTTAAATTAAATTAATTAATGATTTAGTAAATATTAATAAAATTATTTTCTAAAGTTTAGAATCAAAATTACTAAGATAAATAATTTTAGGAAGGTCGCATATTGTACGCGATAATTATATAGCTTTGGCAAAGTAAAAGATCGTATGGCAGGCTCAAACCTTAAGTACGCCACTGGATCGTAGCCTTAAATGATATTCAACCGGTGTTTGAGAATCACAAGAACTTATGAAGCAATACAAAATTTAGAGACATTAAATTTGTTTTTTCAATAAACCTTTAAAAACACTTAAAGAATTTTGGTTTACATATATAATAAGGATCTTATGTGTCCCAAGATAGTGAAACGATAATAGAAAAAAAGTGCTCTTACCTAAAGTTTAAAATATACAGTGCCAATTAGAAAAATAAATGTTTTTTATTTTATTTTTATTATATTTTATTAAATAATTAATTAAAAACCATTGCAAACAAAAATCAAAAAATATATTCAATTCAACTAAATTTTGTAAGTATTACAAAGCCAATTTCTGATGTCCCTAATGGTCTCTTGTCATCATGTAGGCAATCAAATCAACAACTCGGCAACTGTAACCGAATTCGTTGTCATACCAAGACACCAATTTAACGAAGGTGTCATTCAATTGAATTCCAGCGTTGGCATCGAAAATTGAAGAATGTTGATCACCTCTGAAATCTTGACTTACAACCTCATCTTCAGTATAACCCAGAATATTCTTCATTGAAGTTTCAGAAGCTTTTTTAATAGCTGCTTTGATTTCACTATATTTTGCTGGTTTCTTTAACTTGCAAGTGAGATCTACAACGGATACATCGGCTACAGGTACCCTAAATGCCATTCCGGTGAGTTTTCCGTTTAATTCTGTAATGACTTGACCGACAGCTTTTGCAGCTCCAGTACTGGCAGGAATAATATTTTGGGCAGCACCGCGACCATCTCTCCATAATTTAGCAGAAGGACCATCGACAGTTTTTTGAGTCGCAGTATAAGCATGAATCGTTGTCATTAAGCCTTCTTCAATTCCGAAATTATCGTTAATAACTTTGGCTAAAGGTGCCAAACAATTCGTTGTACAACTCGCATTGGAGACAACTTTCATTTTTGGATCGTATTTTTCTTGATTTACACCCATTACAAACATTGGAGCATCGGCAGAAGGAGCTGAAATGATAACTTTTTTCGCTCTGTTATTTTTAATGTGCGCCGAAGCTTTATCAATTGTTGTAAAAACTCCAGTTGATTCAACAACGTATTCACAGTTAGCTTTGTCCCATGGAATTTCTTCGGGATTTCTCTCATTGAATACTGAGATTGCATGCCCATTTACCATGAGTTTGTCATCCTTGGCTTCAACAGTTCCTGGAAATTTTCCATGAGTGGAATCGTATTTGAACATGTAGACCATATATTCTAGATTGATGAAAGGATCATTGATGGCCACAACATCAATGGTTTCTTTTTCGATTGCTGCCCGAAGAACTAATCTTCCGATTCTTCCGAAACCGTTAATTCCAACTTGTGCTTTCATTGCTAAATTTAAAAAATAATAATAAATCAGTCGATCAAATAAAAAAATATTTTTACTTGTTTAATTTAATATTTTTTCGATGAAAACTGATGAGTGTCTTTCAGTATTTATATGGGTGAGATATGAATGAGTAACGACAAATGAAAGTCGTGCATACACAACGCGCGTCACTGTTGAGATTCTAGTGGCTGTTACGTAATATCCGAATAATAAATATTCTGAGTATTTATGGGATGCCTTGAATTTCAAATTACAGATATAAATATTATTGTTTACATTTTATGCATATTGCTAGAAATTTACACATTTTTAACATTAAATATTTACATTAAATAATATTTTGCACACAAAATACGTGATAAGTAAATGTACTCAGAGATAATGCATTGGAAATAACATTTTAATTTTACCCTTTTTTATAGTTTCAACATTATGGTAACCAGAATACTGACATACTAGGAGAGAGGTCCAGTCAGAGCTTTGTACTGGACTAAGGAGGGGGTTGCCCTAATATTTTGAGTTTGAGTTTTGAGTTCTTCAATTACTACTTAGATAGAATTACTCTTAAATATTCGGTCTCTTTGAGTTCTTTGAATGGTTCATTTCAGTTTCATTTTCACTCCCTAATTTCAGGCATTTTATTCCAACTTAATAAAGTTGAATGAAGAAACTAGATGAAGATTTAGAAATTTGATGTTAGTTGAGTTTATCTTTAAATTTGATTTTATTCTTCTCAGGAAAGGTAAGTCACAATATATATTGGAACCAGGAATCGGCCAAGAGAAAGAACGTTTAGATACAAAGAAATAGTATTTACCCGAAAACATGACAAAAACCGCAAAAATTGAATGTAATATCCGGTTGGGATAAAAAGTTCTTATTTTTGTTTTTACTCTGATTCATTTTTTGAGTTGGCAGACTGACAGATCAGGCGCCATCAAGCAAAAGATGAATGGGATTAATTATAGGGGGTATCAAATGTTAAGTAATAAATTATTGAAAATATTATGTTGCAATTAAAATTTTTAAAGATATTACGTAACCGTAAAGAAAAAATTCATAGTGTGCTACAAAATATCGGTTAATTTATGCAAAAATGTTTGAAACCAAATATCCGAGTGGAATGCAGTCAAAAGTGGCACAACTCCGTGAGATAAAGGCTCATAGATACAGGACCACTTATAAAATAATAATGTACAAAATAAAATTCATGACTAAAATAAATTTAAATTAATTGTTTTATTAGTCTACTGTGGCTTAAGCAATGCCATTTTATCACATTTACAGGTTCAAGGTCATTTAAAATTAGGGGTCCTCGGAATTGAAAAATATTTCTCTATAAAAATCATATTTTACAAAAACGAATTTCAAAGAATCCGGTAAAATAAACTTAAGAAGCGCCAAAGTCATTTGATTCAAGACATTCTTATATTTCTAGATAAAAACAAAAAGAAATACAGCATTCATTCGTTGTAGAAAGACATCAATTTTTAAAGTTTTATTACCAAATCAAATGATAATAGAGGTTTCCAATGTGAATTTTTACGTTTGAATTTTTTTTGGACATTAAATTTAAGTTGATTTTAGTTTTAGATTTACACAGGCCTGCTCCTAGCAAGTTAGCCCCTTTGATCCATTTGAATATGCCCACTAGGGCGGTCCAAAAATAAGAAATATTCAAAATCATATCTCCACAAGCCTAACTTTGTTCCATGTGGTGTAGTGGACTGACAAAAAAAAATTGCGGAAAATCGAGCAATATTTAGGGGTCGCTATGAATTGTCACTTTTAAAAAAAAATATGAAAAAGTACGAAAATCCACTATTCAGAATGCTATTATTTGTTTCAAACATTTCACAATATAACCTAGAAACATTTAAGTCACAGTTACCAGCATGTCTAGAATAATAAATAATATATGTTTAGTTGCTCAGTACTATCTACTCAAATCAGTGTCCACTATAACTTTGAGAAAAAATTTAGTTTGATATGTAGATTGTTTTTCGGCAAATTGTTCAATGAGCAGCGAACGAAGTTCTGTAGTCCCTGTCCAATTGCTACTCTGCATTGCTACTACCCAACAAGTCACTGGCATAGGGAATAAAAAATGTTAATAGTAAATGATGTGACAAACCACGAAAATTCAAGAAATATTTGATCATTGTTAATAAAGTTTAAACCGATAAAAACATTAAGTTATTAATACTTTAATTACTATCACTTTTTAATAGAAGCAGGAAAGTGCTAGATTTATCTCGCCAATAAGACTTGTTAACATTTATGGATGTCGATATGCAATTTTAATTTTGGAGAGGGAGCGGCATAGAAATCTTGCCTAGGAGCAGCAAATTGTCAAATCAGTCGCTGTGATTATAGAATATATTTTAACAGGCATTGTTAAACTCAAAACAACAAACTATAACATATGGCCATACTCATCGGATTTCCATGTTGTCTAGTATTCCAATTATAGTTTTATTTGTACATATTTTCATTGTCAGAAAAAAAAATGATTATCAAAGATAAAGGCCACGAAAAAAAATCACTTATTATTCTAACAACATGTCTTTAGCTCGATTAATTTTCTTCAGATATATACAGTCTTTGTAAAATTAAATTTTACTCACATTTTAAAAATATAAAGTTGTAACCGTCACGTCACTGCAAATTACTAACTTCCTCGCAATACTTCTTGCTCAGTACCTCTTAGAAACTCGAAAATATTATTTCTATAACTCATGACGACCCTAAATAACCTTTCACTGCAAGCTCTATACTGTATACGTGCAAAACCTTTTCTAACTGCATATAAAGTAGTAAAGGAAAATCAATCATTCTATCATTTTGAAACTGAAACAGATCTGCAAGAACTCAATGGAGTTGAAATGGATCGTATTCTTCATTCCGCAAATGCGTATACTACGATTGTTAATCACATAAATGAAGATATGAAGAAAGATGTGATTAAAGAAATTGTTCAATCCAAGAATAAAATTTCATTGATAATTGATGAATCAATCACAGTAGGCCAAAAAACTTCTCCATAGAATATGTCCAATGCTTTATCGAAGGTGTTGGAATGAATTCATCGATAAATTTGTTTTTGGATTTGGTAGAACTTGAAAAAGTAACTGCAGGAGTATTTGATTCTTTACTCCATTGTCTTTACTCTTATGAAATCACAGATGATTATTTAAAATAAATATTTACTTTCTCTGGCGTGTAATGGCGCCGCTGTGATGTTAGGTTGTGAAAAGGAATTATAGTTTGGCATTGTGCTAATCGCATACTAGAATTATCAGTAAGTGATGTTGTCATGGAAAATGTCATGTTTTGGCAAAGAATAATAGAGAATTGCATTCTTTTACAGAATTACTGGGGAATGACTTACCGAAAATTGGAAGAATTTTTAGGGCCCGATGAGTGTCATCAGTTTGCTGGCTTTCCAGGTGACTATATATGACAGCAGTTCTGTTGCGTGAAAAGCGATACATTTCGAAATTTAATAAACTCTGTAAAGGTTTTTCTCTATCCTGAAGATCTTTTCACGAATTACGTACAAAAATTAAGTAATTTAGAAATTGCAGAGTGCATTTTATAATTAATAAGATTTTAGAAGTCAGTATGGTTGTTTCGAACAAATTTATCACAATTTTCACATTTTATTCGTGATTTTCTGTCTCAATATCAATGGCATAAGTGACATCTTTTTCGGTACAGCCCCATTCGTATTATATGCCTGTGTAAATGTGATACAAATAAAAGGCATTGACGTCTTTGCGGATGACTTTAAATTAGGAATGCCCAGCTCCTTAGCTAACAGTTTCTTGAAGTCATAATGACTCTCTGTTTATTTCACTGCTCACAACTTTAGAGAGTCCATGCATGCTACATCTACAAGTATATAAATAAACCCATCGAGAATCTATTCGTTAACTTCTGTAATTTCTAGTCAATAGATTTAGCAGAATTATAAAATTTGATTATTTCATTTTCTCATCAACAAAGTTGTTTTGGAATGCAGGAGCAGCACCGGATTACTCTTCTGATCTCGGAATGAACAAATAGTTATGTTCTCGTGAAAAGTATCTTCTTTTTGTCTTTTTGGAAAATCTTTAGGTACCAAAGGAATTTCTCGACGATTTGATTATAGAGTTTCAACTACAGTTGATAATAATTAATGGACGTCTTTAATGGATGCTCACTGCATATATTCATCTAAATCATTTTCATCATGAAACGTTGCACCGATTTTTCAATTTCTCTCAAAACCTGCGTGACTTCTCGATTATTTACTGACTTAGAACGCGCTTAGTGTACTATGTGAATACAACAATCACAAAGAAGGTGTCTACACCTCCAAAAAAATTGACGAAAAGTCCAAGCTCAGTATCTAGCAATCAAAAGTGCGACATCTTAAGGTAAAGATGGGAAAACTCATGGGCCTTGGCTTGAGCCCAAGAAAGTCAAGAAGCTCCACCGAAACGTCCGGCTATCACGTAGCTGCAACCATCTCATCATCGAGAACAGAGTACAGCATCTAGTCACCTCGGACCAAAGCAAGGCTCTCATGGCGGTCTATACTAAGACCGAATTACAAGTTCAGATTCCCCATCGTGGTGTCGCCAATTGGCGAATATAATTCCTGACCACCACATTCACACACAACCCTCAAATGCTTACATCATCCTTTCCAGTGCTTTTGTCAAGACGAAACCTGGTAAGAACTTTCGCCGGCGTATAAGACGACGTGCTGAAAATGCGGCAACATCTAAATCCATCATCGCGAATTGGCTCGAATGTTAACCCGGCCGGAGCCTTTAATTGATGTGATATTGATAAAATTTATATTTGCGTAATGTTTAAACAAGTTGGTCGTCATATCAAAGATTTTTTGAAAACTCAGAGAAAATAGTTCGACTTTTCATAATAGATAGTTGGATTATTTAAAATATACATACACTATGGGACAAAAAATGTATTTTTTAATTTTTATCTGTTTCTGTAACAAAAAAGAAAAAAACATCAAATTATACAAATCGAATATTATATACTCATGTATGATTTCAAAAACATTTCTTTTTATTTTTATTTATGCAAAATATGGGTTTTTTTAACTGTTAAAAAAATAGGACAAAATTAATGTAATTTTTTATTAACTAATAGCCTATTGTACTTCCTTTGTTTCGAATAACCTCAGATAGACGTTCATATATTGAATCTACAAGTTTTTGAATAAATTTCTGTGGTATATTTTCCCATATTTGTTTAATTTTTATGAATGCCTCATTTAAATTGCTAGCCGGAGCTTCAACGTATTTTTTTAACAAATGCCTAGCAATGTTCAAATATGTTTATATCTGGAGACTGTGCCCGCCATTGCATCATTTTCATTCGGTTTTTTTCAAAAAAAATTTGTTGCAATCTTATTTGTATGTTTTGGATCGTTGTCTTGTTGAAAACACAATTTCTACACAAAAGGTAAAAGATTTTCTTGTAAAATTTTAATATATTTAAGTGAATCCATTTTTCCATCAATTTTACATATATATGTTCACCTTTACAGCCCCAATCCATAATACTTTCATCATTGTGTTAAACAGTTTTTCTACTACATTATTTTTCAATCTTTCTCCAGCTCTATGTCATACATGAGTAATCCAATCACTATTAAACAAGTTTATTTTTGATCTATCGGACCAGGTAATCTTTCTCCAATAGCTTTTAGACATCACAATAATTTTTTTGGCAAATTCTAATCTAGTTATTTTATTCTTTTTAAATATAAAAGGTACTTTTTAGGTATTATAGCCTTAAACCCTACAAACTTAGCAAATCTTATGATCGTTTTTGATGAAATAACCTTTTTGGATTTTTTCTCTACTTTATTTGCAAGTTTAGTCTACCTACATTAATTATTTTTTTTAATTCAACCAATTGTTGGGTTTGTCGGTGAATTTAAATATGATATATTGTCAATCTGACTCCAAGCGTGCTTTTAAACAACAGTAATGAACTCCAAACGATATAAATTTTATTGATTAACACACTTTATCTCCACTTTAAAATGGCACAAAGAATTATCTATTAGAGTGACAATTTGGTGCTTATTACGACCCTTCGGGAAGAATAGCACTTTTCGGATCAATTGGATTTCACAATCACTTGACTACTGTGACGGATTTCTGAGATCGATAAATCTGATTTAGTTGCTTTGACTCGAATTTATTCAGTAACTTTGATTGCTTTGATTTCACTTTATTTCTTTTTCACAATTTTGGCTTTGTCTCTTTCCAACTTTATTATTTTCGTTCTTGTATCGCATAATTTCTGCTTCAAACTTCTTTTATGATTGATTCCAACTGTCTTTCAATAATTTTCCGTAATTTTCTAATTTCAATTCTTAGTCCAATATTTCTCTCTTTGATTCCAGTTGCGCTTCCTTTTTATACTCTATAACGAAATGTCACTTAGTGATATACACTTCGATTTCAATATCTTTTCTCGCGAACTGCATTTTGTCCTCTTCAATTTTCCCAATATCTCTAACAACTGTTTAGATATTCGATATTTCGAAGAAGCCATCTCCCGGCTTCCTATGTAATCCATTTTCTTTATTTCGACCAGAATGTCAAGATATGCCACTTCACTTTCAATTTTGTTTTTCATTTCTTGTTTGCTTTGTACTTTTTAAGTCAAAATGATATTGACATGTTATATTATTTAATTGTCTGATTATGTTCTATTATTTGTTATTTCTTCCATGGTTTCTATTTGCCAGGATTTTGGAACAACACACCTTTCCTGTCACTCATTCCCCCCCAATTATTTATTAAATTACTTGTGCTTATTCACTTTATATTTTATTTTTAGGTATCCTCAACACAATTCTTTATCAGAAAGAGACTTGTTCCTACCAGAATTATTCCGTTTTAATTTAAAACCTTGTTCAGTATATGTTTTCAATACATAACTTATAAATCTAGGTGTTACCTGTTGTAATTAAGCTATTTTCTTTTGTTTCATTCCTTCTTTTTTCTATCTAAAAATTGAAGCTCTTTCGTTATCAGAAAGTTTTGTACTTTGAGCATTTTTTAAAAATTTTATTTACTTTGTCCCATACTTTATTTGTATAATATTAATTCGAAATTTTGTCTCCTGAATTTCAAAAAAAAATTTTAGAAAATATTTGGAATTAATAAGTCTGAATTTTTAAGTCATTATAGATTTTTTTAAATTTTCACAGCAATCTATTTGACAGCTTTCAAAGAGCTTGTGATTGTTTTGACATGGTATTAAATTATCTACAAAATCATAGAAATTAATGATTTTTTAAATTTTAATTTTGACATGAAATAATCAATATTATTTTAAAATCAATTAGGAAATTTTAATAAAAAATATGCCTCGGCAATATGTGTACATTTTGTGTGTATTGCATTGAATTGCATGCTTATTGTATCTTACTATTTATAGATTTGAGATATATTATAGTCAAAACTCAGTGAATACGGAAAAACCCAATAAACCATTAATCAAGAAAAATAGTAATATATTTTAAATTAAAATAACAGTCGATATAAATTCAAATTGTAAAGGTTTCAGAGCTTTATGGAATTCCTTTTTTAAACCATGATAACAAACCAGATGTAATCGTGTTATAATTGGTTACCGGAGCTAGATATACCGATGGTAATTCCTCTATCGGCAAAATACTTGACAATTCTTCAAAACCCATGAAATAATCATCAATTGTCGAAATTGTAATTTTAGAGCAAATCGAAAAATCACTTATATAGCAATTGTGAAACATTTGCGGTAGTTGCAAAACATACGGATTTGACAGGCTGGAACAAAGAATATAATTGTATCACTAAATGTATTAGAATTTAAAATTTCAATAAAATTTTTCATCTTTTCCATCTGTCAGCTACTTTCAATTTTATATCTCTGTTTGGTAGGAAATGAATTATAATCCAACTACATTGTGCTCTTGATTTAAATGATAAATTTAAGACTAAATTTTTTTTCACAATAATTACTGGTAAATTTTGTGAAATTGTAATTTTTGTGTTTTCTAAAATTATTTTTCGAAAAAGAATTTTTTGTAAGTTAAAATTGAAATTGTGAAATTTTGGAATTTTTTAATCAAGGTTTAAAGACTTTTTGTCATTTCAGTTATTTTATGAATTGGCGGTGTTTTATTTTGAAATTTGATATTGTTTTTTTGAATTTGGTCTGGTAAATGTAATTGGAATTTTTAATAAGAATTATTAATAAGAGTTTGACATTACTTTTAATTTGGTTTCGTACTTCTACATTACTAGTTTTACGTAATGAGAATAATTACGGTTTTGAATCAAGAATTAAAAGAATTTTTGGAAAAATTGCAATTTCAGTGTGAGAATATTTAGGCATAATTATCAACGCACATAAAATTAAGTTTTTAAATGATTAAAATTAAAAATAAGATTTAAATTAACTTTTGATAAATTAGATAAAAATATTTTAAAATATTTGATTATAAATTATTATACATAGTTATTAAATAAAATAACTACTTTATTATAAATTTATATTTTGAATAAAATTATATTTTAAATTTTAATTGTTTAAATTTATATTTTGAATGAAATTAAATTTTAAAATAAAAATAAATGCAGTTGTTAATATTGTATAAATACTCGGAAATACGGAAGATATATTTTTGATTTGAATAGATTTTGAACTTTTAATGACTACAGATTTTGAACTAAACGAATATGTTTTCACAACATCTAACACTCAGAATAATTACATTCGAAAAGCTGAAATTATGGCTAATGATCAAGGAAACCGCACAACTCCCAATTATGTTGCATTTACAGATACAGGACGATTAATTTGGTATACCACAAAAATCGAGACACAGTGAACGCCAGTGACACGAATTTCGATTCCAGGAGACCGATCGGAATAATTAATAAAAATACAATCAATGTGACAGAAATTATCCAATCACTATTAGCTACATTGGTCTTGATATTGATTTTATATATTAAACGTTAAATTTAATAAGTTAACTCTTAAATTTTATTAATTCAAAAATTCCAATCTTTGAGAATATTATTCAAACAAAATCTGCCGAGGACAATCTTTCAATTTAGTAATGTATTCAACAAACACCATCAAAAAACAATATAAACTACGAAATCTTAAATTAATTTCTTATTCATTAGATTGTTAAAAAATATTAATTATTTTAATCAATTAATTGACTATCATTCTAATAATCATAATTTTCAATGACAATAACAAGGTTCGAATTTTAGTTTGATTTTAAGAACTATACGGATGCCCACTTCAAACCAAGGAATCTGATTTGACTTTTATAATAATTCTGACTTTAATTACAATTTAATCCATTATTTGTTTTGATGTTAGAGCGCTAATTTTTACCAACTAAATTTCTTCAACCACTATTGAAATTTGACAATTATTTTGTTTTTTATAGAGTATATTCATATCAATCATTTCTATTGGTTCGATTTTCTGATGCAAATAAAATTATTATTATAATAAATGTGCGGGTCCTGATATCGATTTTCAGCAAATCTTATTTGGGTTTATTAGTCTATTGGGCTTTACTAAATAATAATAGTCGGTAGTTCTGATTGCATATCCTCTATAAAATCAAACACAATACTCCCAGCGTATATTTTTATTTATAAGTTTTTATTTCGTATCAAAATTATTACTGCAAGAAACAAAAAATGCGTTATTATTACTTAGCTTCGTGTACTTTTCACAATAATCAACTTTAATAATCTGATCCTGCTTTGACTATTACTAAGCTATGAATTTCTATTAACGTTTCTGTTGCCCTACTTCAATACATTTCATTTATCCCCAATTCCTATTCTCGTATTTTTCGTCTCTACCTGAGGCAAAATGCCAATTGCTTCTAATAATCCATTTGATTGATGATTCTTAACCCAAATAGTCTCTCTTTGACAATCCTCCCTCTGCGGCTTTCTTTAGTGAACGTGTTGTAATTAATTACTCTACCATGTGTTTTCCTTAAGATAATCTTATCCACATCTCATCTGCTTATTTAACTTCCTTTTATGATTTGTAAAACTTTTTGAGTATGGCAACACCAACACATATAGGCTCATCATTCTCGCATGGAATTTTGATATTATTTGCATCTCCATCCGATTTACACTCAGAGGTGAAATTGCACTCAGGCATCGTCAAGCATGAATGCTTTGGATTCTTAATCAATTTGTCAACATTCTCTTATCATCAATAATAAATTTGATTTTCGATAGCCAATCTTTATCAACACTTTTTACTGAACTAGCAAAAGTAGAAGATAAAGACCATGAACGATAAGTCAATTCTTTCACCATATTTCTCTAATACTTAAATTCACAAAAACTTTCTGGAGAAGTATAAAGACCAGTATCAGTTGATTTTCTATAAATCTTTGTTTCATACGGTTTATCTTTGCGTTGAATTAAGAAATCTAAGAACGCAATCGATGACTTTCTCTCCGTTTCACATGTGAATACAATGTTCTTATGTAAACTGGAACCAATAGCGACTATATCTATTTGTTGATACCATTCATCATTGAAAAGAAAATTTACATTTGAAGTAGCAATTTACATAGATTGAATAGTGGTCATGTAATATCTTTTTATAACAGATATGAAAATACCAATAAAAAGTAAAGTTGACAAAAATAAATTTGACAAGAAATCGGTAAAAGATGTAATTAATATTCTTAAAGAGAGACATGCGTTCAATATTTATTCTCAACATAAATCTTCAACACACTCTTATATATTTTTGTTTTTTGTCGATAGCGGAATCATTTATATAATTATAATTTAGATAAATAACTATTTAAGCAAATTTCCGCAATATTTATTCATAAAATGAAATATTTCGACCTAAATAGGTCCTGATCACTCATAATCAAAATTTAACAAGACTTGCACTTTCTTTCACTCAACTGTTTACTATATATATATATATATATATATATATATATATATTTAAACAAAATTATAAAATTTAATTCATAAATATTAAAAATTGAATAGATTCGAATAAAAATTATAAAAATTTAAAAAATAATTTAGACAAATTTAGACAAATCTTCTAAAATTCAATTTGCACTTTATAAAAATTTAAACAAATATATAAATAACATCTAAAATGGAGTTTATTGGTTTACTAATTATTGATATAGAATACCTTCAAGCACACAAACATACCAACATTCAAAAACAACCATCAAGTATTATAAATAATGTTTGATCTTGAAACTAAAATTTTGACATATTATTAAGTAATATGTTGATTTAATTAATTATACAAAATATTCATTAAGTCTCCTTTCTTACAAATATCATTGATATTAAATCAATATATAATCTATATATATATATATATAATTAATATTGATTTAATTATATTGTGAGTAAAATCCTTTATTTTTTGTTCACCTTTGATTTGTTTTTGTTTTTCTTTAGTATTTTATTTATTTTCATTAAGACTAAAAATCAAAAATTTTGTGTTTTGAAATAATCTTAAATAATTAGATTTCTAATTTAAAATTATCTGTATGATTTTATAAATCTATCCATGTTTTACGATTAAAAATATATATAAAAGTTACTTATTCATGAAAAGTGCTTGATTTAAATTTTCTCGAAACACTACCAATTTTTTTAATGGATAATTGTCGGCACTTAAATCCGTGCTTGAAAATTTCGTCAAACTATCCATCGGCATGGCTTTCATGAGCTGTTTCTTGTCAATATCGTCTCTGAATAATGTCGACTGTGTGATAAGATGAACTGTTTTCACCAAAAATCGGTATATGCACATTATTTCATCTCGCTTTAAAGGAGTTGATTGTTGACCAATCGTCTGAAGTGCGAACTTTTTAACATCCATTGAAGAGTAACAAATGTCAAGAATGAAAGATATACTAGTAGCTAATATTGTCAGTAATATAATTGCTGAAGCTGTACTGTCATTGGATTCTAAAACTGTTAGAATTTCATAGGGTAGACCTGAAAAAGGTTTATATACCTGAAGAATCGGACAAATCTATATGAATAGGTAGATTACAAATTCTATCTTTATCATATTTCTGTATAAAAAACAAATTCATTAAAGAATGTAAAAATTTGCCATGATTAAAGGAGAATATAAATATATATTATGTTAAGCTAATAACGTTTTTAATTGTAATATTTTATTAATTCTACATTTTAATTAAAGAAATTAAAACCGTGCAGAAGTTTTATTATTATTTCTGGTAGTGCCCAAGAAATTAAAATTTAATTTCTTTAAAAACTATTTAATTTAAATTATAAAATAAAAATGGATGAAATATAAATATATGTTTATATTTTTACAGACATTTTTTCTCAAAAACTTAAACTAATTTAAGCAAGTTCCAATAATAAATCAAGAATAATAATGTCAACAAGGATTCAAATTACTCATTTTCAAAACTTCGAAATGGCTATATCAACTAAAAATTTATCAATTTGAAATATTATATCGAATTCTGGATCTGATTATGACAAAACTAATCCTAAAAGATTGAAGTTAATTGATTATTGTTTTATTAACTGGAATTGTGAAATTTCTCTCATTTATTTATTTAAATGACACTAATTATAAAATTAATAAAGCACTTAGTTATTATTCGTATCAGTGGCGGATTTAGATTTTTTGTGGCAAACGCAATATCAATGTCCTTTCGTTGCAAATAGTTTGATAACACAAAGATATTATCTAACAGCTTTTGTAGAAATAGCATCAGAAAAAGAAAAGAATATTTTGTTATCAAAATAGATAGTCCCAGAGCTTCTGCTCTGACACTTCCTTTGTGTTATTTTGATTCCCCAAAATTTATATCTTCTGGAGTAGATATAATAGCAGAGAATGATCCAACAACTGAATCAACTGCATGCTTTCGGCTTGCCCATCTTGTATCAAAAAGTCGTTTTAGAGTATCTACTGTCGATTCATATCGAGACTTCTGATGTTCTTCGAGAATATGTAGTCGTGGTAGACTTGATGTAAGGAAAGTATACAACTTTTCTGATGTACCAAAAAACAACTGAGCATCATTGTTAAGAGACATTGCTGCAATAGTCACCAAATTCGATGCATGAGAACAACAGTGGACAAAGATGGCATTTGGTGAAAGTGTCTTTATTTTAGTTTGAAGACCATTTTTAATCCCAGACATCACAGAGGCACCATCATATGCCTGTCCTCTACAAAGTGTAATGTCAATGTTTCGCTTTTGTAACTCCGTTAATATTATATTAGAAAATGCTGCAGCATTACTGTTTTCCAACGTGTAGAAGCCTATAAATCGTTCAACAACTTGTCCTGATTTTAACACCAATCTTAAAGAAACTGACATCTGATCAACTCTGGATATATCAATTGTTGAATCAACAATTAGAGAAAAGAATTGTGCAGACATTACTTCCTTATCAATATTTGCGGATATTTCAGAGGCAAGTGATTGAATTAGGTCATTTTGTACATCATGACATAAATAAAGTTCAGTTTTCTTTTCAAACTTTAGATGATTGTCCAAAGTGAAATCATATTTAGCCAATAAAAATAGCAATTCACGAAAATTTCCAGTATTACTACACCTGTCAGAGCCAGAATGTTCTCTGTGTCCTCTAAATGGCAAACCTTGTTTTGCTAAAAAAACGTTGCATCTACTATTCGTTTCAAAACTTCTCTATTTTTTCCACTTGATAACGCTCCTGACTGATCAAACCAGATATCACAGTTTTATCATTTGAAATGCGATATTTAGCCAGCAAATATTGGCATATTGCACTTTGATGTTGATTGGAAGTTTCATGTTTAACAATTTTTTCCATACCTTTTTTCCAGTTATAAACTCCAAAATTTGGGTCGGACCATTCCTTGCTATAATTTTCAGTTTTACAATCAGCGAATAACCAGCAAGCTTGGCAATGCATTTTTTGATTTGTTGGTGAATAGACAAGCCAATTTCTTTCCTCCTTCATACTACCTTTTCCAAAACATTTTGTGTAACATGAAATTTGAAACTTGCGCCCCAATTCATCTGTCGGAAATTGAAATGGTTCATTGAGTCCAGGTTGACATGGTCCGATTTCAAACAATTTTCGTATCACTTTCGAGCTTATGCTCGTATTAATGTAGAGTCCTGGATCTGTAGCGAAGTCGGATTGAGTAAGAAGTTGTTCTTGTAAAATATCTGAAGCAAGTTGTTTTTCCACTGTATCAAATTCTGAATCCCTCTGATTATGTTTCAAGCCCTGAGCAGGTAATGTTATTCTCTGCACATATTCTCTGCACATGAATGTATAGCTGGGTGTTGTTCATCAACTGCAGATAGTACTTGCTCATCTTCAACATGATTTTTCTGCCTCGCAGGCTCAGTACAGGAACTCGAATGCGTAGATGGGTGTTGATCATCAAATACATGCTCATTTTTAGCAGAAACTTAAGCTGATTGAACTACTGGCAGTTTAGACTGTTTAGTTATAAATTATGTTAACTTAATACATTTGCTAGCATCTGCCTTGAGACAGGCTTCCTTTGCCAATTTACGCCTAGATGATCCACTTAATTTGGTAACTGATTTTCTTTTATTAGTGTCACTAGCTGACTCAGCCATGGCTCTAATTTAAATTTTATTTGAATTCAATATTGAATATTATTTTAATATTTCAATAGTAACGCAATAATTTGTTTGTCAAAAAAGTCCAAATTGACAATAATTATTATGGTTAGATTATTATGGTTAAAAACTTCAAACTGTCGCTCTTCACTGGAGCTATGTAATATTATTAATATGATGCAGCATAACAGCTGGAGTTGCTTAAATCCAGTTGAACTTTGTACACAGACAAAACTGTAATAAGAGAAAGGTCAGGTCGTCTGGCTAGTGGCAGTCTCAGCACTGCTAAGTAAGCAGTAATCTGCACTACTGAAGAATTTGCCTGCTGCTGTGCTGCATCAACTATGTTTAACAACATAGCAGAGTAATATGTACTATCAATAATAATAATAATCTATAAACGGTGACTCTGAGCAGCTGTATGCTGCAGTGATAGTAGAATACATTTTAATCCATTTAGATCTTCCAAATCAAAGATATATTAAATTGTCAGTGTCAGTGATCGGATTAATTTTAATGCTTGTACACATTCATAAAAATTATCTTTGGGGGCGCCAATTAGGATTCAACAGGGGCGTGGAGGGGCGGGTCGCCCCTCCACGCCTATAGCTAAATCCGCCACTGATTTGTATTAATAACAGTAAATTACTTCTAATGTGATTTAAGTATGTACTTGTCAAGTTTAATGTTTCAATATTATAGAAAACAATTTTTTTTAAAAAACATCGTACACTTCATAAGTTCTTTCATTTATAGTAGATTAAGATATTTTATTATCTATAACTAGGGATCGGAAAAAAGAGTGTGCACTCTTTTATCAAAAAAGCACTCTTTCAAATTTTTGGGTTAAAAATAGTAAATTTATAAATAAATTATTTATATTAATAATAGACATCAAATCACTTATGGGTATTTATTTTTAGCTTTTTATTATTTTAATTATTCATTTTAACAGAAAATCTGCAAAAATTACTATTTATATTTTAATAAATAATATTAATTACTTTATTTTTATTAAAAATATATTAACATATTTTCTTAAATATATGAAAATATAATATTCCTAATCGATTCCTTTTCGTTTGTTGAAATCTTCAAGTTTATTTGGAAAATAAAAAGGACTCCTTGAACTCTTTTTTAACCTCGAAAAGCACTCCTTTTTCCGATCACTATCTATAACAATGGCTCTTAAAATGGCAGTCACCGATTAGTGACCACCGATCAGTAGAAGAGTAAAAAGTTAATTTTATCAACATTATTTAAAATGGGTAAATTATTTGAATGTTACTTATTTTAACATACAAAAAATGGCGCGCTCAAATACAAAACTGAAGACAGCCAAAAATGTAGCAAATTTAGAAAAAGGCTTATGGTATTCTCATAAAATATAGCTCGCTCTTTTTAGCGCAAGTCCTTTAAGTTAGCAGTGCTAATATTATCACCAGTCCGATTTTCAATTTTCATAAGGATGATAACCAAATAGGATTTGAAATCTAGGTGTGACAGTTTCTGTTTGTTTGCAATATTATATATTTTCCAAGTGTTTACAATAACGTTATCGATCAAATTTTAAATAGTGGCCATCACCATTTTTTTCCTCTTACACTAATTCTGTAGTCATCAATGTCATTGTCATGTAGGTCAACTCCTCCATGTGCTTATCATATAAACTATCACAACAGAGTTATCGTTCCATCTCACTTACAGTATTTCATTTTCAAAATCATATGATCCTCTTTGCTTTTTTCTGTCTTTAAAGTATTATTAGAAGTACGGTTCTCTCGGATTGTTCCTGTGGCTTAAGATCCTTTGTTTTTCAACAGATAAAATAACTTATGTAATAACCATTGGAATAGTGTACAATAAAAACTATGTCCGTGGATATTTGGCTTGAAAAAAAAGACTCCTAAAAAAGTTTTCAGGCTATTAAATTTTTTTTTAAATTATTTGTTTTAATGAAGTGGATTTTTTAATTTAATTTTTTGTTTAAATGAATTGATTTTTTTAATTAATTTAAATTTAAAAAAATTATTAAAATTTTTAAAAAACCTAAAAATAAATTCTCAATTAAATATTCTAAGTATTTTTTTTATCGATAAAAAAACTTAATTTAAAATTGTCAAATAATTTATAGTCAAAAGTTATTTATAAATAAAATTGGCTTGAATCGCCTACCGAATAAAAAGCCTAAGTATTTTTTATGCAATGAGGACCTTTTCCTCTTACATAAATGGCTTAACAAATAACCATGTGAATATTTGGTTTGAAAGTATAACCCTACCCCCAAATAGTTTTAAAGGAGGTGGGTTAAAACGTTTTTAATTTAATTATTTGGTTTAATGAAGTCAATTTATTTATTTTTTATTTATAAATTTTAATATTTTTTATATTAAATTAAATCGTTTGTTTTAATGAAGTGAATTAAATAATTAAAAATCCTTGGATTATAATAAATGTGTGGAAAATATTATTTCAGAAATAAATATTTTAATAAATATTTTGTTTGAATTTGATTTAATTATTAAGTATTAAAAATGTCAAAAGGTAATATTTATGTTTAAATGTGTATTTTATTTTATTATTTAGTTGATCTTTAAGTAATTTTAAAGAAAATTAAGGAACTTTATCCAAGAATTAAAAATACATTGGATTATTGCGCTCCAGAGTTTCTTGGAACGAAAATTTACCATTTCATTTCAATATATCGTCACTCGAGTACAAAGAGAAAACTTCTTATGGAGATTTTCCATTGATCTTCTCTTCAACTTCTTCAATCGTAATCTGTTCTTCTTCTTGTGGAAACCGTTTGTACGTAAGTTTTTGTTTCTTCCAATTCGGAATAACTTTCTTTGCTTTACTTTTGGATGATTTAGAAGAAATATTTATTCTTTTTGGTGCAGAAATCTCTTTTTCGATGAACTTTTCTAATTCTTCAGTTTTTTATATATTCCTACTATGTGCAGTATCTCTTTCTCAGTCTCACTCATATCTTCATCAATATTTTCTTTGTCTGTCATATCATCAACATGAAAGGGTATGTCCACCGCGTCAATTTTTTAGGCTTCTTGCAAATCTTTATCCTATTCTAATAAAGCAAGTAGCTCTGAAGTTGATAAATGTCTTTCGGTATGCCGCGACTGACCCCATGACATAGCTTTAAAAACAGATTCATTTTGAAAATATTTATATATTATTTGTAATTATTTTTAGTAATTCACTTCATTAAAACAAAAATTTAAAATAATAATCACTTAATTAAAATTTCAATGTCTTCATTAAAACAAAAATGTAAAATTGTAATCCCTTCATTAAAACAAATATGTAAATAATAATAAAACAAAAATTGTAATACCTTCATTAAAACAAAAATTTAAAATGACTTCATTATAAAACAAAAATGTAAAATTGTAATCATTAAAACAAAAATTTTAAATGACTTCATTAAAACAAATATGTAAATGACTTCATTAAAACAAATATGTAAATAATAATCCCTTCATTAAAACAAAAATTGTAATACCTTCATTATAACAAAAATTTAAAATGACTTCATTAAAACAAAAATTTTAATTGGCAATCACTTCATTAAAACAAATATGTAAATGACTTCATTAAAACAAATATGTAAATAATAATCCCTTCATTAAAACAAAAATTGTAATACCTTCATTATAACAAAAATTTAAAATGACTTCATTAAAACAAAAATTTTAAATGGCAATCACTTCATTAAAACAAAAATTGTAATCTCTTCATTGAAATAAAAATTCAAAATGACTTCATTAAAACAAAAATGTAAAATGGCAATCACTTCATTAAAACAAAAATGTAAAATAATAATCCCTTCATTAAAACAAAAATTAAAAATGTAACTTCATTAAAACAAAAATTTAAAATGCAATTCATTAAAAAAAATGTAAAATAATAATCCCTTCATTAAAACAAAAATTAAAAATAGTAATTCCTTCATTAAAACAAAAATTTAAAATGACTTCATTAAAACAAAAATTTTAAATTGCAATCACTTCATTAAAACAAAAATGTAAAATAATAATCCCTTCATTAAAACAAAAATTTTAAATGACTTCATTAAAACAAAAATGTAAAATAATAATCCCTTCATTAAAACAAAAATTTAAAATGACTTCATTAAAACAAAAATGTAAAATGGCAATCACTTCATTAAAACAAAAATTAAAAATTGTAATCTCTTCATTAAAACAAAAATGTAAAATAATAATCCCTTCATTAAAACAAAAATTAAAATAACTTCATTAAAACAAAAATTTTAAATGACTTCATTAAAACAAAAATGTAAAATAATAATCCCTTCATTAAAACAAAAATTCAAAATGACTTCATTAAAACAAAAATGTAAAATGGCAATCACTTCATTAAAACAAAAATGTAAAATAATAATCCCTTCATTAAAACAAAAATTAAAAATAGTAATTCCTTCATTAAAACAAAAATTTAAAATGATTTCATTAAAACAAAAATTTTAAATTGCAATCACTTCATTAAAACAAAAATGTAAAATAATAATCCCTTCATTATAACAAAAATAGTAATTCCTTCATTAAAACAAAAATTTTAAATGACTTCATTAAAACAAAATTTAAATGGCAATCACTTCATTAAAACAAAAATGTAAAATAATAATCCCTTCATTAAAACAAAAATTTTAAATGACTTCATTAAAACAAAAATGTAAAATAATAATCCCTTCATTAAAACAAAAATTTAAAATGACTTCATTAAAACAAAAATGTAAAATGGCAATCACTTCATTAAAACAAAAATTAAAAATTGTAATCTCTTCATTAAAACAAAAATTTTAAATTGCAAACACTTCATTAAAACAAAAAATGTAAAATAATAATCCCTTCATTAAAACAAAAATTAAAAATAGTAATTCCTTCATTAAAACAAAAATTTAAAATGACTTCATTAAAACAAAAATTTTAAATTGCAATCACTTCATTAAAACAAAAATGTAAAATAATAATCCCTTCATTAAAACAAAAATTAAAAATAGTAATTCCTTCATTAAAACAAAAATGTAAAATAATAATACCTTCATTAAAACAAAAATTCAAAATTACTTCATTAAAAAAATGTAAAATGGCAATCCCTTCATTAAAACTAAAATTTAAAATGTTAATAATTTAATTAAAACAAAAATTAAATATATAAAATTATTTCCACTTCATTAAAACAAAATATATTATTAGCGCAACTGTGTGCAGTATTAGAAACCCGTAGATTAAGCATGTGGTATTGGTATTGTTGTATGGGTATTAAATTTAAATAATACTAAAATTCAGGGCCGTAACAAGGCATTATTGCGCCCTGTGTGCTTCATACATCTGACGCCCCCAACATGCGAATTCAAAACGGCTTACTATACAAATTATAATTTTCATGTTAAGATTGTTAACTATGTATTCATCTCCAGCTATTATAATAGATAGTATTGCTAATGGACTAGTCCAACCAGTAATGTTAAAGATAAGCTAGCTCAGGTGTCGTTTTATCGTGCAGTGCCATTTGAATTTTTTTTTATTTTTGGGTAACATTAAAAAATGTGACATCCCAATTTTGCGCCCCTTTCAGATGTGCGTCCTTTACGACTACAACGCTCGCATCATTCTTGGTACGGCCTTGCTAAAATCTGTCAAAATCTAGGATTCCATTACTATATAGATAAGCTAATGAAAATAAAAAAAATCATACATTGAGACTAATGGGAAATATGGTTAATATTTCATTAATGAATATGAATTGCAATTGGTTCAGATAGCTCTGTATTTTTAATATTCTGTCTGACAACTCCATCTGATTAACAGTTAGCTCCTCAATACGTTTGTCTGTAAACTCTAATTTGTTCGTAACATCCACAATATTTCTTCCCATCTGTTTCTCTTTATCATGAATTGATTGCTTTATTTTGATTTCTAAGTTTGTTAAATTTTTAAATAATTTTTAAAAATTCCATGCAAAAATTTAAATTATTTGTCTGTTGATATATAACATTGCAATCAGTAAATTCTAAAATCAAAACATTTAAATTTTGTAATAAGAATTATTTTAATTAACAAATTGCTGCCTAAAAAAAATTTACAAAAATTTAAATTTTTAAATTTTAAAATAACTATTTTTTCTTAAATTTCTACAATGAACGAAAAATATGAACCAAACAGTACTAAAAAAATTACAAAAACTTGGAAAATGGTGTAGCAAAAACTTGTCAAGTGAAGACGACGAAGACAGGGCATACGCAGTTGATAAAATACATCTACTATGCTGACAATGATGTTGACAAAGTAGAGCCCGATGAAGATGACTATGAAGAAGAAAGCAAATTTAAAGTATTCATTTCTACCAGACTTATTGGGGATGGAATAAACGATATTGATCTGTTGTGCATACAATCAAAAGTCAAATGTCAAATTTGGTCTTTCAAATTCCAACAGCTCAGTCCAGTATTCTAATTTCTGATGCATGTGAAGCTATTCTCAAAGCTTTCGAACATTAGGAAAATATTTTTGCTTTATTTGAGAAGGAATGTGTTAAAATAAGTCCAATGCGTTGGAATATATTGAAAAAGTATTTGCAAATAACCTTCAATTAGCGAAACAATGTGGACTGAAAATTAAAAATAGTGCAAATCAAGTCAAGTTTTTATAGGCAATGAATTATTACAGCTAGGAAACAGTGGAGCAATTAAGACTGTGAAAGAAATGTTCTAGATAAATTTTGAACAATTATAAGCGAAAAACAGACAAAAAATCCTAGAAAACAATGAGTGCATACATCCTGTGGAAATTATTTAAAAATACAATTATGAAAGCATATTGTCGGCATTCCAAGTATTCTAACGTTCCTGATATCACCGAGCAAGTTGCGATTGGGGAAAAGTAAGACGAGAATCAAAGGCATCAAAAGCTTGATTGCATTAAAAATCGAATAATTAATTTCTAATTTAGTTTAAACTTAGTTTACTTACTTATTTTTATTTTACTATTTTGTCTTGCTTAGTTTAATTTCTTATCTATTTGTGATTTTATAAATTTATTGATCAGTAAATGGTTAGATAATTTGTTAAAACTACTGTCAAATTTTTTTAGAACGAAATTTTTATAAAATTTTTGCGAATGAAAATTTTTTAAAGTATTTTGAAAGGTGTTTGCTGAATTTGTATGCGTGAATTAAAAATATTCATGAAAGACGAAGGAGCTCGTTGTCTCAACATTTGGAATTTTCATCATGATAAATCCATTTATATTATACAGTAAATATAATAGATGTTTCTTTTATATATTGGCAACTGAGGAAAATACAACTAACAATCTTCCAGAATGAAGGCGGAAAGGAACTTAGCATATGCGAAAGCCTGTTAACTGTAATTTGAAAGACTTTAAAAAGTAAACTCGGAATGGGAACGGTGTGTAATGACAAAAGTTATAATAATACGAATTCCCAAATATTTTGATAACATAATAATTAATAATAACAATAAATAATAATAATAATAATAATAATAATAATAATAATAATAATAATAATAATAATAATAATAATAATAATAATAATAATAATAATAATAGTAATAATAATTATAAATAATAATAATAATAAATAATAATGCAATAACTAATAAAAATAATAATAATAATAAATAATAATAATAATAATAATAATAATAATAATAATAGTAATAATAGTAATAATAATAATTATAAATAATAATAATAATAATAATAATAATAATAATAATAATTAATAATAATAGTAATAATATAAATAATAATTATAAATAATAATAATACATAATAATGCAATAAATAATAAAAATAATAAATAATAATATATAATAATAATATAATAATAATAATAATAATAATAATAATAATAATAATAATAATATAATAATAATTATAAATAATAATAATAAATAATAATAGTATAATAATAATTATAAATAATAATAATATAATAATAATAATTAATAATAATAATAATAATAATAATAATAATAATAATATAATAATAATAATAATAATAATAATAATATTAATAATAATAATATAATAATAATAATAATAATAATATAATAATAATAATAATAATAATAATAATAATAATAATAATAATAATTATAAATAATAATAATAAATAATAATAATAATATTAATAATAATTAATAATAATAGTAATAATGGTAATAATAATTATAAATAATAATAATAATAATAATAATAATAATAATAATAATAATAATAATAATAATAATAATAATATTAATAATAATAATAATAATAATAATAATAATAGTAATAATATTAATAATAATTATAAATAATAATAAATAATAATATTATTAATAATAATAATAATAATAATAGTAATAATATTAATAATAATATTAATAATAATATTAATAATAATATTAATAATAATATTAATAATAATATTAATAATAATAATAATAAATAATAATAATAATAAATAATAATAATAATATTAATAATAATCATAATAATAATAATAGTAATAATAATAAGAAACATAACGTGATGTCCAGTGCAATTCCCAATAGTATACTAGTTTCGAGCTAATGGCTCTCATAAGTACTATGCGTAAGGCGCTCAGATTTCTCTTCGCGCCAGGTAAGTATATTCTTTTATTAGAATCAGACATTAGTGAATAGTAATAATAATAATAATAAATTAATAATACTACTAAAAATAATAATAACTATCATTATTATTATAAATAGAATTTAAATAAATAACAATGTTAGCTAATTTCCGCAATGCTTATTCATAAAATATGAAATTTTTCGACTGATAAACGGCCCTGATCACTCATAACCAAAATTTAACTAGACTTTTGCTTTCTCCTCTTCTTCTTTGATTGACCTTCCATTCGATTCAGACACTACACTTATTGGGGGTTTGAGATTTATTACTAAGCATATTTATTGATTTTAACGATTTTAAAACTATTTTAAATACATATGAATTGCCTAATGCAGGGGTGCGCAACCTCCGGCCGTGCACATGTATATTAAATTGTTTGTGATGGCGACCTTGTGCTAAAATACACGAAGCTAAGTTGGTGTGTATTGGCGGATTGGTTGAAGGTCTCACATTATATCGTCATAGCAACATTATATGTCAATAAGAAACAGAGAAAGATGTGCTTATGTGTGTATAGCTTTGAAGTGAATCAATGCATGGTGCTTTAATTCCAAGTAGGAACTGAATTTCTTCACTATAGAGACTGAAAAACATTCCGTGATGTGTCTAATCTGCAACGAAATACTGAAGACTATGAAAAGAGATAATGCAAAGCGATATTTACTTCATCACACTGAGTCCTCATATGTGAATATGAAATGCGAATCCAGGAGGATATGGACTGGAGAATTTGAAAAGAAGTGGAGAATTCACACTGAAGCATCCTACAGAGTAGCGTACTTCATTGAAGTAGCAGAGAAGCCTTTTTACGATGGTGAAAGCGTTAAAGAATGCATTATGGATGTTGTTAAGTGTTTTTAACCTGATAAAGAAGCTGAATACTCATCGATTTCTCTCTCGTGTGATAGTGTGGGATCTGTACTAATTGCGCACCTACTATGACGGCAAACAAAAAGGCTTTGTGGCAAGAATGTCGGAGTAAGTATCCAGAGAGAATAGTAATAAACAGCTCATAAGTCTCCACTGTATCATTCAGCAGGAAGCATTTTGTTTGAAATCACTTACTTTAGATAGTATTCTGAAAAATGTGAATCGTGTTATCTTGTTCATTCGCGCAAATGCTTTGCAGCACAGACAATTTCTAGAAATTCTACACGCGAGTGAATCGCCTTCTAAGGATATTCTGTATCATATCGACGTTAGTTGGTTGTCTCAGGGAAAACTTCACGATGTGTTCGCGATGTTGCGCAAGGAAATAGTGGACTTTTACTCCGTGAAAAACAAGGACTGTCCCATGCTAAACGATGACTTCCTTACATCTCTGGCGTTTCTGGTGGATTT
Source organism: Schmidtea mediterranea (assembly GCA_022537955.1). NCBI lineage: Eukaryota > Metazoa > Platyhelminthes > Tricladida > Dugesiidae > Schmidtea > Schmidtea mediterranea. The sequence continues at coordinate 78,552,714 of CM039679.1, forward strand.
GGTAACTCACGTCAAATATCTGAATCAAAGTCTCCAAGGCAAAGCAACAACAGTTTGTCTCATGCACAGAAAAGTAAAAGACTTCAGTGACAAATGTCGTCTCATTGAAATTCATCTTCAGCAGCGTAATTTCTACCATTTCACACAGCTGGTGACTTTGATAAATAGCAAACAAGTAAACTTAGGCAAAATTCATGTTGCTTGCTTTTCTAGTGTTTTAATAAGGCGTTTTCGATGGGCTGTGGCAAGAGTTCTCAGACCGCCAGGTTTCAGCAACATTGAGACCTGTTGCTTTTCCTCACCTGGTGTAGACAGAGGGTGTACCGTTGCTTCTTCAGGTGGAACTAGTGGACCTTAAGAATAATGAGCAGCTTATGAAGAAATTTTCCGAAGAAAACAATTTACTCGAAGTCACATGGAAAGCAGCAGTGGAATATACCCAAAGCTAAGAGAACCGGCCGGGAATATTCTTGTTCTTTTCGAATGCACTTACACCTATGTGAATCAGCCTTTTAAAAAATGAATCTAATCTCATAACATCTGGAAGCAACCAATAATCTGTCATAGGAATATTTAACGCGGAACCCGATCGTAATATGCTTATCACAAAGCCAAACAGGTCACTGATTCTTAGTGAAGCTGGTAGCGCTATGGGACACAAAAAGTCCTTTCAATAAAGTGATAAAATGGGCAGGAATAATTCATCGAATTCTTTGAGATCATTTGTTGGCTGCAATTTACAATCACAAAAGTGCTATAGAAAAGGTGATGCAGTAAAGACACCAAATGGAGTTCGGAAAATGTTTAACGGTAAACAGTGGCGTAGATTATGCAGTAAAGAAAATTGTACCAAAGAATCTCAAAGAAGAGGATTTTATTCAAGACATTTATCTATGAGAGGAATCTCTTTCAATGGTCATCCGTCATTGTTTTGAAGAGCAATAAACCCGAATGTCAGACAGCAATCTGGAGTTGGGAATACGGCTGATAGTATCCAACGGACTCATTAGTCCGTTATTAAACTAGAAGTCTGTAATACGGCCGGCAATACCGAAAAGGTTGCGCACTCCTGGTCTAATGATTTTGTGACAGATCCAATCCAAGGGCAACCAATGGTTTCCTTAACGCCTTAGAATATCCATTTTTATTCAAAAGAGAAACCAGCTTTTGTATACTGTTGTTAGTTTTCTCAAACGCAGAACATAATGGCCAAGAGCCGAAAATCAAGCCCTTAATCATATTTCTATTGAATCCAAAGTCAAATGCTATTGGAAATATTGTATATGCATGTATCGGATGGATTTCTATGTATCCGTATCGATTTCTCCACGCTGCATCAGGTTTATGCTGCTCTATAAGACTTGAAAATACGTCTGATATATATATATAGAGAGAGAGAGAGAGAGAGAGATTTTTATTAAAAATGATCCAGCATTTTATTGATATTTAGAATTACAATAGTATTAAATTTGAGCTTTCATATTATTAATTTGAAGCATCAAAAATTATGTTATTATAAAAATTTTGATTATTAATCTTTCAATTATAATATTTTATTATTTTCAAATTCATATTTCTCACTATTATCTTTTTCTGATTTCAATTTGTTAATAATTGACTTGATGCCTTCAATTCTATTTTTAATAGATTGGAATTGATTGGACTAAAATTTAGTTACAATTAACCCTCTATTCACAAATCCTTACTTTATTCAATATATTTATTTCTTCAATTCTTAATAAATACGTAACATAATTTTTTAAATAAAAAACTAATACTGTTTAATTATGTTTTTTAGATTAATTTCAGAATCATTAATATCATTTGAAATTTTAGAATACCACTTAATTGGTTTCACGCCATCTTCGTTGCTTAACATGATTATTTCGATTAACCAAAAATATTTATAATACTTATGAATTTCTTTCCGTTTCACACATGTGTTGCAATAAAATTCTGGTTCAACAGATAATAAGCATAATTGTTTATAGCAACATCTGCATCGAATTTCATTTAAGTTAATCTAAAATAACACTTTTAGCTGATTATAAATTAAAACTCATATTTTGCTTTATAACTATTACATAATATTAATATTAATACTAATAATTAAAATATTATTATTTTTAGTTTATTATAAAAAAAATTAAAATTGTCATATTTAAGAAATTATATATTTAAATAATATTCAGGTATTAAAGATTATTAAAACAAAAATAGATTACTAATAAACAATCAAAATATAAATTACAAAACATTTTTAAAATGATACAAGGTAGTCTTACTTCCCATTTTTATCTGCTTCTAGGTAACGTTGTGCTGGTGTGTCATGCTAATTCTTAATGATCTCCACCTCCGCTGTTAGCTACAATCACTTAACTTCTCCTACAAAAGATTCGATTTTACCACTCGATACCAGTCACTAAGCAACTTTGGTAATGTTTAAAATGGGTGGATGCCAGCCAAAAGTGAGCTTACAAAAATATGGACTTCTTAGGCCCTGGAATACTTCTAGGTTCACTGACTACCGATAGAAGATCTATCTCTGATTTAGCTTCTTAGATTTCCTCACATTTCTTTTAAATTTAACAAACTATTTCATGCCTATGTCTCCTGTAATTATAAGTTACGCCAAAATTATTTTGAACCCTGGAAATAGGGTAACTGATCTCTCACCCAAGACCGGAATCCCACTCGCGACCATGAGCCGAGTTCACACTCCATCAGGCCGAAGAAGCAGAAAAGAAACCCCACTGGAAAACAAGTCTGAACAGAAGTGCATTAAAACGGGTGAACGCGGGAATCTGTGCTGGGGATCTAGCCTGAGGCAATCGCAGTGTTGGTTCTTTCCAGTCGTCTCCTTGCCATCTTCACTCTCCATTGGAACTTTCGGACCAAGGTTTCCAGTCTATAAAGTGAGAATTCTGCTCGCTGTCGTGCCTCTCGAGCCGGGTTCCCGTTTGATTGCGAGACTAGGTACATCAATTGCGTCCTGTTGGGAGCTTGTTTTGATGGGCCAACTACTATCTTTCAATGTGGAGAGGTTGTAACCGGCGTCTCATAGAGAATGCCTATAATGCGCAGCCAGATCTGGGGCAACTTGAATGGCCACTTTGTCGTTGTCACCTCAGATTTCGGTTTCAATTGGTCGTGCATCGCTGGAAAAATAATGTTAAAATTTGGTTTAGTATTGAAATTATTGATCTTTAATATAATTATAGTAATTGAAATGGCCGCGCGTTCTGGCGTCGCAGTTATTCCTGACTCCTGCGGGTTTGTTATGTTTCTTCTACCCGCTTTGAGATAATTGCTTCCGGTTTCCGAAGTGATGCCATAGCCAAATTGTTCGTTCGGTAATGAAAGGATCCTTATTTTTCTCAGAGAAAATCGTCCTGCTGAGGGTCGGAAGGTCGTGGAGGTTCCAAGTCGATATTTTTGCTCGCATTGTTCGACCTTTCGCTTTCCTCGTCGATGAAATTTTCTGAGTGTTCGTTGTCTTCATACTCTCGATTTTATAACTGAGATGTGTTACAGACGTTCTATTTATACTATTTTGGATTTATTAATGAGTGCGGGGGACTGCTTCACTCTAATTCATTTATTGAGAACTATTACTTGAAGTTATTATTTATTTTTCTTTAAAAACCTTCTAAATCACGTGGGGCATTTTGTTGGGCTCAGAGCCACAATTTAAACAAAAAAAAATAAAAGTAAAAAAGATGGAAGGAATCACTGCACACAAACATGCACCGCATCAAGATATTAAAAATTAATGAAAAACATATTAATTAAAACAAAATAAATATATAACAAAATTAAATAAAAACAAATAACTAATAAAAACCATGAGAAAGCAAGACAGCTACAGAAGGAAACATATTAAAAATAAAATAAACTGCCAAAACCTTGCAAAATAAGGTTTAGAAAAAACACAGGCAGAAGCGGCGACCAGAAAATAAATAAGAAAGGGCAAAAATAATATTATCAAAAAATAACAGTAAAAATAAAATTCGAACATAAACTGAATTATATACTAAAAAATAAAGAAAAATATACAAAAAATAATAAAAATAAACTTTAAGTAATAAAATAATTAAAAAGCCCTAAAAATGGCGAAAAATCGCCTATTGGTCGCACACATGCATACAAATAGTATAAATACAGTGATGAATTTCATAATTTTGGACGGTTAAGAACTTTTAAACTTGTATGCAAATTGGTAACAACGGTTTACTCTCATAAAAATTCTTGAAAACTTTTCGGAAGTAAGGAGTTTATTTGTAACTTTTTAATTTTATATGCTTACATCGTAACAATTTTGTAAAATTAAATGTCTCATTCGCTTCTATGTTGCTTAATTATCATGCTAATTTATTATATCCATATCTATAGTCCAACCCGTTCAATTTATTATATAATACGGTATCGAAATAGAAGGTCCATGGGACGGATCTCGGGCTAACTAGTGGGTGAAAACCCTTAGTTGGGCTCGCGGGTCATGCCTCGTGGACCCCTCGGCAGTCCGCAGTCGGGTCTGGCGAATAAATGCACAGGACCGCTACGCAGGGCGCCGTTGTACACTCGGGGCGGCTACTGAAAAGTGGCCGGAACGAGTCGAAGTAAAATCAGGGAAGATGCGCCGACAGAGTAGAGGGGGAATTTAGAAATGATCACAAACGGATCATACGAATCATTTTTTGGACATCTCAATAAGAAATGGGTAGCAGGGGTAAGTATAAGAATAGTCAAATAGATAAGTACCATGACCACACGGTCCCAGTGAAAAGAAAATTCATAAATTAGCTAAAATGAGTAAAATAAGGAAAATATAACCTATGGGAGTGATAGCACTTAAAAACGTCGACTCTTAAACGGTGAACTTAAATTGAGAGTCCTAAATCGAGAAGACATTGACGGTATAAAGGTCACAACATTATAATGTATCTAAAATAAATCGATAACAATCGCTTTACATAAACCAATAATGGTCATGCCTGAATGCACTCTAGGTATTTAAATACTGATTTTTCTTCTCGCTACTTAAGCCGATTTGGACCCGTTATAGGGACGTTCCGACCCGATTCAGACGAGTAAGATTCATCTAACTCTACTGAGATTCCTTCAATTGTAGTCGTGTTTCCACTTCTGGTCAAATTACATAACACCCCGATTTGATAATAAATCTAACTGTCACTCTATAAAAGATGCGTGGTTTTCAATGCCAAATGTAGATTATATCTAGCAAGTATCGTAGATAGTCAACCAATTGTAGTAGTTATAGAAATTTTCCGCTTGAGAGCCCTTGGACGGTGCGTGGAGAGTAAATTTTTAGACGATGAAATATGTCACACGATCAAGGACTCGACCAAATAATAATTATTAACTGAAATAAAACTAAATAAATAAAATAATACTAGTAAAATTTTTCCAAATACTTAATGGTCAAATGATAAGGGCCTGCATGAAGTAAATAATAGTTGAATAAAATTTGGATAGACAGATAAAACTAAATGGAATGAGTAAAATAATCATATTAACGTGACCAATAATAAATGGTTCGTAGGTAATAAAATATTTGAAACATGATAGCGGATCCCGTAAACACCAACGAGGGAATCACAATAGCACGAATAGGAGAGACACTAACCCCATCCCCAAAATGGTAGAGGGCCACCTTTAAACGAAGTTCAAAGAGGTTAGCAAAACGAGAATTCTCCCATCAAACTTCTGTCCGGCTCTCACCCACGTTTCCGCCTTTTAGCGTCACTCCACCTCTCATAGAACCTCACTTCATTTTCCTTTTGTTTTCATTATGTAGGATGGATAATAACGACAATACTGGATTAAATGGGTTGCCGAGAATACCCCGACTTCCCCCGTCGATCGTGGCTGTCCGCCATCAGTATGAAGAGTTGAAGCAAAGGCACGAAGAACTCCAGGCCAAATACGCACGAATGAAGGGCACGTGGGCTCCACCCGATGTCGTCAAAGTGTTACGACAAAGAATTGAGCGGCTCACTCGAGCACGAGATGAGCTAATTACGGAATCCCGAACTCAGCGACTACTCATCAAGGAGCAGTCAACCGCACTCCGCCGTGCGTTTACGGATACCGAACTCCAGGCTTGTGTCCCAGCAAGTATCCGAGCCAGGCAATTAGAAATCATACCAGCCTCCCATCTTCCTGTCTCAAATGAACTGCCCACATCCTCAGGCCCCAGGAACCCAATCCCTGAGGTTCTCAGTCCGTCTGTCGAGCCGGTTGTCCCTCAACCACCCGTTAGGGACGCAGAGAGTGCTGCCATAACTCGGACACGCCGGCGACCAAATCGAAACCGGCGACGTCGCGAACGACGCCGACAAGCGGAAGGGGTACTAACCGAATTAGAACCCGCCGAGTCCTCTGGTCCGATCAGCGGTCCGCCTCCGCCTTACCAGGAGTTCGAGTTTCCGGAGTTCGATCCGGACATTCTCTATGCTCCCAATATAATCTGCCAATCGCCTGCCCGGTCGATTCATATTAACCTGACCGACGAAGACCCGGATCCCTTCCCGGTCACCCAGATTCTCGATGGGCTAGGACTCGAAATAGAAGACATCGCCATTCTCTCGGGCGAGGTGCCTAACACCACCGCTTCGCAAGAAATCGCGGGTCCCTCGACTCGGAGAGAAGAAAACCCATTTGCGAGTCCCCCACCTTACAGGCCAATGAAAAGAAAATGCTTCCCGACAGATCTCGACGGAGAAGATTAACGGACAATGCGAAATTGACCTGGGGTAGTTAAATGACTAGTGTGAATTTTTCATCCTCGCTAAATTATTATTAGTAATTGTGAACAAGACTCTTCTGATTTTGTAAATTTACTTGATCGATAATATGAAGTTTTTCTGTTGTTTTTGTTTTCATGTTGAGATTGACTCCGTAATTTGATTCTGGAGAGGTGTGGTGTGGATAGAAGGGATAAACTCTGGTGAACTAGAAATGGGAATTAACGACCCTTCAAGATTTTCTCTCCGGGGATTAACACACGACGAGAACCACTATATGAAAGCGTAAGCCCTTCTAACGGCAGCGGACAACTCGGGAAAGACGAACGTCCTTCGAGTAGTAGTGCTAGAAATGGCGCTCACCTTCTCGAATGGCGTTCGGCCATTGTGTACGGTACCAACGTGATTTCGGTCACGGGTACATGATGGTTATTAAAATCGTGCGACGCATTGGGAGTTCTCCCTAGTCAGTGATGATGAAAGTCCCAACAGTATAACGAGTGAAATAATGAAATTTAATAACTCCTGTGCGTCCAACAATTTGTACAAATGGTGTTGGTCTGCCTACCTTTCAAAGGTCATTGCGGTTGTATGGCTTAATTTGCATAATTGAATGTACTTATGATTAGCGCTCAATTTGTTTTAATTTCTGATTTTATGGTCTTTTTCCCCCACAATTGGTAATTATTGTCGTCCATATTGTTAGTATTATTATTATTAGAATTTTATTAATATTATTATCTCGACCCACTCTTATCACTACCATTATTTTTATCATCCTTACTCATTGCTAAGATTTATTATTATTATGGCTTTCAAAATCACCGTTATTATATCTGTTAACCAAGTTTTTGTTATCTAATATTGATATTACTGTGATTTTGGTTGTTATTATTATATTTGTAATATTATCAATCGTTTTATTGATTCAGGTCTCAACTTCATCTACGTGGGTCAGTAGTACGTAAAGAAATGGTTTTTCGGCCCACGTTTATTCATATTAATCTTGAGTTGTTAATCTACCGCTCACACTAAAACTACAAATAGATTAGATATCCAGTTTTTCCAAATGATATGAAGATTTTGTTTATTGATTTTACCTCTCTCGAACAAGGATTTTTTATATTCTAGTGATTTGTGATCTCGGTGGGTACTATTGCCCGTTCAGGGGCCTATTCTTATATTCTATCTCGTTCAGTTGGACCCCTACTCTCAAGTGCATTTCGTTAACGGTCGATGGATGGATGTCTATAAATGCCAGGTCAGGATTATACCAACATCTACAATGCTTAAGATACTTCGGGCTCTCGTGAAGTTCAAGATTCGTTAAGTTGTAATAAGCTTATTTCAATTCATATGTATCAAACTGATCGTGTATGACAATATTGTTTTATAGTTAAATAAAATTTTCATGGTTTTTCGTGCCCTTCGTTGTTGTAATTTAATTGTAGGGTGAGGCTTTATATTTTTCTATTTTTATTTAAATGAGTTTGCATAATTATTAACCAAGATCATCACCGCATTTAGCTATTTAGTTTCTAACCCTTATAGTATTAATGTTTTCGGCGCTAGACGTTCGCTTATATAATAATTTAAAGTTTTTGTTAATTAACCTATTCATTTATTTTAAGCTCTGGGACATGGGTTAGTTTCAGTCTAATTGTTCGTTCTTAATGATATACAAATGACCGTCCTATTTAATAAATTCTATTTAACTCCTTTTAATCTGGTTTTAAAATTAGACTTTAAAATTACTGTTTAATTAACATTCCTCATTCATATTATTCGTTTATATTCGTTGCACTAATTTCGCGCCCTTCCCACTCGTCCATTTACCTCATTTTGATCTTAAGGTTAAAATTATGTTCATATTTTGATTTTAATAGTGCTCACTGAGCTACTCAGTGTTCATGATTTTAAGCCGATGTGTCTAAATGAATTTTGGTCGAATTTTCTGATGAAGGAAGAAAGTGAAGCAGCTTAAAGACTACTCCCCTCATCTAACTAACACCCCTATAGGTAAATGTTGACGTTCAGCATCCGTCATTTCTCACGACATGGACCTTCACGGGCACAGATTATAGGCGGAGGAACCGCTCTTGCTAAATCTTATAGTGTAAATGACTTTAATTATTTGTGGTATGTGCTGGTTCACGAGATAGGTTCACAAAGTGTGAGTTTGGCTTTTTTTGTGGAAATGAATCGGCATTTATACCTATTTTGTTACTATAACCTTGCGTGTTCTTTTTGATTGATTAAAACAAATTTGACCTTGATGTTACGTGTAATATCTATCTTTAATTTTGTTATTTTCTTGCGTTAAATAGATCATTTATTTTATTTATATTTTAATTGAATATTCCCAATTAGAAATATTTTATTTTCCACCAGCTTTTCCATTAAAATGCTGCTTTTATAATAATTTGAATTTTTCAATAATTCGTTGTGTTGGATGAACTTCTTTGCCTGTTCAGGATTACTCCATCTGACTTTGTTTCAGAGCCTCGCTGTAATAGTGGGCCACATCTAGTCGGAATTTTTCTGCAACTACAGTTTTTTTTGCTTTTGTGTCACAATTTGGAAAAATTTTAATTCGAATTGACAATCGGTTTGGGATCAATTTATGAAATATGAATTTGATGGAAAACTACTAAAGACTGATGTATATTATTATAGAAATAATATAGTTCGTGAGGTGATAGTAAGACTTAACCTAGAATCTCATTAATTTTAATAGGTTTTCGTTTAATTTATTGATTTTGTGACTAATTTAGTTGAATAGCCTATGTAAAAATTCCTAGTATTATACTTCAAGGCAAAAATGCGATTAAAGTTTTCAATTTCCTTTTCATTTCCCCCCAAAAATTGTAAAAAGGCTGATTATATTTTATTGATTAAGACTAGGAAATTCCGTTCTATTTTTAGTATATATCAACTCGTGGTGAGACATTTTTATATGTTAGATTTTCTGCTTTTACACCCGTTTCAGTTCAATAAAAACTGCTATACTAAAATGAAAAAATCAATAATGGGCTAGTATAGGGACATAAGTACTTACCCGTGTCTGCATGTAACCTGTTCAACTGAATAAAAACTTATATTATAAGAAGGAAGGAATTTGAATAAATACATATTAACATACAAACATAATACATAGTAAATAATGCATGCAAACTTTCAAAATGTAGAAATGTTTAGATAAATAAAAATTCTATATATTGCTATTTTTAGTAATTTTTTAGACATTTTTTTTAAAATTAGAGTCGAAAATTTTTGAAAAATCCCCAATAACTCTATTTTGAGTTGTAGAGAAAATTATGAAATAATTTCGTAAGATTTTTCATGAAATTCAATCAATTTAATATTTTACAACATTTCAGACATTTCAGAAATATCCATCGAAACTCTAGGTTTTTGCAAATGTTGGGCCAGAACAGAGTTTTGTTTGAATGAATCGGTAATAGAACGCAAACACAACACGCAGATTTAAAACCAGACCCACAAAACATCAACTAACCACTTCAAAATATGAGAAAGAAATAATTAAAATATAAAATCGAAGACATAAAAATAAATTAAAATAATAACAAGATGCAACAGGATCCGCACTATATAAACACAGAAATAACATGAAAACACGAAAATTTGACCGAAAATTAACAATTTACTTTAAGAAACAAGAGTTCATCAAAGTTAGAACAAAAGTTAAATAATTTGAATTGGAAAAAATTCAATTAAAAGTTAAAAATCAAAATTGTCAAAGCAAATCATGAAAATAATAAAATTAGAGTTAGAATACACGAAAAATCTCAAGGTCAAATTTTGTTTTACTACATCAAATTTAACACGCAAGGTTAGGGTCACACAATAGGTATATATGCCGATTCATTTTTACAGAACATTTAACACTTTTTAACTTCGACGTTAACTTTATTTTCGACTTATCTCGGAAACATCAATTTTACTTCGTAAGTGGACGATTTTTGGAGAACCTTCTCCACGCAGCACACAAATAATCTCAAGCGAGCTCTGTTTGAGTGTTCACGTGGGGAAAGTTTATTATGTAATGGATGCTCAGAATGTTGTAAATGAAGCCAATTATGACACGATTTGTGATATGACAATAAACGTTCAAGAAGATATTATGATGCGTCTAAATTTTTCCGGCCCACAGCCGATACATCACCGCAAGTCATTAAAATCAACACACCCCAATCGAACTGTGTAAGTGCGGTGTAAGTCCGCCAATAGTTCGTGCCCGTGAAGGCTACAGCGTGAGAACGCAGGAGCCCAAACGTCAATATTATCCTTTTATAGGGGAAATTGAAAGGTAAAGGGGTAGTTTTTTGGCTACTCCTTCGTCATCCGTTTCCTGAAAAATCGACATAAAATTTTGAATAACAATCGGCTTAAAATCTCCACACCGAGTAGTCCAGTGGGCACTCATAATCTCCTAATATCAACACAATTAATCCTAAGGTCAACTAAGGGAAGGTGAAGGGAAAAATAACGTCGTAAATCGTTGCCATGTAAAAACTCAATCGATAAGTTGTGGTAATTGAAACCTTAAAATAGGTATTACAAATTCTCGTGATACTAATCCTAGTTAAAACGTCAATAAGAGTTTTAGTGGTAACTTGACCTTGAAAGGCTGAAAGTCTGAATAATAAATAATAATTAACATGCGTTCCTATACCACCAATCTGAATAATCTACTGCAGTCAAAATATATTAAAGATACACTGAGGATTCGAATTTTCAATTAAAATTATCGGAAGCTCCAGAGGTATGATAGTATGTTAGCAACGACCATACAACATTTCTAGAGAGAAATTTCTATGGCCGAAACCTTCATAATTTGTTACTCCGTAGGCCTAGCCATTAATATTCCTTGCTTATTAAATTGTCATTACTATGAAAAATTCGAATTCCCGACTTTAATGACTAAAAACCAATGCACCTGGTGTTGATAATATTGGAGAAATTTAATAGATAAATCAATAAAAAAAACCACCACACGGATAATAACAGCGACTAGATCTAAGAATTACCATAAATAGTGGCAAGCCTACCACTCCTGATAAAATTCAGATGTAACCAAGCATGATCATAATAATAACTAAATGATTAATAAAACTCAAACACCAAAATAAGTAATAACACAACGGATATTTTACATCAAAATAAATCACATGGCTGTGAGAAAACGTCATGATAAGAATAGAACCAGCATAGGGTAGAACGTTCCCCATGACCGTGAAACCATCTCATAAGAGGTTAACCAATATTGCACAATTCTGGCCACCACCGATAGTATGAGCTGGAGGAGTGGGGTAGGATATACACGGAGTACAGCCATGGCTTGTCGGAAAAGTCGATGTCTAAAAGTTAATGGTTTTTATAATGAGGACAAAGGAAATGAAAATACTCAACAAATTAATCAACAAAAGTCCAACCAAAAATTCGCGTGATAAATTAATACAATAATTTGGCTTAGACGAGAAAATGAATAACGATAATGTTTCAAATAGACCACCGAGATAATTCCGCTAAATTTAGGAATTTACGTACTAGATGAGTTAATAACAAGAATTTACCAGGTTGCAAATTAATGGCAACAAACCCGTGAAATAAATCATTAAAAAACTAGTGGGGTTACCAAGAATTAAAGCTGGCATTTCCAGAGAGTAAATCAATGAGAGAAATTTCGTAGGATACCACAGGCCGATAAGCGAATATCTGCACCCCGCAGAGAGGGCGAAACACACACCCAATATGGTGTCTGGCAGAAATGGTGTGTATGAGAGCAGAAAATACACTCTAACTTGCACGCCGCCCACTACATGACGTGGTACTGCGTAGGTTCACGAATATAATCAGGCTACTGAACTGATAATTTCATTTCCTCCATTCAACGAATACAGGAAGATACCATACATCCAGAGACATTCGAATTACGAGGCAAACGATAGACTACGGGAAGAAGATGTCAACGGGGTAACAATGGAAAGAAAAGCTGTATCTCGAGAGGGTAAGATTATCATCTAGTAATATTTTACTTTTACCATTGATATGAGTGTTAGGCCACCAGATGACACAGAGTTCCAGACATAGAACCCTTCCTTTTTTCCTGATGCCAACGTCCCAGTGCGAGAAATAATGAGCCGCAGTGATCTGAAAACGTTTTGTGTTGTAACCACAAATATTATTACGACTTGAAAACGAGATTAATGAAAAGAAACCACTTCGGAATTCAAGCAAAATAAATACTCTCGTGAAATGTGACGATTATAAAATAAATAAATTTGTTACGACCAAAATAGGTTCCCAGACATCCGACACGTAAGCCAACCAACCTATCTACAACTAATCGAACACTCCCAATAACAACCCAGAATAGAACCCCACGAACATTAACCTAAAATAATGGCGTGCTTACATGTTACCTTACAATCGTGATCATCCATACGCTCGCAAATACTCAAGACAGGACTCCAACCGATGCCACCCAAAGTCCGAACGACATTAATTATTGAAAAATAAATATTTAGACTTCATCTTTTGTTTTCTTTCCTTAAAATAATCAATAGTAAAAGATTACAGTGAATTTTACGATAAGACCTTTTGACACAGAAACAAAGCAAGATGAGTGATGTATATAAAAAATTATAAAACTTGATGACTATTTCTTTTCCTTGTAGATATGGGCTCATGCAAAATCTTGCAACGAGAGCTGGACAAAGCACGAAAAATAAATGTGGAATTACGCCAACAAATCATGCAGTTAAGAAGGGAAATTCAGCAGGTAAAAGCAACCTGGATAGAGCCGAGGAAAGTAAAGGCCCTCTACCAAAAAATGACCGCCACACAACGGGGATGGGCTGAGAAGAAGCAGCTAATTCAGACTCAGAAGACTCAAATTCGCGGCCTAGAGGTAGCTTTATCTGCTTGCCAAGAAGGCAACGAGGTAAGCTACCCGCTGGTATTCGCCCCGGCACAACTGGCCTCTAGAGAAATGATAGAGGCCACTAAGCCCGCGAACAAACCTCTCAAGCATCGACCCGGAAAAGCAGAGCGCGCCAAACGATGTGCCACCCAAACGAAGGAATAAAATGTTGTCCAATTGTTATTTAATAAATGATCGTAAATGATTTTGAATTTGAATAGATTGTTCCAATAAGTTAGTTAGCCTTAAGATTAATCAAAACGAATCTGGGGTAGTTTAGAGACTAAATCCAAGTGATAAGAGTATCGGATACACAAGCATGGGACCAGGATAAGAAAACGCACATGAACCTTCTAACGGTAGTGCGTTGAACCCACCTTGAGATCGGGCCATAGTAGTTCTTTCGTAGCGCTCACCTTTGGCGATCTCAAAACCAATGGTTACATTACCAACGTTGCCTAGCAACAGGTAGCTATTGGAGGGCAAAGAAAAGTTCTATTTGGGGTCAAGGTTACCCAAACCGTAAACCCCACACAAAGATGAAGAAATAACGATATAAGATTTAATTTGTACTTAAAATAAATTCATATTTTACCTCATTTGCAATTTTCCAGAAGCAGTGGAACCATAACCTTCAAATGAGAAGTTTAAAAAACGGAAAACGTAAGATTTCCGATAACTTAAGTTTAAAAATAATATATTTTATAGAAGTATAATTCCAAATCATTAATACCATTGAAAATGAGGAAGATTTTTATAAATTTGGGAAGGTAACGGAAAATTCCAAAGCCTCATAAAATCAATAAATATCAAAAATTTGGATTTGTCAAAAGGTAAAAAAGATGGTAGCCAAAACGAATTTCCAAGGAACAGAGAAATAATTTATTCGAATATAGAAACTTTTTAATAATAAATTTTAGTTTTCAATTAATTGGACTTAGATTTATTTGAAAGTAATTCCACTAATTTACATAAATTGACTTAAATTCCTAAAAAAACCAAAGAAATTTAATAAAAGTAAATTTAAATGCACGTTGATGAAAAGTATTCTTTAAGAGCTTGAACAATGATCTCATAAATATACGAGATCATCATCGAAGCCTTAAAATATACTTTATTAAAAGATTTACCTGTCAGCCACTTTAAAAATGACTAATTCATAAACTTAATCATAATTGTAGTTGGATGTTCATTAAAACTTCTATTGTAGAAGTTTTCAATGAACTGAAACGGGTGTATTGATTAATTTTTTTTTGTTTTAGAAAATTTTTACTGTTCACTGCTTGCAATCTGAAATGGAAATTATTTCTTTTCGTCGTATTATGGAATATTTTGATCAAAAACAACTAATTGTTATCTCAATTTTTTTTATTTATTCCTAATTACTTAATTACATCTTTGCAGAACTTTGATGTTTTTAATTTTTATATATGTTAATTATTACTGGTAAGATTTTTATTTAAGAAGGCTCTTTAAATATAGCACTAGGAATAAATGTAATTAGTAATCAAACAGTATATTTTTTCTCGGGAATAAATTTAATTTTTGGATGTTGCTCCTTTTAGGCAACTGGCATCAGTATATTGAAAACATACGCAGGTACTTCTCCCTTGACCGAAATCTTCCTCGGTGGTGGGGATATAATAATAAAATTAAATTAGTACAATAATGATAATTCAATAATGATAATACAATAATAATAATAATTTAAAACACAATTCTATTATATGATTTACAAAAAAAAAATATGTCATTGAATTTCAAATGGTCACAGGCATGGATTTTTCTTTGGACTACGTGACATTTCCTCGAAGGGTTTCCGTGTGGCTGGTTTTCCTCGATATACGAGAGCGAAATTTAATAAAAATCAAAATGATTATAAAAAATAATTAATAGTTAATAAATAAGTACAACAATTTTAGTAACTCATTAAATCAATATTATTCAACTTTTTCATTTGGTGGCAAATACAATAGTTTTCTCGTGATTGTTTCTCGCAATGTTTGAGATAGTTAATCATGGCCATCGTGAACCTTACTCACCTGCCAAAAATTTTAAAGGTAAAAAAAACTTTTAAATAAAAATAATTACGAATTCCTTTTTCTTAAATTTTAATTTTGTTTGAGTATTTTGGAGATTTACTAATTAATACCTGGTTATATGTTCCGTTGAAAGCTTTTTGACGATAATTTCAAACGGAATGATTACAACATTAGACCTTTTCTTTCTTGATAATAAATTGATTTACTTTCTTTCGTTTATTAACTTTATTTAGGTTCAATCACTTTTTAAATTGTCTTTAGTTAACGTTTATTATTCAATTTATTTCATTTAATATTTTCATTTCTTCTTGCTGTCTCTAGTTCGTATATTTTTCTTTCATTTTATATGATATCTAAATCTTCCTCGTTATCATTCGCTGTCTACTGAGGGTTTGACGTTGAGGTTCTTGGACAGGTAAACTGACCCGGAAAATTTCCATTCACTACGGGTACCTCCCACATCAAAGTATTAGATCGAGACTAGTTGGGTGAAAAATCATTTTGTTTTCTTGTATGCATGTCATAAATGGTTACATTTTGGAAATCGAATAATTGGTAATTTATTAAATTAATGATAATAATTAATAACAATATAATTATAATAATAATAAATGCAATCAATAATTATAAATGATAGTATTCTAATTTCAAAATTGTTCGAATTTTACTAATCAAAATAAGAGTTGGTAATTTACAAAATTAATGATAACAATAAATCACAATAATAATAATAGTATTAGATGTAATGAATGATTATTAATGATAATATCCTAAATTTTTAACATTGTTCGAATTTACTAATCATAATGGCGAGTTGGTCATGAGACATCTTGTATAGGTCAAGTACCATGGGAGCGAAGCTTTCATGGGACTTATTCGATGCGAGGAAATTGATTTGACTTGAGGTTTATCATTATGGGATAAGAGTAAATAATAATTATATGAAGGAGTAAATGAAGAAATTGATAGATACGAAGAAAGATGCAGAAAAGCCTTCGAAGGGTCTTCAAATTTAGGAAGAGATTTAAATGAAGCTATTCGATACAAAAAAGAAAATGAATCGATTCAAGACTTCTTTAGAACAATTGATCGATTGGCAGAAAATTTCTTAAGACACAAATTATCGAAAGAGAAATTAACTGCATTTTTATTGCAAAATGCAATAGAAGATAAAGATATAAAAAGAGAAATAAAGATGAGAAATATTTCCAATGTCATAGAGATTAAGGAGATTATTACATCAACTAAACACTCTTAAATTTGAGAGAATGTAAATAAATATAAAATCAAAAACATAAAAGTAAAAATAAAATAAATACAAAATGCATCAAGAACCACACGAAATTTACATAAAAAATAACATAATAACAAGAAAATTTGACAGAAAATCGACAAGTTATATAAAAGTAAAAATTAATGAATTAAATGAGAAAAAATAAAATATTTTTGGCTGGTTAAATTTAATTAAAAATGTTAAAAATTAATTGCCAATTTAAATTAAGAAAATAATAAAAATTTAATTAAGATAACACAAATAATTTCAAGGTCGAATTTTGTTTTATCGCAATAAAAATAACAAGCAAAATCACTAACACTGAGTAATCCAGTGAGCACTCATTAAACATAATATGAGCATAAATAGATCATAAAGACAAAGAAAAGGAAAGGGCAGTGGGTAAAATGGAGAAATCGTTGCAACAGTTAAAATGAATAGCCATCTGAAAAAGATTAATCCGAACGACTAAAATCATGAAAAAGAATATTTTAAATAATATCTAAGAAGTAAATAAATTAATTTGAGTTAAATCTGGAAAATATGTGCGGAACGCTGCGCAAATTTTCGGAAATAATTAAAATACTTAGCGAAAATAGTAGAGTAAAAGTGGAATGCGACTCAATCGTTTATATAATATTCTGATAAAACTGTAAAATAAGGGCGGAACGCTGCCAAAATTTCCGAAATGACAAACATACTTTATCGAAAACTGTAACGATAAGGATAAATTACAGCTAAATTTTTTTATAAGTAGAATATTTTTATAAAGCTGAGGAATAAAGACGGATCCCTACAAAAACTTAATAATAATAATAATAATAATAATAATAATAATAATAATAATAATAATAATAATAATAATAATAATAATAATAATAATAATAATAATGATAATAATAATAATAATAATAATAATAATAATAATAATAATAATAATAATAATAATAATAATAATAATAGTAATAATAATAAATATAATGGTAGTTATAGTAATGTTGGGCCAGCACACAAATAGCCTTGAGAATTGTTTAAATGCATCAGTAATACAGCACTAAAACCCAGCACCAAGATAACTTAAAATACAATATACAAAACCAACTAAACACTTTAAAATCTGAGAGAATTTAAATAAATATAAAATCAAAAACATAAAAGTAAAATAAAATAAATACAAAATGGATCAAGAACCTCACGAAATCTACATAAAAAATAACATAATAACAAGAAAAATTTGACCGTAAAATGACCATTTATATAAAAGTAAAAATTAATGAATTAAATGAATAAAAATAAAATATTTTTGGCTGAATAAATTTAATTAAAAATGTTAAAAATAAATTACCAATTTAAATTAAGAAATTAATAAAAATTAAATTTAGATAACACCAATAATTTCAAGGTCGAATTTTGTTTAATCGCAATAAAAATAACACGCAAGGTTAAGGCCAAATTATAGGTATATATACTGATGTGTTTTGACAAATTTTCAGTCTTAATTTTTACAGAAAAAATTTCAATCTAAACTGAGTTGGTGTGCTTTCAGGCAATTAACACTAGTAAGTGTTTTGCCTGAACACGACAACTTTCAGTTGCTATACATTGGTGTGAAGCGATATAAACGATTGCTTGAGGAATTTTTGACAAATTATGAAAATATATGCACGAATGTGGATGAACTTATTGACCAATTGTGAAGAAATATGAGTGAATACTGCATGAATTTCCTAACCAAATTTGATTAACTGTATTGGGATGAAGCAATGAACAATGATGATGCCAATAGACGTCCGATTCCTATGAAATATTTCATGTCGAATAAACCGTACTATGCTCGAAACTTTTACTCAACTGATATGGCAAAATTTATTTGTTATTTCTTTTTTGGCCCACAGCCAAAACATAACGCAAGATAGTAAAATAAAACACCCTATCTAACTGTGTAAGTGTGGTGTAAGTCCGCCAATAGTTCGTGCCCGTGAAGGCTACGGCGTGAGAACCCAGTAGCTGGAACGTCAATATTGTCCATTTATAATGGAAATTTGGAGGTGGGGAAGTAGTTTTTGGCTGCTCCTTCGCCATCCGTTTCCTGAAAAATAGACCAAAAATCTTTTACAGCGATCGGCTCAAAATCACTAACACCGAGTAGTCCAGTGGGCACTCATTAAATATAATATGAACATAAATAGATCATAAGGACAAAGAGAGGGAAAGGGTAGCGGGAAAAATTGCGAAATCGTTGCAACAGTTAAAATGAATAGCCATCGGAAAAAGATTAATCCGAACGACTAAAATCATGAAAAATAATGTTTTAAATGATATGTAAGAATTAAATAAATTATGTTGAATTGAGACGGAAAATAAGGGCGGAACGCTGCCCAAATTTTCCGAAACAACTAAAATACTTATCAAAATTAGCAAAGTAAAAGTAGAATTCGGCTCAATAATTGATAGAATATCCGGATAAGACCGTAAAATAAGGGCGGAACGCTGCTAAAATTTTCTGAATCCATTAAAATATTTATCGAAAATAGTAAAATAAAAGTGGAATGTTGTTCAATTGTTAGTAGAATATCCTTATAAAACTGTAAAATAAGGGCGGTACGCTGCTAAAATTTTCCGACTCAAGGAAAATACTTTGTCGAAAACTGTAAAATAAGGATGGATTACGGCTAAATTTTTATATAAGCAAAGCATTTTCACAAAGCTGAGGAATAAGGACGGATCCCTACTAAAAATTTGATAATAACAATGATGATAGTAAGAATAATGATAATTATAAAATAACAATAATAATAATAATAATAATAATAATAATAATAATAATAATAATGATCATGGTACTTATAATAATAATGATCAAAAATATGATAATAATAATAGTAATAATGATAATAATAGTAATAATTATAGATATATTTGTAATTATAGTAATAAGAGTAATAATAAATGTAATAGTGGTAACAATTAATAAAGGTAATACATATAATAGTAACAATGATGATGCTAGTAATAATAATAGAGAACATCGTAGTTGTAATAGGGATAAGGGTAAGAAAAATAGTGTGTGAATATTTAATATAACAAAGGGTGTACAGGCCATAGAATAATCAACAACACGGACAACGATAAGAAAGACTAAGCGAATGAACATAAAGATAAATGATATGGGAGTATAGGTCAACATTTGAAGGAGATAGGAGAAGAACGTGATCTAAAAATCGAAATCGAGCACAGGCCATCTATCGGCAGCTGATCGAATCCATGGATCTTTCGGTCAATTATAGCATTAGCAATAGCGCTCACTTTTTGCGGACGATCCACCCACTCGAACACAATTCCAACGTTGCTTAGCAACGGGTGCCGAGTAGTAAGCGAAAGATATTTCTATGGGGTTGTCTGGGTAACAACCATATAGCTTCAAAATCTCAATACCCTGAAACCCACCATAATAAAGAAATGAAAAACGAAGATATTGCTGCTATGAAGCAATTCAAAAGATGTTATGCACGTTTATAGGTTTGTACTCATACTTTAGTAATTTTCATTTTCATTCACTGACTCATTTCAGATTTGTTTTCGACCACAGATGTGACACTGCTAATTCAATGCTTCGCTCCATTTTAAAGCAACGGAAGAGTGAATTTTATTTAGATCTTGTTAACTTTAAAATTATGTAAATTTCAATCTGAATAGTCGTTTTATTTCTTTATGCAACAGCACATATCCTTGGTTAATGAGTATGATATTATTATTTAGTATTGTGATTGCAAAATCTCAGGTGTGTTTCCACATGTCATCCGAAAGGCTTATCTCCATTCGTTCTCAAATCAGCGACCGGCCATCATTTATGTTCTCTTAAATTTTAGGGTGTATAGTCGATGTTGTATGTTGTATTTTAAGTTATCTTAGTGTTGGGCCAGAACACAAACGGCCTTGTAAATGTTTAAATGAATCGGTAACACACATGCAAATATAACCTGCAGCTTTAAATTCAAACCTCTGAAAACATCAATTAAACCTAGCAAAATATGAGAGAAAAGCAATTATACATAAAATAATAAACATAAAAATAAATTAAAATAATAACAAAAAGCAACAAGATCCGCACGATATAAACATAAACATAACACGAAAACCCAACAAATTCGACCGAAATTTGATAATTTAACAAAAATGAAAATTTCATGAAAATGAAATTATAAATCAAGGAATTTGAATTAGAAATAATTCAATAAAAATTTCAAATAAAAAATTATCAAAATAAATTAGAAAATAATAAAAATTAAGATTAGAATACACTAGAAAATATCAAGGTCGAATTTTGTTTTACTAAATCAAAAAGAACACTTGAGGTTAAGGACAAAAAATAGGTATATATACTGATTCATTTTTACACAATTTTAATCGTTTTAAATCGTTTTTTAAGCGTAAAACATTATTTTTGAAATTTTTGAATCACTCAATACTTTTAAATCTATTTTAGGTGAGTGAGAGTTTTATTTGGAAACTCTCTCTCCACGTCTCGTCCTCGCAACCTCGGTAGAGCTCTGCTTGGATGTCGACGTGGGGAGAGTAGTATTTTTATTTGATATGATGTTATGCTTTAGCAAGTAATTTGTTGTATTGCTTTTTAATATATTAATAAATATTTATAAAACCTAAAATCAGTTTATTTTTCATTAATTATTCATTTTATTTGTCGAAATTTTTCCGGCCCACAGCCAAAACACATCACAAGTTAGTAAAATCCACATATTATTCAGATTCGTGTAAGTGCGTGGAATATCGCCAATGATCTGTGCTCGTGAAGACCCGGCGTGCGGAACGCAGGGATTGGAACGTCAATATTATTCCGTATAGAAGAAAGGAGAAATAAGGAAGAGGTCTTTTGGCTGCTTCCTCGTTCCTCGATTTCTTTAAATTCGACCTAAACTGATCTACATACGGCTTAAAATCACCACACCGAGTAGTCCAGTGGGCACTCATTAAATATAATATGAACATAAAAGGCGTTTAAAGCTTATTAAAGGGAACGGTGACGGGGAATAAAATTAAGAAACGAAATCATTGCTATGAAATTCAATTAACTATCCTTATAAATTTAACTCAAATGCGAACTTTTGACGAGGAATAATAATTTTAAAGTATTGTTAAACGAATTACCATGAACTCCCAGTAAAATCGTAGATTTAATTAAATTCCAAACCAGAGTATGTTTTACTCATAGAAATGATAGAAGAGCCCTTTCAAAAATCTACTATAAATAAAAGGTAGTTATTACCAAGCCCAACTGTCGATCAGAAGTGACTCCCGCATAAAAGTAAATTAACCTAAATAATTAAAGTTTAAAAATACAAAACACTGATAGAGTAGAGGAAAGTTTATTGTGAACCAAATAAAAGAAAATTATCCAATCCCTCTTGAGAAGCCAACTAAACTGATATAATAACCCACTTGTTCTCTGTCCTCTTTGAACCACTTCAGCATCGACTGGTAGTACTGCGGCACCGGCTCTCCATGTTTGATACCCGTTCCACTATCAAATTATTTAATTTTTGACCGAAAATATTCGATAGGTTCGTAGACCGTAAATGATTTCCAAATCTCGACCATCGTCATAAATAAATCCACCATTTGCCAGAAGCCTAAGTCTCTGACATTTCCTAGAGTTGAATAATTAAACTCGAAATTATATAAAATGAAACTGTTTAACATTACTATAGCTCGTAATCACGTGGAGTGAACGATAGATAAAAAATTGAACGAAGCAAAATCTTAACACCATAAGGATCCATTAGTTGGAAGTATAAGTCAATGACATAAAATCCACTACTTGCGGATAAGAAGATGCCTATGATCATTCATGAATTGCAACATCACGGAAACGTCTAGCTACGAGGAACAAATTCATTAAATATTAATAAAATAAAGGAAAATGTTGAACATTGGAATTAACATGGGAACACTCGCAGTGAAATTGTGAGATTGGCAATGGCACATGCGAGTTTTCTGATGTTAATCTCCAAAAACTTACCGACTTCCATTCCCGAATTCGTTTATCATTCAGAAAATAAAGATACATTTAATACATATCAGTATTTAATATCACGTCATGATGGATGTAGATCGAATCGTAAAGTCCAAGAGGATGTCGCGATTGAACCAATTGTTTATAAAATAAAAACCGTCAGATTAGAATAAGATCATAATCCATTTGACTAATCCATCCAAATGTCGATTTTTGTTTTTCTCATCTCGTCAGCGACAATCACTCACCTTCCGACACACCACTAGGCAGTGTGCGAGGCATCCACAATCATCATATAAATTTATGAATAACACCAATATCTGGAATTTCATCTGCTCTTGCCAAATATCTAATAGA
This sequence comes from Schmidtea mediterranea, assembly GCA_022537955.1. Classification (NCBI taxonomy): domain Eukaryota; kingdom Metazoa; phylum Platyhelminthes; order Tricladida; family Dugesiidae; genus Schmidtea; species Schmidtea mediterranea. The sequence continues at coordinate 78,576,130 of CM039679.1, forward strand.
TACTTAACAATAACGATTGTAAATGCCGATCGGATATCGCCACACACCTGAGGGGCAGAGAAAATGACGAGGCGTAATATTTTCCTGCACGTTTTTCTTCATAAATAAGTGTAAATATTGAAAGGCCATTTTCAAAAAAGCTCTACTAATGACTTGTCAATTTAATCTCGACGAAGAAGTACTGGCGAATCGATCATCCATCCCCGTCGAACTTCTGGAATTTAATTTAGGTATCGCAGGTAAAATTCCCTTTTCTTTTTCAAACAGTAATAATTTGTAATCTCTAAATAAATAATAATAACCTGGTTAATATTTTTGATTTAAATGGAATTTGATTTACAATTAAATAAATAATATAGAAAACATGATAATTTAATCGCATTTGAATGATTTTAATTTATAAACTTCTTATGAGTTTTAGTAAATAAATTATATAACTTTAACTTTTGATTTTTGAATATAAGAGAGGCCTATTCGACTGACAACTTGATCACATTTTATTAATATTCATTATAGGGTTTTTCTAAACAATTTATACGAGTTTGATCCTAAATTTGATTGTAGAATTTGGTCAACAAGGTAAAGGAATCTATTGATGTTATAGTCATATTTTAGCTCGAATTATTAGAAAATAACAGGTCCTAGAAGTCTTCTTCAATAACCCTTACCGAATCTAATTTACAAATAGTGAAAGCGACAAATTTTAGAGTTTCAGCCAAATAATTTATTTTATAAATCTGGATGTTAATAATTTTAGTTAACCATTAGAATAAGATTACCAGCTGGAGCATAGAATTTTTTTTTATTTCGACTGAATGATTTATAAGAAATTCGGATATTTTTGATTTCGTAACCTTTAGGACCCTAAACTAAACTATCTGTGGGTAACTGATTTTAACCCCTAAGATGTTAAGGAATTTAAATATAGTGTCGCCAAGGAATTGACATCTTTACAGGAATTTCTGACAAATGATGGCTACTCGTAATGTTGACTTTTCTGCGTACATCTTTTATTGTGAGGTCCTGTTACGGGGTACACCTTAGATTTATTCGCAGTTATTTTTACCGTGAAAGCTATTAAGTTAAACATAAATGTATAATAACATTAATGACTCTTCATAATGCAGAAAGATCCAGTTCGATGGCCTGTGTTTCAACTCACATTGCGGATCGATGGAGATGGGCATGGGAACGATTCCGGCAGGAGAAATGCCCCGAGTTTCCTCAACCGGAACCTCAACAAATCGACCGCCAATCAGAAAGTGACCATGACTTGTGGCTAGCCGATAGACCTTGAGAGGAATGGAGCCCGGCCTGGGAGATCCGCAAACAGGCCCGTCATCTTCTCGAGCAGCTCGAAAACCACCAGCGGCAGGTAGATCTGCAAGTGGTCCGAGCTCGCCAATACTTGGCGAATGTCGAAGAAGATCTACTGGCTGGTCGGATCGCCAGCAGTTATCAACATCCGCGGCAATGCAAGGTCGCACAAGGCACCCGACCGAAAACCACGCGGACCCGCAATACTAAGCGGCCCGTAATGACTATATCCGGTTATTCTCCGGAGGAGTGGGTCGAAAGGGAGTTCCCTGCCTCCTGAATTTCCAGCCCATGATAGAGACTTCCTGTGACTCAACGTAACTCCTGATTTAATTGAACTTTGATTGAATAAATAGCTTGTTATTTTAGATAATTATTCTTATTTGTGTGAATGTTGTAATAGGAGAATTCCTTTTGTTTATTGCAAAAATTTTTTGTTGTTGTCAATAACTAATCGTTTAAATGTCTCTATTAAATGCCATGGAACCCATCCAACTACTGCAGAAAGAACTGACTCGTGCCCAGCAAGCCAACAAAGCACTGTATGATCAAATCATCCAGCTCACTAAAGAGATACAACAAGTGAAAGCCACATGGGTGGATCCAGCTAAGCTTAAGCCCCTACGCCACCGGCTCACCGCCGCTCAAAAGGGCTGGGCCGATGAACGGCAATTAAATCAAAATCTTCGAACGCAGATAAGGGGGTTGGAAGTTGCCTTGTCCGCCAGCCGGGAGGGGGAGGCAGTAACCTACCCTCTTGTCTTCGCCCCATCCCAATTGGCTTATCGGGATTCAATAGCCAATCCAACGCCCGCCGTAACTCCCACTACAACACCATCCAACAGTTATAGGCCGGGGCGAAAAGAGCGTGCCAGACGTAGAGCCGCTCGCCTGTCGAACAAAACTCAATTGACTTAAACTTGTTTAATCTGTAGATTTAATAAAATTATAAAGGTTGTTTGATTATTAAAAGTGATGTTTTAAAACTTGAGGAATATTAAAAACCCGTAACTATTTCATGAGTACTCACCCTTCGTCAGGTAGTCGTTGCCTTATCTCTAAGAACGCCATCACCGAATTTAGCTCTCACTATGATGAATCTCTAATCTTAATAACCAACACACAAGGGATTTGCAAAGCGAGCATGGGTCTTCTATCGACGGCTCGTTGAACCCAGGGGTTGTCCGAGCAATTACAGCATTAGTAATAGCGCTCACTTTTTGCGGACAATCCACCCACTCGAACACATTTCCAACTTTGCCTAGCAACGGGTGCCGAGTGGTAGCTAGAAATATTTATATGGCGTTACCGGGCAACTATAGGAAGATTCAAACAAATAGCAAAACCCAGTAACCCACCATTAGTGTTGATTTTTCGTGTTATATAACTGATGCATTTAAACAATTTTCAAGGCAGTTTGTGTTCTGGCCCAACGAACACTAAGGTTACGAGAACACATTATTTTACACCAACCACATTCAGCGGTATCCATGATAACTCTCTCCTGTCCGAATTCCAAAAAAGTAATGAAAAAAATTTATAATTATATTTAATTAAAATTAGTAACTGAATCTTTATATTTTCCTATGTGAAAATTTGAACCATATAATGCATAAAAAACTTCACATTTTACTCTTATTAAAATAACAAGTATTTATCTTAAAATTTTCAAACTTAAATATTCGGATGTATTGTATAATAATTACATAAGATAATTTTAATAAATTTATAAGATTTTTTAAATGTAAAATAACTTAAATTGGTACTTCTGATTTTTGAAATGAATATATGTTTAAAGTCATTATGAATTTTGTTTAACTTTTTCTCACTTTTAAATAAATATTATTAATCCAAAATGTCAGATTGGTCTGACAATGGAAGAGATCGTTCTGGAAAATACAATGGCAATGACAGAAGTGGTCGTCATGATCGAAGCGATCGTAATGATCGAAGTGATCGTAATGATCAAAAGGAACGAGGATTTAGAAGCAGTTATAGTGGTCATAATGATAAATATAGCAAAAATAGTAGAACCGAAAGAAATGGATTTGATAAAAACAGGAAGGATAAATCTGATTGGAACGACAAATCCAGGCGATCTAGATCTCGTTCACCCTATAGTAATTATAGGTATTTTCATTAATTCATTAGGTATTGATAATAAGTAAATTATTTAGATCGAAAGATAACAAAAAGGATGAACAAACTTTAGAAGTTGTTGATTGGAAAACCCACAATTTAATTCCATTTCAAAAAAATTTCTATAAGGAGAAAGCTGTTGTTTTGTGTAGATCACCAGATGAAGTTGAGAGATATCGTAAAATAAAAGAAATGACTGTTGCTGGGGATGATATAGCAAAACCAATATTCTCATTTAATGAAATTGATTTTGCTCCTGAAATAGTGTCAGTGATTATTAAAAATGGATGGGTTGAACCAACCCCAATTCAAGCGCAAGGTTTGCCTATGGCATTAAGCGGTAAAAATGTTGTAGGTATAGCGAGAACTGGTTCAGGGAAAACTGCCAGTTTCGTTATTCCAGCAATTGTTCATTTAAAAGCGCAACCTAGATTAAGAAAAGGTGATGGTCCCATATGTTTAATCATTGTTCCTACGAGAGAACTAGCTCAACAAGTACAAGGTGTTGCAAATGATTTCTGCAAATCTTATGGTATTAAATCAGCGTGTTGTTATGGTGGAGCTCATAAAGGTGATCAGATTGGTGAATTACGCAAAGGTGCGGAAATAGTAGTAGCTACCCCAGGTCGACTTATAGATTTACTAAAATGTGAAATAACAAATCTTCATAGAACAACTTATGTTGTTCTTGATGAAGCTGATCGTATGTTGGATATGGGGTTTGAGCCTCAAATCAGGAAAATCTTTAGTCAAATTAGACAAGATAGGCAGACCTTGATGTGGTCAGCTACTTGGCCACGAGAAGTTCAAAAATTGGCTCAAGACTTTCTTGGTAAATACATTCAAGTAAATATTGGATCTAGAGATCTGCATGCAAATCCTGATATACAACAGTTTGTTGAAATTGTCGATGAATATTCTAAAGATACAAGATTAATTGAAATAGTCAGGAAAAATGCTTGGGATAAAATGATAGTATTTACAGAGACTAAGAAAAAGGCTGATAAGATTTGTGGATTACTTAGGTCTAGTGGTTTCAATTCCGGATCTATGCATGGTGATAAATCACAAAAAGATCGGGAATATATTTTACAAGGTTTTTTTTTTAAATTAATTTATTTTTAACTATCATTAGGATTTAGGAATAAATCGTTGAATATTCTTGTTGCTACAGATGTGGCTAGTAGAGGATTAGGTGGGTTTGGTTTTAAATGAATTAATGAACCTGGCACTTCACAATATGGAGGATTTGTCAAGATTGATCTTGAATGTGTATTTCCTTAAATCGACCATGCATTTGAAAACGAGTTTCATTTGTAGATCGATGCTTTATTCACATCAAGTTTAATCACTGCCAGATTCTAAATTAATTTTTATCGGTTATTTTTATAGCTTTTCTGCGTTGCCGTGAATTCAATATATAGTTGTTTGTAGAACTGGATTATTCCCGGTTTGCAATACGAATACCGGCAAGAGTTGCTAGAAAAGCTGCTATACATGACCATTTCGGCTCAATATGTTGACTAACTTTATAAAGTAAGCTTTAAAGTTAGTTGGCATCTTGTGGCCAATTTTCGGAGGCATATAGAAAATATTTAAGTGTTTGGCTGAAATTATTATTTCTACACTAAATAATTTTGCTTGTCCGTATGATTAATTATTTAAAATTTAACGAGAAAAATTTCATTTTTGTGGTTTTTAGAACTTCTAAGTTGTAACAAACGTTAAATTTAAACATGAATATTGCTATCAAAGTTAAAACATTTGATATTGCTGAATCTTTATAATATTGACATATTATAAATGATGTCAATATTGGAATCAATAACTTACGTTAGTATATGTTAGATTATTATAAATTATATTTGGTGATAATGTTCAAGAAAAATAAAATTTAACAATTTTGTGTTATCACAATGCTTGAAGCTCTAAAAATTAATGACACAATAATATATTTTAATAAATTGTATATATGTTTCTGTATCAATCACATTCAAAGTTATAACTTTTCAAAAACTAACCAGCTATATTTTACTATTTCTTGATAAAATAGATATAATTATGTTTAACTAATTATAAACAATGTTTTCCTGAATATGTAAAAATAAAATCTAGCTTCTATTGTACATCATTGATTATGCGAAAATTTATTTAAAATTCTGAAAATTTGCGTAGGTAAATGTAAAACTTGTATTTACTGCAATATATATAAATTAATATTTTTATCGGCCTCTGATTATTTCTAAATAAATATATATAATAAATAAGTCCATACTTATATTTTTAAATTTTAGATGTTGACGATATTAAAATGGTCATCAATTATGATTTTCCTAATCAGTTTGAAGATTACATACATCGTATTGGAAGAACTGCGAGAAGTGGAAAAAGTGGAATGTCATATACATTTTTTAATAATAAAAGTGCAAAGAGTGTAAGTGTTTAAACTTATTTTTAATTGATTTACATTTATATAGGCTTCATCACTTATTAAAATAATGGAAGAGGCTAAACAAATAGTTCCTGATAGTTTGTACAAAATGGCTTGTATTCCAAGAGATCGTCGAAGAACAGACTTTCGTTTTCAACAGCCATTTTCTAATGGATTTTCTCAGCAGCAGTCAAATATATCCTCAATTGATTCTGGTACTATAAAAAATCATTATACCGATTCGTCTAAGGAATATAATTTTGATAAACCTCACGTGACACCAGTTTCCCAGACAAACGGAACACCACACAGAGTCAGTAGATTTGGTGATCGTATTACCCAGTTACCAAGTTCTTTTACTTTACCACCTCCGATTGATAGTTTTGTTAATGATGTGCATTGTAAACCGGTTATACAACCACATCATCCTACTTCTAATGGAAATGTCAATGGTGGTGTATATATGGATAATTTATCTGATTCTAATATATTTAACGATCCCAGATTTAATCACATGGCGTTTTACGGAGTACCTCCTCCAATATTAAATGGATCTATTAAACCTTTGTCGTTTGAACGAGACTAGTGATTTTTCAATTTGTCATATCGTTGATATTATGAAATATTCGAGTTTTGTTTGACAGGTTAGTTCTTCAGTAATCATATTGTTTTTACGTAATAAATGTTGAGTTAAATGAAGTTTGTTTTGATTTAATAACTCAATTACGCCAAATTGAAAATTAATGTATCATTAAAATACTACATTTTACTTATCAATAAACTAATAAATATAAATCAATAAACCGAAGATGTCTATTTTACAAATCTACAATTTTAATAATAATGTCTATTATTGGAGAAATATTGATTTGATGGGCGGCGGGTTGAAGAATATCTATTAACAGCGTAATCATTATTTTTATAATGAATAAAGTTATAAAGAGCTTCAGGTACAATTTGGTTTGACTTTTCCATGACTTTTACTAACGAAGCTGCCTAAATAAACAATCAGATATAACATTTTTTTCCAAATACATACACTTCTGCTGTTATTTTCATTGAAGAAAGTATACGACAAGCCAGTCTTATCCTTTCTACCAGTTCTACCAATCCTGTGGATATAATCTTCAAATTGATTTGGAAAATCGTAATTGATAACTATCTTAATATCATCAATGTCTAAAAGAAAATAAATATTGTAGTTCATTCGAAAAATTATTCAGTTATAAAATGAATCAAGCACATTCTAACTAGAATATCTGTATGCCAGAACTAATCGAAATAAAAATGAATAATTGCACATTTATAACTGATAATCATGATATCATTCGAAAAGGCAACGATTTAGATTTATAACCCATTTGTAATTCGGAATCACTAAATAAAAGGAATAGTCATAAAGACCATTCTTTTATGGAACGGATTTAAACATACCTAGTCCTCTGCTTGCAACATCAGTAGCTACTAAAATATTCAAATGTTGACCTCTAAATCCTAGATCAGGATTTTAAAAATTTTTGAAGTGAGAATAATAAACCTTTCAATATATAATCTCTGTCGCTCTGTGACTTATCTCCATGCATTGCACCAACTCTGAACTGTTTTGAACGAAGGAAATAACAAATAATATCAGCTTTCTTCTTCGTCTCTGCGAAGACAATCATTTTGTCATTTGGGTTTTTGCTTACAATTTCTAACAATCGTTTATCTTTTGCATGCTCATCAATAATCTCAACAATCTGTTCAATATTTGGATTTGCATGCAACTCCTGTGATCCTATATTGACTTGAATATATTTACCGAGGAAATCTTGAGCTAATCTCTGCACTTCTTTTGGCCAAGTAGCTGACCACATCAGAGTTTGTCGATCCTGTCTTACTTGGCTGAATATTTTTCTGATTTGAGGTTCAAATCCCATATCTAACATTCGGTCAGCTTCATCAAGTACAACATAAGTAGTTCTGTGAAGATTTGTGATTGATGATTGCAATAAATCTATCAATCTTCCCGGAGTGGCAACGATGATCTCTGCTCCATATCTCAATTGTCTAATTTGATCTCCTTTATTTGCTCCTCCATAAACACAAACAGAACGAATCCCCACCGATTGACTGAAATCATTTGCTACAGTCTGCACTTGTTGAGCTAATTCACGAGTCGGAACAACTATTAAACAAATCGGTCCATCACCTCTTCTCAAAGGAGGTTGAGCTTTTAAATGTACAATAGCGGGAATCAAATAGCTCGCAGTTTTTCCAGATCCAGTTCTAGCAACACCAACTAAATTTCTTCCACTCAACGCCATTGGTAATCCTTGAGCTTGAATTGGCGTTGGTTCATTCCATTTATTATTTCGAATCACTGACATGATTTCGCGAGAAAGATCTATTTCGTCGAAGGAAAATATTGGCTTATTGATATTGTCTCCTTTCACGGTCATTTCTTTCAATCGACGATAATTTTCAATTTCTGACGAACTTCTGTTTGAGACAACTCTATTTTCTTGGTAGAAATTTTTCTGAAATGGAATGAAATTTTGATCATTTGAATTAACACGATTTGATCCAGTTTCAATGAATTCCCATTTTCTAGTTAAAATAATAATTTAATAAATAAAAAACTTTTACTTATTTTCAATTTCTGCCGAACTTCTGTTTGAGACCATTATATTTTCTTCATAGTGATTTTTCCTAATTGGAATATAATTTTGATCCTTCGAATTAGTTTCATTGAATTCCCATTTTCTAAATGGAATAAAAACTTTATCATTAAAAACAATTACTTATTTTGAGTTCTAGAATAATCATCATTGTTTTTACTATTAAAATCACCAAAACGCCTTTCATTATTTACCGGTACTCTATAGTTATCTCTATTTGAATTATTTTTTGATCGATTTCCATATTTTTCCCAATATGAACTAAATCTATTTTCTATGTCATTCGTATTGGGATTAGATTTATGAATATTTCCTCTACGTCTTTCACTTTGATGTTCAGGCATATCACTTTTCATATTACTTGATATACTCCACATGTTTCAGTATTTTAAAATAGTGAATATCTAAACAAAAAAATAAATAGATTGTTCTCTAAGTTAATTTATTTGTTTTCAATAACAGTTTAGTGAATAAGAAAATTAACTATTAGATAAATAAAGGTTTGTATCTTGTACAATATTTTAAGATTAAAATAGAATAAAACCATTTCTATAATTTTCTAATTCATTTAACTGTGTTGGGCCAGAACACAAACGGCCTTGTGAATGTTTAAATGAATCGGTAACACACATGCAAATATAACATGCAGCTTTAAATTCAAAACCTATGAAAACACCAATTAACCCTATCAAAATATGAGAAAAAAGACAATGACATATAAAATAATAAACATAAAAATAAATTAAAATAGTGGTGGGTTACTGGATTTTGCTAATTGTTTGAAACGTCCTCATGTTTACCCCAGCAACGCCATATAAATATTTCTAGCTACCACTCGGCACCCGCTGCTAGGCAACGTTGGAAATGTGTTCAAGTGGGCGGATTATCCACAAAAAGTGAGCATTATTACTAATGCTGTGATTGCTCGGACAACCCTCGGGTTCAACGAGCCGTCGATAGAAGACATGTGCTCGCTTTGTAAGTCCCTTGTATGTGAGAGGTTTTCAAGATCAGAATCATTTTGGTGAGTGTTAGCTGCGGTGATGGTGTGCCTGGAGATGGAACGACGTTTACCTGACGAAGTGTGAGTACTCATGAAATTACTGTAGGGTTTTTAATATTCTTCGAGCCTTAAAATATCACTTTTAAATAATTGAACAATCTTTATAATCTAATTACATTCACAACGAAATAAGTTTAAATTAATTAAGTTTATTCGACAGGCGAGCGGCTCTCCGTCTGGCGCGCTCTTTTCGCCCCGGCCTGTAACGGCTGGATGGAGTTGTAGAAGGAGTTACAACGGGCGTTGGATTGTTTATTGAGTCTCGATAAGCCAATTGGGATGGGGCGAAGACAAGAGGGTAGGTTACTGCCTCCCCCTCCCGGCTGGCGGACAATGCAACTTCCAACCCCCTTATCTGCGTCCGGAGGTTTTGGTTTAATTGTCGTTCATCGGCCCAGCCTTTTTGAGCGGCGGTGAGCCGGTGGCGTAGAGGCTTAAGCTTGGCTGGATCCACCCATGTGGCTTTCACTTGTTGAATTTCTTTCGTGAGCTGTATGATTTGCTCGTACAGCGCTTTGTTAGCTTGCTGGGCACGAGTCAGCTCCTTCTGCAGCAGTTGGATAGGTTCCATTTCTAGTAATATAGATATTTAAGGATTTGATATTTTTAAAGAAACTATGTTCGGATAAGTTATATTAAACAAAAATAAGGGATTTTTCATTAAAACCGCAGTAAAACAGTTAACTAAACGACCACCGGTTTATTTACTGAAAACAGCTATTAAACAATCAAATCCTAGAACAGTTTATTACGAAGAGGTGGTTTAGGAGGAGGGGAAATTCCTTTTCACCCACTCTTCCGGCGAATAACCCGATATGGTCCTTACCGGCCGCTTGATATTACGGATCCGTGTAGTTTTCGGTCGGGCGACTTGTGCGACCGTGACTCGCCGCGGGTGTTGATAATTGCTGGCAATCCGACCAGCCAGTATGTCTTCCTCGACATTCGCCAAGTATAGGCGAGCTCGGACCACTTACCCATCCACCTGTCGTTGGTGGGCTTCCAGTTGTTTGAGGAGATGCTGGGCTTGCGCGTGGATTTCCCCGGCCGGGCTCCACTCTTCCCATGGTTGTTCAGCCAGCCATCGATCGTGGTCGTTTTCTGTTGAGTCAGTGAGTTGAGGCTCCGGTGGGGGGAACTCAGGGCATCTCTCCTGCCGGAAACGCTCCCATGCCCATCTCCATCGGTCCGCGAGATGGGTTGGAACGCAGGCCATCGAACTGGGTTTACCTGCATCACGAACAATCATTAATATTATTATGTGTTTGTATTTAATTTCAATAGCGTTCATGGTGAAAAAAAGGGCGAAAATAAATCTACCACATATTCCCTAACCGGTCCATATAATAAAGTGCATACGGGGAACCAATATTACAACTAACCAATATCCGTCACTGACATCTATAAGTTATGAAATAGTGCGGGTTGAGGGTATTTTGAAGGCAATGTAGACATCAATTTCTTTAAGCATATCCTAATTTGAATATATTTAACGCTCCTACAATTATTAGACAATCTGCCAGGTAAAAGTTATAATGGATGTGTTGAAAACGTCACTACTAGTGAGCTTTTAACTTCGATTTCGGAAAAACGACTTTGTTAACGATCGAGATTCGCGTTAAGGGGACTCTAAAGCTCATATTTTGACGATAATTTGATAGACCTTTCGTTCCCCAAAATGATTATAGTGGTTTAATTGTAGATAATTATTAAAACTTAAGAACATTTAAAAATCAATGATTAAATGAAATGTAGTTGTAATTCGTTACCTAAACAAAGCAAAAGAAAAAAATCTTTTAATATGGTTCAAGCTAGTTATAGTCTCTGTCATTAATACTTCCTAACCCTGACGACGTTATTTGAGTTGTGGTCAATGGCATCAATTTCCCAGAAATTTCTACTAAAATCATCAGATTATTAAATAATATTTATTATTATGAATTCGTTTAACTGGGGTTATCATAAATGGTTCACCCAAAAAAAAACTCCTCGACAATTTAGGATTAGGTTCACGCCGAATTTTAATTCAATTAAAATTTCCGGGTTAAAGGAGCTGGCGAATTTTTATGAGGCGTGCGGAGAATTGTGATGAACTTCTCTATTTCTGATTTATCAATAATAATGCGGGTAAGAAAATCCAAACGGAATTATCAATTTATTATTGATCGAATGAGGGCATAAATGATTTAAGAATTTAATTAATAAGTGTCATTTACTATGAATTAAATTAATTATTTCACGAATTACTATTACCTGTCCTGTTCGAAGTAGATTCCACGATTTCCACTTGGGGTAACGGTAATCCATCGACATTTAGGGAATAATCGCTCATTTTAGAAATGGATATAAAATTCCAAGTATCGATTTTATAAGATGACCGGATGTGTCTGTCGGTGTGCGGGACGATGCGTGTTGATCGCCAGTCAGATGTCAGAAAATCGACATTCAGACAAACTGATTTTAATTTGTCGATTTTCTGTTTATACAAACGGATTCATCATCCGCTTGGATTTTATCATAATATTAAGCTCTGGAATGGACTTTTTCGTTTATTTTGAGGCATAATTCGAGTTAGAAATCGGGTAAGTTTTGCTTATGGATGTTAACATCGGAAAACCCGCACCGTGATATTGTCAACTCCACAATTTCACTGCGAGTGTTCCCATGTCACTTCCAATTTTCGGCATTTTATTTTATTTTATTAATCTTTAATTTATTCATTCTTTGGAGTTAGACGGTTCGTACTGTTATAATTATTAATGCTCAGGGACATCTCCCGAGCCGCAAGTGTTGGGTATTATTTTATTAACCGATACATTTCCTGAACTAATCCTTATGGAGTTAGGATTTATTCTTGGTTCAACTAGTTATCTATGGTTCATTTCACGTGGTTGCGAGTAATGTTAAACGGTTTTATTTTATATGCTTTCAAGTTTAATTGTTCGACTTTAGGAAATGTCCGCGGCTTAAATCTCTGGTAAATTGGTTTATAATGATGGTTGCTATTGAGAAATCATTTATGTGGTGTGAATTCGTCGAATGTTTTCCAGTCAAAAAATTAAATGGTTGGACAATGGAACAGATATCAGTCGTTGGGATTTGGTGTTGTAGCGTTACCAGTTAATACTGAGTGGTCTAACGGGAACAGTTATGGGTTTCGATAGCTACTCAAGAGGAATTGAATAAAATTTTTGTTATCTGAATTACAATCGATGTTTGTATTTTAAATTTAATTTAGGTTTTATTTTTATACGGGAGCCAATTTCGATTTTTAGTTGGCTTAGTAGTGACTATCTTTTATTTATAAAGGAATTTTGAAAAAAGGTTCTGCTATTATTTATACTAATAAGATATGCTCTGGATTAGAATTTGATTAAATCTACCGCTTTACTGGGAGTTCAGGGTAATTCGCTTAATAATAATTATTACTTCTCTTCTAGATTCGCATTCGAGTTAAATTCATAAAAATTAATTAATTTAATTTCATAGCAGAGATTTCATTTTAATTTTATTCCCCGTCACCTTTCCCTTTAATAAGCCTTAAACGCCTTTTATGTTTATATTATATTTAATGAGTGCCTACTGGACTACTCGGTGTGGTGATTTTGAGCCGTGTGTAGAATAATTTAGGTCGAATTTAAAGAAAATTAGAAACGAGGAAGTAGCCAAAAGACCCCTTCCTTATTTCTCCTTTCTTCTATACGGAATAATATTGACGTTCCGATCCCTGCGTTCCGCACGCCGGGTCTTCACGGGCACAGATCATCGGCGATATTCCACGCACTTACACGAATCTGAATAATATGTGGATTTTACTGACTTGTGATGTGTCTTGGCTGTGGGCCGGAAAAATTTAGACAAATAAATGAATAATTAATGAAAAATAAACTGAATTTAGGTTATACAAATATTTATTAAATTATTAAAACAATATACCAAATTACTTGTTAGAGCATAACATCATACCAAATAAATTACATCTCTCCCAACGTCGACATCCAAGCAGAGCTCTACCGAGGTTGCGAGGATGGGACGTGGAGAGAGAGTTTCCAAATAAAACTCTCACTCACCTAAAATAGATTTCAGAATATAGTTTTTAAAAAAACGATTTAACGATTTAAAATTGGTTAAATTTTATGTGAAAATGCATCGGTATATATACCTATTTTCTGTCCTTAACCTCGCGTGTTCTTTTTGATTTAGTAAAAAAAAATTCGACCTTGATATTTTCTAGTGTATTCTAATCTTAATTTTTATTATTTTCTAATTTATTTTGATAATTTTTTATTTGAAATTTTTTAAATTATTTCTAATTCAAATTCTTTGATTTAAATTTCATTTTCATGAAATTTTCATTTTTGCTAAATGATCAAATTTCGGTCGAATTTGTTGGGTTTTCGTGTTATGTTTGTATTTGTATCGTGCGGATCTTGTTGCATTTTGTTATTATTTTAATTATTTTAATTAATGTTTATTATTTTATATGTAATTGCTTTTCTCTCATATTTTGCTAGGTTTAATTGATGTTTACATAGGTTTGAATTTAAAGCTGCAGGTTATATTTGCATGTGTGTTACCGATTCATTTAAACATTTTTCAAGGCCGTTTGTGTTCTGGCCCAACAATAGTAACAAAAAGCAACAAGATCCGCACGATATAAATATAAACATAACATGAAAACCTAGCGAATTCGACCGAAATTTGATATTTAACAGAAATGTGAAATTTCAAAAAAATGAAATAAAATTCAAAGAATTCGAATTAGAAATAATTCAATTAAAATTTTAAAAGAAAATTATCAAATAAAATTAAAAAATAATGAAAAATTAAGATTAGAATACACTAGAAAATTCCAAGGTCGAATTTTGTTTTACTAAATCAAAAAGAACACGCAAGGTTAGGGACAAAAAATAGGTATATATACCGATTCATTTTTACATAAAATAATCATCATTTTTCAATTTTGAATTGGAGACTTAAGAATCTATTTTACTAAGTGAGTGAGAGTTTTATTTGGAAGCTCTCTCCACGTCGCTTCCGCGCAATCTCGATAGAGCTCTGCTTGGGTGTCGGCGTGGGGAGAGTGGTATTTTGTATGATTTTCGTTATGTATTGGAGCAAGTAATTGTTATATTATTTTTAATATTAATAAAGTATTTATAATTCATAAAATCGTTTTGTTTTCATTAATTATTCGTTAATTGTCGAAAATTTTCCGGCCCACAGCCAAGACACATCACAAGTAATTAAAATCAGAAATGTTATTCAGATTCGTGTAAGTGCGTGGAATATTGCCAATGATCTGTGCCCGTAAAGACCCGGCGTGCGGAACGCAGGGATCGGAACGTCAATATTATTCCGTATAGAAGACAGGAGAAATAAGGAAGTAGTCTTTTGGCTATCTCCTCGTCTCTCGATTTCTTTAAATTCGACCTAAATTTTGTTTACACACGGCTCAAAATCACCACACGAGTAGTCCAGTGGACACTCATTAACTATAATATAGACACAATGCGCCTAAGGTCAACCAGGGCAAAGGTAACGGGAATCTAGATTGAAATCGTTGTTAAAAATTCAAATCAATAATGGGTTCAGACTATCACTAGGGACTTAATATGATCGAACTATAGAGGCGAGGTTGAAATAGTTGTAACTATGGAACGGCTATCATAGACCTATACCAATCAATAATTAGGGCCACTCCTTTAAATAAACTATTGAGTTAAGCAGTCATCATGAACTTAAACTGAATCGTGAACAAACGATTGTTATTCTGTAAGTAAATCAATAGAGTAAGCATCCCAAAGTGAATATGAGTTTAGTTTTCAAGTAGCCTTGATAGTTAAAACCATTGAGTAAACACCAAATTTCCTATTAAGGACCCATACTAGTATAGAGTCAATATTTTAATTTTTATGTTAACGAATTTTTGGACATGAATTAAAATTAATTTACCAAATTACCAAATTAAGAACCCGACTTGTAATCAACCGTAACTAACGGAACTGTCTCAGTAGATTAAACCATGGGTAAAAGGCAATGAGTCCACATTGATTTATCGTAAATGAAATAAAAATCTATCCCGTAGGAGGAATATAATTAATTTGACAACAAACATATTACATTAAGAGTAAATTAATCAGCACAATAAACATTCCACAGACGAACAGGTATAGAACCTATTTAGCTCCCGATAACTTCCGATTATATTCTAAAAACAGATTCCGGCAGATTTGGGAAAAAGATCCCGCAGTTAAAATAACTCTGTATGAGGATGTACTTCAACTGGAATAAACATTCGATTCCCTAATCAGTAAACATCGATTTTAATAATCTTAAAAAACATATCATTACTGTAAATATCTTGAGGTTAAGCAATCAAAATATAAAACAAAGAGAAAACTCCCATGGAAATAAAATAATAATCGCAGAAACTCGAGATAATCCAACATGATACACGATAGGGGGTAACCGCTTGAGAACACGAGCCAATAGTATCCTTGCCTTATCAAGCGTTAGACGAATTCGGAATTGCATCGGCTCGCACCGTATCTAGTTTCTCATACAATAAACGTTAATTGACCTAAAAAATCGATTAAGTGAGAAATAACGGTAAAGTTCTTTTCCTAATCACACAGGCATGACCAATTTCGTTCACGTGAACCCTCCATTTGATTGAGTCCACATTGAAGGTAATATGCTACCAATTAATATCAGTTATCTACAAATCAAGGAAGTAAAATTTTTTCACCAATATGAACAAATAACTCTCACCTTCCAGGAGGAAAAGGGAAAAAATGAAATTAAATTCCTCCGTATCCACAGTTATGGGTCTACAAGATTCCGCGTAATATAAAGTATGGACATTAAGATTTAGTAAACACTTCTTGTAATTATAGTAATCTATCCAGAGCGAAATACAAATACGCTGAAAATGATAAATAAGACTAACAAGGAAAAATAAATAAAATCCCGGCAATTACCACATACGTCGATTTTGACCTTCATTTGCCTGATCGATAATATTGCAAACTTGGCCTGTTACGAATAAATCGGATGGATACATATTATTCCGAGGACACACACCCAGATTAGTTAGAAAATGCACTAGGAAATGCCCGTAATAGTGACCTTTTACGGCACCGCTCGCTGCTGGCCGATGTGCACATCTTCCCTCGCATCTGTAAATGGCACACCGATGCTATGTATAGCGACAACTCGACGCAGCAGATTAAATTTCAAACAAGCCTAAAAATTGTAAAGAAACAAAACTTTAGAGATGAATCCACAAAGAAATTCGTTGGATAAGTGCACCATAGTCAGGACCACAGGAGAAGACATTATAATCGAGGGGCAACCCATGAGTAAATTATTTTCTCTTTATTATTATAATTTTACGACTTATCTGGAATAAGCCATATGAAAACCGCAACGTCGATGTCCCACACTGAGGATAGGATAAGCAACCCAAATTCAGTAGCCATGAACTTTAATTTCTGACAATATTTATGAGTTTACTTTACCCTCATTCAACTCCCATGGTTAAGGATATTTTGACCCCAAAAAATTTCAACTACTAGAATCAGTATACGACCAGTAGGTAGTTTGATTATTTGGGTTAGGAATCCTAATTATTAAAAATAACTTTATCATTTAGGAAATTCCATCATAAAAATTGTTTTTATCATTTTGGGGTACTCCGATTATTTAGATTATTTGACGGAATTTTGGAGTTAATTTTGAATTATGGCAAAGCTATAGTTGATTAAACTATTTCATGAAATTTTATTCGGATTTTTCCAGTTTTAGAATTACATTTTTATCATATTAGAAAATTATAATTATTTGAATTATTTATGAAATTTTATTCGGATTTTTCCAGTTTTAGAATTACATTTTTATCACACTAGAAAATTATAATTATTTGAATTATTTATGAAGTTTTAGTCGGATTTTTCAATTGTAGAATCAAATTTTACCATATTAGAAAATTATAATTGATTAAATTAACTCACGAAATTTTATCCTAATTTACAGAATGGTCAGATAGCTCAAAGCATCTTATAGAAGAAAATTGATACGTCCTTTTAGGAAACCCTAACTATGCAAGTGATTTTGATGAAAATTCGAGTACCTGTGCCTTCTAACCCATTTCCCAATCTTTCGAACCGACTGATGGGATTTTAAACAACTCTTATTGAAAACAACATATGACGATCACTTAGACTAGTTTTGAAAATTCTCCTTTGACTTTTCCGAAAAGAAAATTTTGTTTTTTCATTAAAGGAGATCGACAATGGTCGTACCTCCTATTACGAAACCCTAGTTATATCAATTATGTCAGCAGAAGCTCGGATTACTTCGAATCATTTTAGAAGAGTCTAATTACCTATGTCAAGTTATGAAATTCTAAATTAGTTTCTACCATTTTTAGAAAAGTTTATATCATTGGTCATCTCAACCCAGGTTATTTATCCTAAGAAATCTAACTATTTTTAGGAGGGGTTTAGATATCCTAATTATCCTTACCACCTAGTAAGTGGTGTAGACCCCAGAAATTCTTTTGTATGATGCCCCGTTCGAATTACTTCTAAGGCATCTTTTCTATTAGACCCCCGGAATTTTGTTTAAATGTAAGTACGTCAATCATTTTTCGAATTTACAGGAACCCTTGAGTAGTCTGGCTATTCCGAGTTTTGTTTAAGGATTTGATTCATTGTGTGGCGAGTTTAATTACCTGTAATCAATTTCCATTGTCGGGATAATCATAAATTTCGGTGTACATGGTTAATCTAATTAGCGTCGACCTTACTCTACCCCGAGTACCCATTAAAATTATTTCCCATCTATGGAGAGAGGATATTCGCTCACCTGACTCAGACCTAGGAAGTAACGCCCTCAGATATACCCGAACGAACGGATTTTAAATAGAAGGGTTCTTCGATTAATCCATGTTGATTTATTGCATCGTTCAGAAAAATCGGGATCCCGCGTCTATGCTCCCCTTCACGTCGCAGACCAGTGGCGACAAATATGGAGACGCATCTACAACGAGAAATACCCCGATCTACCCCAACCCGGAGAAAATCGGCGGGACGATATACTCCTGGTGGAGATTACAATGAATCAATTCAAAAAGGAAGGACAATCCGGCGGCCCAAGTCCGGCCCAAGATATCCATGTGCGGGCCCGGGCGCTTCTGAACCAC
This sequence comes from Schmidtea mediterranea, assembly GCA_022537955.1. Classification (NCBI taxonomy): domain Eukaryota; kingdom Metazoa; phylum Platyhelminthes; order Tricladida; family Dugesiidae; genus Schmidtea; species Schmidtea mediterranea. The sequence continues at coordinate 78,594,948 of CM039679.1, forward strand.
CTCCTGGACCACCAGCGCCTCGTCAACTCCTCAGTGGATCGGGCCAGGAAAATCAGAAAACTCTTTTAACAATAATATTTTAACTAAAAAGAAAAAAGGAAAATATCTTGGAAAATTGAAGAAATTAACAAATGATCTCTTTGAAATTATCAACTCTAAACTCTCATTAAAAACTGATGATCAGAAAACAATTGAGAATAATTATCTTCTAATAAAATATATACAGAAGAAATTCTTACTGATGGATAACACAAATAATACTCCACACACAGAAACCTCAATAATTCCTGAAAATATTGCCGAAAATGATCTTAAAAAAATAATCGATAATTATTTGGAACTAATTAATAGTGAAATTAATTTAAAATTTAAAAATGATTTTCAAAATGCAAATTATAAATTTTTCATAAAAAATTATATTTTTATAATTCAGCTGAAAGTCAAATCACTAATTAATTTGTTTAACTATCAGAATAATACGAACTATATGTTTATCAATGATGAAAAAATTTTTCGCGCGCATCAGGCGCGCGAAATTAGTGGACGCAGCTCGCCGACCTTCGGTCGACTCGCCAAATTTATACCCTCAACTTCCTGTGACGAATCTGTTCGTGCGCATGAGGCGCACGAAAATAGTGGACGTAGCTCGCCGACCTTCGGTCGACTCGCCAAAATTGTGCCCTCAATTTCATGCGATGAATCTTATAGTACAAATACTAAACTCCAAAAATATGTAAAAAAGAAGATTGATTTAGAATGCTTAGTTGTCGGCTCGTTAAAGATTCCGATGCCTTACCATGACAATGATGGCACCCTAATCCATACCTACACCATTAGCCGGTACTACACGTACTGCGAAGCTGATTACGACTTTTATTATAACGATTACGACACTTATATGGATCAACGACCCTTTTATCCTGATTCTGAAAAAGATGTATATACCGATGCATCGGAAGCATACACATTAACGAAATATTCCTATGGCGGAAATAAAAAACCAAAACTAAGTTTCAGCTTACCTTACCTTACGAGTAACGAAGCCTGTAATATTATACCTTTCACACCCCAAACGAGATACTGCGCTGACTCTGACTGTGGATGTGATGAATGCGAGAGCAAAAGACCTAATCTTTATGGGGACACCTCAGGTGAAGATTACTGATAAATCCCCATAGTCCATATATGTATAGTGAGAATGTGTGCAACAATGCTGGTGATTTCATCGGCGTTGTAGAATTGTGTAGAATTGATAAAAAACCCATAGTGGTAACAAAATGCTGAGCCCCGCTCGCATATTAAGCCGAAAGGCCGCAAATTGACTAAAATAAAATTTTGAAAAAAAAAAAAAAAAAAAAAATTTAGCCAACGTGGAAGACGACCTAGCAGCCGGGCGACTCGCGGACGCCTATCCACCCCCCCCCCCCCCCGAGACCGGCCCGTAATACAAAGCGGCCCGTGTTTGTGATTCCGAACTGCTCCCCGGAGGAAGGAATAAAGAAGTTGCCCAAGACTCTAGACCACACTGATTCTGGAAATTAGACCATTTAATTTTACTTTGGACGATTTGTTTTTAATTACATACTTGACTTCTGAAAATGTGTTAATTATTATGTTCTTAGTATAGTTTTGCAACTTGTGTTTAAATTAATTGTATGCTTGAGAATTTTGATTAGGTTAATAAAAGTTTTAATGTTTCTTATTATAGTAATGGAGCCTTCACAACCATTGCAAACGGAACTGGCCCACGCCAGACGAGCCAATAAAAATCTCCTCGACCAGGTTATCCAACTAACACGGGAGGTCCAACAAGTCAAGGCCACATGGGTAGAGCCCATGAAGGCCAGAGCCTTATATCAAAGACTTACCGCGGCCCAAAAGGAATGGGCAGAAGAAAAACAATTGATCCAGAGCTTAAAGATACAAATAAAGGGGCTGGAGGTTGCACTGTCCGCCTGTCAAGAGGGGGCAGCTGTAACCTATCCACTCGTGTTTGCCCCGGCTCAATTGGCCTACCGCGAACCGGCAGCGACTGCAACAACAACCGCAACTCCGACAACAACGACCACCAACAGTTATCGACCTGGACGAAAGGAGCGGAAGAGACGCCGAGCCGCTCGATTGCTGAACAAGGCCTGACAAACTGGAAAAATGAATGTATTTAATTTAGGAATAATATATTGTTGAGTTGTAGATTATATGCGTTTATTTCGTATTTACAGTGTCTGGAACACCGTAACCAACACACAAAATACATCATTATAATATAATGGTTAAGTCTATTTCTAAAATAACATTGTCAAATCTCTTTTGATATTACGATAAACTCTAATGATAAACTCATGACACAAAGGGGACCGAATAACCTAAAGCGAGCGCAGGTTTTCTAACGACAGCTCGTTGGACCCAGGGATTGTCCGAGCAATTACAGCATTAGTAATAGCGCTCACTTTTTGCGGACAATCCACCCACTCGAACATATTTCCAACGTTGCCTAGCAACGGGTGCCGTGTGGTAGCTAAAAAATATTTATATGGTGTTACCGGGGTAACCATAAGAAGATCTAAACAACCATCAATACCCAGTAACCCACCATATGCAATGTGTTGGCCAGAACACAAATGGCCTTGAAAATTGTTTAAATGTGTTGGGCCAAGACACGAAATTGTTTAAATGGATCGGTAACACGCACACAAATACAACATGCAGATATAAAATCAGACCCATAAAACATCAACTAACCATGCAAAAATATGAGAGAAAACAATTAAATATAAAATCAAGAAACACAAAAGTAAAATAAAATAATAACAAAGTGCAACAAGATCCGCATGAAATAAACATAAAAATAACATGAGAACACGAAAATTTGACCGAAATTTGACAATTTACTAAAATATGGCAAATTCATAAAAATGGAACAAAATCAAATAATTTGAATTGGAAACAATTCAATTAAAAAATTAAAAATAAAATTGTCAAATAAAATTACAAAAATAATAAAATTAAGATTAGAATATACTAGAAAACCACAAGGTCAAATTTTGTTTTACGAAATCAAATTTAACACCCAAGGTTAGGGTCGTACAATAGGTATATATACCAATTCATTTTGGTGGGTTTCTGGGTTTTGATATTTTGAAACTATATGGTTGTTACCCAGACAACCCCATACAAATATTCTTTCGCTTACCACTCGGCACCCGTTGCAACGTTGGAACTGTGTTCGAGTGGGTGGATCGTCCGCAAAAAGTGAGCGCTATTGCTAATGCTGTAATTGACCGAACGACCCATGGGTCCAACGAGCTGCCGATAGAAGGCCTATGCTCGCTTTTCGATTTTTAGGTCCCATTATTTTCCTATCTCCTCCAATTGTTAACCTATACCGCTATATCATCTATCATTATGCCCATTCCCATAATCTCTCCTATCGTTGTCCGTGTTGTTGATTATTCTATGGCCTGTACACCCTTTGTTATGTTAAATATACTCAATAACTACAGTTTTCCCTATTATTATTACTAGCATTATCATTGTTACTATTATATGTATTGCCTTTATTGATTGTTGCTACTATTACATTTATTATTATTCTTGTTACTATAATTACCATTATATTTATTAACATTACCACTATTTTTATTATTATTACTATTAATATTATAAATAAATAATTAAATAAATTTGGCAACGATTTAATTAAACGAAAACGCCAATAAAAAACCTTTCGTACGATATATTTCGATAGCACAGCTATCATCTTCAGGTACTCAAAACCAACTAAAAATATTATGAATTAACATTTAATTTAAACAAATTATTTTTTATTAATTTAATTTTTTAATAAATAAATATTTTTAAAAATATATTTTAAATTAATTTTAAATTTTAAATTTTTTACTTATATTTAAATTTTTAAAAATTAATGTAATTTAAAATTTTCAATTATTTTAATAATATTAAAAAAAACAAACATGATTTAACATACGTAAACTATTTAAAAACATTCAAAACATTCGTAGTCACAGCACTCTGCACATTAATCTTTGGATCCAATGACCTTATCAGCAATGCTTCACATATCACTCGTTCCCAATAACTATTAAAACTTCTCAACAAAATTCTAAAATCAGACATTCCTATATCACTTTTACAGCCTCTATTGTGTTCACTAATATTGGTCAAACCCTTCAATCGACAATACTCTAGAACTCGAGTACAGAGATGACGGGAAGTCTCTCCAATGTATGTGGCATTACACCCATTACATGTAAATTGATAAACGAGATCATAACACAATCCAACCGGAGTTTTTGATTTATTAATAAACATATTGCGTACCTTACACGAATTAGAGACGATCTTATACTCTAAATTTCCTACCAGTTTACCCAACTTCCTATTATAATTTGTAAAGCCTTCAGAGTACGGCAATACTAACACATATTTAGGCTCAATTTTTTTATATCCATTTTTACCATCACCCAGATCAACACTCAATTCACACCCATCCGACAAATTACATTCAGACTTTCCACAACATGGATCCTTAGGATTTTTAATCAATTTATCAACAGTTTCTTTTATCATCAACAATAAAAATGATTTAGAATATCCATTCTTTATCAACAACTCAACCAATTTATCAACACTTTTTACCGAATTAGCAAAAGTAGAAGATAATGCCCATGAACGATAAATCAATCCTTTCACCATATTTCTCTTATACTTAAATTCACAAAAACTTTCTGGAGAAGTATAAAGACCAGTATCAGTTGGTTTTCTATAAATCTCTGTCTCATACTGTTTATCTTTGCGTTGAATTAACAAATCCAAAAACGCAATTGATGACTTTCTCTCCGTTTCACATGTGAATACAATGTTTTTATGTAAACTGTTCATAAAATGCAAAAACGGTTCTACATGTTTCTGGTTTTCAAATATAAGAAAAATATCATCCACATACCTTTTATAAACAAAAGGTTTTTCAAATTGGAAAGAAGCAATTTTCTTTTCCAAACTAGCCAAAAATATTGATGCCATCGTTGGTGCTAAAGGGGAACCCATAGCGACTCCATCTATTTGTTGATACCATTCATCATTGAAAAGAAAATTGACATTTGAAGTTGCAAGTTCAAGAAGTTTTAGAAATGCCCTTCTATCCAAAATGTGATGTTCCGAATCATTTTCATTCCACAACGCACAGCATAAGTCAATTGTCTCAACCAGTGGCACATTCGTAAACAAACTACAAACATCAAACGAAACCATAACATCATTCATACTTCGTTTTTGTAGCTTTGCACTACAAGAAACAAACTCAAAGCTATCCTTACATTTAAACTCTGATCGCATTAACGGTTTTAATAATCCATCTAAAAACTTTGCTATTTTATACTCGTTTATTAATATTATCATAATTATTATCATTATCATTATAAGTACCATGATCATTATTATTATTATTATTATTATCCTCATTATTATTGTCATTATTATTGTCATTATTATTATTATTATTATTATTATTATTATTATTATTATTATTATTATTATTATTATTATTATTATTAATATTATTATTATTACAATTACCATTATCCTCATTATTATCATTATTATTATCAAATTTTTGTGTAGGGATTCGTCCTTATTCCTCAGCTTTATAAAAATATTTTACTTATATAAAAATTTAGCCGTATTCCATCCTCATTCTACAGTTTTCGATAAAGTATTTTCATTAATTCGAAAAAATTGACCAGCGTTCCTCCCTTATTTTTCAGCTTTATCCAGTTATCTTATCAATTATTGAGCAGTATTCTACTTTGACTTTGCTATTTTTGATAATTATTTTAATTGATTCGGAAAATTTAAGCAGTGTTCCGCCGTTATTTTACAGTTTTTATGATAAATGTTTTAACTATTTCCAAAAATTTGGCAGCGTTCTGCCCATATTTCCGTCTCAATTCAACATAATTTATTTACTTTATATTTATTTATATTATTTAAAACATGATTTTCCGTAATTTTGGTCGTTCGGATTAATCTTTTTCCGATGGCTATTCATTTTAACTGTTGCAACGATTTCGCTATTTTACCCGCTACCCTTTCCCTCTCTTTGTCCTTATGATCTATTTATGTTCATATTATAGTTACTGAGTGCCCACTGGACTACTCGGTGTTAGTGATTTTTAGCCGATTGTTGTTTAAAATTTTATGTCGATTTTATAGAAATTGAGTGCAAGAAAGTTGAGCCAAAAGACCCACTCTAAAGCTACTCTCTTTCGCTATTTAGGTTCAATGATTTGACGTTCGAGCCCGTCGTTGCGCACGACGGAACCCTCACGGGCACAAGCTTTAGGCGGAGAAACCGCACTTACACAGCTTGGTAGTTATGTCTTAGTTTAATAGCTTGCATGTTGTGTGGCTGTGGGCCAGGAAAAAGGAAATAAATAAATGTTACCATATTATTTGAGTAAAAGTTTCGAAGTCATGAAATTGTTGGCTTTAAATATTTATTTGACATATTCATGGTCCATAAATTCATTCGGTCACATACTGCAATTAGAAATTCATAAAAATTATCATGAACTATTCATTAGTTCAACTGGCATTAATCATACAATCATAGTGAGCATTTCATCGATTCATTAGTTTAAAAATCAATATTCATACGCTAGCTGTGAGTTGTCGTGTTCAGGCAAAACACATACCAGTGTTGATTGTCTGAATGCACGCCTCACAGCTATAACACACCGATCTACTAAAGATGATTTGTTAAATAAAACTGATAACTAGGATAGCCGGAAAATTAAGTTGATAATTTGTGAAAACACATCAGTATATATACCTATAATTTGACCTTAACCTTGCGTGTTATTTTTATTGCGATTAACCAAATTTGACCTTGAAATTATTTGTGTTATCTAAATTAAATTTTTTATTATTTTCTTAATTTAAATTGATAATTTATTTTTAACATTTTTAATTAAATTTATTCAGCCAAAAATATTTTATTTTAACTCATTTAATTCATTATTTTTTCCTTTTATATAAATGGTCATTTTATGGTCAAATTTTCTTGTTATTATGTTATTTTTTATGTAAATTTCGTGCGGTTCTTGATGCATTTTGTATTTATTTTATTCTACTTTTATGTCTTTTGATTTTATATTTATTTATGTACTCTCATATTTTAAAGTGTTTAGTTGATGTTGTATATTGTATTTTAAGTTATCTTGATGCTGGGTTTTTGTGCTGTATTACTGATGCATTTAAACAATTCTCAAGGCCGTTTGTGTTCTGGCCCAACAATTTTCACATAATTTTTAATCAGTTTTAATAACTAGTCGGTATAAAGAAACTTGAAGTAGTCTTTGCCAGTGAAAAACTAAATTATCAATGTGAGTGGAGGAATGCTCGAAAACTTTCTCCACGTCGCGTCCAGGTAATCTCGTAAAAGCTCTGCTTGGGCGTCGGTGTGAGGAAAGCATTACTATGTTATTATGATGAAATATGCTATGCCAATTATTGTTTATTATGTTTCAATGAATGTCATTAGATTATGAATTGATTTTTTTGTCGAAACTTTTCCGGCCTACAGCCGAAACAACACTACAAGTTATTAAAATTTTACATATTCTATCGAATCGTGTAAGTGCGGTGTAAGTCCGCCAATGATTCGTGCCCGTGAAGGCTACGGCGTGAGAACGCAGTAGCTGAAACGTAAATTATCATTCCGTATAGATGAAATGGGTTGAAGAGGGAATGGTCTTTTGGCCATTTCATCATCTCTCATTTCCCATAACTTCGACCTAAAATTGTAATGACAAAATGGCTTAAAATCCTAACACTGAGTAGTCCAGTGGGCACTCATAAACTCGTAATATTGACATAATTTTATCCTAAGTTTAACTAAGGGAAGGTAACGGGGAATTCAGGCGGAAAAATCGTTGATGTGTCGATAACTCGTAAAAATAAAAGATTAAAATCAATTGACTTAAATTTCAGAACTCAGATAGTTACTATATCAGTATAATAAGTTTCACCGCAACATAAATTCCAACGACTAAAGGGAGAAAAAATTTAAATCCTGACCCGAAAAACAAAATCGTCATGTAAATTTAGTTAACGTCCTATCGATGGCCACCCTTATTTCAAACTAGTAGGCGATATAATGGCCAGGAACAAAGATGAAAAAATGTTAATCACATTACGGAATGAAATATTACATAAATAGTAATCAAATGTTTCTTTGTGAAAGTACATTGATATAATTTTTAAAAAAATATTTTGTTAAGTAAACGAATAATAATTGATCTTTGTATTCCGTTCGATTATTATTTTCGATACTAAATTCAAATGACAAATACGACTCAGACAATATAGCTACTCTAGGGATGGAGACGAAGATGACAATTTTTATAGAAATTACAATTAAACAATAGATAAATATGAATCCACATGACCCATACTAGAACAGCGCATCGGAAGCAGTTAGTTGACAATTGATACGACAAATCCAACAGTCATAGAAAACGAACCAATTTTCTTTTTTTATAAAAACAACAAAAGTCAAATCATCAAATCTAAAAATGTTTTAATGCAAACTGTTTCAGCGAAAAGGGAGGAATTTGATGCCAGCGTAGTCGATTGAACTGGATTCATAGGCGAATGTGAGTTATAACCACTGGTTTCCGAGGTTTCCCTGCCTTTAAAAAAATAAATTTAGTTTTATTGATTCTTTCAATTACTCAATCGAAATCTACTCCCGGCATTAACACAAATTGATAGTGCGATTCATAAGATCCACCAACTAGAAATCCATTTACCGTAGAGTTCCCGCATAAAATCATCCATCCCCTCAAAGCTATCGAGTCCTAAGTAATCGTCTTCAAAGAGATACTCATTAGGCTAAAGATAAATAAAGATAAATTTTTTTGACCAATGAACAGTAAAGTTACCCTTAAGGAAAATAGTAAATTCTCGATACGCAAAAGATTGGCCGATGTTGAATTAAAATGAATCCCAGAAACAAGTTCCCCGATAAAAAATCCCAGCCGTCAAATTGACATTTAGGAGAAATGCCAATCAATAATTATGAAATAATCCACATGTAATAGCACCGGCATACAGCTAGACTGCCAAATTTTCTACCCAAATACCCTGTGTGTGTGCACACCTAGTCGCATGAACGCTTAAATACACACGAAGGAAATTATATGCCTCAGCAATTTCAACCCCGATCGATAAAAGGCCTACCGACCAGCTTAACTAATTAGAATTTCGCCAATACGATTCCCGTGAGGGTGAGCCATAAACTGACTGTAACATGTACACATCTTATAGGGGTCAATGTCGAGAAATAACTACGCAGGTATAAAATAAACTGATCGTCAGATAGTTGTCAGTATTTTTGGGATAACTTCGTTGACAATATGAAACCAAATTATGGACATCCAATACGCAGAAACCCAATCCGAGCACCAAGAACTATTGATGATGAAGGTATCAGGGGGCAGCAGATTCCAAATCAAGAGGGTAAATTTTCTACCTATCAGTAACACATTAATTAATTTTGCGAGGCCTTGTCACGATGATGCTTCTCAGGTAGAAGCACGCTAACCTCGAGAATAACGTTGACTAAGATTAGACGAAAAATATATTTTATCAAATACAATTTTTGCTCTTCTATGTATTTGAATGAGTTGCAGACAGTCTTCAACCCAATTTGAATAGTAACTCCAAATCAGACAGCATGGATAGTGAAGCAGTTAGGAAATTTTTTCATAATCTATGATGCATTTCTAGTGAAGTACGTACATGGGAAGAAGTCGTAGATTCCGGCTCTCACAGATCTTCAGTATCCGTGCCAACAACTAACTTAAAATAAGTTAAATCATTTGTATAATCCCTTAACACTAAAAACACCACAATGACCCAATTTTCTTATGATTGTAAATATTAATTATCCTGATAAAAAATCGAAGTAATATAGAGCTATCGTATGATTTCCTCAACCTACCGGTTCACTCGTATTGACGATGACAATTTCAAATGCAACATTTTATTGTTTATTTTCAGGGCGTTTAAAACAGTAATAGTTGATGATTGAATGAGATATGCTCTTAATGATTCGTCTATACCGGAATTATGACCTTGGATATAATGTAAACCAATTTCGAGTAACCTTCCTAAACAAACAAGCGCAAACAGTGCCTTCTAAGTAAACATCTACCCTAAAAAGATATTACCCGATTATGCGAATTATTTAGCATTAAAAATTACTGTCAATACTTTATTCACATCTTAGGTTTAATATATTCGAAAGTCAAAGTAATCATTTGCTCATGCCACGATTAGTGTATAATTATAAACAATTAGAAACTATTTATCATGATCTTAAGATTTTAGTCATTTTATCATTTAAGGCTCCTGGATTGCCGTAGTTGCATAAAGTTCAGGTATAGTAAACTAAAGTTTGATTTTTATTGGTAAAGGGAATAAATGTCTAATAAATGCGAAAAGCGAAACGGTAAGTCTATTATAAGTCCACTCGCCCTTATCTATTGATATCGAATGAACGTATTGACATCTGCATATTAGGCGTTTGACGGTAAATGTTACCGGATAATTATAATTCCGAAGATATGTTTTTATCACTCACAGGTGAGTCGGAGAGTATCCCACATCGAGATACCCTAAGGAAAAGTTCCCTCTAATATAACATGTCGTTAATACGGGATCGGAGAACAATATAGAATAGCCATTATTTATCGTAGACACTATAAGGACATCTTATTTATGCAATAAAGTGGTTAAAATCAAATTTTGCTAAATTTTTATTTAGTCATATTTATTTATTAATTAATTGATTTATATGCGTTGATTACGAATGTTAAACAATTCCAAGTCTAGTCAATTTTGTAACAGCGCTAGTGCTTACCTCTTTAAGACCAAAGATTTAAGTGAGAGATGGAACAAGTACGAAACCGCCGAGACCCTACCGATAAAACGAACTAACTTACGACTAAGGCTGATATAAGGACGTTAGGCTCGCCTGGCCGAGTTAAGGTAAGTACACCGCCCTCAGACGACGCAACCATACGGCAAGTACCAAAACAGAAAACCCCGCTCATCAGTTGACGCACGACTGGCTTGAATTAATTTTCTGAGTTTTGTTTCAGTAATAATAGAGTAGGATTACAAGGAATTACGAACAATGTCACAGAAAGAAATCCTAAGGAATATAAAAATAAGCACACAAGTGAGGAACCAGAAAAGGTAAATCGCACATGCACCTTCTAACGGTAGTGCGTTGGACCCAGTTTGAGGTCGGGCCAGAGTAGTTCTAATGTGGCACAGCTCCAAAACCCAGGCCCAAGATAACTTAAAATACGACATACAACATAAACTAAACACTCTAAAATTTGAGATAATATAAATAAATATAAAATCAAAAAAACACAAGTAAAATAAAATAAATGCATCAAGAACCGCACGAAATTTATATAAAAAATAACATAATAAATAGAAAATTTGACTGTAAAACGACAAGTTATATAAAAGTAAAAAATTAATGAATTAAATGAGTTAAAATAAAATATTTTTGGTTGAAAAAATTCAATTAAAAAATTTAAGAAATAAATTGCCAATTTAAATTATAAAAATAATAAAAATTTAGTTTAGATAACACAAATAATTTCAAGGTCAAATTTGTATTATCGCAATAAAAATAACACGCAAGGTTAAGGTCAAATTGTAGGTATATATACTGATGTGTTTTGACAAATTTTCAGTCTTATTTTTGGTGGGTTTCTGGGTGTTGATATTTTGAAACTATATGGTTGTTACCCATACAACTCCATACAAATATTTTTCGCTTACCACTCGGCACCCGTTGCTAAGCAACGTTGGAGCTGTTGTGGGGTTTGTGGAATTTAACCTTTCCTGGGTTATTTAGGGGCTGCTCTTATGATTTAATTTCAATGGGATAATCACTCATTTATCGGTTTACCTTATCGTCAAGTTATTGCATTTGGACTCCAAGTGTTTCATTTTAATAGTTTCGGAGATTCCCCACGAATTTTATATTTTGGGTCGTGTGGTTTTCACGGAGATTATTAAAATATTATAGTCCTCGTATTCAAAATTTCAATTTAAAATCACTTATAATTCATGTTTATTTTTACTGAAAATTTAGCACTCTCCATAATTTTAATTATCTGATATTTACTCGTATCTTTCGTTATACATTTGTTCTGATCCTAATAATATATTCGTTAACCTGCGTAACGTCTTGGCTTGACACCTCAATTTATTCATTTTATCTATACTTGATTGGCATCTTACGTTATTAATGTTTTAAGTTTAATAATATTAGAACTATGTACGTTGTTATTTTTATAATAGTTAGTTTGGTATTTTACACTCCATTTTATTGTTTTTATGACATTGCAACAATTTATGACACTTTCCACACTCCTTTTCCTTATTTTATCCTAGGGTTATTTGTGTCAATATTAGAATATTATGAGTGCCCACTAGACTATTCAGTGTTTATGATTTTGAGCCGATATATGGTAAGAATTTTGGGTCTATTTTTTAGGAAATGGTTGACAAAGGAGCAGGCAAAAACTACCCTCTTATCTCCCAAATTCCTCTACAACGGAATATATTGACGTTTGGGTTCCTGCGTTACGCACGCTGGATCCTTCACGGGCACGAAATATTGGCGGATGAACCGCACTTACACATTTCGATAGTGGTGTATGATTTTACTATCTTGCGGTGTTGTTTCGGCTGTGGGCCGGAAAAACTTTGACATAATGTATTTTTACTCTTTGAAGCATATATTTCGTCATAACATAGTTGGCATACATAATTGGCATAACATAGTTGGCATACATAACAACATTTCCCCATACGAGCGTCAAGTAGCGCTTACTTGAAGTTGCTTGCACGCTGTATGGAAAAAGTTTTTTTGAAAATTGTCCAGAAGTTTTCCAAAAGTTCAGTTAGGTTCAAAACTGATTAAAATTCTGTGAAAATGAATTGGTATATATACCTGTTCTGTGACCCTAACCTTGCTTGTTTAATTTACTGCAGTAAAACAAAATTTGACCTTGAAGTAATTTGTGTAATCTAACTCTAATTGTTATTATTTCTTGATTTAATTTGACAATTCCTTTCTTTTATTTTTAATTGAATTATTTCCAATTAAAATCATTTAATTTTACTTCTAGTTTTCATTACCTCTTATTCTTTTAAATAAATTGTCAATTTTCGGTTAAATTTCCATGTTCTTTTGTTATTTCTGTGTTTATTTCGTGCTGATCTTGTTGCATCTTGTTATTATTTTAATTTATTTTTCTGTTTTTGATTTTATATTTTAATTATTTCTTTGTCGTATTTTAAGATGTTTGTTTGATGTTTTATGGGTCTGATTTTAAATCTGCGTGTTATGTTTGCGTGCTATTTCCAATTCATTTAAACAAAACTCTGTTCTGGCCCAACACTGTGTTCGAGTGGGTGGATCGTCTGCAAAAAGTGAGCGCTATTGCTAATGCTATAATTGACCGAACAATCAATGGGTCCAACGAGATGCCAATAGAAGGCCTGTGCTCGATTTCGATTTTTAGGTCCCATTATTCTCCTATCTTTTTCAAATGTTAATCCATACTGTTATATCATTTATCATTATGTCTATTTCCATATTCCTTCTTATCGTTGATCGTATTATCGACTTTTACGATGGCCTGTACACCCTCTGTTATGTTAAATATCATCACAGTGTCTCTCCTACCCTTATCCCTATTATAACTACTATGTTCCCTATTATTATTACTAGTATTATCATTGTTACTATTATATGTATTATTCTAATCCATTATCACTGGTATTATTATTATTATTCTTATCATTACTATTATAGTTATTATTATTATTATTGGTGGGTTTTTGGGTGTTGAGATTTTGAACTATATGGTTGTTACCCAGACAACCCCATACAAATATTTTTCGCCTGCCACTCAGCACCCGTTGCTAAGCAACGTTGGAACTGTGTTCGAGTGGGTAGATCGTCCGCAAAAAGTGAGCGCTATTGCTAATGCTATAATTAACCGAACGATCCATGAGTCCAACGAGCTGCCGATAGAAGGCCTGTGCTCGATTTCGATTTTTAGGTCCCATTATTCTCCTATCTCATCCAATTGTTAACCTATACCGCTATTTCATTCATTGATATGCCCATTCCCATAGTCCTTCTTATCGTCGTCTGTGTTGATGATTATTCTATGGCATGTACACCCTTAGTTATGTTAAATATTCACGCAGTATCTCTCTTACCATTATCCCTATTACAACCAAAATGTTCTCTATTATTGATACTAGCATTACCATTGTTACTATTATATGTATTACCTTTATTAATTGTTACTACTATTACATTTATTGTTATTCTTATTACTATAATTATTATTATCACTACTATTATTATTATTACTATTATTATTATTATTATTATTATTATTATTATTATTATTATTATTATTATCATTATTATCAAGTTTTTGTAGGGATTCGTCCTTATTCCTCAGCTTTATAAAAATATTTTACTTATATAACAATTTAGCCTTACTCCATCTTTATTCTACAGTTTTCGACACAGTATTTTTATTGATTCGGAAATTTTGAGCAGCGTTCCGCCCTTATTTTACAGTTTTATAAAAATATTATACAAACGACTGAACAACATTCCATTTTTCCTTTAATTCGAAAATTTGAGCAGCGATCGACCCTTATTTTATGGTTTATAAGAATATTATACTAATAATCGAACAACATTCCGCCTTTCCTTTACTTTTTTCGATAAGTATTTTAATTAATTCGGAAAGTT